>JANRMT010062841.1:26157326-26229505 GCA_026402145.1 Polypterus bichir lapradei | reverse complement strand
CCCCCCCCCCCCCCCCCCGATCTGACTCTAAGTAACAGCGCCAGCATAAATTCACACTCGATCTGACACTGTTCATTTTCAAATAATATTGCATTAGTGTCCCAAATATTTGTCTCTCTTTTTTTACTCTGTGCTGCGTCGACACCGTGCACCAGAAGGCGTGAGCTTATTCAGTGCAGCAGGATCAACGCACATGTACTATGCAAGGCATGCACGGAGGCCACTGTGAAAAGAAGAGTGTTCATTGCTCATATTGCAGAGGAACTTCTTAATAGAAATGGCGATGGAAAAAGAAAAGGAAGACGCAACATCGACATCATAAACTGTAAGGTGCATACTAATTCTGTGTGAGCAGGAACACTCAATAAAACTGAATAAAAAAAAATAAAGTGACGATGAGATACGAAGAAGGCAGATTAACCAGCGTTTGTGTGCCAGCTTTTATTCCTCCAGATCAGAGAATGTCCAGTTCCATTGCCTCTAAACACCACTCACATCTACAGTTATTCCCAGTTTCAAATAAAAATTAACAGCATCAGATCCCTGGGTGGAGGGGCTGTAGTATGTATTGTGATCGTGAGTGAAAGAATAAAAGTGAAAAAAAAAAGGTAACTTTTACAAGTACAGTACTATAAATGTACACAGTCTGTTACAGACACAAACCAAATGTATGTGTGTACTGTATAATATTAACAATAAGAGCAGCTCACTACTGAAAACAGCAAATATAGGAGGCAGTGGGGATCGAACTGGTGGCCTCTTGATTACAAGTCAGCAAATCTTACCACTACACCACAGAAGCTGTTGTATTGTCCTTGAACCTTTTGTGAAAGTGTTTATTTGATCTTTGAACTTCATACATACTATAGTTTATGCCTACATTTTGTAACATTTATTACTAAAACATGAAAAAGTTTCTGTTTTAATAATGTGTTTACACAGATTACTGTAGAAACGGAACACACATGAAATGCATGTGTTCCAAATAACAATCTATTATTTCCACTCTAAAACTCCAGCAGTTCACTCCCAGATAATCAAACAAGGCATGAGCTGGGAGAAGTTTGTGCACGTTCTAAGTCAGTGGGGGGATGGAATAGCAGGCTGCTTGCTGCTTGTCTTAATCGGCACATTTACAGGACAAAATACGCTGACGGAGAGGTGCGAACGGATTTAAGGTGGGCCGGATTTACAAGTTTTCTCGTAGGCTCTGGTAATTCTAGTGTTAAGAACAAACCTACAGTCCCTATCTCGTACATAACCCGGGGACTGCCTGTATTAATAATTAAATTATTATTACTAATTAATAAATAATTGCATTTTTAAAAATCGATCATAAAAAAATAATGGAAAACTGGCCATGAAAAATTGATTTTTCACCATTATAGAGAAGGAAATATTCCCCCTACACCACACCACACAACCCTATGAACCTCTGAAAACATTAATAGAATTGAAAAGTTAGACAATGACATGCTCCTTAAAAATTCATCAGCGACATGACCATAGGGGATCCTGTTCCCCAGACAGCTATAGTACATACAAAGACAATGTCACTTTGCAAAGTCCTCCACACTTTTAAAATTAAAATTCTACAATCACTACAGAGATCAGCCTACCACATATTGTTGGAAGCTTTTGTCTTTCAAAATAAATGTGATAAAAGAAAATGTTATTATTAAGAATACATGCAATTAGAACTTATTTTAACTAAGACAAAGGCTATGAACGTAAATGCCACAAAAGTCAGAACATTCATGAATAGGACAAGACAGCAGCACAGGGGCAGAGTTCTGGAAAAAGAGTACCTGTGATAAATCCAATGAACCATCACAACTGGCAGATGACTGAAAGCTACAGCCATCTGCCTAAGGTTATATTTTGCCATCACTTTGCTTGACAAGTACCTGTTTTTTTTTCTCTAAAAGAAACTTTACACATAAAAATCTTAGGAAATTGCTCCAATGGGAGTTATTGTAACCAGATGGCGAGTTCTGGGACTCATCGTTTTCTTCAGCACTGTCAGCCAGCTTTCATGCCAACACCTAAACCACAGGCTGTCTCTCTTGTGTTATTCAAAGTGACAAATTAACTACAGTGATTTTTCACATGGCTGCAATATTAAAACAAAATTGTATGATACAAACAAAATATGTGAATTGGTACAAAAGAGGTAAAAGCTGTCATGTCTGGATTACAATTAAAATGATGAAGCAATTTATTACAATACTTTAAAGAAATTGTTTGAAGAGCAGATTATGACTTGAGAGACTTACATGTCCTGTAAGAATCCTATTATTAATTATTAGGTTTCTCCACACATTTGTATATGGTGGGAATTGATTATCAAATCAAATTTTATTTGTTGCATACAAGTTATACATACAGTACAATATGTAGCGAAATGCTTAGTTGCTCAACTCCAACAACTGTGCCTTTAAAACAGGGACAACAACAATACATGACTTTATAAATATTAAAGAAGCATTAATATAATTCTAAATATGTGATAGATATTAAATTATTTATTTAGCTATTATTTACTAACTTAAATAACTTAATGTTAGAGAGTTTGCAACAGGGCATTGTACAATTCCAAACACTTTTCTTTGTAACATGCGTATGAACTGTAGCCAGAAGCTCCTCTTCAGGTTCTCTGAACCAGACTTAAGGCAGCCTTAGTGTCTGCCTGACCACAGCACATTAAAAAGGCAATTTTTTGGATAGCTGGTGTCACGGATAATTTTCTTTGCCCTAGGCCGGCATTGCTTGTTGCAGACGTTATGGAAGTTAGAAAGTGCACACCCAGTGATGTGTCCAGCTGACCGCACCCCTCTGTAGAGCAATGTGGTCCTGCTGCTTGCTGTTTCTAAACCAGGTGGTAAAAGGAATATTGACATGCCTGTTTGGCTGGTGTAGAGGTATGACCTGGGATAAAAGCGCACTTATTTTGTTATACCTTTTATGAAAGTTTTTATTTGATATTTGGACTTCAGTTTTCACACATTATACAATTCATGTCAGCATTTTGTCATTAGTAGTATAACATGAATAAAGTTTCTGTTTAAGTTATGTGTTCAACATTTCTTGCCTCGCATTTCCTGTCATCCTACATTGCCCAGATCGTTGTAGACACAGAACACACATGAAATGTATGTATTTCAAATAACAATATATTATTTACCCTATACAATTCCAGACAACTAACTCCCAGATAAAGAGACTTCAGTGTCTGACTTGACTTCAGCTGCCTAGGTGGGAGATGAGTGAGCAGGCTGCTTACTGCCAGTGCTGATTGACACATTTGTAAAACAAAGATGCTGATGATGAGGTGCGAAGACATTTAATGGGGCCCAGCATTATGACTTTTTTTGTAGGCTTCAGGGACTCTAGTGTTAATCAATTGTTGACCTATGGCCAGTTGACAATGGAGAAGAGGAAAAAAAAACAACCCAATCAGCAGCATGGAGAAAATAAATCTCTGGTGGTATAAGAGAGAAAGGCAAAGTCAGACACAGTCACAGTCCTGGAGACCTCAACCCCATCCTGGGCATTCTACGCTTTATGAGTGAGTGACAGCATGTCTCCCTTCTTTGGACTTGAATGGACAAAGAGAGTTCTGAAAAATAAACAGATATATCGAATGATATCTCACAAGCCATTTTTACATATGTTACTTCGCAGTCTTTGTAATCTCGTAAATGTTTCTAGAATGCAGAAATTCATCCTGGTACAAAATTGTTTGCATTATACATCATGGATTGTTTTAATAATTAACAGCAGAATGTGGCATAATTAAAATGGGGGGGGGGGTTAGCTGTAAGTTTGAAAGTAATTATAGAAATCTTTATTGCATATTATATATATATATATATATAATAAATCTACTAAATTTTCTGTATTCTTCTTTTGCGTTATATCATTCCAAGGTATTGGGTGTTGCTCGATGCCGGGAGACTGAATTTTATTGATTTTAGCACAAGGCTGCAAATTGTTAAAAAAGTCAAGGGGTCTAAAGACTTTCTGAAGGCACCGAGCTTGTTGGACATCTCATTCTAAAACCATGGCCTTTAATCTGGTGTAAAATCAAAAGAGGGTGCCACCATGCCCCAAACCACAGATACAATAACGTCCAAGCACAATTCCTGGTTCAAATTTAAGATTTTCCATTTCCAGTAACTTCCTTATACAAACACTAGCCAAAATACACACATTACACAATTACAGATTCTCTACTTCCACCTCCGGAAGAGTGCTGTGCCTGCTGCCTCCCTATTCTGACTCAATTAAGTGAGGCTGTGGATTCCCTTTTGAATCCGTCCCAGGAACTGCATCCAGTGTCACTCCCAGGTCATCCAGAGCAATTCTGGGTTATGTGGAAACCAGGATAGCTCTCCCCCACCAGCACCCTCTGGCAATACCAAAAGATCTAACAGGGCGATGTTTCCAGACTCCAACTCCCATGCCACCCTGTGGGTGTCCTGATCAGGTTCAGCACTGAGTAATACTGCCACCTGTCATGTGGGGGAATAAACAGCTCCCAGTATGCCTTTTTCCCCAGTTCAACCATTATGACCTCCTAGATGGGCAAGAATTCACCCTCCATCCTGGCCAAGATGCCTGTCCTTCCTCCATAGTACCCTCCTTATTTAACAGTGATAACACCCTCACTTTTTTGTGAAAGCTTTACCCAAGATTCTGGAGTGTGTCTGGGAGAATTTGTGCCCATTCAGCCCAAAGAGCAGTTGTGAAGTTAGATAATGAATAATGTTAAACAAGAAGACCTGGCTTGCAGTCATTAATCCAAATTCATCCCAAAGCTATGCACTTCTGCACTCAACAGCCCCGGTCTGTGAGTTTGAATGGTCTACCACTTTGTGGCTGAGCTGTTGTTGCTCCTCAACACTTCCACCTCACTATAATAACACGAACAGTTGACAAGGGCATATCTAGAAGAGCAGAAAGTTCACATACTGACTTACAGAAAGGTGGCATCCTATAACAGTGCAGGATTTAAAATCACTAAGCTCCTTAGTGCGATTCACTCAACTGTCAGTGTTTATTATGGAGATTTTCATATGACAGACACAAATCCAAGATTTAACTGAGCTCTATAGCTCTATTTATAGCTATATAGTATACATCATTAACAAGAATCACTACGTGCTTAATCTGATACACTTGTTAACAATGAAATACCTGGGGCCTGATGTATAAATGGAGAGTATGCACAAAAATGTTGTGTATGCCCATTTCCACGCTCACATCACGATGTACAAAAACTTAACTTGGCGTAAAGCCATGCACATTTTCATGCTTGATCAAACCCTGGCATACGCAAGTTCTCCGAACGGTTTCACAAACTGGCGGCACCCAGCGTCAAAGCAGTGCTTTTGTTCCAGTGTGGTTTGCCTTTCTTTTTTAGATCCACATCCCTGACGCGGCTTTTACACTGAAATTAAGCACATATTGTTTATTAGTTTAAGGCATCTGATTGTAATTAACCCATAACAATATAATGGTCCACGGAATGGCCAAACTATTCCAAATACCATAGCTGCTTTAGCGTTGTTACTCTCACTGCACCTTCTTCTTCTTCTTTCAGTTGCTCCCATTAGGGTTTGCCAGAGCGAATCATCTTTTTTCCATATTACTCTCACTGCACCACTCGGAATATTTATATCACTGTATCTGAGTGTGGAATCACAGCTCTACAGCAGCTGATCAGAAAGAGAATTATCGGTATACAGCATCAAGCACACGCTGCCTCAGCCAGGCTGTCTATTGAACTGCTCCTATACGACAAACGCTTAAGAGCCTTTCCTGTACTGACCTCGCAGTTCAGAAACAGTTTCATCCCAAGAACTATAAACACAATCAATCAGTCTATCAAGTACTCCTTGTACAATTACCTCACTGTAAACTTGTGATACAGTTGTAATATTGCACAACCTGTGCCACTTTAGCTAGTATTTGCATATGAAGATGATATCCTTTTAAGATGAAATGCAGCAAAATATGTTTATTACATTATACAGAAAAACTGTTAAGATCATTTAAATGAGCTATATTTTTAATAATTAAACATGTGAGGACACGGTGTCGCAGCGCTAGCAAGGAGCTGGCGCCCCTTTCAGGGATTGTTCCTGCCTCGCGCTGTATTCTTGCTGGGGCTGGCGTGACACTGGGAGGATAGATGGATAGAATCATTAAACATGTACTACGAAGATATTTCAATGTTCCTTAAAAGTTTTGAAGAATCGGCATTCTAAGCTTAAAGATGGCTTAACGTCTATTACAGATCAGATTGTGTGGCGATTGGGTACTTGGTGAAGAAAAAGGAAGGACAGAAATTGGGGGTTAGTACATTTGAAAGAGACAGTACTGTTGCAATAAATTATTTCATGGAAGGTAGCACATGGCGCAGCAAGCATCTTGCGTGAGACAGGAACAATCTCTGGACGGGGTGCCAGTTCGTCACTATCACTGTGCCACTGTGTTCCCATGTTTAATAACATGCTTTAACTCCTATCATCATGAAAATGATATCAAGTATACATTTCGGTATTTAAATTATTCAGAGAGCTGTAATATCATGAATGTAATGGATTCTGTGTCCTGTCGGAGGAAGAGAAAGCCCGTTTAAGAAGCACATAGTGATTCACACACATAGAGTACATAGAAGAACAGATACAAAACAAAGCATTTAATGTGCTACTTTAGTTACGATGGTATTTGAAAAACTAGTAAATTAAACGATTTTAAGGTGAAGTTTATGATGTTCTACTTTAATGAATAAAGTATGTGATTAAAGTGGAAATATCGAGATTAAAGTTGACATTTCAAGCTTTTTTCCCACTGTGTCCCTATTTTTTTTTCTTTTCTCTGTACCCTAATAAGCTTTCATATGACACTCAAAAGGTGGGCTACGACTAGCCTTTTCACGGCAGCTTTGATATCTGACAACTCCATTTTTATTTCAGGCACTGTGCGACTTTGTGAACTTGAACTTTCGAGTTTCTCCGACACTCTATGTCACTCGATCAATGTAGCGGAAGAACGTGGAAGTTGGCATACGCACAGATTTATGCAATCTGGATTTGTTTGTGCGTAAGAACATTTCCGCTTTTGTCCGTACGCCATGTTAGAGTATGAATTCTACACACGCCGTTATGCATGAGACCCCTGAACTCAATAATTTGGAGGGTTATCCACATACTTTCGGCCATAACGTGACGTAATGAAGAAGAAATTACACCAAAAGAAAGTAGCAATTGGTTAAAAAAAATGTACAGTATAGTTACAATTACTTTAGTATACAGGAACCTAAAGTGCATTTAGGTCTGACTGGTTCTGAGGCCTAATACAGTTTAGATGTACTTCTACAATACTTTTTTCTAACACATGTGCTCCTGTTTTTTGGAGCAGTATTGGTGGTAAACACATTCTTGGCAAGTTAATAAAAATAAATTGATCCATCTAGAAACCTGACAATGCAAATTAAAAACATTCGCCACTGTGTCCAGCAGGGAGCGCTAGCTGTCCTCAGAGAGACCAAGTTCATTGCTTGGAATCTCACTCTGGAACAGTTGCTTCGCTTACAGTGCCACCTCAAATCCACAATAGTAACAAAATAACCACATTCACAAAAAACACATATATACATTAGCTTGTGTTAAATAATTATTCTGCATACAAATCCATAAAAAAAAAAAAATTGACAAAGATGAATGCAACAGTTATCGAAAGGGTTCTTTGGACATCTGTTATCTTCTCCAGATGTTGTAGGAGTGGGCCAAAGTTTGGAGGTGGATGTTTACAGAAGTCAGCAATTTTAAGGTCCTAGGGTTGAGCACATCAACAGTTGTGGTGCACCAGTGTGTCTAGAGTCCAATGGTTCTGGAGTCTCAGCATGGCCAGGTCTGGTAATACTTTTTTTTGTAACTTTATGAGAATATTGTTTTGATACAATAAACAAATTAGTATCTAATGAGGAGTTTTGCTGATCCTTACCCAAAAGTCTCTGCAGAACAGAAATATCACTTGCCATTTTTATTGAATCCAGAGCACGAGAAATGCATTCTCCTACAGCACAAGAACAAAAATATAGGCAACCAATGCATGCTAAAAAGGAAATGTGTAAACTGTAATATAGTATAGTAGTAATAATAATAAAAAATATGAGAGCACATCCCACAATAATGCACTGAAAATCATTGATCTTCATGGTTGCCTATAATGACAAATTTGCAGCCAAAATGTTGTACGGTTGCTTCAGCTTTTCCTTAGCATTTAAAGTTCTCAAAACTACGGTCTTTCTCTGATTAAGCAGACAACTTTCAGTAACTTATTTCAAATTTAGCATTGAAACAAAAGGCTTCACTCTGCACTTTCTCAGACACTCAAGCTGAAATGCATTGATCTGCAATGTTCTTCTATTTAATTTTCTACTCATTGCAGACTTCATGGATAATAAATGAAAAAGTCCAAAAATAACTAAAAATTCAATTCATTGAGGACTTATTGGAAACCAACATCTACTGAAGGGTGGTCTTGTAGGTTTCATGAAAATCTTATATCTGATGTTACTATATATTAATTTGGACAATTTTCAGTTAGAATTTAAACTTATAAATGTTTAATAACTTTCAGCTCATCAGTCACAGCCTATTTTATCATCTGACAGACATAAGACTTCACTGAGCTCTATATATAGCTATATACTATAAATCATTAAGACAAATTCCTATAATTGTCTATTCAGCAGTTTATTAACACAGAGTTTTTGAGGATTTTATTCTCCTTATTAATAGCATATTTCATTACAACTCTAATAATCCTTGCCCTTTTTATGAAAAACATTGTGTGCCGTTATATTATAAATAGCTGATGCCACAAGATAACGGAAATTATTTAAAATGGGCAATGATCAGAATAAAACTGAACATTTACGAGAATAAATCTGCATTCTTTTCATAGGTATTGATATTGCTAATGTACTTTAAATGAACACATTTTGCTAAATAACAGTGTAGCAGGAACAGCTATTTTAAAAAAGGACTTTTACAAAGACGTATTCATTTTCTGCTTCTTTTTGTTGTTATTGTTATATTATCAATTTAAATGTATATATAATTTAAATATATAGTTACATAAATATATATAGTAGTGAAATAGGACAAACTTTAAAAATCAATTAAAAAAAAAATTATTCTGGCCAAGTGGAAGGTAGATACGCTCCAAAGTCAAACGGCACTGTATCTGATCGTGTTCAGCTCTAACGGGAGACCGCCCCCCCCCCCCATGTGGGGAAAAAAGCACGTGACCGTGATATCTCCGCCAATCAGCAGCCACCCTCTAAAACACACATAGTTCTGATCTCTCTCTCAAAATTGTCAAACGTTACTCCTTAATAATCTCTAGATGATAATGTCTGCTGAGCAAACAGGTATCACTAGCTAACCAGAGGCAAGGTACGCTTCAACACATGGCTAGAGGTAGAAAAACTCAAACAAAGGCTGGTGAGTGAGTAAGGAGGGCCCCACCCACTTCCCCTCCCCTCAACTGACAGCCTGTCTCTCGGAATTGCACAAATAAATCACTCCCGCAAGTGAACTATGATACTTAGCACAATGAGAGACGTCACAAAATCAACTGGAATGTTCAAGTAAATTATAGAAAAAAAAGATGAAATCCGTTAAGTAGTTTTCTTGTGAAAAGCAGACAAACATACAGACAGACAGACGTTGGATTTTATATATATATATATATATATAGATATAGATAGATATATATAGATATAGATAGATTAATATATAGCATCTTTCCCATGCTCAAAGCACTTATGCTACATGGCTACTGAAAAATATTCCTTGTCTGTTAATGCTTTTATATTTAGACAAGGATTTCCTAAATATTTTGATAATAAATTTAAATAGAAAGTGTAAAAAAGATCTGGGGCATTGTATGTGTAGAGTTTTTAATAGTGCTGCTCTGTAAGGTACTGCTTGGCTGTGTGTGTTTTGTTTCTCATAAGAGATAAGAACTACAGTATTTTTTTTTTTTTGTTTTAGGAGGTTTATTTCTATGGTGTCAAGAACAAAGGCTTATTTTCTTGGTGTGGTGCATCAAACTGTCTCTATAGTTACTAATATTAGGAATAATCAAACAAACTACTACTGCTACCTTTGGAGGGACTTCTGCCATTACACTGTAACAGGGCCTTACACTGAAAACTGTTAAAACTCTGCCCTTTCATAAATTTGTTCTCTACAAAGGGGGGCCTAGCTTATGATACCTCTGTAACCAAGGTATAGTTTGACTAAACTGAGATTGAACATCAGATAATGGTATGCAGTGAGCAGCATTATCTGCTATTGATTGACTAGATAAATATAAGGATTTTATGTGCATTTTTGCTTTGTTCTATGCATGAGAGTTTCTATTTAATAGGATTTTTTGCACATGACTGATTTAATACTTGTTTTCTTTATGTTTGAATTAAATAAAGTCATAATTTTGACCATCTTGATTATCATTATTTATGCAATGCCTTTATATTGGTTAAATTTTGACATTTTTGCACTTGTGACCAGATAAGATGCTACATATAAATATGTCGGAGATCATGCATTTAGGTCATTCATCGTGCGTAAAAAGATTCTTTTGCTATTTTGTTATTATACTTTGTTATTGAAGGGTCAGTTGGCTTCAAAACAAATAGACCGTAGTGTCCGGTTTTGAATTTGATTTTCTGGTTTTAAACTCTATTCTCTTTGACTCTTGATCTTTGTCTTTGCCCTTTTGGTTTTGCATCACAGTATTTTGACCCACGTCTTCCATTTTTGACCACAATTCTTGTCTCTCACATCATCTCCTGGTAGTTTTGCTCACAATATGCAACAAATTGTGGAGTATGCAATAAAAGTAACATGAAATTTTTTCATGGATGTTTTTGATACTATTTGCTGTTACCAGCACAGATCGCTACAGACATCCATTTTTTGATAGGCACTTTGTAATCTACAGTATATTCTGTATGAAAGCATAAGGTTAAATTGTTTTATTGTCCATCATTACAAATTACTTAGAGTAAGTAACATACAACATATCAGTTTTGGGTGAAGTATTTATTTACTTATAAAATGTTATTGAAAGCTTTTTTTTCATTATTTACTTTGCAATATACCCAGCTTGCTTTACAAAGCGCCTTGTGACAGAGTATTCCTAACCCATCACTAAAAATCATTAAGTCAGTGGATGACACCACTGTTATTGGGCTAACTACTAATGGTAATGAACAACACATAGAAAGGAGAAGACTTTCCGTGCATTTTGGCGCACTACAAATAACCTGGTACTCAATTCCACTAGGACAGAGGAAATGGTAATTTGTCTTTCACACTTCCACTACAAACTAACAATTCTGCAGTCAATACGGTGGAATCTTTCTATTTTTAAGGCACAACCATCATGAACATCCTCAACTGGAACCTTAACACTCCTTCCTTCACTAAGAAGGCTCAGCAGTGGATGCATTTTTTACACCAACTAAATAAATGAAATATTTCTCAGCCTATGATAGCACAATTCTGCAAAGCCATAACTGACAAGGTGGTCACTTTGTTTATTGTTGTCTGGTCTGATTCAGCAACGGTCCACTTCAAAAATAAATTATGGCGTGCTGTCAGGTCTGCTTGGAAAATAATTGATTGTGCTTTTCCATGTGTTACAGACCTGTATTTTTTTTCTGTCCTCCCTGGCCATCAGACCTTACTCTTATTTTATGTTAATTAATGTTGACTTATTTTATTTTCTTACTGTGTCTTTTATTGTTATTTTCTTTATTATGTAAAGCAGTTTGAGCTACATTTTTTGTATGAAAATGTGCATATAAATAAATGATGTTGTTGTTGTTGTATGAATCTCACATGTCATAAACTATGTGATGAGGATCATCATGGATTCATCTCACCCAAGTCATCATTTGTTCCAAAAAAACCCTTCTGGTAAACACTTTAAGTCGATTAAAACTAATAGACACTTTTGAAGAGTTATAGCCTTCGTCAACCAGTAATTCAACCAGTTTTCCTCACTTATTTTTGTGTTCTTCCATATACTATATGTATGAAGATGCAAGAGTGTGTGTGTGTGTGTGTGTGTGTGTGTGTTGTCAAACATGTGCACACAACTTGATGGTAATGGTAATTCCACCCAGAATCAAGGGTTGGTACTGTTGCCCAATGCTTCTCCTCCTTTCTCCCCTATTGATCAGACAATCGGCTATCCCAGTGACGTCATTTTCAGGTCACGGTTTCCTGCCCCTGCCCCTTTCAGTCTGGCTTCTTCTTAAGGGTTTCTGCCGCCACTCTGAGTCAGTCTGTTGTTTGACTCCAGTCTGAAAAGACCTTCTGAGTATTTGTTGTTTTTTCCCATTTTTCTTTTTGTCTTCAAGTTGCCCCAACACTTTATCTTATCTTATTTTAAATTTACACAGTGTGCATACACATACATACACACACACACACACACACACACACTATACACACATGCTTTCTTCTGCACAACCCCTTTTATTATTGTACTGTTCTGTAACTATTTATAATGCATATTCTTTAACTTAAGTTTGTTGTATTTATTGGTTATTTTTTGATTTTACTGTATTTACCTGTTTGTTGTGTTGATGTGTCACATGGCTGCAAAACACACTTGACGATAACGGTTGCGTTATCATGTGATCAATTTCCCATCTATTGGTTTCAGCAGTGCTTTGGAGCTCCGTGCACCCCAGTTGGTCAAGATTTTTGTAACTACGTGTCAACTATGGGTCAAGCCAATTACCTCTGGGTAAAATAAGGCTGTGTCGCTGATGTACAGTATAATTCTAAATTGAAAAAAAAAAAAAACTTTGCATGAATTAGTTAGCAATGAAAACAACTGAAAATCGGGCAGTGAGGTAGCGTTTTGGTACTTTTTGTGCATTTCTTTTGTTTTCTGTTTTTGTTCATTCACCTCTCTTGTATTTCCAGCTCACAATAATCCTATGGGACATGATCCAAATCAATGTTCGTTCATTTATTCATTCATTCATCACCACTTATCTGAACTTTAACAGTGTTATTTATGTTTTTTGTTCATGATGTTGTGTTATATTATAAGCAACTCCAAAGCTACCAAATTCAATTCCTGTACATTAAGTATTGAGATTCTAAATCTGAATGGTGTTATAAAAAATAAAGATTGAATGATTTGATTGATTCATTTAATCATAAAAGTTGAAAGCTGAGAGATATCAGATCTAACCACTGACCCACCATTCCACCCGTACCAAAGAAAGCACTATAAATTATTTTTACAACTTACATTTCTTTGGCATTAGTAATTTGTTTAGATTTCTCAAGCATACTAGCTCCCACTCAAAGCTGACTGCAACTATAAGTTATATGTTGGTATAGTAATCATCAAAGAGCACATTGTGCAGTAAATTAAAAATAAAAATAATTTTAAAAAAATCAACTGGCAGCATTTATTCTAAAAGGGCATGTTGTACTGTAAATATTGTTCAAAGATTTCACTAGGAAATACTGTAGATATTATACATGAAAGTATTCTATTTTTACGAATAGTCAGATACTGCAGAATCAATGACTTTATTATAAAAAGATTACCGCTGTCCCTCCAAGCATACTGCTTTCACTTGTAATGTAGGATGTTATCTTCTCCGAAGATTTGTTCAATAAATCTTTAGTCTCCATATGGTAGCACATTTAGGTGTCATTCTGTTTTGATGGTGACAGGTCATAAAGCTTATCAATTACAGCTTGTATGCTGAAGAATTTGTGCTCTCATACATTGTTAGCGTCTTCATGATACTAACTGTGACTTCTTCAGGAACAATAAGGTCCCTGTTGATCCATTAATCTTCATTCAGTTCAACAGTTGCTGCCTGTCTTCATTAGGTATCACGGTTGTATACGTAAACAATTTATAGACAAGGATCTTCACCATATTTAACTCTAAACTGCATATGTCTCAGAAATAAACTGGCAAATTATGGCTGCTTCCTGTACATTACAAAAACACAAGGAGGGCAGAAAATAATAACATTAATAAGAGTGTGCAAGAAAGGAATTCAAAGACACTTTAAAAAGGAGCAAAACATACTTGCAATTAATAATAAATAGTACTTGTTTTCATTTGTATGTGAAGGATCACAATGAACATATGCAGCATTGCTCTACTAGGCCTGTTTCCTGCATTAAATAATTTAATGTTATAATAGTAAAAGAATCTGTCACTTATTTTTACTATACCAAGCAAAAATGCCATATTTATATACAATATTTTAAACACATTATGCTAAGGTGTTAGTGAGGCATTACTTTTTTTAATTAATTAAATGTCAATTTAAATTAAATTAGCCTTATTCTATTAAATTAATTTAATTAAAGTGATACAAGTAATTGATTTCCATTAAATTTCACATAGACTGTAAAGCAAATGTAAAATTTGAATTTCTCATATATGGAAGATTCAATGTTGGAATGTACCAGCTGGACAGGAGTGAAGTGTATTCTGGGAAAGCTGACAGGCAAAACAGAACCTTTTAATGTTTTGTGTAGCATCCTTCCTGGATTAGTCCTGGCTTTGTGCCTGATGCCACTGGGATGCTCTTTGGCTCTTAGTGATGGAAAATATTGGTTCACAAGAAAAACATAAAAGAATTAATCAGAAAAAAAGATTGTGGCTGTTTTCATGAGTGTACCCTGCAGTGCACCCATTCCAGGGCTGGTTTCTGCCCTGTACCAAGTGCTGCCAGAATTGACTCCTGGTCCATGAATTTGGATTACCAGCTTTAGTTAATGAATAAATGCATCTCTAAATTTAACATTTATTTCTATAGTAAATACTAATGGAAAGATGTAGCTCATATTTCTTTACAAGATGTCAAAGAAAATAAGGAAAAGATAAGAATAAGAGTTAATGAATGAATTAATGAATCAAGTCAAGTTGGGGAGCATGCAGTGGTACAGTGCATTGCCGCACCCACTACACGGCGAAACAACTCAGGATCCTGGTTTGCAACCCCTCAGGCAGACACACGGTCCAGTCCCACCCTCCGGAAATGACCCTCTATCTGCTGCAGCCAGGTGTTACGTGGGTGACCCCTTGGCCTGGTCCAGCCACTTGGGTCCCAAACAATGAAGATCTTACAAGCCGGATCACCCTCGGGGAAATGCACCACATGGCCATAGTGCCGTAACGGACGCTTCCTCATACTGCAGGTAATGTGCCTCATTCGGGACTCCATGAGTAACTGCTCATTCCACACAAAGTCAAACCAACGGTACCCAAGAATTTTCCGGAGAGACACAGTACCAAAGGAGTCCAGTCTTCGTCTCAGGTCACTAGATAGCGCCCATGTCTCACAAACATATAGCAGGACTGGAAGCACCAGGACTCTAAAGACTTGGACCTTCGTCCTTTTGCATTGATATCGGGATCGCCACACACCCCTTTCCAGCGACCTCATGACCCCCCATGCTCTCCCAATCCGTCTACTGACTTCACAGGAAGAGTCACCAGAGACATGAATGTCACTGCCAAGGTATGTAAACCTCTAAACAAGTTCAACACTCTCTCCAAAAAAAGACACAGTGCTGATGGCTTTGCCCAAGAGGTCATTAAAGGCCTGGATCTTGGTTGTTATCCAGGACACTTGCAAGTAGGGAATCAGCAAACTGCTGTAATTCCCGGGAAACAGGGAATGGCCAAGCTCGCATATATAGAGTGTAAATGCGTAAAAATCGATCAAGAAATAACAGAGTTATAGTTGAAAATAATTAAGTGACACATTTTTTTGGCCCACGGTGTAGTGTGGTGCCTATTAATTCAGTCAACAACAGACCAACAGCAGTCAGTCTCTCGGCTCCCACTAAGACTGAGCACAGTGGATTGTGAGGAGTCTGCACTCTGCAGCTCACAAATGCCGGGACGGGGCAGACTTCATTGACGTCTGTCAGACAACAGCTTTGAACAGCAACTTTAAATTGCAATGCGTCAGTCTGTTGCATCTGCAATATCTGTGCCAAGAAACTTGCTATCACAGAATGATGACAAGAAACTGGATGCATCAGTATAAGCTGAAATGGCGGTGTTTCAGAACAACAGCAAACGCGGGCATTGTTTAGAACAAGTGTATCAGTATCTGATGACTGTGCCGCCTACTTCGGTGGAGGCAGAGCGTGCTTTTTCAGCGGCTGGCTTACTCTGCGTGAATGTGCGCTCTCGCCTGGATGCCCGCACGCTGGACACGTTGTACTTTCTACGCTCTTATTACTGCAACTGACTAGATACATGTACTTATATGACAGCATGAACTGCTTGTAGATAAGGTTAGTCTTTTATTGGTGTCAACATATTGCAGTAGTTTTATTAAAAATAAGTGTCGGTCGTTCTAAAGCCGTTCACATGTGAGATACCCATGCACGTCATCCCCGTGTGCCCGGGATTCCCGGGAATGACATGCAGGATTCCTGAATTCCAGGGAATGGATAAACCCGTCCGGGAATGGATTCCCTACTCGCAAGCCCAGACACTCAGACTCCTCGCTCAGTCTTTGGAGCACCCCAATCAAAGCCTCCATTGACTCTGCGAAGATCACAGCATCGTCAGCAAAGTCAAGATCTGTGAATCTTTCTTCACCAACAGATGCCCCACAGCCGCTGGACCCACGACCTTGCCCAACACCCAGTCAATACAAGCATTGAACAGAGTAGGAAAAAGAACACACCCCTGACGAACCCCAGAATCAAATGGGAAAAACGCAGAGGTCCTGCCTCCACTCTGCACAGCACTCACAGTACCAGTGTACAGGCCAGCCATGATATCCAGCAACCTCGAGGGGATCCCGCAAACCCTCAGAATGTCCCACAGGGCAGCTCGATTAACTGAGTTGAACGCTTGCGATAAACGACAAATGCTGCAACGAAACTCTGCCGATATTTGCGTTTGTGCTCCATGAGAACCCTCAGTGCCAGAATGCGATCAATGGTAGACTTCTTAGGTGTAAAACCAGACTGTTCTGGTCGCTGGTAGGTAAGCAAGTGATCACAGATCCTATTGAAGACGACCCTAGCAAGGACATTACCTGGCACCGAGAGCAGTGTTATCCCCCTGTAGTTGCTGCAATCCAGGCAATTAACCTTCCCTTTCCAGATAGGGATGACAAATCCCATTTTCCAATCAGTTGGAAGGATGCCAGTCTCCCAAATGGAAGCAAAGATTGTTTGCAATGCCAGGAGGACATCCTTACCACCAGCCTGGAGAAGTTCACCCCGGATACCACAGATCCCTGCAGCCTTTTTCCCCCTCAGCTGGTTCACCGCCTGTGCAATCTCAGTGAGACTGGGTGGTTCACAGCTAATTGGAGGATCAGCCTCAAGAACCGTGGACCCAGAGATATCCAACATCCTAGCCGGAAGATCAGCTTTGAATAACTGTTCAAATTAGCCAGTCCAGTGGGTCACAACTGTAGTGTCATCTGTAAGGACCGGTCCATCAGCTGCCCTGACTGCGACTCTCCGAGGAACAGATTCAGATGTGCGTAATGCTTTGATTCCTCTGAAAGCAGGACGTGGGTCGCTAGACCACAGATGGTGTGTCACAGATTCCTCTAACAAACGCCTCTTTATCTGCTCTCGCAGCCGTCCTCAGTTCTTGGTACAGACCAGAGTTGCCATTGAGCCGTGCGCTGCGACTCCTCTAGATGATATCCAGGGTGCCCTGCGAGATGAAACACCTACTTCAGGGAACACCGGTAACACCAACACAGCCCTCAGCAACCTTCAGGGTCTTATCATGAAAGGTCTCCCACATCACATTAGGATCGGCAGTCGTACGCAGACCTGAAAGTTCCTCACACAAACTGCGTGCAAACTCATTAGAAACAGCCTGGTCTTGGAGTCTGGCCAAATCCAGACTCATTTTCCTAGTAGGTGATAACCTACTGGACCTAAGCTGGATCCTAAGAGTAGCAACAACAAGTCTGTGGTCAGAATTCACAAATTGGGCACTTCTGTATACCCTGCAGTTTTGCAAGAGCCTCCAACATCTGCCCACGAGGATGTGATCGATCTCCTTCACTGCACCACCAGTACTGGAGTACCAAGTCCAACGATGTGGTTCAGGACGCTGGAACCAGGATCCAGCGATTCGCAGTCCCTGACCTTTTGCAAAGTCAAGGAACATGGAGTCACTTTCACCATGGTCCTCAGACCCATGGGGACCGAGACAATCCTAATAGCCAGCCCTGTCAGTGCCATTGGTTGCATTGAAGTCACCCATGACCAGAGTGTCACCTCATGGGCCCCCATCAACCACAGAGCGAAGCTGCAAATAAAATGTCTCCCTCAGAAGAAGCCAATCCGCTACAGCAGCAGCTACACCCCGAGTATGACAGCCATCAGACCAACCAGACCAATAAAAGGTGTATCACCTACAGAGATCTGGCCAGTCCCCAGTCTGCGCACCTCAGAGAGTGCTGCCACTGAAATGCGGAGTTTACGCAGCTCTTCTGACAGCAGTGGAAGATGATCATCTTGCCGGAGAGACAAGACGTTTCATGCGCCCATCTGTATGGGCCACCTCAAATTGGGACTCGAGTACTGCCGTGCAGCG
The DNA here is from genome assembly GCA_026402145.1 of Polypterus bichir lapradei. Taxonomy (NCBI): domain Eukaryota; kingdom Metazoa; phylum Chordata; class Cladistia; order Polypteriformes; family Polypteridae; genus Polypterus; species Polypterus bichir. The sequence goes on along the minus strand of JANRMT010062841.1, from coordinate 26,210,827 downwards.
GGCGACACCTTAGCACCACACTTGTTCTGATCCCCAACAGACCTGACCCTATTGGCTCTCCAACAGTTTCGACTCTTCCAGGGATGGGGCTCCCAAGGGCTTTCCCCCATCCGCTTCATGATGCGAGCAGCCTTCCTATGGGCGGCTGCAGCAGAGCTACTTCCACAGAGAGCAAAATGGAGTCCTTTCTGTAGTCTCGGAGCTTTGTGAGGTTTTTTTTTACGGTGGCTGGAGTGCCAATCCTGCCACCAACCCCCATGATTTCCCTGCAAGTTGGAGGACCGCTTGCAGGGCTGAATGCAGTTTAACGTCATACCCAGGACATTTTAATAAATGACATACCAAAAATGACAATAAATCAATATGCACTTATATAATACAGATATACAAGTAATAGAAAAACTCTGTAATGATGAGTCCAATGCTGTGGTCAAATGGCCGGGGAGGATGGTAAAAAATAAAAAATATCTCCAAGAACGACATTCTGAAAAATAAAACAAGTGTTGTAGCCTCCTGCCCATCATCTCTGGCCTCTGTTGCTTTCTGCCTTAATAAGATGAGGTCAAAGACTCCAACAAACTACCCCATAGTGCCTTAGTGAAACATTACATGGTTCTTAAGGATTAATAAAATAACAGTGTGAGGTCGAGCTTTTGTAGTTACCTGGCCCCTAAACTATGGAATGGTCTGCCTGCTACTATAAGAGATGCACCTTCAGTCTCAGCTTTTAAATCCTGGCTGAAGACTCACTACAGCTTAGCATACCCTGACTAGAGCTGCTGATTAACTGTACAGACTGCATCTCTGTTGTTGGTCATTAGCACTAAAACATAAGTAATTTGATAGTTATAATGTGTTACTAGCCCTCACCTTTTCTGTTTATCTTCTCGGTACTCAAATATGGAACTTGGTGCCACGGCCCACCTGCCAAGTTGTTTTGCCTGCCTAAGGTAAAGTCATCTTTGATGGAGGATAACAGGAATCATCGTGTAGAGGGGTCCTTTCATCTGATTGGCTGGCCCAGTGCTGTCTCAGCTGTGGAATGGCCAAGTGGCGGAGGCAGCTTGATGGCCGAGGTCTTCAGGACTCTGAACAAATCAAAAATATATTATGTGATATCATCTACTGTTAAATTCTGCTCTGTGCTTGTAATATTTTTTATTTTATTATTATACTGTATTGAGGATTACTTGTGTTTTGTTCTGTGTATTGTATTGTATTGACCCCCTTCTTTTTGACACCCACTGTATGCCCAACCTACCTGGAAAGGGGTCTCTTTTTGAACTGCCTTTCCTAAGGTTTCTTCCATTTTTTTTCCCTACTAGGGTTTTTTTGGGAGTTTTTCCTTATCTTCTTAGACAGTCAAGGCTGGGGGGCTGTCAAAAGGCAGGGCCTGTTAAAGCCCATTGTGACACTTCTTGAGTGATTTTGGGCTATACAAAAATAAATTGTATTGTATTGTATTCTGTCCCAGACTGCCTGTTTATGGAGGCGTCCATAACTGTTGCCCTTTCAGTGCACTAGCACATTCACATGATGTATGGTGGATGCTTTAAGTAAACAGCCAAGGTCTGAAAGACTTGTCCAGCTGGACAGGAGTGAAGTGTATTCTGGGAAAGCTGAAAGGCAAAACAGAACCTTTGAATGTTTCCTGTAGCCATTTTGTGTACAGTTTAGTGCAGCTTTTGATTTCAGAGGGAATCGACCTTGAGCTGTGTTTTGTGAACCTGTAAAAGTGCTGGCAGATTGGAGGCCAGGTGTGTGTGTTTAGTTTTGGGTAAGAAGTGGGGGAAGCAGTGGCTATCTTTGATTAGCTCATTTAGTTCTCAGTGTAGTTTAAGTATAGTTTTAGTTCAGATTTACTTCAGTTTGTCTGAAGTGTTTCGTTCAAATACTGTCTTTCTAACATAGTGAGAGGACATTTAACAACATTTTAAATGGAGTTTGCTATCTGCTTAGCTGATGGACACCTGCAACAACAAAAAAAATCTTGATAACTTGATCATGATAACTTTCCTGTGTTTCAAGAATCTTTCTTGACTTTCTAGATAAAGAAACCCAGGTGCATACTTTGGCAAGAAGGGGGCGGGGTCTCCTTTATTAGAGCTTTTCTTTATAACAGACTCAGTTTGTTTTTTTCAGGTTAGTCCAATTTCAAAGAGCCATGGACATTTACAGTACATGAGGTTTGGTATCTGCTTGGCTGCTGGATACTTTCCAAGGAGCTGTGCTTCTGTAAAAAATGTTTCTTTTCACTTTTTGATTAAGGATTTATAATCTATAACTAAGGAACTGAGCCATCTGGGGAATGTTAACTGGAACTGCACGAAGACTGCATGAAGACGTACACACCCCACCCAATTCTTTGCATTGCTTTTATTTGTTCCTATTGGTTATTATGTAAATAAACATAAGTTTTAAGTAAAATCTTAAACTCAATGTCTCTATTCATTTATTGATTAGAAGTATAGCTGACTGCTGATTGGGCATTTCTTATCTAGCTGTGGTCCCTTAAGGGCAGAAAAGCTGTTTTGTGTAATCTTCTATTGGTGAAAAATTAGGTTGAAGTAAAGGAATAAAAATAAAAAACAGTCCCGGCCAGTGAGCACCTTTCCATTAGAGGTCCCCAAAGGTTGAATATGTGGAGTAAAATAAAGACACTGAGACAGGGAAGAGGTTACAGATAATGGCTGCATAGCTGGTTTTGATGCTTCTTCCTATCCTCCATTATGAAAGAACCAAATAGTTTATATAGGTACCTTTCATGTTAATTGAACATCACAGGTGATCTAATAAATACATGATAAAACAGACGACATACCACCTCTAAGCAGTGCCTGGATTTCAATAGTGGAATGACAAGATGTATCAACCCTACAGGCCACTGTTTCACACCTTTTCCTGCAGCATTTTTCTGTTTGCAGTCTTCCCATACATTGTATTCTGTACAACATTAGCATATAATAATTGTCACAATCTTATCACCAATGTGCTATTGTCAGTGTTGTGCATGAACTAGTTTAAAAGAAAGCGTTCATTGAACAAGCTCATTCTTCTAAGAACGGTGAACTTAATGTAGAGCATTTGCAAGTGAAGAACTTGAACGTGAGCTAGTTCAGTTTTATGTGATATTCTGGATCTGGTTTAGGTACAGATTAAACGTTTTGCCTTGCCCTGTAATGTAGGGGTGGAGCCGAATCCGAATACAGTATTTGGATAAGCACAAATAGTTGATTTTTACAAATATTTATTTTGTACAAATTTTTTGCCATTTATTTGTATTCAGAAAAAATAATGTAAAATCAAATTGGCACTGTCTGTGTCAGCCTACTTGTACTTGTACTTGTACCCGCTGACATTAGCACGCAGTGACGCTCCATTTTCACTTTTAGAAAAACGTACTTCGTGAGGCCACTTTATATTTTTCCCCGTTGGACATGTAATATGTGACGTGAATTTTGACCAGCAGAGTAACAGGTTAGTTCACCTAATCGCTGGTTCCACAGTCACCATTCGTGTCACACAGTTGGATATAGAGCAGTAATTTATATGTATACTTGCATCTATTTAATTTCTTATTTGACCAGGAGGATATTAGCATATATGGTTATACGTGTTTGTTCTGAGTATAACTCAATAAAGTGTATTTAAATAAAAACATCTTCATAATTATTGTATTATATTCAAGAACACTGTAATATCCTAATATAAGGCATGCAAAATTGAAAAAAGTAAACTCATGGGTCATTTATTCTCACTCCTTAAAAAATACAAAATGAACTGAACATGAACTGGTTCAGAATTGAAATAGTAAACTATGAACGTGAATTTGTTCATTATAATCTGGGTGAACTGAACTTTGAGCTAGTTCTTGTGAGGTGTGAACTTGCACAACACTGGCTATAGTACTTATGTTATTAATAACAGATATACTGTTTATAGTGACCCGTTTACAAGAAGATACTTAACAGCTTATTCTGTAGGCAGTCAGCACTTGTTTTATAGCTGAGTATAAAATTCTGTTATTTTACCCTCTTCTGTCTCTTTGAATTTCTTTGACAATTTAATTCATTAGGCATGCTGATGTGGATCATATGAATTAAGCCTTTTTGTTTAATAATACACAAATCAGTTCCCTGTAAACCAGTGTAATTTCTTCTCCCTTGAGCAGACAGTTGTTCCACATGAGTTGCCTTTTTAATAACTAGCTAAAGCCTCTATAAGAATAAAATTTTATAGTCAGCCAAATGCATACCTGATTAAACAGTATTGTTAGTAAAACGAGTCTGGCTAAACTAAGATTATGTCTGATTATTCATCACAAAATAAATAAGTTTCTAATTCTAATAGTCAATAAGCTGAAATTCTATTAATATCCAGGCCCAGCAGCCATAATAAAGAAATACAGAGGAAAATGTTTACAAAGTGTGAAATGGTGTGCGTCACAGGACTGAGAGTGACCCCCTATGTGCTGATATCATTAAACCCAACTTTCAAATACAGCAGAAGCCTTCTGGGCAAAAGGAATGGACCTTCAGTTGCTCATTTAGCTTATTGTTCATTTTATTTGGTCAGAAAAGTCGGAAAGGTTTGGTTTCAAGGGAATGGAATGACAGTTGAAAACAGCTCATTTTTATTGTGCACTCTGATCTGATGTAAACCAAGAATTCAAAAAGAAATTAGCATTTTAAAATTTCACACAGCAGCATACTCCAGTGAAATTTAAAATATAAAGGAAGAATGGTATTCTTCTAATAATGTCATGGGGAAGAAATCCATCTAAATTGGTTGACAGTTTCAGAAAAACGTTGCCTTTTTAAATAAATGGTATAAAATGGAAACAGCCACTCTCAAAAATCCCCAACGTCGGATAAAAAAAACAAAACCTAAAGTCAGAAAAACAAAAAAGCCAGGCTTAGACTTCAGGAAGCAGGAGGAAGACCACACACTCCATCACTGCTGACTTGAAGGAGTTAGCATCCAGAAAGCTCACCAATGCTGTTACTTTCTCAGACACCTAAGGAAAGTCCTGATTTCCAAAATTGTGGTAACTCCTTGCTGGGCTGTACCCATGAATGCTGTCATGTTTGACACATCCTCTTAGTTCAAGGTATACAGTTCATAATGCTAAAAAAAACTGCATTTAAGTAATAAGGATATACAACATTAGAACAATCTAGACTAGAGCAGGCCATTCAGCCCAACAAAGCCCGTCAGTCCTATTCACTTACTTAATCTAAAATAACATTGAGTTTTGAAAGTCCCTAAAGTCCTACTATCACCACACTACATGGTGACTTATTCCATGTGTCTGTGGTTCTCTGTGTAAAGAAAAACTTCCTAACATTTGTGCAAAATTTACCCTTAATAAGTTTCCGGCTGTGTCCCCATGTTCTTGATGAATTTGTTTTAAAATAACAGTCTTGATCCACTGTATTAATTCTCTTTATAATTTTAAACACTTCAATCATGTCACCTCTTAATCTTGTTTTCCTTAAACTGTATAGGCTGAGCTCTTTTCATTTTTCCTCATAACTCGTCCCCTGTAGCCCTGGAATCAGCCTAGTCGCTGGACCGCTGGTTCTCTGGACATTTTCTGGTGCTGCTATGTCCTTTTTGTAGCCCGGGGAACAAAACTGCACACAGAACTCCAGATGAGGCCTCACCAGTGCATTATTAGGCTTCAGCATAACCTCCTTGGACTTGTACTCTACATATCAGGCTGCTATATAACCAAAAATTTCGTTAGCTTTCATAATTATAGTTACATTTGACAGTGTTGAGTCTACTACAACTCCTAAATCCTTCTCATAAGGGGTACTTTCGATTTTCAGACCTTCCATTGTGTATTCAAACTTCATATTTTTACTTCTATGTGTAATTAGTTATATTTACTTACATTAAATTTCATCTGCGACAAAACTGCCCAAGCCTGTATGCTTCAACTGATTCTATATGATCTGCCTATCCACCTGTCTTGGTATCATCTGCAAACTTAACCAACTTGTTACTTATATTTCTATCTAAATCATTTATATATATTAAAAATAGCAGCTGCTCTCGCAGTGACCCCTGCTGGACACCACTCTTAACATCAGCCAATTCTAAAAAGATTCCTCGCACCATCACCCCCTACTTCCGATGTCTGAGCCAATTTTGCACCCATCTACAAACAGCACCCTGAACTTGCATTGCTTTTAGTTTGATTTAATAAGATATTCAAGAAAAGAATCTGCTTTAAGAGTTGTGTTTTATATTTTAAAAAAATAACTAATAGAAATGTTAAGAATTATTCCTCAAACTTTCATTTTAAACACTTTAATTAGATTAAAGTTTAATGGATAAAAAGCAGCCATTTTACCAGTTGTGAGGGATTCTGAAGACAGGCATATAGATTATGTAATTGTGATAATCACTGAGAAATTTGTAAAGCAATATGTTCTGTACAGTACCTTCAAGTGTACCACTCAAGAAAAAATCTTCATCACTGCATAAGTTTTTGCTTATTTGTAAGTAGTAAATATCGAATCTTCATTAAAAAATAAAGTCAACAAGAGCAATCATATAATTGCAGCATTTGAAATCTAATTTGAGTCACATTTCACATGGAGATGAGATGGAGGTGTGTATTCAAAGAACTCATTACTAAATACCAGATGTTTATAAAAATATAAATGTTTCAAAATGATTTGTGTTTCCCCTATGTGAAATATACATTATAATGTATTTAATGTGAAAAAAAAGTGCTTTCGCACTCACTTTAATTGAATTCTGTTCTTTATACTAGTAACAATGATATATCTATACAGAAAATAAGATTTTTTGGATGTCAGCTATATATTATTAAAGCTCGATAGTTGTATTTTAAAGTTTGCTGTTTTTTAAATCTTGTAACTTGAACTGAAATGATTGTTGGTTGCTGAAAGGTAGAATGTGTTATCCTGCCATTATTCCATTTTATGAATCCAGAAATGGCAGCATATTCTTCCCATGTATTATGAAAATTGTCTGTTTTTCACAAAAAAAAAAATCCAACAAAGTGAGGCCTAGTATCAAAATGGCTGTTCTTTAAACAAAGACACCCCAGTCAAAATAATTCTTAAATATCTTAACCAAAACTGTATAAGGAAGGAGAGGAAACAGTTAAATATTCTCTGAATTCAAAATAATCAAACCCTAGTTTCTTAATAATTGAAAAGGATTTATTTGAAAGAAGAAATATTTATAGAAAGCACAAAATAACACAAAAGGAGCAAAGGATATGCCAAAATAAACCCAGAATAAACAAAGCAAGTCCAAAGTCGTTAATCAAAAACAGAGCTGAAATAATAATAATTAAAAAAGCAAATCTGTTCAGGCATATCAGGAAACCAGATAAAGGTCAACTGAACAACAAAGACAAGAATGTACCAGAAACAGGTTGATGTTGTACACCAAAGGTATGATTAAGAGATCAGCAGCTGTCTTGTAAAAAACAAAACTGGACAATTGTCACATACATGGAGATTTCAAGGGTAATATTTAAACTAAAAGATATTGAAAAACAAGGACATAATGGAGAAAGACTTTTATATAGGCTGGTTGTGCTCTATGCTAAACACCTCATACTCAATCCAAGTAAGATATGTAAGCATTAATCAGCACTGTTATGTAAATTCAGTTATCAATAAGTATGAGCTTCTGTTTTTATTCTGTAATCATTTTGTAACAGACTGTTGTGAAGGGTGCTCCATCTTCAGCATGGTGCTGCAAGAGATTAGAATAGAATAGAATAGAAAGCCTTTATTGTCATTGTAAAATAATTTACAACAAAATTTCAAGTGTCACTCCAACTGGATACAAAAGCAAATGATACTACTTTTGTATAAAACAAAAAACAATGCTACAACACATACAGTACTACAAACAAGAAGAACAACATACACCTATAAATATGTATATAAGACACGTGTTTCGCCCTTATTTGTCAGGTGGATGCACCTTTGCATCCCCTTATGGGGATCAGACCCTATTACATATCAACAAGCTGCTTCTCACAACTGAGAGGACTTGGTAGATGTTTCCTGACTGGCCGACCAAGCAGTAGTGTTACCTGGTAGGTAACCACCTAAATAATCAGATTGCAATTCGGAACTAGGATTATAATACTGTACTCTGATCTACAGCTTGTCAGATAAGCAAACCTGCTGCTGTGGCGCAAAGTCAGAGGCTTCATCCCAGGCGCTGACACCCACGGCTCGATCCCCGTAAGGGGATGCAAAAGTGTGTACACCTGACAAGCCCCAATAAGGGCGAAAAATGTGTCATGTACTCTTTGTATTATTTGGCAGATACTGACCAACCAGAAATGTAACCTGGTAAGCACCCCAAGGAGATGCAGTTGCTCCTCCGAAACCCCCTCTTAAACGGTGATAAAATGGGAAACAAATAGTTTTTTTTTTTTACCTCCTCTTTGCTCGATCAGCTGCTGGCTTGCTGCTGCTTCCGTGCAACGTGATCTGCATCTTGCACAGCGCTTCAAACATTTAAAAGCCTGTACAGCAGCTATCCTACTCTTTGTGTTTTATTTCCGGCCCCGGGCATGGCTAAATCTCTTGGCACAAAGTCTCGTCTCGTCTCGTGGGACGTGAGTTCTTGATATTTTTTAGTTTCCATAATTTAAAAACGGAATAAGAATTTGAAAATATAACATCACATTAAAGTTCAGTAATTTCTGAAAAGAATGATACCAAACATATATATGTAGGTCTTAAAATAAGCCCGATTTAAAGCATGACAAAAAAAAGTGACATAAAATCGTTGCACTGTTAGGCTTAGGAGTTATATATATATATATATATATATATTGTAAAAGATGAAGCAAAGCACAACATAAAGGTTTGGGGTTTTCCGGCCCCGTATATTGTAGACGCTCCACAATATCAAAAGAAATAACTTGGTCAAAATATAAACAAAAACAGTTCATATACGCGACACCCAAGATGGTGTCCGCGGCCATTTTATAAGGGAGGAGCCGGAAGTGGAGGGATGCTGGGAAGGAGCTGTGAGGGAGGATGGGATTGCTGACGTCAGGACAAGATGGCGGAGGAAGGGCGGAAGTAACCGTAGTGCGGTCAAAACCCGGCTTATGGTGGCGGAGCGTCTCTTTTCCTGGCAGAAAGTAAAGGGAGAAAATTAGTACCCCGCCATTCTCTGCCGGCGAATGTCTTTCCAGGTGTGTTCGGATCCGTCCGCGGTCTCCTACTCGCGCGTGCGTGACAATACCCCACCCCCTTAGCCCAGGACCGTCAGGTCGGGCGGACCTAACCGAGAGGTCGTGGATACGAGAGAGGGCATCGGCATTGGCCTGAAGGGTGCCCCGGCGATAAGTGACGGTGAACTTATAAGGTTGCAAATCCAGAAACCACCTGGTGACCCGCGGATTCGACTCTTTATGCAGGGACATCCACTGAAGTGCAGCGTGATCAGTCACCAGAGTGAATTCGCGACCCAACAGGTAGTACCGTAGATGGGTCACCGCCCACTTAATGGCCAAAGCCTCCCTCTCCACTGCAGCGTACCGGGTCTCCCGGTCCATCAGTTTCCGGCTTAGGTACATCACGGGGTGTTCGACACCATCGACACTTTGGCTCAACACGGCTCCCAGGCCTGTGTCCGAAGCATCGGTCTGGAGAATAAAAGGTAGTGCAAAATCGGGCGTCCTTAATACAGGTGTCGTTGTGAGGGCTTTCTTTAGGTCACTGAATGCGAGCTCTGCCTTATCATTCCACACCACATATAAGGGAGCACCCTTCTTTGTTAGATTAGTCAAGGGTGCGGCCCTTTCGGAGAAACGGGGCACGAACCCGCGGTAGTACCCCGCTAACCCCAAGAAAGCTTGCACCTGTCTCTTGGTATTCGGACGGGCCATTCCAAGATGTCTTTTATTTTAGAACACTGCGGTCTCACCTGTCCCCGACCCACCAGGTAGCCTAAATACTTGGCCTCCTTTAAGCCAAAAAAACACTTTCGGGGGTTTATGCGGAGACCGGCTTTAGCTAGTGTCGTGAGGACAGCAGAGACCTGCAATAGATGCTCCTCCCAGGTGCCGGAATAGATGACAACGTCATCCAGGTAGGCGGCACTATAGGACCGGTGGGGTTTCAGCACTCTATCCACCAGACGTTGAAAGGTTGCGGGTGCCCCGTGCAGCCCGAATGGGAGGACCTTAAATTGCCAGTGCCCACTAGGGGTGCTAAAGGCGGTTTTCTCTTTTGCAGATTCCGTTAGGGGAATTTGCCAATACCCTTTTGTCATATCCAGAGTAGTCAAGTATCGGGCCGTACCCAGCCTCTCAAGGAGGTCATCAATGCGAGGCATCGGGTAAGCATCGAACTTAGACACCTGATTCAGGCGTCTGAAATCGTTACAAAACCTCCAGGAGCCGTCTGGCTTGGAAACGAGGACGATAGGGCTGGACCAGGGACTATGGCTTTCCTCAATTATGCCCATGTCCAACATTCGTTGCACCTCTAATTCCACTTCGGTACGTTTTGCCTCCGGGAGTCTATAGGGTCTCTCCCGGACGATTACTCCGGGGTTTGTGACTATGTCATGGGCAATCAGCGAGGTCCGGCCGGGTGACTTGCTCACCACTTCGGGGATGGCTCGGATCACATGCGTTAACTCTTGCCGCTGTTTGGGACTTAGCTCGTTACCGAGGTTAAGGGCAGTGACGCACGAAAAGAGGGAGAGGGACCTGTGGGAGTCCGGAATCTCCTCCCGGTCTTTCCAAGGTTTCAAGAGGTTCACGTGGTAGATCCTCTCCGTAGGTCGACGATTGGGTTGTTTCACCAAATAGTCCACCAGCCCCTTTCTCTCCTTAACCTCGTATGGCCCTTGCCAGTGAGCGAGCAACTTAGAATGAGAAGTAGGAACGAGTACCATAACTCGGTCCCCCGGGCGGAACTCTCGAAGGACAGAGTTGCGGTTGTAGCACCGGGCTTGCGCTGCCTGCGCACGAGTCACGTGGTCTTTTAGGAGGGGCCTGATCTTTGTGAGTCGATCACGCATTTGCGCGACGTACTCCAATACATTAGAGGAGGGAAGGGCCTCAGCCTCCCAGTCCTCTTTTAAGATATCCAAAATGCCTCGGGGTTGTCGTCCATACAACAGTTCGAAAGGGGAGAAGCCCGTGGAGGCCTGAGGTACCTCCCGGTAGGCAAAAAGCACGAGTGGAAGGAGCTGATCCCAATCTCTACCGTCTGCGCTGACTACTTTGCGAAGCATCTGTTTAAGCATCTGGTTAAATCTTTCTACCAACCCGTCTGTTTGAGGATGATAGACCGACACTTTCAGGTGCTTTATTCGGAGTAATTTGGCTACCTCCCTGAACGTATCCGAGGTAAAGGGCGTTCCCTGGTCCGTGAGGACTTCTTTGGGTATACCCACTCTGGAAAATAAATTTACTAGTTCCCGTGCGATGTTTTTAGTATTAGCGGAGCGCAAGGGAACCGCCTCTGGGTATCGGGTAGCGTAATCCACCATAACTAATATGTATTTATAGCCACGGTTTGAGGGCTCCAGGGGTCCTACTAGGTCGACCCCTATACGGTCAAAGGGAATGTCGATTAGGGGTATAGGGACAAGAGGAGCACGGTCCCGTCTGGGAATCTTGCGAGTCTGACATTCTGGGCAGGACTGACAGAAGCGCCGGACCTCCTCATTAATCCCAGGCCAATAAAACCGGAGCTTGATCCTCTCCAAAGTCTTTTCGGTCCCGAGATGGGCACCAAGGAGGTGAGCGTGAGCCAATTCGCATACCTCCCGCCGGAAGGTACGCGGAACTAGCAGCAACTTCCGCACCTCGCCCTCATGGGTCGCCACCCGATACAACAGATCATTTTCCATAACAAAGAAAGGCTCGTGTGGTGTGGAACTGTCGGCTTGTGAGCTGTTAGGCCAAACCACCGCATTCCGGGCAAACCGCAGGGAATCATCGTTCCACTGCTTCCTTTTAAAGGAGGCCGGTGTGGATCTAAACTGGTGACCCAGGCTATCGAGAGGGTCTTGTGGTCTGGTTCCTGGGATAGTTCCCTGGCTTGTTCCTTCCCCGGCGGATTCTTCCGGGTCAGGGTCCGTCGCCGGGGAAATAACTCTCGAGGAGCCAGCGCCAGGCCGGTCTGCCCTAGTGCACGGCGTGGAGACCACGGGAGGGACGCCTTGCCCCCTCATAACCAGATCCAACGAGGCTACGGGAGCGGTCTGTGTTTTACCGCGGTTGGTTTTCGACCAGTCTTGTCCCAGTATTACCGGATAGGGGGGTTCGGGCAACACAGCGACCATCAATTTCTCTCCTTAAATTCCGCAGCGCGTCGAGGGGGCTCGGGGGTGGCCGCCCGTCCCTGTCGGTTACCACGGGCAGACTTTTCTGACCCCCCGACTCGGAGGACCGCAAGCTGACGCTCGAGGACTTCGAGAAGGCCTGGCATATCCTTATAGGGGTGCCTCCGGACCTGCTGGGCGAGGGAACTGGGCATCGCGTTCACCAGGCCTTCACAGGCCACCTGCTCAACAACTTTTTGGGCCTGGGGACCTTCAGGCCGCAGCCAACGCCCCATTTTGCCCCAGAAGTCGAAGGCCTGTGCACGAGCAGGCTTTTCCGGGTCAAACTGCCAGCTCCTCCATTCTGTTGCCTGCTGGCCCGGAGTAATGCCGTAGCGGGCCAGGATCTCTGCCTTGAGGAGGTCGTAGTCCACGGCCTCCTCCTCGGGGAGGTCATAATAAGCCCGCTGCGCGGGTCCCTTCAGGTAGGGCGCCAAGATGGACGCCCACTCGGACCGCTGCCACTCGTTCCGGGTGGCCGTCCGTTCAAAGATCCCAAGGTACGATTCTACATCATCGCTCTCGCTCATAGGTACCAAAGGGGGAGGTTTTGGTTTGGGTGGATTTGTTCTTGCTCTCTCAGCTTCTGCCAACTTGAGCTTCGTGGCCTCCAGCTCCCGGTTGGTGGCTTCTTGCGCTTGCTGCAGGGCGTGGAGTTGAGCATTCATGCCCTGTAGCACGGTGTTGAGGTCCTGTCTCTCTGTCATTACGAGTACTTTATCCTGCCGACTACGCCACTGTAAAAGATGAAGCAAAGCACAACATAAAGGTTTGGGGTTTTCCGGCCCCGTATTTTGTAGACGCTCCACAATATCAAAAGAAATAACTTGGTCAAAATATAAACAAAAACAGTTCATATACGCGACACCCAAGATGGTGTCCGCGGCCATTTTATAAGGGAGGAGCCGGAAGTGGAGGGATGCTGGGAAGGAGCCGTGAGGGAGGATGGGCTTGCTGACGTCAGGACAAGATGGCGGAGGAAGGGCGGAAGTAACCGTAGTGCGGTCAAAACCCGGCTTATGGTGGCAGAGCGTCTCTTTTCCTGGAAGAAAGTAAAGGGAGAAAATTAGTACCCCGCCATTCCATGCCGGCGAATGTCTTTCCAGGTGTGTTCGGATCCGTCCGCGGTCTCCTACTCGTGCGTGCGTGACAATATATATATATATATATATATATATATGGTATGATGAACAGCTTTTCTTCTGCCTGATTACTGACTCAAAATGTTTGTTTTTATCAGACTTGTCTTGTTAGAGGATAAAAAAGAAACTTAATTAAGAAGTTGATTTCTTCCACAAAACTGGAGCATTCAACTCTCTGCCTGGCTTATATTGGTAGAGGGTGGTGCTTCGGATGATGCCTCAAGGTGGCCCCATTTCCTAGGGTTCCATCTACAAAACACAAGGAGTAAAGTGTCCCTGACCACCTTAGAGTTATCAAAGGCTCTATTCACTTCCACAAGTTCCTGAAACAACTGGACAATTCTAATTGCAGGTTTGATGCCCCCCAGATAGTGTGCACTCACTGTGATGCACCTGTTTCTTCTCTTCTGGATTGAAGACTTCTCTCTTACCACTCCAGGGATGCTTGTTCATTCAAATCTCAAATGCAGAACAGGCTAACTAAATCCTTCTGAAATTCAGTGAGCCTGTATTCGAGATGATAGATTAGCTGTCATCGTTCACACCAGTAAGAATGCTGGAAGCATGCCTGCCAAAAAATCTCAATATCATGTTTAGGTGAAACTGATCAATCGTTTTTTAAATTAAGAATTTAATACAAGTTAAACATCACCAGGAATACACATTAGACAGCCAATCACTTTCATTTCCTGTGTATTTTCTCTTTGAAAGGCCCACCCACTGAAGCGTCATATTGTTTAAGTTTTTGCAGTGTATTATGAAAGCTGCCCTTTACAATCATGTTTACCATTTAAGAGACTTCATTAAACATAAAAGATTTGCTTACAGTGTGTGTATCCTTAGATACGTTTTAGGACTTGCATGGAGCGTACTTTATTGCAATATGGTAACAATTTTAAAATAATTAGATAAATGCACCATCATTGTAAAATGCACAATATACTACTCAGACTTTAAATATCAAGAAAGAATTCATCTTTGTTTAACACAAAATGGTAAAACACCAAAAAGAGCAGTGATTCTTTTTAGTGTGGGTTTTTCAAAGAGCAAGTATACAGGGATAACGTGATTGGATGTTTATAATGCATTCCCACAAAAGAAAATGCAAACAGAGTGAATATATAGTATAAAAGTAGATTGACAAATTTATAACTCCATTTTTGATATAGGTGAGTAATAAAATGTTGTTAACTGACCGCCCTCTGAAGTCTCCTGTTTGAAACAGTCCAACAAAGCCTGCCAATCCTATTCACCTAATATTTACGAAATATCATCAAGTCAGATTTTGAAGGTCCCTAAAGTCCTTCTCTCTACTATACTATCTGCTAACTTATTCAATGGGACTGTGTTTTTCTGTATGAAAAAAAACTTCCAAACATTTGTGCGAAGTTCTTCCCTTAACAAGTTTCCAACTGTATCCCCCTGTTCCTGTTGAACCTGTTTTACAGTAGTGGCCTGTATCCACTATACTAATTGCTTTCATAAGTTTATAAACTTCATTCATGTCCGCTCTTCATGTATCACTATAGCCTGAATCCTCCACGTTGGAGCTCCAAGTAGGTGGGGATAACTGAAATAGAGTCTAGCTGCAGACCTCCAGAGCTCCACCCAGTTATGCTTGGGTTAAGATTAGGGCTGTAGGAGAGATGTCTGACTCAGGCCCAGATCTACTATGAAACTAAAGAAGCTTAAGCGGGCCTCAGAAGCAACCTTAGTCCACAGAGCTTAAAAATGTTCGGTCTACTGTATGTGAAGGATTTTTTTAAGAAAATAATAATATAGCGTAATTTAATACAAAATAATAGTATCATGTAGGCTATGTGTACAGTATATAATAAAAACATTCAAATTAAGGATGTTTCATTCTAAATATATTTAATATAAAATAATTATAAATAATATGAAACACTGTAAACATTTATGACACAAATTAAAATTTTTTATTAAAATTATTTATCTTAGACTAGCTGTAACTGAAAAAATGAATGCATATTTTGTTGCTTGCAGTCACTGTAAACATTTTGGTAACCTTTAATTTATTTCTCATAGGTGTCTAAAATAAATGATTATATTGGCTGTGTTTTTTCCATGGTTTATTTCATTTTATGATGCATTCCATATGTAGAGAACACTTCCCCAATTTTCATCCTCCACCAATAACTATAAACTATAAGGCATTGAACAATTTTATGCACACCATTGACTTTGACATGTAACATTGCAATTTTAATCAAAATCTGAAGTTTAGTGGTTACATTTTGAATACATTTGTGGTGATCTGTCATGGAACATGCCCATTGAAAAAGATTACATTAGTTACCCAGACCTTGTTGCTGGTTGCAAAGGGGCCTCCATAATAGTTCATCTTGAAGGCCCCAACAATGTAGGTCTGCCACTGATTTGACTCAAATAATGACAACTGTTTATTAAGTCAACTCCAAGTACCTGGAGTTCCAGGGTAGTGGCCCCAGACTGCAGAGTCATCAAACTCCACCTATTAACATCCATTTCCTTAAACTTAAAATGTTTCCTCATAGCTTATACCTCTCAGTCCAGGAATCAACCAGGTCTCTCACCTTTGGGAAGTTTACAGCACTCATATATCATTTTTGTAGTTCACAGACCAAAACTGCGCTCAGTACTCCAAGTGAGGCTTCAACAGTGCATTGTAAAGTTTAAGCATAACCTCTTCTGACTTTTACTTTACACATTGTGCTATATAACCTAACATTCTGTTAGCCTTCTTAATGGCTTCTGTACACTGGATGTTCATAGTAATGAATCCACTGCAATACCTAAGTCTTTCTTATAAAGGGTACTTTCATGTTTCTGAACTCTCATTGTGTACTCAAAACTCCATAATTGTTTCTACTGACTCACAATTATGGGATGAATTTGTCCCTCATCATATGTGGAGGAAGGTCAAGTAATACTGAAAGTCCACATGAACACGAAGAGAATGTGAAAAATCTATAAAAACAGTTTAACCAGGCTTTAAACACTGCACTGTGGATTTGTGAATCTAACTACTGCATCACTGTGCTACCCCAGTCTTCTTCTTCCTACTTCATCTTTTGAAATTACTGTGTGGGGTTGATGTGCCTGATCAACCCTCTCCATACAACTTGATTCTACACCTCCTTCACAGTCAAATCGTTTTGCTTCAGTTCTTCTTTCACTTTTCTCATTCACCTCAGCTTTGGCCTCCCTCGCTTTCTTTTCCATTGTACTTCCTTTCCCATAACTTTTTTGCCCACATTTTCATTGTCTCTCCTCATCACATTTCCATATTACTTTAACCTCCATTCCTGTACTTTTTTAGATATCTTTCCCACTTTTGTTGTACCTCCGATTATCTAATTTCTTATTGTGTCCGTTTATGTAACTCCACACATCTATCTCAACATTCTCATTTCTGTCACATCCAATTTATTCTTATGCTTTCCCTTTAATACCCACACCTCAGCTCCATACATCATTGCTGGTCTACCTCTGTCTTAAAATCCTTTCCTTAAATTTTTCAGCCACACAATATTCCTGAAACCTTCTTCCAGTTTTTCTATCCACACTGCATTCTGTGAGTTATCTCCATATCTAATTTGCCGTCTTGGGCTGCCACTGATTCTAAACGTATCCACATTTTTCAATAGCTCTCCTTGCATACTAACTTCTGAATCCTGATCATCATTAAACCTCAATTATATTATCTTCTTTCTATTTTTTTTCTCCAGCCGTCTGGAGTTTTTTTTTTTTTGTTTTTTTCTGTCCTCCCTGGCCATCAGAATTTACTTTAATTCTATGTTAATTAGTGTTCCCTAATTTTAATTATTTATTTTGTCTTTTTTCTCTTTCTTCAGCATGTAAAGCACTTTGAGCTACATTGTTTGTATGAAAATGTGCTATAGAAATAAATGTTGTTGTTGCTGTTGTATGTGTCTTAAATCCTCTATCTTTTAAAATTCTTCTCCACTCTTCCACTCTCTCCAATTACAAAGATTGCACCAGGTGGATTGGCTTTTTATTCCATGACTCAGCAGCACATCAATTACCAGATCAAAGGGGTTAGGACTTAAATAAGACCCCTGGTGCACACCTACTCTGACTGGTCCTCTCTATTACCCCAACACTGCTTTTAACCCAAGTCCTCACTCCCTCACACATATCCTAGACAATCCTCACATCAATAAACACCATATGTAAACCTTTGTGCTTTTCCCAGTGCTTCTCTGTGAGCTGTTTAAATGCAAAGACTGCATCAGATGTTCCTCCCATCAACTTTCAACCAAAGTGCTTCTCCCCTTTGGGGGTCTTTCCCTTAAGCGTGACATCAGCTTTATCCTTCAATACATTCCACAATCCTGCATTTCTCCCTTATAATTTGGTACAGTCATACTGTTCCTCCAGTCCTCTGGTGTCCTCAGCTGTTCATAGATCTTCTGCATTAGATCCCATGGCACATTTACTCTCTTTTCCCCCAAACTCTTCCACACTTCCTCTTTTATTTCATCCAGCCCTGATGCCTTTCCATTCTTCATTCTTTTTACGTGCCTCTTTTACTTCCTTCCTCCTTATTTTTGGCACTAGCTCTTCATTTGGGACTCCATCCCCAAATATTACCCTTGGATTTTCTTCATTCAATAGCTTCTCAAATTACCCATTCTATCTATTCTTGATCCTATCGTTCTTACTTAAGACCACACTTTTCTCATCTTTCATCTGCTTTCTCTGACTTCACTATTCTAAAAATCAATCTCTCTGCTTCTTTTGTCTCCAATTTTTCATACACCTCCTCCAAAGCTGGTGCCTTGGCTCTTGCCACTGCTCTCTTCACCATCTTGTTTGTCTGCATATACTTTCCATTATCTTCCTCCGTCTCTAATTGCCTCCTTCTAAGCTTTTATGAAATCCTGAGCCTCTCTGTTTCATGACCAAATGAACCTGAATTACCCTGAATGTAAGACAGGCACCCTGTTTTTAGTTTGGAGACTAATGAAAAAACAGTAACTTTAATTGGAAACAATACAGTAATTTTCGTGTTGGGTCATTCACGCTGTCATAGTGTGTAGTTGGTGATCCTTCATAGATCCCTAAAACAAAAGAAGTGTGGATCTCTTTCTCAAGCTATTTTAAGTGTTATTTTCTTTGTATCTGTTTTATTCAAATCAAGAAAAATCTCTTCCTTAAATGAAAAAAGAGTTCAATAAAAAAAAAAGTTTTCAACAAAGACTATTAAAAGGAATTACACAGGTCACAATCAGCCTCTTTTGTTATGTATTTCAAAGGCTGCCAAGTATTGCATTGAAACAACCATTACTAGACCATCGATAATGGCTGACTTTGTGGTGGTTGACACTTGGTGTGCTTGTGCATTAAAACATTTTTCAAATATGCCCGGGATGTTTGTTAGTTGAGTCTATCAAGTGGATTGATTATGTGTCTCATCCTTAGACTCTTCCTTTTTTTTTTAAGCTGACTGCTAATTAGATCGCTCCATCAAAATGCACTCCTTCAGCTCTCATTATACAAAGTGCATATTGCTTTGCTTTCTTTTGTAATGTTTATTGCCTCCTATAACAGATAATCCTCACCTTGAAGTCAGAGTATAAGATTTAAATTTTATCCAGAAGCAGCTTGTACTTGGCCAAGGCTATAGCAGTAATTACTTCAAAAATATACAAAAAAGTGAATGTGGCCTAAACATTTTTTTTGCTCGCTTGTCCTTTAAGAATAAGATTATCTGGTACTTCGTCCAGTTTGAAAAGATTACGTCGAGCAGCTATGCTGTTGTCACTCACAAAAACTTTTGTACTGAAAGTCTCATAACTGACAATGTCATGCAGCAATGTGAAAAGTACTTAAGAATTTATGACTTTTTAATTGGCTCTCTGGACCTCTTCATGTTTTTGCTCTTCTTGCATACTAATAACCACTAACTCAAAAGCAGTACTCTTGGTTGACACAAAACGGTAGCCTTATTTTAAGGTTAATTAACAAGCAAACAACAGAGGTGGCCAATGGATTAGGCAGAGCACCACTTCTGTCACTTTTTTGTGTTTTTTTGTAGAACACACTCTTTCTCATCTCCCAAAGGAAAATATAGATGGGCTTAGGGAGACAGATTGTTTGCTGCATACTGTGTGAAATCAAATTTAATTCCTTGTAATATTTTATTTTTTTTACTTGTACTTTTAAGTGCTTTTTGCTGTTAGTGTCTGATTCTTTTTATATTAGCTTTTACTTGTTACATTTTTAATGTGATTAAAATGTTCCTTTTAGTTAATAAAAAACACATTAAGTGTGTATAAGCTTGGATTTTCTCACTTAAAGTTTGCTTTTAACAAACACTCAGTTGTAAATTAAATTTTATTTCAGAATTGCATTAAATATTTATTTATTTATTAAATCAGATTAAACTTTGAAACTGCTCCCTACTTGATTTAACTAGACACACACACAAGGGAAAGAATAACAAAGGCGGCTTTACTATACCCACAATCAAGAACTGCGGCCTCATTTATGAAAAATCAGTAGTAGTCTCCCCTAGACTTTCTCGTATACTCAGATATAGGGATGGACATTTGAGGAGTAAAGCGCAGGACAATGATTATATTTTTATATTACTAGGGGGTTCCCCCCTGTTCGGTTTGCTCGCCAACCCCCCCAGCCTGCACTATGCGCCAGCCATTATAGCCAAATAGAACTTGAAAAGATATACTTTTTCGAATATGTGCATTTTTGATCAACTTGACGTGCACTACATCGAGCCCGCATGCTGTTGTGCTCTCGCCTGCCTGCCTCAATAAGTCACCGTCGCTTCGCTCTTATTTTTCTACCGTTCATTTAATCATGGCTAGTCACAAAAAAATTAGAAAATGGAAGGAGGATTACACTGAGTATGGCTTTACCAAAAAATTATTGATGGCGAATAAAGTATCCATTATTCATAAAGCTTCAATTGGTGATCTGTTTTTCTGCATTAACCTCATATTTTTTCATACTTCTTTTTAAACTAAGGGGATGCGAGGGTAAAATGAATCGGGAAGCGCTGATATATATGTATGTGTGTGTGTATATATAATACTTCGTATACGAGAAAGTAAAAAAAATGCAGATTCTAAATACAAAAATTTACAAAATATGCAAGACCCTTACAAAGGACAATTGTCTCTGTTTCTTTGCAATTGTGTGTCCTTCTGGTTGCTAGGGTTAGGAAAGAATTGTTACAATAGGCAAAACATGTAGTAGGGATAAAAAAATAAAAAAATGAAAATAAAAATACCAAATGAGGGTCTGAAATAAGAAAATTAGTCTTATTGGCCTATTCTGTTGTAAGAACGTTAGACAGTACACTGGTATTAGCAGTGTGGTACCAACTTTCTTGTACCCACTCAGGCCATGTGAAGGAGCTTTATAGCTGTACCAGTAAGAAGGACTTTTTTTGCAGTGGCACCCCACATTGTGGTTTGTTTAAATTTTTCTTGAAATGTGTCTAGAACTTGACTAGGGTCCAACTTGTTAATTAATTGATTTGATTAGACATCATGTGGTAAAGTCACACACCTGTGTATAGAAGATCCCACAATTCACACTGCATGTCAGCACAAAAAGTCTGTGGTGGGCATAAATCAGGGAAAGGGTATAAAACCATTCCTAAAGCTTTGTTTTTTTCCTAAGAGTACAGCAGCCTCATTAAATGAATGAAGTTTGGAACTGGCTACCGGGATAAACAAAGTTACCAGGTAAGAAGAACCTTTGTCAGGAAGGTGACCAAGAACACAATGGTTACTGTAGCATAGCTTTAGAAGTCTTCTTCTGAGATGAGAGAACTTGTTGGAAAAACAGCCATTTCAACAGTACTCCATCGATCAGGTCATTGAGTAAGTCACTTTACCCACCTGTGCTCCAATTTGAAAAAACAAACAAATATAACCATTTGTACCTCAAACGTTGTAAGTCGCTTTGGATAAAAGCGTCGGCCAAATAAATAAATTTAAATATAAATGTTTATGGTAGAGTGGCTAGAAGGAAACCACTCTTGAGTAAAAGGCATATGACAGCTCACTTGGACTCTGAGAGCATGAAGAAAAAGATTCTCGGATCTGATGTGAAAAAAAAAACTGTTTGGACAAAACTCTAAGTACAATGTCTGACAAAGACCAAGCACTACTTATCAGGGTGAAAGAGGGTGGTGGCAGCATCATGCTATGGAAATACTTCTCAGCAGCAGATACACAGAAGCTGGTCAAAACTGAAGGAAGGATGAATGGAGCCAAATACACAGAGGCTGTTGAAGAAAACCTGCTTCACAGTGCAAAAAAAAACTCAGACTGGGGTAACAGATCACCTTCCAGCACAACATTGACCTGAAGCATACAGCTAAGACCTTGCTAAGGTGTCTTGCCGGAAAAGTCTATGTCTGTCTTTGAGTGGACCAGCCAAAGCCCATACTTAAACCCCATAGAACATCTATGGACAGACCTGAGGATGACAGTTTCTAGAGGCTTCCCAGCAAATCTAACATCATTTGAGAGGATCTGCCAGGAGGAATGGGATCAATTGCCCAAATCCAGTTGTGTTAAACTTGTGGAGACTTAACTAAGAATTAAGCTGTAATTGCTACCCAAGGACCATCTAAAAAGTACTGAATTAAGGGTCTGAATACCTAAATGAATGAAAGGTTTCAGTTATCCAGGCAGGTGGCGCAGTGGTAGTGGTGGTCTTTTGCAATAAGGAGATTGTGAGTTCGCTTCCTGGGTCCTCCCTGCATGGAGAGCACTTTGAGTCCTGAGTGCTATATAAATATAAAGAATTTGAACTTCTCAAAACATGTTTTCTGTTTGTCACTGTGGGTTAATGAGTCTACATTGATTGGCGAAAATGTCAAATTTATCCATTTAAAATTAAATCTACAATACAATAAAGTGTGCAGAATATGAGAAGGTCTGAATACTTTCTGAATTCACTGTATTCTCTATTATCTGGGGAGATTTGAGGTGGCTCATTATATTTCCTCTCACATTCACAAAGAGATGCAGGCTAAGTTAACTGATGGTCCTAAATTGAGCCTGTGTTAATGTGTGCTTGAATGGACCCTGAATTGTACTTGTACCTACTGCTCTGAATTGGATTAAGCAAAATTAAAATTATTACATCATCATTTTCTGTTGTGGGCTGGCACCCTGCCCGGGATTTGTTCCTGCCTTGCGCCCTGTGTTGGCTGGGA
The DNA here is from genome assembly GCA_026402145.1 of Polypterus bichir lapradei. Lineage (NCBI taxonomy): Eukaryota > Metazoa > Chordata > Cladistia > Polypteriformes > Polypteridae > Polypterus > Polypterus bichir. The sequence goes on along the minus strand of JANRMT010062841.1, from coordinate 26,188,099 downwards.
TTGGCTCCAGCAGACCCCCATGACCCTGTGTTAGGATATAGCAGGTTGGATAATGACTGACATACATCATGATTTTAAAGAACATACTGTATTTTGTACTTGTCCTGATATTCCTTCAAAGTTTGTCTTCTATAATTAAAGCTGAATCTGTTTACTAAGTTTTATATATCATTATAGAAGTTAAAGGAGTAAGTCTGGTTTCTTGGAAATCAACAAAATGCACACAGTTTCTAATTTTAAAAGTGCATTTTATCAAGTAAGATACATATATGAGCTTTCAGGCAGAAACGAAAACTGATTTATAGAATGCGAATATTATATTATGTATCTGTTGTATAACAGAAAGTCTCTGATGCAGACATATCTTTTAAACAGTTTAAATAGTCTGAAGAATGATTTTTTTTTTCATTTTGAAAATCTGTAGAGTTTATCTGTTTCAATTTACTTGTATGGACATTTCGACAGTGATCACTGCAACTTGCTATTAGTTTGCTGATTCTTAAATTGAAGCTCCAAGAAAGGCACCATGTTTGAAGGCAGAGAAAGTATAAATTTACTGAGATGCAACGGGGCCACACTGGCTTTAACATTAAAGGAAACCTTTACCCAAAAATGACATTTATTTTATATGTTACTCATACCATATGGTTTGTAGTGATGGCCGCATAAAAATTTCTAATCTCATGTTTAATGTAGATAGATAGAACTTTATTTGTCACCAGGGGGAAATTTGGCTTTTTACAGAAGCTCTTTAAATAAATAAATGCACACACACACACACACACACTATGGTCTGAACACACACCAGAATTACTAAAAAGGAAGAAAATATAAAAAGAAACAAAGAAAAAGGTCTGACTTGGCAGTCCCAATCACAGTGAGGCACTATACAGGCATATTGCTGTTGGTATAAAGAAGCCCCCATAATATTTCTTGTCACACTTCTGCTGAATGATTAGTTGGGTGAAAGTCCTCAGTGTGAGTGTGACAGAGAGAGGATGTGCAGCATTGTTCATAATGGCACTCAGTTTTGTTTTAATTCTCCCCTTTCCTTCTATCCCCAAAGTTCATGCAAAAACACAATTTCCCGTCGGGGATTAATACAATGTACCAACATACAAAACAAAAAAAAAAAATACCTCCATTGTATCCAGAGTGTGTCCCATATTTGAGCCTTACCTTTTAATTAGCTTGATGATTCGGTGGGCCTCTCTTGAAGTGATTTTACCAGCCCAGCACACTACAGTATAGAATATTGTACTGGCCACCCCAGAGTTGTAGAAGATATAAAATGGAGATGACAAATTCCCTGATGGAAATGATGTCTATCAAGACAAATGCTAGACCAAAGCAAGCAATATCAAAAACATCAATGAAATAAATCTCATGTCACCTAAATCCGCTTGACAAGTCATTCAGTCATATCCTCACAGAATGCAACATGCGTCCATTTTTTCCGAAGGTTTTCCTAAATATATACTGGCACAGTGCAAGCAGAGGAAACATGTTCACACAGGATATAACTTTTAAATTGAAGACCCGCCTCTACCCTTTATTCATTGGTCAGGAGTTCTGTCTGGATCTCCATAAGAATAAACATTTTTCTTGGTTATTACAAATTACATGGAGGTATCATTTTTGGTTGGAGTATTCCTTTAAGCAAACGGATGCACATAAAGCCACTGTAAGAGCCAATCTTTAATGTTAATAATAATGTTTAATTTCATGTGTTTGCCAAATTAAAATAGAATAAAGTTTTACAAAGTAGCTTAGATAATAGTGCAATACTTTTACCCTTGTAAGCTAACATTTAATAGAACTTTCTCAGTTATTTTAGTAATAACTGACTGTGAATTAGTCAGTTAGTAACACAGCCAGGGATAAAATTATGAAGGGAATTGGTATAGTGGGTTAAGTTGCTACTTTAGAATGAGTTCATCAAGAATACGGGGGCGCAGTTGGAAACTTGTTAAGGGTAAATTTCACACAAGCATTAGGACATTTTTCTTCTAATAGAGTACCATAGACACCTGGAATAAGTGCTACCAAGTATTTTGGTAGACAGTAGGATTTTAGGGACATTCAAAACTAGACTTGATGTTATTTTGGAAGAATTAAGTGAATAGGACTGGTGAGCTTTGTTGGGCTGAATGGCCAATTCTCATCTAGATTGTTCTAATAGAATATTCAATATTTGCAGGTACTGATATTGGCCTATTTAGTGAATGTTGACAAAAATGTAAAATGCATTATCCCAAATGAATGATGGAAGCAACACAATCAATGATGCTTCAGTTTTTCTTGTAGTTAATAAGTAATGAAAAGAAATAAAAATAACAAATCAGCCAGTGAAAAAATAATTAATCGCTACATATAAAAATATCCCCTGTGGTGGGCAGGCGCCCTGCCCGGGGTTTGTTTTTTGCCTTGTGCCCTGTGTTGGCTGGATTAGCTCCAGCAGACCTCCGTGACCCTGCTGTTAGGATATAGCGGGTTGAATAATGGATGAATGGATGGATATAAAAATATCAATTGAAAAACAAATACAAAGAAAGACATACTGTGTCTTAATAGGGGATTGCTCCTTCACAATTTCCGCATCAGTTTCAATGAATGTTGGCAAAGATTCTACTGATGCCAGGAAATGTATTTAAAAGGTCTGTCACCATTCATCCACCATTTGGGTCTTTTTTGAAAATAGGTAATCCCTCAGCTGGATGGAGATCTGATGAGCGAGATGACCATGGTGTATACCGTGTTTACGCATGTACCACGTGCACATTTTTTCCTGAAAATTAGCATTAGAAAATCAGGTGCACGTCATACACAAGGAAATCTAATTCTGTAATGTTTACTTCTTCTGCTTGGGCTCGCTCGTTCTCTCTCTCTTGCTCACGCACTCTCTCTCTCTCGCTTGCTTTCTCGCGTAATTGCTCGCTCTCTCTCTCTCGCGCACTCACGCTCTCTCTCTCTCACTCGCTTGCTTACGCTCTCTCTCTCTCTAAACGCTTCCTATACAATCACAACACGCGTTGTACATGGGGCAAAACGATTTTTCCGATTTTCTTTGTAAAAATTAGGGTGTGCGTCTTACACGAAGGCGCGTGGTACACGAGTAAATACGGTAATTAACAAATTATCATATGATTCAAACTACTTTGAACATTAGTGTATTGTAGGAGAAGGCTGGATAACCCAGAATTGCTTGAGATTTATTGGCTTATGCCTTGTCTAAAGTGGAATGAGTGGGCCTAATCCAGGCTAGTATTAATGTACTCCACAACATACAAGAGCCCCCAGAGAGAGCTTGCAGATTTCTTTTGATGTGTACTAAACAGGTACTCATCTGCTTGTTGAGATCACCCTAAAGGAGAGTTCAGTTCATCATACAACTTTTTTTTTTTGATTACTTATTTTATTATTTCATTATTTATTACTCACTGTTTATGTGGTTATTGCACCCCTTTACCAGAGAAATGTAACAAGGGATTTGTCCACTGGATTCAAGTCTTAGTGTCGTTCATTGTGAAATTCTCAAAAAGCTATTGTTGGTGCTTCCTTCTTCTAACAGAGATATTTGTAGACAAACGATCCAAAATTTCTTGTTGTTTTTTATTTCTGTGTATCTCAAATTAATTCACACACATCATATTCAATGTGTTTGCTCTTTAATCCAAAGAAAACTTTAATTTGATCCTATTCTTTCTTAGTTGAGTATCTTAGCAGCCGTCCTACATTCAGCATCAGCAAGGGGCGCAGTCTTTATAACTTGAGTTCTTGTCAAACACTGCCCAACAATTCAGAATTCCCAAAAAGGCCCTGAAATCTTTAGTAATAGGAAACAACATAATGGAATGTCAGTGTCTTAAGTTGAGAAACCAAACATTTGTAGAAAGACCTGCTTTCAATATAATTTGTGTTTCTCATTTTCTTACAGCAAGCAAATTTCAACAGTTAGTTCTGTATGTCTTAATCTTATAAAAAGTCAATGGTTTGAATTATAATTAGTGTTTATAAAAAAAAGTACTGTCAGAATGATCTTAAATACTGACACTGAACAACAAATCATTTAAATTTCATGACAAGAATAAAGGAAACAATTAAGCCACACGGCCAATTCCTGAATTGAAGAGTTTAACAGTAACTTTTGTGTGTTCTGCTACTAACATTTTATATCATTAGTGTGGTGTTTATTATGTTTACAGCAGTGCCTCACCTCTAATTAATTTGTATTTATTTTTGTCATTTTCTCCTGCACTTTCACCTTGTCTTTTTCCTCATTTTTCAATGGCTCCTTCATCTTAATTGTGTTCTGTGCAAGCAGTCTTAAAGTAGAGCTCTGAGGTAATGTGATCATTAGGGCCATAGTTGTCTGTCTGCCACTTGTCCTTTGCTGTTGCATTTGCAATTGTAGATGTGACATTCCTTTTTATCTCAATCCCTAGCATGTTTGCTTTTTGTGATCTCTTCTGTTTAAAAGGTTTCTTTTCAACACATATTCACATTGTAGTTTTTTGCCTTTCAGGGTTTTACTTTCTGAATTGGCTTTTTGGTTTTGGTTGCTACCACCAAGTTATTTTGTTAAATTTTTGCTGTTATTTATTCTTTGTTTTTGATTGTGTGGCAGATGACGAGGGACTCTACCCCACCGGGACACCTAGGGAAGGGAAGGACTGGGAGAGGGGCAATATCTTCACTGGGATGCAAGAGGGCAGCACCCCTGGATTGCATCAGGGCCACGGATACAGAGCTGGGAGGCTCAACCCTGTGGGGGTCCATGGCCACCACCAGGGGGCGCCTGGACAGCTCTGGAGCCTTGGCATGCAGCACTTCCCCCACACCCAGAAGTGCAGCCAGAAGAGGAGCTGAACTTACATGCAGCACTTCCGCCACACCCAGAAGTGCTGCCGGATGTTAAATAGGAAGAACCTGGAGCACTTCCGGGTGCAGTATAAAGGAGGCCGCCTCACTCCACTCAGGGAGCCGGAGTCGGGAGGCAGAGGACGGAGCTTGCAACGGGAGGAGTGGAGGTGGCAGAAGAGAAGTAAATGAGATAGCAGAGAAGGGACTGAGAATATTGGTGGCGATTTGTGCACTGTGGACATTGTGTGCAGAACTGTAAAAATAAAATGTGTGCGTTTTGGGACATTTGGCGAACGTGTCTGTCTGTGTCTGGGTTTCAAGTTCCACAATTGTTTAGATCAGATGTTGGACAATATTTGTAATCTCAACGCAAACCACACAAGCTTTATATAATTCATCAATTTTGCACTTCACCAGCTCTAAAATGCACACTACAAGGGAATATAGTCTTAGTCTGCTGTTAGTCTTGACCTGCTGGTCAACTATACACTGATAGAATGCTAAACCCAACAGGTAGTCCTGTTACTATAAGCGTTTACAAAGTCAAGGCCATCTTCCCAAACACAGTATGACCCATTATGTTTGAACAGGACTGATATTGTCACAGATTTCTCAAAATGTCAGCTGTCACACATTGACGCATGGGAGGTGGCAGTCCATGGGCTTCACTAATGATATCTCTATGCTAGACCAGGGATTGTCAATGCACAATAACACCTTTTCTGCTTCCTCTGCAGACCTTCTGAAGGAAATCCCACCTAACCTCACTCCAAGCTCCAGCTCCAACCTCACATCTGGCTCCAGCTCTGACCTCACTTCTGGCTCTACCCCTGAAAGCACTCCCCTTCCTGACTACCCTATATAAACCCACCATGTTTTGTGTTTCAGTTAGTTTAGTTGTAGACTTAGTCTGTTAAGACTACTCTTTTGTGTTCAACAAGAATTCTTTTGTTCAAGTATTGTGGGAGTGGGGAACTACCCCAAAACCTTTTCTTGTTTTTCTGTCTCCTTCTTAGACAACAAAGAAAGGAATTGTGTTTGCTGGCTCTGCTCTACTGTGCTCTCACACTACAAAGAAAACCTAAAGGTGAAATTGGACCCACGAATGGTTGAGGAGCTGACAAGACGCTCTATTTTACAACAACAATTGGAGGTACGTAATCTATGTAATTTACCTTTGTGTGTGTTTATTTTGGCTTCTTCCAGTAAATGTTTCCTAAAATACTTCTGTCATTGGCCATTTACCTCTATGTGTGATGCTAGATGATAGCTTTTTGAAATCAAAAGTGAAAATAAGCATGACAACAATAACTAACTTATTCCAACTTTAGTAGTGTAAAGAAAAAACTTTTAATCCTTGTGCAAAATTTTCCTTTAACTAATTTCTTATCTCCGCCAAGTATTCTAGTTAAAGAACTTATTTTAAAGCAATAGACCACACTAATTTCTTTCAAAATTTTGAACACATTGTTACCCTTTAAATCTCTAGTTTGTTTAAATTGAAAATGTTCAACTCCTTCAGTCTTTCCTCATAGCTCATACCTTGCAGTTCTAGAATAGGTCTAGGAGCTATTCTATAAATTTTCTTTATCACTGTTATATATATTTTGTGAAATGGAGATGCAAACATCACTAAATATTCCAGATACATATAGGAGATTATGAGTGCATGGGCAGTTGGGTCTGCCAAAAGATGCCTTAAAGTGGTCCAAGAGTTTATTTTAACATTATTTTGATAATCTCAAGGTCAAGTCAGGATTTTATCCCAGGGACAAATAAAATTCAATCAATCAATCAATTTGCATTTTTATATGGTTTGAAAAAATTCATAGGAGGTGATCCTTCATCAATACACATCAAATGTGAAATCTTGTGACTAACATATACAATATGTGTGGAATAAACTATACAGAATTTTAAATTTCTCTCTATTATTATTGATTATAAATGCTTAGCATATTTATGCAGATGCATTTAGGCTTGTGGGCTTGTGTGCCATGCCCCATTGCTCTCCTTGAGAAGTCCTTATGAATCACGAATGCATGGAAACAGTATCTGAATCCTGAAAGGTACTATAAGTAGGCATACAACCAACTAAAAGCTTTCCATGTTTTAAATTTATTACAAGGCAGAACTTGCAAGAATTGTCAATTACTCATTGAAAATGCAAAATGATGATTTCTTTTGACTCTTGTCAGCTCTGTAATTGACTCTTTATAGCCTTATTTATTGCATTTGACAAACACAATCTGTTTTCTCCCATGTCGCTTGTTAAATATCAGATTAGTACCTGCTTTTGATCTATTTTTACTTTCACAGCATAAAACACATCTGCTAAGTTTTAGTGAACACTTGGATCTTGATAATTATAAAACCACATCAGCGTAAAAAAACTAATAAAGTGTAAATTATGACTTTGTTGACAGCAAAAACTGTAAAACTAAAATATGAATATAAACATTAAATATAAGATTGTTTTATTTTAATTAATTGTGGTTTCATTGTTATAATTCAAGCATAATAAATAATCTCTATTTTAAATAATAAAATAACTTTCAGTCACACTTTTGATTATGTATGTTTGTACAAAATGTATTTAGGTACTGTTTAGTTTTGTAACAATTAATCTGGCTAAACAGTAAATTAAGTCCCGGTTTTTAGTATGTATATTTATTTTAGTATTGTTCCATACTTTAACATAAAATGTATAGTTTCACAGAATTGGCATACTAACAAATGATATATTTTATACTGAATTATACTCAAAGTTGTATCAAGGATTAATACGACTCATTCATTTATTTTCAGTGCCTGCATTATATCCATAGGAGGCCATTGGCTGTCAAGGCATTTCCTGACAGGTAAGGCAGCAAAACACATTTTTATCAGGATGCAGTTGGCAGATATAACTATTATAGGCTATATATTCTTAATCATTTACCATTATAGTTGGTAGATATAACTATTATAGACTATACATTCTTAATCATTTACCTTTATATGTGATTTTGAAGTGCCTTTGAATAAACGTACTTCTATGACCACAGCTTTTTAAAAGCAATTTAATTAATCTGTACGTGTCTTTTTACCGTTTAATGTTATTACACTTCTGCTAATTGTGGAAATGACATTTTTGTTTGATGTGGGACATTTTAAATGTGTGTAATTTTCTTGCATGCACTGAAGTAGGTTCTCAACAACACTCTGAGGGTCTCACCAGATGATCCGCTGTTTCTAGTATCACAGTATTTGGCTTTTGACATTCAGGTTTCACAAAGTTCTGTACAGTGCCTATAAAATGCATTAATCTTTTGGAAGTTTTCACATTTTATTATAATATAAAGCCATCCAAACATGCTTTTATTATTTTATATAACTGTTACAGAGGTGATCATAGAGAAAAACTAAGCACTGTTTTGCTAAAATGGCATTATAGAATGAACTCGTGACATAGTTTGGGGGTTAGTGAACTAAACTGTTTTGTTATTGGGCAGATAGTTATTATATTGAAGTGAAATCACTAAAGAAATGTTGTTATTTAACAAATCGACACTATGTAAACACTTTTTAGAGTGCCTATAAAAAAGTATTTACCACATTTTATTTTTATACCAAATTGAATCAGAATAGATTTAATTTGCCTTTGTCAAAGATCAACAGAAAGAGAGCTGTACAAAGTACTCTAAAGTATAAAGCACAAAATCATTCCTTGCATCGTTATTTGACTTCTTTAATACGACACCATAAAATCATCACTGGTGCATTCAATTGGTCTAGAAGTCACAGAATTTGTTCAGTGGGTCAACTGGTATTTCAATTGATTGAAGTCTAAATGAATCTTACCTTAATGGCCCAACTTGTGATCAGTGGCGAACCTACATTTTTGGGGCCCTGAAGCTTGAACTGTTATGAGGGCCCATTTGCAATGAGCAGCAAGGTCTGGGTAACCACTGTTATTTTCTTCTAAAGGTTTCCTCCATGACAAATCACCACACATTAAAATAAATAATAAATAACCACTACCTAAAGAGGTTTTAAAATGCCCTTCTCATACAGTAGACATCCAACATTTTTACGCAATGTGGGCTAAAGACGCTTGTGGGGCCCTTCTGGGATTAGGGGTCCTGAAGCTAAAGTTTCAATACTTTCATAGTATATCCGCCCCTGCTTGTGGTAAACCAGTATGGAGGCCTAACACAATGAGGACAAAAATAACAGGCCAAACAATTCGGTTAAAAGGAGGTTGAAAATTACATTTCAGGTGATGCAGACAAAATATCCAAGACATTGACTATCCATTGGAGTCATGTTAAATCAATCATTAAGAAATGGAAGAGTATGGCATGGCTATAGATCTGCCTAGAACAAGTTGTCCACAAAACCTGAGTGATTGGGCACGAAGATGACTAGTGACAGAGGCCAATAGACCTCTGAGAACTGTGAAAAGTTACAAGCTACAGTTGCTGAGATTGGAGAGATTGTGCAGACAACAACTGTTGGTGCTTTACCAGTCACAGCTTTATGAGACAGTGGCAAATAAATGAAACACAATCATAAAACTTCTCCAAACCAATAAACACCATATACAATCTTTATATTTTTTTCAGTGTTTCTCTATGAGCGGTCTTAATGCAAAGACGGCATCAGTTGTTCCTCTCCCTGGCATAAAACCAAACTCCCCTATGGTGGTCTCTTCCCTTAGCCTTCTCTCTATAACCTTTTACCAGATTTGCATTGTTATAGACATCAGTACTATCACTTTTATCCACCTGATGTATTCATTAAGTTTATTTTTATTTATGTATTGATTGATTGGCTGTATTATTAGTTCTGTGAGTCTGTATTCTTGTTTTTTTATGTTTGTGCTGAATTTCCCTATGGTATTCATAAAGTTTTATTTGTCTATCAATATTTTCCACAATCCCGAATATCACCTTTCTCCTTATAAATGGTATAACAATCTTAAACCCACTCAATTCAAGACCAGAGTCTATTCTATGGATGCAATGCAAAATAATAATTGTGCAAGTTTTAAAAAACAGGCACAATTTACAAAGGAAAAATTAACCATCTGTCCATTGTGAAGCCCTGTGGTGAACCGTGTTCCGGGTCCCGTGGCAGTGCAGGATATTTAAAATAAAAACAGCATGCATCAGGCTGGTGGGGATGGGTTCATGATACAGTGAAGCAGTGCAGCTGTGGGGTGTTTAGTAGGGAGGCAAGCTGAATACTTGTTAACGCGGTTGTGTGATCAGCTCAGCTGTTCCCCATTGATGCTCCACGGGTCATTAGGCAGAGTACCTGCTCCCACAAGTGTATAAAAGGGCCTTAGTAGAGAAACAAAAGAGTGGATCATGAACGAAAAAAGGAAAGAAACTAAAAGGAAGCTGAGTAAAATCCAGATGGAAGATTTGTAGTAGAGAGAGAGTGAAGATCAGGAGAGTGAGCCCGCCTGATAGACCGTTATAGCAAGGAGGTTGGTGGCCCCATGAAAGAGTGAAGAGAATGGCACTCCAGCGGCAGTGTGCTACTGCTGAGCAATTTTAGAGGAGCAAGGTCATTTGAGCACTCCAGGGGTCCTGCTGCACCAAAGGCAGGTGGAAAGATAGTTGGAGACCAGCTCCTAGTTTCCCAACGGTGACCGACTAAGGTGACTGGGATAATAAGATCTGGAGTGGTTACCGTGCCAGGGGGCACATCTGCCCTGCTGCAGAGATCCGATGAGTAAGCGGGGCAGACAGGGGCAAGAAAGGCACTGGGGTTCACAGGAGAATGGAAAGAAAAGCATCTCGATTAGCTGTGGTTTATACTTGATTTTAATCCTTAGGGAATTTATTGATTTATGCATTGATTTTAACTCCCACAAAGAGAACTGGATTTTATTATGGATTTATTGGCTATTTATTTAATGAAGACCGCACTGCACTTATTTATTTGGACAATGCTTTTATACCGAATAAAAAAGCACAATATACTTTTAAGCCAACCATTGCTTGTTTATGTGTTCTTATTGACCTAGCCATCCTGGTCATGACTATCAATGACACAGGTTCAAGAAGATGGCAAGCTGTCAGCAACCTGAGAATCAAAACCCCACTTAATCCAAGTAGGGGTATGTATAATTATATTTATAATGCACCACCAACTCCCACAGGCCCTACTCCCACTTGAACAAAGCCACCATCACAGTCAGGATAATGTTCTTTGACTTTTACAGTGCTTTTAACACCATTCTGCCTCATCAAGTGTTCAAAAAGCTCAAGCTTTGAATCTTGTTGTCCCCTCAAACTTCTGGTTCATGGATTACCTGACCAACAGACAGCAGTTTGTGAGGTTTAGGGACTCTGTGTCAGAAATGGTGGGAACTGTCCTGTCTCCCTTACTGTTCATCCTCTACACAAAAGACTTTTACCACAATACCAGCGCTTTCCATCCACAGAGATTCTCAGATGATTCCTCCATCATAGGCTGCATTAATAATGGAGACGAGTCGGAGTACAGGAAAGTTGTGGAGGACTTTGTGTTGTGGCCCAGGGACAAAAAACTGATACTCAACATCAGCAAGACAAAAGAGCTGATGGTGGACTTCTGGCATGCCAAGAAGCCTATGAGACCTTGACACCATTCAGGTTGTGGATGTGAAAGTGGTGCAGAGCTACAAATACTTGAACAACAAACTAGACAGCTCTGACAACACAGTGTTGCTGTTCTAGAAGGGCAAGAGCAGACTGGACTTGCTAAGGAGACTCAGGTCTTTCAATGTTTGCAGCAAGCAGCTGGAAATGTATGAGGGGCCAAACAGGCCAAAAATCATACATTTTTGTATGAAACCTATTCATGTACGTATGAACATTATTGGTTAATGGATAATTACTATTGGTTTGCGTGCATACATAATTGGTTTGCGTGTGAACAATACTGGTTTCATTCATATGAACTATATTGGTTCGTGTCCGTATATTATCAGTTTGTGCGTAAACTATATCTGTTTGTACGTGCATACCGCTGGTTTGCATATGAACTATATTGATTCACGTGTGTATATCAGTGGTTTCAGTACGTTTGTTATTGGTTCGTGAATGAACTGCATTGGTTTATGCTCGCATGTTATCAGTTTCATATGAACAGTATGCGTTTGCGTTCTGTGCCGGTCTAACGATGGATTTGTGTATGCACTATATTGGTTTCATGCACGTCTTATACTGGTTTCACGTGGGTAACATATCGGTTTTGCACTTGAACTCTATTGGTTGTATGTGTGTACCATGTCGGTTTCTCGTACGAAACATACTGGTTATGCGTGCGCACCCTATCGCCACTTTGTGTATGAACTATATCGGTTCTGCGTGCAAACTATATCGGTTGTTCATGTGATCTTCAGCAGAAATGGGAGGGGCAAGAAACAGGAACTCAGGGGCCGGTAGAGTCATGGATCGTGTAGAGAAGCTGACAGGAGACAGATCTGGGTGTAAACAGCGTAGTATTTTTTCCGCACAATAGGTTTGCCATTGAGTCTGTAATGAACACAAAGCTGAAGTTAAGTACGTATTTGGTCGTCTTTTCATTTGCTTCCAGCTACATGCTGGCTTGCAAACCGCGACTGTACTTTTTCACACTGCTTTTGCAAACTAGTTACTTATTCTAAAGGCAAAATATTCTACATTTACGACTGACACCTTTATCCAGTATAACATTTAGTTACTACTAGTTACATTTCTTATACCCAGCGATCCCGCACTGTGCCGCCTATACAGGTGAAGTGACATGCTCATGGTCACACAGTGTCACTATTAGGACTTGAACCGACAAATGCAGGGTTTAGAGGACAAAGCCCTTACCAAAATGCCCCAATGCTTGCACATCTGCAACGTGTATATTATTTGACATACTATAAACTAGTCCAGGACAGATTCCTTTGTTAAAGTTGAGTGTAACATTTTCAGCCTATTCAAGTCCTAAATCTGGGATATTTATTCTTTCAAATAATGTACCAGTTTGAAGAATAATGTGCATGCTGTAGAATATTTTGCCTTGCTCTTAACATTGAAGAAGAAGCTGGTTTGTGAATAAGTAGCTAACCACAAGCATATGTGTAGCTAGGAGTGAATAAAAAGCCAGCTGAATGCGTACCTAACAAGTCCCTTGATCATTTCAGATGTTAAAAATAATCACCACCAAGCCCTTTCACAAACATTAAGTGGCATACAAAAGTATTCAATCTCCTTGAAAGTCATAATTTTCTGCAAGACAAAAGATTTATACACATATTTAGTCATTCAGTTTTTTTCTTATGCTGTGACAAAGCATTTCCAAAGTCAAAATAAACCGTTTTCTGTAGACATTTAACTGTTGAAGAAAAACCCCAAAGTTAATGTTTGCGTAGGTATTTAAACCTCTGTGCTGTGGAAGCTCCATCTTTACACTAATGACAGATTCATTAGAAAGGTGTCAGTCATTTAACAGTCATAATTAAACATGATGAGGTGCTACTTGTGAGTCCTTTCTATCTCTCTAGATTTAAACAGCCCCCTTTGTTAGGGCTGTAATCTTTGGTGGACAGTCACTGCAAAAATGAAAACAAAGGAGCATTCTACTGATGTGAGAAACAAAGTTATTGAAATGCACAAGGCAGGGAATGGTTATAAAAATATCAAAAGAGTTTGAATGTCCCATTGCACACTGTTGGATTCATCACCAGAAAGTGGAAGGTTCATCAAAGTACACAGATTCTGACTAGAACAGGCTATTCCTCAAAACTCAACATCAGAGTGAGACATCAACTGGTGAGAGAGGCAACTAGAAATTCAACTGTCACTCTCAGACATCTGAAATGCTCTTTAGCTGGAGTAAAGGTGCAGGGGTCCACAATTTCAAGAGTTCTCCATAAAACAGGCCTCTATGGGAGGGTAGCATGAAAGAAGCCATTCCTTAAGAAGGTCCACATAAAAGAACGTATGGCATTTGCCACAAAGCATTAGAAAGACGCGGTTAAAATGTGGGAGGTTTTATGGTCATATGAGGCCAAAATAGAAGTTTTTGGTCAAACCAGGCCTCAAGAAACAACATTCCCACAGTGGAATATGGTGGTGGCAGTCTCATGCTATGGGGATGTTTTTCATGTGCTAGGACTGAGAATCTTGTCAGAGTTGAAGGGACAATGGATGGACACAAATACTGCACAATTCTGCAAGAGAACTTGTTCCAGTCTGCTATGAAAGCTCGGGAAGAGATTCATCTTTCAACATGATAATGACCCTAAGCATTAGGTCAATGTGACACTGGGATAGCTCAAAATCAGAAAGGTGAATGTTTTGGAGTGGCCAAGTCAAAGTCCTAAAATTAACCCTGTTGAGAATCTGTGGCACTTTTTGAAAACTGCTGTTCAGAGGTGCCATCTCACCAACATTGAGGGTCTCTAGAAATCCTGCCACAAAGAATGGGACAGAATCACTCCTGAGCAATATGCAGAACTGGGGCCTACTTACAAAAGAACGAAGGCTGTTAACGGCAGCAAAAGGGTTCTTGACAAAGTATGAATGTGTTGGGCTTGAATACTTAATGCAAACACCAACTTTGAAGTTTTTCTTCTTCAGTTATCTACAGAAGATGGTTTATTTAGACTTTGGAAATGTATTGTTACAGCACAAGAGTTAACATTAAAAAGACTGAATGAATAAATGTGGAAAAATCTATTGTCATACAGAAAATTAGGATGACTTTTAAAGTGATTGAATACTTTTTCATGTCACTGTATGTTTGTTACTGTGGTGGGTTGGCACCCTGCCCAGGATTGATTCCTGCCTTGCGCCCTGTGTTGGCTGGGATTGGCTCCAGCAGACCCCCGTGACCCTGTGTTCGGATTCAGCGGGTTGGAAAATGGATGGATGTATGTTTGTGAAAGGGCTTGGTGGTTATTATTTTTAACAATATTTTCCCTTAATTCTGAAATGATCACATGGCTGAAGTTAGGTGCACATTCTGCTGGCTTTTTATTCAATTTTAGCAACACCCAGTATATGCTTGCAGTCAGCTACTTATTCACACAGCTTTTGCACACCAGTTTCTTATTCTATTTTAAAAGTATGGCAAAATATTCTACAGCATGTACATTAATCAGAATCATTACAAACTGATCCATTATTTGAAAAAATAAATATTCCACATTTTGGTTCTGCACAGGTCAAAAATGTTAAACACAACTTTAATTTAACAAAGGAATCTGTCTTGTCACAAAACTGTGAAAATTAAGGTGGCCCAAAGTGATTTAACACTTTACAGTGCCCATTAAATATCACTGTAAATCCTATTTATCAGATATTACAGAGGAAATACGCAGGTACTCGTACCGGGCAGGGCAAAACTCGGCTGCACCTTAACTCTTTCAGGGCTAATGTCGACTTTTGTCAAAATTCAGGGGTAGAGGACGGTAATTAGCTGTAAGCTGCGACAAAACTCACTCTTACGTTTTAGTTAGATTCTCTTTGCTAGAAGGAATGTTACATAGATTTGTTGATTTGACCTCGATTCCCTACATGTGTGTGAGCAGCGAAGAGCAAACAACCTCTAAAATGGCATCGACATATGGCGAGAGACCAAAGCGAATGTGCAAAGCAAAATACTCCATGGGCGTTTTACGTAATTTCGTTGAATAGGACTCTGAGTTTGATACAAGTGATCTGGAGATGGACGAAAGTGAGGTACCAGCATCATCTGATCGCTCCCCAGCTGATCATGGTGCTGAACACTTTCATGTAGCTGATACACCTACAGCAGCGTTCGCCTGGGAGAACCACCAGATATTGCGTTACACTGCGACCACCACCAACCACCCACCTGCTGTGCAAAGACAGCCAGGCAGCAGGCCCACCATGCATTCCTGCTGTCCATTGAAGTGCCCCTACGCAGCTATTACTGCAAGAGGTGCATAATATGCGCCAACAGCAGCAACAAATGTTTTATGTTGATTTATGTGTGACACAATTGCTTTGGGTGCTTCTCAGAAAACTGAGTTGTTTAGAAAAAATATTCAGCCCTCAAAGAGTTAAAAGGTGGCCCAATATGATATAACTCGCCTATACTGGTCCTAAATATGGAACTTTTAGCTTTTCAAAGAATGGACACGATCATATTATGTCAAATAATATACACGTTGCAGATGTGCAAGCATTTGGGCATTTTGGCAAGGGCTTTGTCCTCTAAACCCTGCATTTGTCGGTTCAAGTCCTGATAGTCACACTGTGTGACCATGAGCATGTCACTTCACCTGTATAGGCGGCACAGTGCGGGATCGCTGGGTATAAGAAATGTAATTAGTAGTAACTAAATGTTATACTGGATAAAGATGTCAGTCGTAAATGTAGAATATTTTGCCTTTAGAATAAGTAACTAGCTTGCAAAAGCTGTGTGAAAAAGTACAGTCACGGGTTGCAAGGGAGCATGTAGCTGGAAGCGAATAAAAAGACGACCAAATACGTACTTAACTTCAGCTTTGTGTTCATTACAGACTCAATGGCAGATTCTATTAAATAGTAATAGTTACCACCAAGTCCTTTCTCAAACCTATTGTGCGGAAAAAAATACTATACTGTTTAAACCCAGATTCATCTCCTGTCAGCTTCTCTACACGATCCATGACTCTACCGGCCCCTGAGTTCCTGTTTCTTGCCCCTCCCAATTTCCGCTGAAGATCACATGTACAACCGATATAGTTCGCACGCAGAACCGATATAGTTCATACAGAAAGTTGCGATAGGGTGCGCACGCAGAACCAGTATGTTTCGTACGAGAAACCGACATGGTACACACATACAACCAACAGAGCTCAAGTGCAAAACCGATATGTTACCCACATGAAACCAGTATAAGACGTGCATGAAACCAATACAGTGCGAACACAAATCCATCGTTAGGCCAGCACATAACGCAAACCAATATAGTTCATATGCAAACTGATAACATGCGAGCGTAAACCAATTCACTCACAAACCACCAATTCACTCACGAACCAATAACAAATGTACTGGAACTACTGATATACACACGCGAATCAATATAGTTCATATGCAAACCAGTGCTATGCATATACAAACATATATAGTTCACGCACAAACCGATAATATACGGACACGAACCAATATAGTTCATATGAATGAAACCAGTATTGTTCACACGCAAACCAATTAAGTATGCACACAAACCGATAGTAATTATCCATAAACTAAAAATGTTCACACTTAAACCAATAGTTTTTTTACAAAAATATATGATTTTTGGCCTGTTTGGCCCCTCATAGTCCATAGTAGCCACTGTGGTGTTCTATGTCATAGTCTCCTGAGGAAGCAACTTGAGTTCAAAAGATGCACAATGCCAGAACAAACGTATTAGGAAAGCCTGCTCCATTGCAAGGCTGTCCCTGGATACACTGGAAGATGTTGAGAAAAAGAGAATGACCACAAAATTGGATGCCATCATGAAAAATCTCCTCAATTACCTCCAGGAGTTACCATCTTAGAGCACTTTTAGCCACGGGCTCATTCAATTGAGGTGTACTAAGAAGCGCCCCCGGGGGTCTTTTCTGTGCATGGTTATCAGGCCCTCCAATGCTTCCACCCAATGTACCCATTAAGTTTATTTATTTATTTATTTATCAGTTGATTGATTGGCTGTATTATCTGTCCTTAGTGTTGGAATCCTTGTTTTATATGTTACTTAATTTCTCCATGGGATTAATAAAGTTTATCTAATCTAATCTAAATGATCTTATACTGCACATGTAAAAATGCAAAGGCATCTTTAATTAGCTATCTCAAAACTTTACATACAATCTGTGGCCTATGAATTTAGTTTGTTGTCACTAAACGGAGGTTTACGACATGGTGTGATTTTTTTCGGCCTGCCAGCAGAAAACGCATCATTATGGGAAGAAGTGGCAGGACTACTCTATTATGTTATTAAAAATAAATAAATAAAAAAGTAGGCTAGATACTATCAAAGGATTTACAAATAATACTTTGCAGATCGACTGATGTTTTCATTTATCATGAGTGCATTCTTAATCTGAAACACCTTTGAGATAAAGGGCATGAAGGTAGCAAAAAATACCCTTACTTTCATTTAAAGCACCCATCTTATCTTTCAAGGCTCTAATCATCACTTGCTATAATCTTCTTTACTATAGTCCCCAGATCATTTTTTTTGCAATATTTTTCCTTCAAACAGTGAAGTCTTTTTGTTGACAGAAAGCATTGATTCAACTGTTTTATTAAACATATCTTACAATCCGGCATCTTGCACAGCATCACCTCTCACATATCTAGTCCACAGCTCAAACGGACCTAATTAAAAAAAGGCCTCCAGCGTATTTTTAAGTTGCTGTATAAAGTCGAAAAGCCACTGAAGTGTAGCACATTATCATTTGTGATCTGTGCCTACTGTTGGAAAAAAAATGAAGTTTAATACATTGTGTCAGATAATGGCAACAAAAATAAAGTGACCTAGCTGTGACATGGGCTTTGTGCAGAATGGAGCAAAACAGAATAATATAACAGAATTGCACATAATTCTGCAGTTAATGAATGGTAAAAGTAAGCAAAGTGCTTTGATGAAAATATTATAAATGAAGTGAAGATTGTAAATAATCTGCAGTTCTTCTTGTTGTGCTGCAAAGGATACAATATTTAGACCCATACTTCTCTTCTTGCAATCAGTTCAGTTTAGTTTGTGTGACTGGAGATCGATTATCTTTTGGGCATAATTGAGGTAAGTAATACCACTTTGAGATGAGTGAGGTGATGTCACTAAAGGTATCTTCTCTCTTCTCTCCCCACAGCCCTGAGAAGACGCCCAGTGAGGACACAACCCTGACCCCAGAGCAGACCCTGCCCCTTCTGGGAAGCCATAAAAAAGGACAGCCCCAGAAGGCAGCATCTCCTTCATGACCAGAAGTCGATAATGAATTAGTTTCTGTGCAAAATCCGAGTACCAAAGATAACAGCAGAGAAGTCTGTTTTTGCTTTTGTGCTCCCTTTTGCTTTTTCGCTTTGAGTAACTGAATAGCGTGTCATGTATGTGCGTCAGAAGGTCACCTTTCTGGCGCCTCTATGGTAAGCACTACCAACCAGAGGCACCAGCACCTAACCACCTCATCTCTTTTTCTACCCACAGTCTACAGAAGCCATTTATTGAGGGCAAATAAACCCGTCACTTCCAGATCAGGAGCTATAAAATGATGGCGCTCCTGGAAGGTGGAGGCTCACACGAAAGCCTACCCACCTATGGGAAGGAAGTCCGATGACAAGCCTGGCAAGCATTATTAAGCGCCATAATAGCAACAGCTTTTTTGATTTGTTCTATTATTGCACCATCACACGCTTGATCTTTTCTTCTTATATCATAGAAGTAAATGAGGTTGCCCGGTTGGCACCCCAACATTTCACCTAGGTGGTCGACAACCGTGGCTACTGGATTGGTACCCTAAAAATTCTTTTTTCTTTGTTCTGGATCCGTACCACTGATCACATTGTTTAGCACTATTCGTACTCTTAAAACACATGTCACAGTTACCAGTTGTATAAATCCCATCGCATTTGGGGCTCTGAAGACTAAAATAAAGAAAGTTTCTTTTCAAACCAATCTTTATTCTACCTTCTTAAATGGAGTGGCACAGTTTTCCAAAACAATTTAAAAACATAAATGACAGCGTGTTAAATTGTCAGCACTGAACTTTCTTCACTATTGTTTTTTGTTCAGATTTAGAAAACTTCAAAGACACTTTCACCAAAGCTCCTATCGTGCAGCTGGACCATCCTCCATGATCATCTGAAAGAAAGCAGAACCCTAGACAAGGAAAAAAATTTTTTAATTAGAGTATCAGGCACTTCTATACTCTTTTATTAATGTGAGATATGAGATTTGCATGTTACTATAGTCTGCGGTGGGTTGGCACCCTGCCCAGGATTGGTTCCTGCCTTGTGCCCTGTGTTGGCTGGGATTGGCTCCAGCAGACCCCCGTGACCCTGTTTGGATTCAGCGGGTTGGATAATGGATGGATGGATGTTACTATAGTTGATCCAACATTACTTAACTCTTTGAGAAAGTGTGTTTTCTTGCAGTAAAAGCTTCCTGTGAAAGAGACATCACTGGCTCTCCCAACACAAAATCCTGTGATAAAAATAAAGTCAGTTTCATCAATTAAATTATAAACAAAGCCATTCTAAGATGTTTCAAGTTAATACATAATGTGAGATATGGCTATTTGGTAATAAATTAAATCAAAACAAAAGTTTGTGTTAATAGCATTTCAAAACTGACCCTCTAATGGGGCCACAGTTCTAAATAACTAGCCAAATTATAGTTTTGGCAAGCCCAGGCCAACTGGTTGCATTTTATGTTCTGGGAATTCTATAATTTCATCTGTAAAGAAAAAATATCTTCATATATTGCATCTGCTATTTACATATTCATTGTTTGCTTAACTGAATAAAATTTTACCAGAATTGTGCAAAAAACTGTGGTTCGACTTGAACGGAATCTGAATCTATGACATTCACATATGATTAATGGAGATAAAATAACATGTATAGGTTTGTAAGATGGCAATATTGTGAAAGCTCTCAGGCAGAAACTTAAACCTTATTGAAATTCATTCCCTAATTATAAAATGTCTTGGACATATTACAACTCCTTATCTTTTATTGGCATCTTTGGAGTAACACCCAGTGAAATGTGACTACTCAGCCATAGTGCAATAGGAAAATGATGCCCCATGATTATGATCACAGAAATTTTAATTAACCATATGAGAAAACAATTTTCAAATTCCAGATTTTAAATTCTGTTTCAAATTTTTCCCCATTCTCCATGTGGCACTGCAACTGAATACTGGTTTGACAAGAACTACTTCAACAACTAATGCCTTAAGCCCAAAGCAGACATGACGAAAGGCCTATTCACATTCCTAGTCTGTTTGCTTTGTGCTGAATCAAGAGGTGATTAGTTACGTTGTTTCAATTTCGAGCGAATTCAGTTGTGTTTCACACACCAAAATTTTAACTGAACCAGAAGGAATAATAAACAGCCCACAAGCATATTGTAAACTTTTTTCATTGGGCAGAAAGTACATTTTTTCATGGGAAAAATTATTATGAATGGTCAATAAGAGCCGCACTTTTGCACTGCCTTTGCAATAACTATGTGTTTTGGTTACCAAATTCTGCTCTGTGAGAAGAATGCCTATTATCTGATGACTAGAAGAGGATATGAAAATGATGCTACAGAAAGGACACGTTTCATCTGGGTGACTCCACAAAAGATGGCTAGCAAACAGGGATTGTATACAGTGATGTGCTTCAGATTCACTTAGAACATAGGTTCTTAAACTTTGGGTTGCGACCTATTTTGGACCGTGTCTTGTCTGAGAGTTGTGATTCACAATTGTAATTAACGGTAAAGGGTCACTTACTGTTTGTGGAGTGTCTTGCGATAGAGCACCATGGCTAGTTTAAGCAACTGCTATGACCTGTGCCAATGATTCTGGGCCTAATATTCTGTAAATATCTGTTAATAATGTTCATTTTGGAATATCTGATTAAAAATGACTACAGAGTATCAAATGTAATGTGCCTAAAGTGTCCACATTGTACCTCGAAGTGTGATCGCATTGAGAGGACTCCTAGCACACTTGTGGTAAGGATTAGGTGGACTAATCATCGGTTACACAGGCATTTGTTTCTCGTCAAGTCTGTCTGTGCTTTGATCTATCTGTTCACAAATGAATTTAAACCTTTTTCATTATTTTATTTCATACTGAGATTACCTAAATGCGAGCAGAAATGTTTCCCATAATGCATAGTTTTTCATGTACTTAGACTGATCCTGTGTTGAATTGCATTTATACCTCATGCAATGTGTTTGTTAAGGGTGTTGTAACAGCTGCATTACAGTGAGACTGGCATGTTCACATCTACCTAAATGAACTGTGAATGTAGGGAAAATTGTTCCAAAGTTAAAAAAAAAGATTAAAAAAGCTAGGTGTGAAATTACATTAAGATGATATTCACTGACCATCAGTATACAGATGACAGCCATTTTTGCACTCTGAGGAAGAACCCTAGAATTCCAGTCTCTTCATATGTGCTGTCACACACGTGCACTTAGGAGGAAGTCAACAAGCCCATGGAGCTGAATGAAATATCATGAGACAAGGGGTTGATATATGGTACTCTCGCCAGGCAAAAAGAAGAAATATAACTTATATCTTCCATACTTCCTGGTTCCCAAGATGGCTTCCAATCATCACATCTGTCTCTGACTCCCAATGTTGATGTCACTTCCGGCACCTTCCCCATGACATCACTTCCGGCCCTCAATGATGATGACACTTCCGTCTGACAGCTATGATGTCATCTTCTGCCAACTCATTTCCGTCAGCCATTTTTCCACTGTATAAAACATCATCTTTTGTCATGTACCATGGTCATCTATTATAAAAGTATTTTGATTGAAAATATTGCCTTTTTGCATTTATTGTCCATTGGACATTATACAGGGATGGTCCCCAACTCTTTTTCTTTGTTGTGGAGCTCTTATTGTATCACAGCGTTTATCAGAGTCTAGAAATGTCTCTTAAAATTTGGAACAACAAGATGCTCTACTCTCATTAGGCTAGTTAAACCAAGATCCAGGAATAAGCATATATGGAGAAGTTGTAGATGTCTTTGGTTATGTTCCATACAGCAACAGCTAACTCCAAAAAGCAACCTTAAAGGATAAAGATTAGTACTGCTGTAGCAGTGACAGAATCTCCTTGAATAAACTCTACTGTCAGGTCTTTAAAAACCATCACTCAAGATAATCATCATTATAAAAACAGGGAAAATGTGAAAGACTAATTAGTTCATTGAAAAATGTAGCAATGCACACAGTAGATGAAACTAACAGTAAACGGTGTCACTTATTCCTAAGAACAGGCCCCACCAGGAAACAGAATGAGGTTAATGGCCCGATTCTCAATGATTTTTTTCATTATAAGCAAGGATGCAAAAGGAAATCCGACTTGAAAATTCATTGCATTACGTGTAAGTGACTGACATTCATCTGTCTCGTATTTCACAAAGGAACTGCAAGATTTTATTTTCTGGGCCTAATTGTATAGTAACTGCATATGTGCTGTGTGTCTATATGCAGTACATAATAGTTTTACATAAACTATTTATCTGAATAGTATTCTGCTCTTATTAATAAATGTGTTGACTTTGTAAATGCTTTGGTGAATTCTTATTCACTTTGACAACACAAATCACTTAAGAGTAAATTATTTGATACTGTTAGAAACATATGAAAAAATATTAATAGTTACCAAAGGGTGCCAGGACCAGCACTAGATGCTGTGAACGTCTATTGCAGGACACACTCGGGAATGCACCCTTATTGGAACTGAACCCAGGACACCTGTAAGACAGTATTACTAACTGCAGTTTTAACTCACTTAAGTCAAATATGGAAAAATAAACTTAGAAATTGTAAAAAAATGTATGCATGGAGTAATATTTAGATGGATTTAAAGACTTGATTTGATGGTTTGAACATTGGTGCATTTTAACATTTTCTAGTCACTTCATCAAAGTGTGTGCTATCACAAATTGGTTCATTACATACACTATGTGGACAAAAGTATTGGGGCACACCTCTTAATTATTGAATTCAGGTGTTTCAATTAGACCCATTGCCACAGGTGTATACAATCAAGCACCTAGCCATGCAGTCTCCATTTACAAAATGGGTCATTCTTAAGAGCTCAGTGACTTCAGTGTGGTACTGTGATAGGATGCCACTTTTGCAATAAGATTGTTCGTGAAATTTCATCCCTGCTGAACATTCCATTGTCAAGTGTAAGTGGTATTATTGGAAGTAATTTGGAACAACAGCAACTCAGCCACAAAGCAGAAGACCACATAAAGTCACGGGGTCAACAACTGTTAAGATGCATGATGCGTAAAAGTCGCCAATGCTCTGCTGATTCCATAGCTGAAGACTTCCAAAGTTCTAATGGCACAACAAACTGTGCAGCATGAGCTTCATGGAATGGGTTTCCATGGTTGAGCAACTTCATGCAAGCCACACATCACCAAGTCCAATGCCAGATGGAGTGGTGGAAAAATGTTCTATGGAGTGACGAATCAGCATCTCTGCTTGGCAGTCAGATGGGTGAGTCTGGGCTTGGGCCAGGAGAACATAACCTGCATGACTGCACTGGGCCAACTGTGAAGTTTGGTATAGGAGGGATAATGGTGTGGGGCTGTTTTTCAGGCTTTAGGCTAGGCCCCTTACTTCCAGTGAAGGGCAATCTTATAATGCTTCAGTACACCATGACATGTTTGGACATGTTTCAACTTTGTGGAAACAGTTTGGTGAAGGCCCCTCTATTCCAGCATGACTGTGTCCTATTGCACAAAGCAAGGTCTATAAAGACAAGGTTGAATGAGTTCTGTGTGGACGAACTTGACTGACCCACCTCAACCCCATCGAAAATCCTTGGTATGAACTGGAATGGAGATTGCAAGCCAGGACTTCTTGTCCAATATCAGAATTTGACCTCATAAATGCTCTTCAGAATGAATGGGTACAAATTTCCACAGAAGAACTCCAGAATCTTGTGTAAAGCCTTCCAAGAATAGTGGAAGCTGTTATAGCTGCAAAAGGGGGGGAACAACCCCATATTAAAGTCTATGTATTTGAATGCAAAGTGATTAAAGTCCCTGTTGGTGTAATGGTCAGGTATCCCAATACTTTTATCCATATAGTGTATTTTATAAGAGGGAGTCATGTTTAAAAATACAATAGTAATAGTAGACTGTAATTAGATGTATTATAAGTGAACATAGATGGTTTTTAATATTTTGCAATCTCATGTGTCTGAGATTGCTCTCACAAACAGCAGATTCCAACTCAAATGATGAAAAGACTACAGTGCTACTGTTAGTGATTGGTTAACTGTTTCTTTTAACAATTTAAACTATTTTTTAAAAATTAAGATGCCATGCCGCCAAAGAGACGATCTCAAGTTGGGCTGAAGGCTGAAGCCAGACTGTTAGCATATAACAAGACCTCCCTTTTCATGGTGCTACAGTAAGGGATGGTACTTTCCTTGTATGAGGATGACTAAATAAACAATATAATTACTAGGGAATTAAATAAAGAATATCATTATTAGTGAATTGAATAAATATAGGCATATTTAATGTCACACCTTGCTTACATAGTAACACCCCGAATACATCTGACGCTGCCTCATGTCCTGCCATGAAGTGTACTTGTCTTAGTGCTCACTGTCAACTGT
This sequence comes from Polypterus bichir lapradei, assembly GCA_026402145.1. Classification (NCBI taxonomy): domain Eukaryota; kingdom Metazoa; phylum Chordata; class Cladistia; order Polypteriformes; family Polypteridae; genus Polypterus; species Polypterus bichir. Next base: position 26,162,901 of record JANRMT010062841.1, on the reverse strand, counting down.
TCAATGATACAAAAAATATATATATAAAAAAATAACTAACTACTGGGGCTGCAACAGCAAAACATCTGCATAATGCCTCACTGTGTCCATGAAGTCAGAAGTCTTCTTTTTTTAATGTTCTTCTTTGTTTATTTATTTATACATCTTCTGTGAAAAGCCAAATTTCCCCCTGGGGACAAATAAAGTTTGTTCGTTCTTTCGTTTTATTTATCTATCTAATTCATAGCTGAAGTTGTCCAGAACGCTTCTCTGTTTTACGATGGATGAGTTTGCAAATTCACCAATGCTTGAGAGATTTCGAAATTTCAAAAATGCATACAGTACCCTAGATTCAAAAAATTCAAGACTTTCTGACAAATTTACTTAAAGAATAAGTGTGGCAACTTTCAATAAACAGTCTACTGAGATCCGACTTGTTACAGGTAGATCAACAGACAGACAGACATGGCTATCGCAATTGGTACTTTTTGCATTATATATTTATAATATTCTTCCACTATAGATCATGTTTGCATCCATGTGATGTTGCACTGTATAGAGGCTTTAACTCGATAAGGATAGTACCAATAATTATAAACAGACATCTTCAAATCATCCAGAAGAAAGCAATATCAGTAAAGTAAACGTAATATGTCTATCACTTAGTTAAAATAAATAAATAAAGTCATTAATATTAAATGTTACTCTTGTGGATTATACACACTTTAATGTAATTGTTCTAGGAGCCGTTTAGAATCCCATGAATCCAAATGAGTTTTAGATGTGTTCTGACATTGTCTTCTTTAAATGAATGAATCTAAATAATGTTTTCTGAAGCTTGAATTATTATGGGAAAATAAGAGAAGGAAGCACACCAATCCCAGAAGAGATACAATTTCAGTTACAATGAAGCATCATGGATGTATTTTTTTAAATCAGTAAATGCTTGGTGAACTGCTTATTATTGGTGCCATATGCTGTATCAAAAGAGACAGCCTGGGGATTTTATATGGAAATCAAATTATATACTTGTACAGTAATTTCTTATTTTAATGGTTTCACTGGAATAACTAAATTAAATGGGCATTGTATTTTTTTAAAGAAAAACATTTAGACAGTCAAATATTTTATTACTTAACTATCTTATTTTACTTTAACAAGTTTCTGATTTGCCCAACAGTTTATGGGTGTTTATTCTGGTTACTAAAACAATACTACATGCCGAAACAAATCCAGACCTGGTGTAACTGGTTTACAGATGTGCTGCGCTACCCTCCACAACAATGTGTGTTGTCACAAGAATAGACAGAAGATAACAAAAAGGTTTGGGGAAGCAGCCCATATATTGTGCCCTGGCTGCAAAATAGGTTTGGTTTAAGAGTTGTGTTCAGGTTCAAGGCCAAAACAGAACTGATTTAAGGCTGTAAAAATGGCAGCGTTAAAGGCTGAAACAGGAAGTTAAGTCATTGGGACAGGAACTGGAAGTGATGTCATCTGGCCCAGAAGTGACGTCATCAATGGCGTTGGAATTGTGCGGGATTTCCCATGGATGGTCTACAGACGATTGAGAGAGAAAGTCAGTGCACCATGCCACCCCCTGGTCTGGTGTGGAACTACCATTATTCAGGCCCTTTAGCTTTCTCCCAATTGCATGTGTGTGACAGTGCGTAATCTGATCTCTCAGTCTCCTGCTATATCACAATTCTGAGAACTTTTTGACTGCCCCTCAAATATATATCTTGCTGCGCTAAAATAGCAATAAATTTCATTATGGAACTGTTTGTTTGATTAGAATATTGAGTAATTTTCCAGTCAAGCTTCACTTTTTCACAAACCACATTATATTGTCATGACATAGACAATCCAACCAGTCAGATCAATAGGTCTTGTTACTAGTGGTGATTCATTACATCAGTTTTCACTGCCTGTTTGATTTTCTAGTCTTAGGCTTATTGATCTATTAGAGCTTGTGATCTCAATTAAGTGACATTATTTCCACACCCACCACACAGAGAACAACCTGGACTGGGTCCCGAGTGCAGTGGGTGACATCTCAGCATCACACCACACTGGAACAATGTGAGGATTTTTACAGTGACTGGAGTGCCAATCCTGCCACCAACCCCCAAGTTTTCCCTGTAAGTTGGAGGACCTGCTTACAGGGCTGGATGCAGATTAATGTCATAAAGGTTAGACAAAAAAATCAAAAGTTGTACAAGTATGAACGGATGAAAGAAAAATGGGGGTAAGCCATTGATACATTTATCTATATTCTTCTGAGCAGAGCAGATCACACTTTCCCTTGCAATAAATTACTACTCCACTTGTTGGGAAATCTCCAGGTGTTCTTAAGTAAGGAAACAGTAATAAATTCTAATCATTGCAATGTCTTCTGGGTCAGTCCTGTAGTCGGCAACTAGGAGAGCATTCTAATAAGATGCCTGAGCCCCCTTGCATGGGGTCTCTCAATCTAGAAAATTGTATTCTTTATTCTAGTGGTCAAAACTGGGCTCAGGAGACTCACTTGAGAAGGGAAATTTTACTTTAGCAGTTGGTGAATTAAGAACATATACTCATTTGATGTATAAGCTATGCCAAGAGTCTTTGTATGATTAATACAAGTTGCTTGACTGCATTTCCTCAATGGTATCATGATAAATGGATCTATTTTTGGTGTCCATCAGGGGCTGTTAGAAAAAGATTAATTGTATTTGTTCTTTCCTAATAATTTCCTGCAATTACTAAAAAATGAAGAGGGAATTTTTAGTATCAATGTAGGGACTTTCTATTTTCAGTTTTCTTCAGTAGCAGAATATCCTCATTCATAATGTAATAGATTTCCATTTGAAATATGGTTACAGAAGCAAAAAAAAAATATTCAAGTTTTTAGATTTTTTTTTGCTAATATTCATATATAACTTCAGTAGGTAATTCAAATCACATAACACACACACCTCTGTATGAGAAAATACCTCCATTCATCTGTTCTAATTCCCATTGCTATTGTTGTGGGACAGCTAGGCACTAATGTAGCAAACATTCATAGTAGGGCTCTTATTACTTGATATTATAAATGTGTGTGTGTGTAGGCCATTCCATAAGTTCCACTTAGATAGGGGAACAAAACAGAAAACAAAAGTGTATCCTTTTATAATCACTTGTGGCAAATAAAATAACTTCTTACACCCCTTAATTCCCTCCTTCATGTCCTGTACTTCTGGAATCATGCTGAAGGTCTTTGGATTTCAAAAAAACAATGTATTTACTCTGAAGACAAGAAACAATGGAGAAATTAACAAAGGAAGATAAAATAAATAAATAATAAGCTTACATTTCAGGGCGACCTTCTCTTACAGGCTATCATCACTCACTAAGTGCATTTATATGCAAACACAAAACCAGGATTTGGGAAGTAACACAGTTAAGGCAGAAATCTGGTTTCTTAAAAACCCAGGTTTGCAAGAGCTTATGGAGTTCCCCCTTGCCAAAATTCTCTGACCTTATTAAATGGCGTAAAAAAGACCTTAATGTCAACATTGGCCACCATGAATCTGAAAACAAGCATTGAGCCTCTGTCTCCCAAGATTCTGCTGCTAAGCTTAGCAATGTATGTTCAGCTCATCAACATAAATTTGCCAATGTGAATGACATTTGCAGTCTAATAGAGTACAACAGACTTTCATCGTTTTCAAAGTCCTTAACTACAATCCTGTCAAGTGTTTATTTAACCACATAACTGAGTTACTCTTGGACAAATCTACATGTGTTAATCTGGATTCTCAGAGACCAATATTTACGTTTATCTGACTGGTATAAGGGTATACATGGTATTTTTGAAACCAGGTTTCTGTGAATAATCAGATAATTTCAGCGCATGGAAATATGTTGAATGCCTCACAATGTAGTTTGCTTCCTTACTTTCCCACCTCTTCATACTCCTAAGTGCTCTTCTTTGTTCCGGCATGACAGAAACAAGTCAGAAAACAAAACACTGGAAGATGAGAGGAACATGTGTTGGACAGACAAAGATCAGGACCGGAAAACCAGGATTAAAATTTCCAGTGTGCCCAAAATGCCAAACAAAAGTTGAAGTCAAAAAACACACAATATTCAAGACCCCTCAAATCTTTTTTTAAACACGGTAAGCGCACAGAAGTTTTGTAAGAACAATCTAGAAACTTGGACACCATCGGCATGTTTTATATTCTAGTTGTGTGACGTCACGCACTGCACTTCCAGGAGCCACACGATGGCAACTGGGTTGCCATTACAAACAACAATTGATACAAAATGGCTGTGCTCACAGTGAAAAGGGTATTAAAAAATGTTGCCAAAAAACTCAACAACCTTCAGAGGTAATATCTTTAAGTAAATAAAGGTCGGGGTCATGCACTTCTTGATTATCTAAGATTGGTTAAAAGTGTAATAATTTATATTTTTGGTGTATTTGTTGTGTGCTTTATTATTTTTTATTTATTATTATTCTTATTTTGACTTTCTGAAATATATATTTATCACTTTAGTTTTTTGATCATGTTTTTTGGTTTCTCATTAGTCTTTGGTTTAAGATAGAGGATAGATTTTTGGTTTGAAACTTTTGCTAGGTTTAGACTTACATTTTATCTTCCGATCCATATATAAAAATATTTCTGCATTTACTAGCCAGCTGGAACTTTCCTCTCCATTTGATGGTAGTGGAGTTCTGCTGCTGTATATATATATATATATATATATAGTGGAACTGGCCCCAGACACAGACAGACGGACATCGTTAGTTCACCCAGCACACGTTTTATTTACAACTATTTACAATTTGTTCAGTGCACGTCCCTGTGCCTCTAGCACCGATCCCCCAAAGTCCAGGCCTCACAATCACCAAATGCCTTTCCTTCTGGCCGCCTCCACTCCACTCTCGAGCTCCATCCTCTTCCACCCGACTCTTGCTGATGATGGAAGGGAGGCGGCCCCTCAATTACCAGCCTGGATGGGCTCCAGCTACTTTCCTGGCAATCCCACGCGGACACACCCCTGTGTGGCGGAAGTGCCGGCTGAGCACCCGGAAGCCCTCCAGGTGTCCCCAGTCCTCTTCCCCCCAGCACTTCCTGGTGTGGCGGAAGTGCTGAGGTCCAGGGTTCTTCAGGCACCGGGGCGCCGCCTGGCGGTGGCCACGGGCCCCTACAGGATTGGGCTTCCAAGCTCTCTACCCATGGCCCCCAACACAACCAGGGCGGTCGCCCCCTCGTGGTCTGGAGGAGGCACAAGCCCTCGTCCGGTCCTCCTAGTCGTCCCAGGCTGGGCTCCACCCCCAGCCGCATGCGACAATATATATATATATATATATATAAATATATGTATATAGTGGCTGGACCAGGCCGAGAGGATGGCCATGTAACACCTGGCTGCGGCAGATAGATGGCCATTTTTGGAGGGTGGAACTAGACCAAGTGTCTGCCTGGGGGATTGCCAAACAGGATGCCAAGCTGTTTCGTTGTGTGGTGGGTGTGACAAGGCACTGTACCAGTTCATGCTCCCAAACTAACTATATATTTATATATATATATATATATATATATATATATATATATATATATATATA
>JANRMT010062841.1:26133325-26157316 GCA_026402145.1 Polypterus bichir lapradei | reverse complement strand
ATATATATATATATATATATATATATATATATATATATATATATATAGTGATAAAAGGCGCTATATAGCGCCTGACCCGGCACAGACTACGCAGAGGCACGTGTTCACACTCAAGGGCTTTATTATTTTCTTCAGCCGTGGGCACACGCCTTCCCCGTGTCCCACAAGCCCAACAATATCCAAAGCACAAAATACACACAAACCAAACGCTTCCTGGCACCACCATTCCTCCCAGGCAACCTCGTCCTCTTCCTCCCGATTCTGGCCTTGATTGCTGGGAGGCAGGCCCTTTTATACCCCACCCGGAAGTGTTCCAGGTGCCTGACCAGCTGGTCTTAATTGCACCTCCGGGTGGGGCTGATAAACCGTCCAGTGTGGTGGCTGGTTCTCCGCAGCACCCCCTAGCGGCCACCCCATCTCCCAACCGGGCTGCTGTGGTGGACTCCATGTCCCATGGAGCCACGGGGGAGATTGAGGAGGGATCCACGGCCAGGGAGACTGCCCCCAAGCGCCCCGGGGAAGGTACTGCAATGTCCATGATGGTTCCCCCGGGACGTATGCAGCAGAGGCGTCCCGGCCGGGCATGGGACCCGGCTGTCCGTCACAATATATATATATATATATATAAAGCGAAGGTCTGTGATAAGGTTTACATATTTGCAGCTGGAGAGAATGAATCATGTATCATGAATTAGTTTTTATTCAGCCCCTGCCAGGAGCCTTCATCAGAGGTAGCCCCACCCTGCACACACTGACCTACCCCCACCCCAACTAATTTTGCTATATATTGCCTTTGATTCTTGTATGTCTAAGCATTATCCTCTGATGAAGGCTCCTGGCAGGGGCTGAAAGCTCAGGAATAAAAACTACTTTCTGATACGTGATTCATTTTCTCCCTTTATGGATTTCCAGCTGCATATATATATATATATATATATATATATATACATACATATACAGTATATATGGGCGCTGTTGCCTGTCAATGACACTTGTTTTTCTAATATGAGATGGAGACTCATTCTCCAGTTGCCAGGTTAGATTTGAGTCTCTTTTGACCATAGTCAGGGCAGCTGTGCCATTGGGAACATTTGTCAAACTGGACAGCAGTGAAAACTTGCTATAGATGTGTTGCACACAAATGGATCTGTGTATGTCTTGTCTTTCTCCTTTATGATAATGCCCCTACAAGATAATAAAGGAATCAAGTCAAGTCAAGTTGGGAAGCATGCACTGGCACAGTGCATTGCCGCACCCACTACATGACGAAACAAACTCGGGATCCTGGTTGGCAATTTCCCAGGCAGACGCAGTCCAGTCCCACCCTCCAGAAATGACTCTCTATCTGCCGTAGCCAGGTGTTACATAGGCGAACCCTTGGCCTGGTCCAGCCACACAGGTCCCCAACAATGAGGATCCTATGAGCTGGATTACCCTCGGGGAAACGCTCCAAATGGCCGTAGTGCAGTAACTGACTCTCCCTCACAATGCAAGTAATGTGCGTCATTCGGGACTCCATGAGCAACTGCTCATTTGACACAAAGTCAAACCAACGTTACCCAAGGATTTTCTGGAGAGACACAGTACCAAATGAGTCCAATCTTCGTCTAAGGTCACTGGATAGCGTCCATGTCTCACAACCATATAGCAAGACAGGAAGGACCAGGACTCTAAAGACTTGGACCTTCATCCTTTTGTATAGATATCAGGAATGCCACACACCCCTTTCCATCGACCTCATGATACCCTTATGCTCTCCCAATCCGTCTACTGACTTCATAGGAAGAGTCACCAGAGACATGAATGTCACTGCCAAGGTAAGTAAACCTCTTGACAATAAAGGAATGGTGTGGGTAAATGTATTTTGATGTATCATTTCCTTGCAAAACAAATAAGCTGTTACATGAATCCACATCTATTATTTATGCTTAACAAATGTGCTTTTCAATACATGCAAATATTCACAGCTTCTGTGGACTGTTTATTTTGCCTGTCCCTGAAGGCAGTTTTGATGTCCACATTAAAGGTGTATTTGAAACTGTTGGTTCATCCTTCACTTGTAATTAAAAGCTAACACTGCTAACTGTTGTGAACACTCATGATTAACAAGATCTATGAGGCTCTCCTGTGACTTCTCAGCATCTAAACTGGACTAACCTAAACCTCTCACTTTGGGCTTTATCCAGCAAGGATACTGACAACTAGCAAAAGTGTTATGGTGCTGTTGGTGACTTCACCTAGCATGATTGCTTATACGCATCACATCAAATGTTTCATTTGGCTAGACAGGCTTAAATAGTGAAGTCTTCTTTTTTATTAATTCATTTAGCTGATATTTTTCGAGGACTGGTGCATGTGGTAAAGTGACAAAGCAAAAGTCAGAGGTCTTCAGTTGGTTATTTCCATGTCCAAAGGTATCTTTTAACCAAAGCTCAGTTATTCTAGTGGCCATGGGCAGCAGGAGAGTAATTTATTTGCTTATGGAGTTGTTTTATGGAGGTATGTCAAAAGCACTCTGTACTCTGAAGTAGAGAAACGAGCTATAAAGCAGCATCAGACCATCTACAACATTTATGTGCTGCTTAATGCTTTTGGAAACTGCACTGTTGTTATGACTGAATCGTGTTTTTAGCATTTTTTCCATGTCTTTTTTAAAAATCTACCATTCAAATTGGGGATTTCTTATGCCCTAGAAATGAATTCTAACATTAGTTTTTTAATTTATTGCTTACTGTTGTTTTTGTTGAATTATTTGTACCATTTACCCCGCCATTTTGATATATTCACAATTGCTGCCATTTTGTCTTTCCATTGTTAGAGCAGCTCTTGTGTTGTCAGCTAACAATGTGACGGGTTTAAAAGGTCATTTTTGGGACCATTTTTCTATTCAAGTTTACAGAGTCAAAGCTCCAAATTGTAGTTTATGTATGAGAGAGCAAAATTTAAAAAGTGAGTTTTTAAGAGTTTCTAAAGGTATCTACATAGTTAACCCAGCGTATCTCCATTGATAAAGAATTTCAGGTTTTTGGTACATAACAGCAAAAGGATGCCTCACCACTTGTGTTATGATTGCTAAATAGAATAATAAGCAGACTGTTATTAGAAGAGCTAAAGTTACAGCTTGGAAGTAGGGGGACGGACACTCCAAAATATAGACGGGAGCAAGATTATTTAAAGGTTTATATACTGTTAGTAGTATTTCAAAGTCAACTCTAAAAGGACATGGATAACCAATGTAACGATACTAAAACTGAAGAGATATGCTCAGATTTTCTTTTTCTGGCTCTTGCCACTGCATTCTGGACTAACTGCAGATGATTTAATTTAAGAACAGCAGCATGGTTTAATAAGGAATAAAAATTAGCCTAAAATGTTAATATTTTTAATGTACAAAAATAGTTGCACGTAACAAATAAAGGCGTAAATAACTCAGTCAATTGTGAAGGATGATGGTCTTTAAGTTTTATAGGGACTTCATTGTCTATATAGAAATATAGAAATAATGATAGAAAACATTCATGAGAAGCATATTGTTAAAAAACGCTTCTTTGACTCATCAGCAGCTTTAAAACTTACAAACATTCTAAGCAATCAGTCCGTTTATAGTGCCAAATACAATAGCGAGGATAATGTAAATAGTAAGGTGGAAAACTTTAATTCTAAAGTAAGAGCTGCTGTTGACATAGTTGCACCTGAAAAGACAGTTAAAAAATCTTCTAGCATTGTTATTCCATGGAAGACCCAAAGAGTGTGTGATTTAAAAAGAACATGTCATAGAGCTGAGCGTAAATGGAGGAAAACTAAACTAACCATCTATTATGAGATATTGAAGGTTAAAATAACAGAATACAATAACACAGTCCGTCTTGAGAGGCGCTGCTATTTCTCTAAGATTATAAATAACAATGCTAGTAATCCCAGAGTCTTATTTTCTACAATTGATTGTCTGTTAAACCAGGTAACTCAAAGGAATGCCCCCAAAATACTTCCAGTGAAACCTGTGAAAACATTGCTGTATTTTTCAATCAAAAAATTAATGATATTAGAAATAACATAGTACATCTCCCCAACACTGCTGAACCTCCTAAGCCTTAGTACTCCATTATAAACAAATTAAATTCTTTCACCAGGATAGATTTCCCTGATTTACATAGAATAATCTCTCAACTGAATCCCTCCACCTGCGTCCTTGACCCAATACCAACAAGGTTTTTCAAGGAAGTATCAGGTGTGCTAATTGATAATATTCTTGACATAGTAAATTCGTCATTAAATACGGGGGTCTTCCCAGACTGTCTTAAGACTGCTCTAGTTAAACCCCTACTCAAGAAAAAAAATCTTGACCCCTCTGCTTTTGAAACTTTTAGACCCATTTTTAACCTGCCTTTCTTAAGTAAAATTCTAGAGAAGGCAGTCATTTTGCAGTTAAATGACCACCTCAATAAACATGCTGTTCTTGATAAATTTCAGTCAGGTTTTAGAACAAATCACAGCACAGAAACTGCACTCGTTAAAGTAGTAAATGACTTGCGGGTAAATGCAGACAGAGACCATTTATTTGTTCTCATCATTCTCGATTTGAGTGCTGCATTTGACACCATTGATCACAATATTCTTAGAAATCGCCTTAGTCAATGGGTGGGCCTCTCTGGCAGTGTCTTAAATTGGTTTGAATCCTACCTGGCAGGGAGAAAATTCTTTGTTAGTTGTGGTAATCAAATCTCAAAGACACATGATATTCTATATGGTGTTCCACAAGGCTCTATCCTGGGTCCGCTGCTCTTCTCAATCTACATGCTCCCGTTAGGTCAGATTATCTCAGGTTACAACGTGAGCTACCACAGCTATGCTGATGACACACAGCTGTACTTATCAATAGCACCTGATGACACTGACTCTCTCGATTCACTAACACAATGTCTTACTGGTATTTCTGAATGGATGAATAGTAATTCTCTCAAGCTAAATAAAGAGAAAACTGAAATTTTAGTGATTGGCAATAATGGATTCAATGAGGTTATCAGAAATAAACTTGATGCATTAGGATTAAAAGTTAAGACGGAAGTAAAAAACTTAGGGGTAACTGTTGACTGTAACCTGAATCAGACCACTAGGACAGCATTTTTTCACTTAAGAAACATAGCAAAAGTTAGACCTCTTATATCATTGAAAGATGCTGAGAAATTAATTCACGCTTTTCTTTTCAGTTGCCTAGATTACTGTAACGCACTCCTCTCAGGACTACCCAAAAAATACATAAATCATTTGCAACAAGTGCAGAATGCAGCTGCTAGAATCCTAACTAGGAAAAGAAAATCCGAACACATTTCTCCAGTTTTGATGTCACTACACTGTTTACCTGTGTCTTTCAGAATTGACTTTAAAATTCTGCTTATTGTTTATAAAGCCTTAAATAATCTCGCTCCATCTTATATATCGGAATGTCTGACACCCTATATTCCAAATCGGAACCTTAGATCCTCAAATGAGTGTCTCCTTACAATTCCAAAAGCTAAACTTAAAAGAAGTGATGAGGCGGCCTTCTGCTGTTATGCACCTAAAATCAGGAATAGCCTGCCAATAGGAATTCGCCAGGCTAATACAGTGGAGCACTTTAAAACACTGCTGAAAACACATTACTTTAACATGGCCTTCTCATAACTTCACTTTAACTTAATCCGATACTCTGTATGTTCAGTTCATCATAATATCTATTCATGGTGGCTCTAAAATCCGTACTGACCCCTAATCTCTCTTCTGTTTTTTTTTCCGGTTTCTTTGGTGTGCCACCACCACCTACTCAAAGCATCATGATGCTCCAACATTGATGAACTAAAAGCCAGAAGTCTACGTGACCATCATCATCAAGTCCTTCCGTGAGAACCCTAAATACAAAGAGGACTGTTTCATCTATGTTAGGTAGAATGCCCAGAGGGGACTGGGCGGTTTAATGGTCTGGAATCCCTGCAGATTTTATTTTTTTCTCCAGCCGTCTGAAATTTTTTTGGTTTTTTTCTGTCCACCCTGGCCATCGGACCTTACTCTTATTCTATGTTAATTAATGTTGACTTATTTTCTTACTGTGTCTTTTATTTTTGTATTCTTCATTATGTAAAGCACTTTGAGCTACATTTTGTTGTATGAAAATGTGCTATATAAATAAATGTTGTTGTTGTTATATCGAGTTCCATTTTTGATAATTTTAAGAACTGTTCTGTGTCTAATTTCAGCCTATTCCTGTATTTATTTTTATAGGAAGGTTGAAGGTTACCAAACATTGGCAACTCTATCTGAAACAATAGCTTTCCACTGTTGATTAATATTGATAATCCTAAAATGCAATAATTTGATATATGTATTTTATTATTAATAATTGTCAAAATTCACCATTACTCTTCATTTTATATGATTTAGCCTTGGTCTGCCGATTTCTTAAACTGTTCTACAATGCTGGTACACCAAAAAAAGTTCATAAAAATTAAAAATGTTGCGATATTGGATAAACAGATCTGAGAGAGACCGACACATTTGTTCAAACAATTCATGCAAGAGGGGTTTGAAGTTGGGGGAAGTAAAAAGAAAGCACCCACCTCACCTTGTAAAGAATCCATCGGTCTTGGGATGTGGTGGAAGATTTCGATTTTGTGTATGCAATGGAATATGGAAGAGGAGAACAGGGGTGGGAAGGACAAGAGATGCAGCTTTGCAGCAGACGCACTGTAAGACAATGTGGTGGAAACAACACATAGCGGAGCATGAAGACTCGATTTCAGCCACTGTATAACCAATGGTCTTTATAAATTCCACTTTTTACCCTTTTGTAGTTTCCTTGCGTACCACCAGACAGCTGTTTGTGCATCAACTAATACTTTTTTTGTATAACTATATTGATACATGGTTACTTTTATGTAACATCTGAAGAAAATTTTCAGCCACCTATTGTTTATATTTAAAAACTGTGCAATTTAAACACAATCTTTGGAAATGGATTTGCTTTTTTTTTACGGTGTCAACCTCCCCGTGGCCATTGTCCCCAGTTTGAAAACCATTAGCGTGGAGGCATGTGATGTCAATTAACGTGAATAATGAAAAATACTGCATTACACCTTTGAAAATGAATCACATAGGTTCATGTGTTAACTATGACAGTACTTTTTAAGAGTTGCTTTATTGTTATGAGTTCATTTCACACTGGTGATTTTGCTGTGTTGGTTTGTAATTAAGTAACATTTTAAAGAATGGAGATATATATTAAAATGCATGTGTGCAGTATAGTTTTATCTGTTTTCATTTGTAAAAAAAATAATAATTTTAAAAACTAAGCTGTAAAACAGGATGGGCTAATAAACAAAGGTGGTGGGCACAGGCATACCCAGGCCATATACTGGCACTGCACCTGTATGCTACTGTAGATTATCTGGAGTTACAGTCACATCTGGATTTTTATATACAGCCCACAGTATGACTTATTATTTGGCAATTCAGCCTGCCAGCAGAACCGTTTGCCTACACCTAGGTTAGGAGAAAAGGCAGAATTGGAGAAGCTAGATGGAGATAGTTTGAGTGTGTGGTACAAATGGAAGATGACTGAGAGATTCTGAAAGAGAACGAAGGTAAACGAGTTGGCAAAAGGGTTATGAGGGGAGGGAGTTAGACAAAAATGGAGACTCATGCAGGAAACCAATTCAAAGACAAAGGATAGTGGTAGGGAAGAATAAAACTAGGTAAAAAAAAAAGGAGAAGAGGATGATAGTCACAATAATTACCTGTAGTACAAAAGAGGAAACAAGAACATGAGTTTACTCTCTGTTGTTGAGTTCTTGGCTTTTAGGCTGTGCTCTGAGAACTTGAAATGGAGGAAAGACTAAATGGAATATCGGAATAATATTCTAATTTTAAAACTGTGAGATGGACAGATAGCCAACTGTAGCTTATTTACCATCCTAATTAAATAATGTTTATAAAACTATTCCAGTAAATGATGCAGTTACTGTTAAACACCCATTCATATTCATGTACAGTAACTAGGATAATCCTTAGTTATATAAATGATCTTGTGCTTGTCTGCTTTATCTTGTTTTGCAGTTTCACTAGATGTTTATAAATGAACATGACTTTGTTTTACCTGTTGAAATGTTTAAACTCATTGTCTCACATTTGATATTAAGTGATTTTTTTTCTTGGCATAAGTAAAATACTTTTAATATGTGTGTTTAAATGCAAGATAAATCTATCTATAAATATGTAAATATAGGACAAACAGCATATGTACTGCATGTGCACAGCAGTTCAGAGCATAAATCGCAGAAATGTGTTAATAAATTATTACTGCTCTCTATATCCTCTTGATGTGTTCGACTAACACATAAATATTTTCATTTGACTAAGGTGCTGTTAATTAACACTGCCAGTCATGCTTTGTGATGGAAAGGAGATTGTGATCCACTAACTGGCATACCCATTGGAGGATTCTAAAACCAAAACTGTTCTATTATTTTAATACTAAAAACAGAGTCAACAGGGATAAATAACAACAATAACATCTCCAAGGAAGAAATTACCATTACTTTTATAAAATAAAAGAAGACCAAACAGGACGAGTAATTTTCTTTATTCCCATTTTGTTTATAATTGTACATGTCAATGTAAGGGCAGTTTACTTGCAGTTTTAATCTCTTTTCCCTTTAGTTTTATTAAAGGAAAAGCGTAGAAAAGTTGAAAAAGTGTATTTAATGGCTGCTCATCATTAACCCTTAATTTGGATAAAAAGAATTACCAAATGAATCTTTAAAGGAATACTCTATCCGAAAACATTTTTGTATATATGTAGTGACGGCAGGAAAAAATGTTTAATCCCACGTTTTCATGCAGAATGGGGGTAAAAAATTTATGATATAATAAAATCCAAAGGTGACTAATGGTCTGCAACAGCAGACCATATTAAGAAAAGGTCATGGAAAAAGGAACAGCAAAACTCAGGATACTTGTGTCACAAACAAAATCCATGTGTCAGTTTTCTAGTTGTATGCTGGCAACAGGCAAAACACATCATACATTAGCACATACCATAAACAGGAATCACAAGTCACATGGGAATTTGTTTTTGAATTAACACTAGAATCCCTGAAGCCTATGAAAAAAGTCGTAATCTTGGGCCACCTTAATTTCCTTCGTATCTCCTCATCAGAGTCTTTGTTTTGCAAATGTGTCGATCAGCACTGGCAGCAAGCAGCCTGCTATCTCCCACCGATGCAGCTCAAGTCGGACAACAAGTTCTACCAGCTCAAGTATGTTTATCTGGGTGTGAGGTAGGGCTGGAATTGTATAGGGCAAATAATATATCGTTATTTGGAACACATGCATTTCATGTGTGTTGCGATCTGGGTAAATTTAGGATGACAGGAAGTGTGAGGCATGAAATGTTGAACACATAAGTAAAACAGAAACTTTTTTCATGTATAATGCTGACGTGAAATGTATAATGTGTGAAGAATGAAGTTCAAACATCAAATACTTACTTTCACAAAAGGTGTAACAAAACAAGTGCCCCTTTATTCAAGAATATAACCAAAAACAGACATTATTCAATTTACATGTTGCTGTCAATATGTAAAAACCGAAGCCCATTGGTTGGTTAGAGGTAAGAACAGCTAAATCTAAACCATAAAGTTGCGGGTTCAATCTCAGGTTTTCTGTTTTGAGTAGCAAGCTGTTATTTTTATTACTATTATATAATAAAAACATACATTTGATTTGAGTCTGTAACATCTGGTGTAAATTTTTGTTTTAACTATGTGTTCTTGCCTTGCATTTCCTGTCATCCTACATTTATCCAGATTATTGCAGAAACAGAACACCCATGAAATGTATGTATTCCAAATAATGATATATTATTTACCCTATAAAACTCAAGGGGTGGGGTGGGATAGCAGGTTGCTTGCTGCTTGTGCTGATCGACACATTTGCAAAACAAAGATTCTGATAAGGAGATACAAAGGAATTTAAGGTGGCCTGGCATTACAACTTTTTTCGTAGGCTTCAGGGATTCCTGTGTTAGGGTGGCCTGCGATTAGGACTTTTTTTGAAGGCTTCAAAGATGATAGTGTTGAAGAGAAGACTTTTGGCTGATGAAAGGGTAGGAGTTATCACACCCCCAGGCTTGTCGGTTTTATAGACTCCCCTGCAGCTGACTATGAAGTTGCTCATTTACATGATGGAATGCCAATTCATAATGGTGGTGACTCCACTGATGTCACATCCATTACAATATGATTATTTTTTCCTAAACAGTGTCTACTTTTCAGCAATTACATTTTGTGTTACTTTACAGAGCGAGATTCACACCAATGTCATGATGGACAGCACACATAGAAAGTTTCATTATACACATTGTATACAATAAATTTTAATTTTTCTGATTAGACTACATTGTATTTTTTATTAAAAGCCATTGGATTCTGAAAGAGATATACATCCCCTGCTGTGGGCTAGCGCCCTGCCTGGGGTTTGTTTCCTGCGCTGCGCCCTGTGTTGGCTGGGATTAGCTCCAGCAGACCCCCGTGACCCTGTAGTTAGGATATAGCGTGTTGGATAATGGATGGATATACACCAGGCAAACCTGCAATCTCCATGCGGACCCTTGCTCTGTGATGCAGGAATGACAGCTCTGTGCTACCACTCTGCTAAAACATCTGTACTAAACTTACTAAGCTGCAACCTAACTAAAATTAAATGTATGCCTACAATGTCTGTTCTATTCTTGTCACATGATTCTAATGTTTTTCTTGCTAGATCACCAAAGCACGCATCTGCATTACCATTCCATCTTTGCTAAATAATGAAATAAGATTCAGTATAGTGAAAGAATTTAAGCAATTGTATGTTTTTTTTCCCACGATTATTATCTAGTTGTCCACAGAACAGAGACAGCAAATCATGTCTGGGCATCAACGTTCAGTGTCAATAATGGTGCTTGGTGAAGACTTTCCAAGGGCAATCCACACCCTTGGCCCAGAAAGGTTTCTGTGGAGGAATACAAGCTGTGAAGTAAAGCACATAACTGGTCTCCTTTTAAAATGGCTGAATCACACAACAATGGTTTACTTTATTTGTTATTCTAAAAATTGAATGGATATATTGTTTTGCTATGTGTGTGTAATCTCAAGACACAGATCAAAAATATTTTTGTTTTGAAAAAAAAAATGTATTCTCCATCCATCCATCCATCCATCCATTTTCCAACCCGCTGAATCCGAACACAGGGTCACGGGGGTCTGCTGGAGCCAATCCCAGCCAACACAGGGCACAAGGCAGGAACCAATCCCAGGCAGGGTGCCAACCCACCGCAGGTCACACACAAACACACCCACACACCAAGCACACACTAGGGCCAATTTAGAATTGCCAATCCACCTAACTAGCATGTCTTTGGACTGTATTCTGCACACTCGGGTATTTATAACCTCCATTACAAAATACAAGAGCAGACTATATTTTAAAATGTATAAAATATGCTTCACTTTTGAAGCTTATGTGGCAAATTAATACCATGATTGTGAAGACTTGTAAAATACCGAACTTATCCTCTAAGTTTGCTTTACCAGCACTCTTATATTAAATTCTATAATAAATTGTTAATAATATTAAAGAAAGGCACCATAACTGACATCCCATGCAACTCAGGGCCGCTTGAGACTAGGAGAGGGCTCTGAAGACACGAATGGATGAATGAATGAATCAGCAGATTTACAGTTGGGCTGCATATGAAAATGACTTGCAGGTTAAAGGAGGATTGGGGCGGGGTTTTTTTTTCGGTTGCGCGGGAGAGAGAGTGAAGGAGGAGATACTGATGGGGAAGCTGGCATTAAGTGCAGTCAGGCAGTCTGGGGCCAAAACATGATGAAACTGAAGACGACGACGTGCCACAAGGCCCCAACACTGGGGGTATGCTGTACACATGACTCCCTCACTAAACATTTTTACAACACAAAGGGAAATGTTTCTTCTTTAAAAAGCTGAGTCAAGATAATATTTCATGTATACAAAATATATAATAGTAAACTAGACTTAAATGTCTGATGCAACAACTTCACGAAAATTCAGAAACTGTCTTCATGACTTGTATAAAAAAAAGAAAAGAAAAATAAATAAAACAAGGCATAAACTGTTTAAACAGAAAATACTTTTCTAAAAGAAATTATGAATTTCATGAATCTGATTAACAGCAGAATTATAGATGTAACTTCTAGACAATTGTATTATGTTACTTCAGTGTACATTCTTACACTTAATAACAGTTTTATTTCTTCTTAATTGCTTTTGAATTGGTTTTTTTAATACTATGTGTTTTTGACTTTAAACTTAGTCTCTTAACCTTTATTGTGACAGCGACTTTTATGGCAAAGAAGATGTATATATATTAACGTGAAAAAGATATAAAGTTCTGAAAGATTATCTCTAAAGGATAATTACACCGGCATTAAATTTCATCCAAAGGCTGAAGAAACATCATCCATCTGTTCTCAACAGGAATACCACTCTTAGAACATATGGTCATATCACCAGAGGGAAATGGAAGAGAGGGTAAAAACGAAGTAAATCATGCTCCTAAATAGACTAGAAATTATTATGTGCATAGTGTGAGTAAGAGGAGCATGCAAAACATATCATTTGATAACAGTTTCTTCAAAAAGACCTCAGAAAGATTTTCTAAAAGATATTTTTCTAAAATATGATGCATTATTAAAGGTGACAAATTGTTGTAGGGTACTCAAAATCCCATAACTCTCATTCATTCACACCAGACTAATTTATCAGTTATTCTAAAATCTTTGGAATGTGGTAGGAAACAGACTGCTAGTGGAAAAACCAGGTTGAACATGGAGAATGTTGTATTTTCATAAGAACTGTTTTATTATAAACCAGATGTGCTACCCTTCTAAGATGGGTTCAAATCAGGTATGCAGCGTTGACCTCAGTGTTAATGTTTGCAGTGCAACATGCAATGCATATGTCTCTGTTATATGCCTTTTGAAGTGGGATTCATAGAAGCAGGACTAATGCAGGTGATGTGCCATCTATTGCATTTGATTACTAAAAATGTTTGTGATGCATCATCATTTAGAATGACAGACATAGCAACTGGGCGGACATACAGACACTTATCCTTTAATTAAGGTAAATGCAGGAGTCGTGCAGTTCCATCTACCTATTTTCTGCAAAACAGATTTGTGGTGAGCTGGAGCCTACTTCTGCCACATTAAGCCAAAGGCACAAACCAGTACTCAAGGCACTCTCAAACACATTGATATTCAATAATATAAGCTTGTTTGAATTCACTAATCAAAGTATGACATATATCTCTAGGATTTGGGAGTAAATCAGTATAATGGTAGAAAGCCCAAAACACCTGCAGGAAAAATGTGCAAACTGCACAAAAATAGTGACCTGCCATTCTATGTGAACATAGTATACTTATTCATATTCATCTTGGTTTTTATCACAAATTAACTGAAAATGTATTTCTTTGGAATGATGAAGAAACTATATATTCTTAATTGTGTTGCAGGTGGAAATCTACAGTTAAACATGCAAGGAAGAAAGCAGAAATAATACATTTTAATCTTTATTATTCAAATAGCTAGTGCCATAAACAAAAGCAAATCGAGTGAGACAATTCGCACCATGCAGCCTGGATTTTTCTGCAGAAGAAGATTAACAATAAAACCAATGAGTGTGTTGGTGTCCAGGTGTCTCTTACCTTGTTGCTTGGTAGTGATTCAAAGTATTATTAGTTTACCTTTCCTCCTCCTCTTCTCTAATCAGCTCATTTGTCTGATCATATATATCTATACTTGCTATGATACTCTTTGCAAGGTTACTTTATCATTATCTGAAGTTCATGAAACAAAAACATTTTTTCTAAAACCTCTGACATCAGAGGTGTCACAAAACAACTCAGTATGCTTGTGTGACTTAGCTTATAAAACCAGACATTACAGAAGCAGTTCTCCATTATACATTTGATTTAAAATGATTCTTATATCTTATCAGCATAAACATTCACAGCCATTCCAAAAGCAGAATTATCAAAAATCTAGACCTACAATGCCACAGAACTTTTTACACTAATTATCAAAATATTCAAGTAATTCTTAAGCAAACACAAAAGAATTAACAGACATGGTAAATTTACATTTTTCATTAGTCAAGCAACATAACAAGCTGATTTAGTGTAGAATTTGAATAAACACTTTAAAAGGTAAACCTGGCTGAAGGAATGTTTTGAAAAATTCAAGGTGTGTTGAAGGTAAATGGGGGTCACAACTCGTTTACTGTGTTGTCAAATTACCTATGACATGTTCATAGCATGAACAGAATCAACTAATGTCTTAGGTTTTTTTTTCCAGTGGGGGGATAGGAAGAAATCAAAACCAGGTACACAAATGTTATCTGTAACCTCTCGTCCATCTAATTGTC
Source organism: Polypterus bichir lapradei (assembly GCA_026402145.1). NCBI lineage: Eukaryota > Metazoa > Chordata > Cladistia > Polypteriformes > Polypteridae > Polypterus > Polypterus bichir. The sequence goes on along the minus strand of JANRMT010062841.1, from coordinate 26,142,838 downwards.
TGTGCTGATCTCACCATATTCAAATCTATGACCACTAATGGCATACTTGCTTGCTGACTAGGGCTGTCTTTTACTTTTACCCAAGTTTACCAATAATAGAGGGCTTTACAAGAAAGTCCTGTTATGCCCTTAAGGGACCACATCTAGATAAGAAAGGAACGGTCCAGCTTCCTGGTTTGCAAGTACTAATCAGACAGGCATTGATATAATCCATCCATTTTCCAACACACTATATCCTAACTACAGGGTCACGGGGGTCTGCTGGAGCCAATCCCAGCACGCAAGGCAGGAACAAACCCCGGGCAGGGCGCCAGCCCACCACAGGGCACACACACACACTAGGCACAATTTAGAATCGCCAATGCACCTAACCTGCATGCCTTTGGACTGTGGGAGGAAACCGGAGCACCTGGAGGAAACCCATAAAGACACAGGGAGAACATGCAAACTCCACACAGGGAGGACCTGGGAAGCGAACCTGGGTCTCCTAACTGCGAGGCAGCAGCCCTACCACTGTGCCACTGTGCCACCCTTGATATAATCCTTCACTTAAAAATTATTTTTATTGACGTCAAAACCAATTGCGGCAATTATAAGCAATACAAAGAATTATACAACCTGGATGACTTCATTCAGTCCCAGGTGATACTTTCCAGATGTTTTATTCTGTTTAGTTGCAAATGATATTTCTGTATTTGAAAAAGGAAAGGATTTTTTTTTTGCCGGAGATAGAGCTCTTTGAAATTTGTTCCTGCAGTTAAAAAGAAGTGGCTAGAATGCTCCACGAAACCATACATATTTTTCCCCAAACAGCAGAGCTCTTTGCAAAAAGTGCCAGAAAAATAGCAATTAAACTAACATGCCATTGAAAGTATTTCAGAAAAAAAAAGTATTTGAACCAAGAGAACTCTTTTTGAAAAATTTCTAATAAAAAGCAACCTCTCTCCCCCTATCCTCTTGCACATACAAAACATCCCTTTCATCTTCATTAGCAGAGTACACTGTGACATGTTTAAGGTCAAAACACGCAGAAAATGTTGCTAAATCATTATACCAAAGACAAGGTTATTTTCTCATTGAAAATTCTCAGTTGTGTTCATCTTTATTAGCCGAGTGTCATGACATTTTACACTTTTTTTATAAAACAAAAATGTAACAGAATCATTCTCATAAGCTCAAGGTTATTTTCCCAAATGGGAATCAAAAAGCTGCACTTTCTAACTAAGCAAAGCACTCTAAATCCTGCTTTCAGCTTTCTCAGAATACACTGCACTCCTCTTCCGCTTTACAAGACTTTCAGGCCAAAGCCAATCACCAGGGGTCTCATGTATAAACGGTGCGTACGCACAGAAATGTTGCATAAGAACTTTTCCACGTTCAAATCGCGATGTATAAAACCTACATTTGCCGTAAAGCCACGCACTTTTCCACGGTACATCATACCTTGTCGTACGCAAGTTCTCCGCTCGTTTTTGAAGACTGGCAGCACTCAGCGTCAAAGCAATGCTACTGTTCCTGTGTGGTTACTCCTTATTTTTCTGACGCGGCTTTATAAATACACTGAAACTAACCGCATATTGTTTATTAGTGTAATGCATCTGATTGTAATTAACTTGTAACAATATAATGGTCCAGGGAATAGCCATAGTATTCCAAATACCATAACTGCTTTAGCGTTGTTACTCTAACTGCACCTTCTTCTTCTTCTTTCAGCTGCTCCTGTTAGGAGTTGCCACAGCGGATCATCTTTTTCCATATTACTCTCACTGCACCACTTGGAGTATTTATATCACTGTATCTGAGTGTGAATCACAGCAGCAGCTGATCGGAAAGAGAATTATCGGTATACAGCTTCAAGCACACGCTACCTCAGCCACGGCAAAACATTTCAAAGTTTTTCCTGTACGGACCTCGCGGTTCAGAAACAGTTTCATCCCATGAACTTTAAATGCACTTAATCAATTGCTCCTTGTAGAACTGTTTGTACTTATAAGTACAATTACCCCACTGTAAACTTGCACTACAGTTATAATATTGCACAACCTGAGCCACTTTATAAAGCTCGTATTTACATATGATGACAATATCATTTTTAAGATGAAATGCAGCAAAATATGTTTATTATATTATACAGATAAAACTTTAACTTCATTTAAATAATCTATATTCTTCACTGGGACTGTCATGAAGGCTAGAATAATTAAACATGTACTACGAAGATATTTCAATGTTCCTTAAATGTTTTGAAGAATTGGTGCTCTAAGCTTACAGATGGCTTAACATCTATTACAGAGCTGATTGTGTGGCGATTGGTTACTTGGAGAAAGAAAAGCAAGGACTGCAGGGGCGGCTACGCCAATATATATTGAATATAAAACAGAAAGAGAAAATAACAACACAGCTAAAAACGCAGCGACAAATTTCAGCAAAAGTTAAATGCTTGTGTCATGAGCATGAGGAGGCTATGCAGTGTCCGCAACGGACTTGGCCATCCACAGTGCATAAGATATCATATTGACATCGGTGGGTGAAGGGGCCACCGATTCTTCCTCTGCCCAGGGCCGCCACAAGCTTAGAGCCGCCCCTGAGTACTGCTGCAATAAATTATTTCATTGAAGGTCGCACACAATCACTGCGCCGTGAAACCCATGTTTAATAACGTGCTTTAACTCCTATCATCATGAAAATGATATCAAGTATACATCTCAGTATTTTAGTTATTCAGAGAGCTGTAATATCATGAATGTAATGGATTCTGTGTTCAGTTGGAGGAAGAGAGCCGGTTTAAGAAGCAAGTAGTGATTCACACACATAAAGCACATAGAAAATCACATGCAAAACAAAGCATTTAACGTGCTACTTTAATTACGATGTAGTTTGAGAAGCTGGTTAATTAAAGGATTTTAAGATGAAGTTTATGATGTTCTACTTTAATAACAAATTAAACTACATGATTAAAGTGAAAATTTCGAGATTGAAGTTGACATTTCGTGCTTTTTCCCCACTGTGTGCCTTTTTTTCTCTGTACCCTAATAAGCTTTCATATGTACATGGGCTACAACTCGCCTTTTCACTGCGACTTTGATATGTGACTTCTTTTTTATTTCTGACACTGTGCGACTTTGTGAACGTGAGCTTTCAAGTTTCTCCAACATGCTATGTCACTCGATCAACTTCCTTTTGTTGATTATACCACGGTTTAATTAAACTAATTAAACAAATAGTATGTTTTTCCTTTGCCTCCACTTGGTATTCGTTGAAATTCTTATATTTTCCCCTGTGCTTTTCCCATTGTCTTTTCACAGTAGGCTGAGCTTAAGGGCGATTTATATTGATTTGCATATTCAAAGAGGCGTAATTCTGGGAGGAGTAGGGGCGTTACATAAAGCGCGCGCACGAGCGTTACTTTTCACACTGATCGGGATTTATGTAGCAGAAGAACGTGGAAGTTGGAGTGCGCGCAGATTCCTGCATCTGGATTTTTCTGTGCGTAAGCACATTTCGGCTTTTGTGCTTACGCCATGCAGATCCAAGGGAGCAGCACCGTAATCACCTAATGCATCAAATCAATTAATGATGACAAATGACTGCTACTGATCAGACATGAATTTCGGTTCACATAGCAGATCTCCAAAAATCAAGAGATGTACAATAAAACTATCCAACTATGTTGTTGACTAATATATATGTCCTGCTGTGTTCATTAGAGTGTTTGGTAATATCTGGCATAGACTAAACTAAAATCAATGCAAAGGTAGGGGACAAAAATCCTAATAATGAATTTTCAAATTAAATTTAAAAGAAACTCAGAATTCTAGTTTGAAATCTTTCTCGATAGCTTTTTATGTGGTTTCAGGAATTAATGAGTAATGGAAGCTTTTGTTTGCATATATAAAGTTTAGATAAACTACACATTGAAAACTCATCTTATAAACATGGCTGCAGTAAAATCACACACATCCAAACGAGGCCATGTGCTCAGAAAGGCACGTATTTTAGCTCATTTTTTTAACACTTCAATTGGTAGACAGTGAAATCCAGACCTACTGCTGTATAACTTAATGGCTTGGCACCTGCTCTTCTCATCTCAGAGACATTAAAGTGCCACAGAGGGCAGTTAAGATGGCACTGGTTATTACTGTCACAGAGTTCCCTTCTGTTCAGGACATACAGTATATACCACACTCTGCTTTGGATAGGCAAACACTTTAATAAAAATTGAAACTTTTCTCCTTTCTCCTTTCCAGCAAACAAAACTGATCCATTAGCATTTGCACCCTTAGATTCCATTTATACAGACAAGTAAATTATTTTTTAGTATTTGCATGTATTGTTTGATATTGCTTTTAATATACGTATGAGGTTGGATTTACTGTCATTGCTGGTGTGGTATAACTGTCAGTAGTCTGAGGAAGACATGCCATTAAGAATTTCAGTGTGGAATGTACACTAAATTTGAACTTAAGCTTGAAGGACAATAGCCAGAGAATATCCCAAAAACAAAAGTATGAAAGTACAGGCAGGGCCAAAGGCAATACTTCTCATAAAATAGGTGGCAGGTCAAATACAAAATCAATTAAAGGGGCCAAGTGAATAAACAAAATCTAAAACAAGAAACAATATACACAAAGGCACAAAACAGAATCATTGCTTAAAATCAAACGCAATGTTATACTCGGAAAACAACAAAGAGAGGAGTGAGCTAAAAGGACACACCTTGACAGGGTTTGTCAGGGATACTTGCATTGCATCACATTTGAATATATTTTTAATTTTGTTTCTCTTGCCTTTCAAACTCACACTTTTAATTTTGTGATATTCATAAGCGTTTTAAACTTCAGAAAAAAAAGCTAATAAAACAAATCATATATTTTAGGTTTGTAGTTTTGGCTACTGCATTTTTCCATTTCATCTGGTGCCCAAAATCGATCATTTAGTCAGGTTCAACAAATCATAAGGAATTGTCCTCACACTCGCCTGTCTGAAGCTTTGTCCACAGCACTGTAAAAATTTAAAAACGTTCAGCTGCTAACATAACACAATGGTGGAAAGTAATAAATTACATTTACTCACATTGTCGTACTTGAGTATGTACAGAATTGCATTATATAAAGTGTTTAGAAATATCTTTATGACAAATATATAATTTAGGTACAATTACACTTATGTTACATTTTCAAGGTGATTTCATTACAAACTACAATTGTTTTGCTGTGTTCAAAATTCAGAATTCTTTGTGGCCATTTAGAATAAAATTGCATTTGAAAACCTTTGGAATGTAGGTCAAAATCTTGGAATGCAAAGCATTTTTTGTAAATGACACAATGGCCATAGCATTTTCTCTGGCTTAATAAGTGGATGGATCTCAGTATGTCACGGTGTATTGCCCAGTACGGTGGCCAAGAAATGAATATGCACTGCCTTAAATGTGTTCTGTATTGGCTTTAGGCTTCAGCTGTGCAATTGAAGATACAACAGAAAGGTCTCAGTGTAGTGGAGGCAGCAAAACTATTCATGAAAAAGGCTGTTCTATAAATCCCTGGTCATATTTTGAATAGCTGTTCAATCTCAAGGACAGAAGACAAAACAGGTTTATGATGTGGTGTAAACTGCATCCCAAAAACTGTCGAGTTAACCCGCATACAAGAACTCTTCTTCAATTACAAAAAACTTTCAGGGTTTATTTACAGTTAATATATAATGAATATAAGCATATTTTTTGATTATGGCAACAGTGTTTAGTTGCATTGCAGTATTTCAGTATGCATTGTTTTTTTATTATAAAGAACCAAATTTTGAATTGTAGTATCTTACAAATGGTAAATGCTGCTTCAATATTAAAATTCAACTCATATTTTACATTTTATGCAAAATACATTTTCATTATTCTTAAATATTAATTAAAATGTTGTGCAGATCAAAATCATTATTTGCAATGTTAAAAAATTCTATAGTAGAGGCTTAGCAGGGTGTTTAAAATGCAGCATAAATCATATACCGTATATATTTGAGGATAAGTTCTCCCGCAGATAAGTCAGGACTTGATTTTACCGTATATTCTCTGGTATTTTATAATGTTGGTTGTATAAGTCAAATGCGGAAAACTCACGCTATTGGTCCAAGAGATTATGATATGCTAACGCCCACCTGAGAGAGTAACCACGGAGCACAAAGCCTTTTTTTTCCTTTGTAGTGTACCTATGTGACCACACAATAATACCCGAACTATTCTGAAGTGACGTTTGCATTGTTTTCTGTTTTTTGTATCTCACACCCTCTTACACCTTTATCGTAAGAGCATTCTTTATTTACGTTGGAGCTTTCAATCAGAAGAAAATATGAAGCTGGTTTTAAATTAAACATCGAAGTAGCGAAAGAAATTGCTAACTGCTGCACTGCTATAACAAAATTCGATGTGTCTGAGAAATGATGCAAGATTGGAGGAGGCAAGAAGATGTAAAAAAAAAAATGAATTGTCTCATTTTTGAATGGGCATATAAGTCGGGGTCTGATTTTATGATCGATTTATTGGGTTTCAAGACCTGACTTATACGTGAGTATATTTGGTAAATGATAGTTGTTGGTTTTGAAAAATACCGTATAGGCGTTTGCCTATATTGAAGGTCAATGGCACAGATGTTTTGTTTTTCTCCAGATCACTGCCTTGCGATGAAAATTATTGTTTTCAGAACCAACCATAGTTAGCAATTGTGGCAGCATCACTTGAGCAACTTGGGATGGCACTGCCAGCAGCAACGTGCGGCTATTCTTCATTAAAAAAACTAACACTAGTACTGGCGCAAGCAGCTCTTTAGTAATGTTGGTGTCATCAGTAACCGCCATGAACAAAGTTGTTACTTTTTGTATATTTGTTTTCCTTTCACTTCCTCCTTTCTTCGGCTTCACTGGGGTAGCCTACGCTTCATTTCTCAACGTTTATATGAATGACTTTTGCAGATGCATGGGAAGATCGTATAATAGTCCAATGTGGGGTGGACTGATAATGGGGTTGAGAAACTCATTATTAGTCTTTCTGATGCCATTGTAGCATGTAATAATAATAAATCTTTGCATTTATATAGCACAGTTCTCACTGCTCATAGGGTTTTGCAAACTTGATATAGGGAGGACCCGGGATGCAAACCCGTGATGTCCTTGCTGTGAGGCTACCCAACTTTTATTTATTCACGAAAGACCAACTTGTAACTGCCATTTTAGCGTATGGAGTTTTAGAAAAGCAGAATTAATAAACAGAAAGCAAATAAAAACAAAGCAAAAAAAAAAAAAAAACTTTCTTAACTATAAGTTTGAAGTATTTTATGGGGCCCTTGGTGGCTGGGGGCCTAAAGCAGTTGCCTTACCTTTGCAAAATAGTAAAGTCCCCTATGCATGAGCTTCTATGTGTAAATAGGTGGCCAGCAATAAGTGGTGACATTTTGTACTCATTTTCTAGGTTTTCCTAACAAATTAAAATTGAATATGCTTATAGCAAATATAGGAATTTTGACTTTATTGTTCCAGAAGAATAAACCGAGTAATGTATATGATCAATAAACTATTAAAAATGGAGGATTGCTGCAGAAGCAGAGGACATGAACAGTCACAGTTATGTTATAAAGTCTGGTCCTTATCCCAAATTATGCATTACATCCCCATGCTTGTGCTTAATCTTTGTCAGTAATTGCATTTTGTATCACAAATTATATATCAATTACCTAAAATATAATTTTAGGTATTAATCCACATGTGATATACTCACTAGATTAATTTCATGTTCTTTACTATTGTGCATCATTTACTCTTGTCACTTACACTTTAATGATAATATATTATATTTTCTCATGCTTGCTTACTATTTACTTGTTTGAATGATTTGCATTCTGTAAGCTTTTCCTAAAAAACAATTCACCCACCCATAAATGGAGCTCACTTAATCCATTTGTATGGATGCAAACTTAACCCACAGTGGCACATTAATACACAGTATTACATGGCAAGCTACAGTACTTGTTGTTAAATTTATCAGGTTTGTAATTATTAAACATCTCTTGTTATTAGTTGTGAAAATTAACATATACAGTATTGTTAAAACGAAACTTTATTGCAAAGGAAACTTTTCTGCAATATAAGTTCAAATATTTACTCCGTTCTTCTCTATAGTATGTCTGACTTATCAGGTATTTTAATTAAATACATACAAGCAAAGAAATGACTATTGAAAAATTAAACTGCTCAGAAGTGTACATTTTGAAGACATCAAGCACAAAAGCAGCTACTGCATTATTTATTGACATCAATATTAATAGCATGTGTATGAGTAATAACCACATTTTATTGCTGATTTCTATATTACTCACATGAGCTGTCTTACATTAATTAAATTGAGCTTCACTGTCAAATAAAATCAAATAAAAGTTAACAGAAATGCTCAAATAAGCTTGAAACCCTTAATTACTACATCAAACTATAATTAATAAACAAAGCTTTACATTAACTGTTTATTTACAATTAACATAAAAACACACTTTTCCGAATATGGCAAAAGTGTTTATTTATAGATATTTCAGTATACATAGGTTATTATGGTAAAGAAACACATTTTTGCATTATAAAAATCATATAAATAGTAAATGCTGACTTAATATTAAAATTCAACTCATATTTTACACTTTATGCTAAATAAAGTTTCATCATTTCCAATAATATTAATTAAAATGTTGTACAGCATCATTACTCATTACATCATTACTTACAATTGTAAGAATTTCTATAGCAGACGCGAACAAGACATAATAAGCAATAATATCTGTCAATATTTAATTGAAAATCTATTTACAATTTAATAGTGGAAATTGCTCCTGACAATAACATTCTTAAAAATTTAACACAAGAAAAAATACATTAAAATTAATATTTACAGTCTGTACTTTTTACTGAATATTTTATAGCAAGTAGCATATTGAAGTACTCAATAAAGTAATTTAAATGATACAACAAGGAATAGAGTATACTAAACAGATATAAAACTAAAATTATCATGATGTTCAAGCACATGTGATGTCACTTCTTTTGGTTTTCTATTTTATTTATACGTTTATAGCATAAATGATGTCTTTAGTATGTCTGCATGTATGGCTTAATGCATTACAAACCCCATTTAATAAAAGTGACCCTGGGGACACAGTGCATTCGCTGGTACTTTACTGCATTAAGAAAGTAAAAAATAAAAGCTTTTGTCTATTTGTATTATTATCACGGACCTTCAGGGTTGGACTGAGTGAAAAATGAAGAAAATAAATGGTCTAATCTGCTTTTGGTGGGAAAGAGGTGGGCTTTTGGTATGCCTGAGTTTCACAGCAGTTATGTTGCTTCTGAGGACATTGTCTCATTAAGTGGAATGTGTTCAGCCTCTCCTCTGTCAGACCATTTGTGTTACCAGCAGGTTTCTGTAAAAGGTCAATTTCCGATCTATCTATCTATCTATCTATCTATCTATCTATCTATCTATCTATC
>JANRMT010062841.1:26108091-26133315 GCA_026402145.1 Polypterus bichir lapradei | reverse complement strand
ATCTATCTATCTATCTATCTATCTATCTATCTATCTATCTATCTATCTATCTATCTGTCCTTTGATTTTGATATTGTGTGCAGTTGCAGATTGAATGTGGCTTGCAGATTACTAATACTACCTCATATTACCTGTACCTGTAGATGTTTGATCTCATCTCCTTGGCACTTTTAGCCAACTCTCAGTGAATCTGTGGCTATTTTTATTTCCCCTATTTGAAGTGTCAACGGTCTTGGATGGTGAGTCCGTCTGATTCTCCTTATACTTAATGTGAATATAGTAATATTTGACTTATATAATTCATAAATTCAGCATAGTGATGGCTGCTTAGTTTAAGTCAGAATTTTTAATCTGAGCCTGGCAAGTCCATGATTTTGATTCTGGTTTTCCATTAGACAACCTTTACATCTCTGAATTTTCCAGTTCTAGTTTTGCCTTGGTTTAGATTTAGGTTTTGTTAGGGCCAGGTATTTTCCTGTTTTTTGTTGGTTGTATTAATTTTCATATTGCTGTGTTATTTCTGTAAGCTATTTTATTATTTTTAATAATGTATTATAACTTTAAATATGCTACCTCACACTTTAAAGATGGAGCCCCAGGATGTGGGGCCACCCTGAAGTTACTGCTGCTGGGTCTTCTTTCTGTCTGTATATTCTTACTAGCAGAATACCCGCGCTTCGCAGCGGAGAAGTAGTGTGTTAAAGAAGGTATGAAAAAGAAAAGGAAAAATTTTAAAAATAACGTAACATGATTGTTAATGTAATTGTTTTGTCATTGATACAAATTATATATATGTGTGTGTATGTATGTATGTATGTATGTATGTATGTATGTATGTATGTGTGTGTGTGTGTGTGTGTATATATATATAATGTAGATAGGTGTGTGTGTGTGTATATACATACATACAAACATACACACAGGTATATATATGTGTATATATATGTATGTGTCTATATGTGTGTGTATAGCTTTGGTCACTGAGTGCAAGGGAAAAATAATAAAATATAGTCTATAAGTTATTAAACAGTAAAACATTAACGTTTTAAGAAGTACATGTACATTGAGCACTACTTTAGTGGTTGCGGGTAAACTACATTTTAAAGACTGTGTAACACAACAGGTAAGTAGTACTAACAGCAGCTAAAATGTATATGGATCATCTCTCGGTAGTAGATCCCTTTTGAAAGGCGCTACACGACGGCTGTGGTATAGAAATTACATTTTCTATGTGAACGTTCAAATTTCTGCCTCTGGTAATGTGCCTTACTGGCATTACCAGCAATTAAAGAAAATTAGTTTTGTGTCCTCTGCAGTGTTAAGAGAGAAAGGCTTTGGTTTGGGATAAAATGAAAAAAGGTGTAAAGAAAGGAAAGTTGCCTTTTTCTTTTATATAGTATAGAGAGATGTGTTCACTGACGATATGAGCGCCTTTTGGGGACAGTCGCGGTGTGTCTTGTGTAGACTGGTGAGACGTCCCTGCCATTAATCGGCTGTGATGGCAGTGTCAGTCCTCCACTCGTGTGCGTGTCTTCATAATCCGAGTTGACGACCTCATAATCGTATACGTGCAAAAGAAAGTGCGAATCGCCTTAATATTAGTTTGCCACGGTGTAGAAAAGGGGTCCCGTGTTTGCACTTGTCTGGGCTATAGCTCAGGGGGAGGATGAAAAAAATTAAAAGTGCTCACTTTGACTTAAGGCAGAAGCGCAGTCAGCGTCTCAAAGGCCGGCACAGCTATGCGCGCGTGCCGGCTGCTCGACTTTTGCTGGGCAGGAGACACCCGTTTTTGCAGACACGTTCACGATATCAAAAGTCTCAGCGCTCTTTGGAGGTCATTCATATATATATATATATATATATATATATATATATATATATCAAAATACCCGCGCCTCGCAGCGGAGAAGTAGTGTGTTAAAGAAGTAATGACAAAGAAAAGGAAACATTTTAATAATAACGTAACATGATTGACATTGTCATGAGTGTTGCTGTCATATATATGCCTGCCTAAATAAGTCAACCTCGCTTCGCTCTTACTTTTTTACCGTTCATTTAATCATGGCTAGTGGCGGAAAAATTATAAAATGGAAGGAGGATTACACTGAGTATGGCTTTACCAAAACAATTATTGATGGCGAATCGATTATTCATAAAGCTTGAATTGGTGATCTGTTTTTCTGTGTTAACCTCATATTTTTTCATACTTCTTCTCAAACCAAGGGGGTGCGAGGGTAAAATGAATCGGGATGCGCTGATTAATGTAATCGGTGTACCAGGAAATCATGCATTGACAAAAGTTCCCCTTTGCTTGTAATGCAAAGTGTGATTAAAAGCATTAGTTTTTTAACGTGTTATGGAGCACATGCATCGAAGCTTCTCAGCTGTGCTTGTGCTAAGAAAAGGAAAGATTTTAAAAATATCGTAACACGATTGCCAATGTAACCTTTTGTAAGTAGTGCCTGGAGGATTCAGTGTGGAGAAACTCTAGAGACAGCGTGTGTATTAACTTGTGGATTTTTCTGTGAGTATTTGGTGGCAGTGTGACGAAGTTGTTTCGGAAGACGGCGTTAGCCGCGGAGCTCAGCTCAGAGCGAAATGAGGTAAATGGGAGGGGAGATGATGACATGACTCCCCACCCGCCTTAACTGTCAATCCCTCACAAACACAGTCTCTCGGAATTTGCATAAACACACCCCTTCACCTGCAATTTTAACTTAGTTACAAAGTGATCAAAACTCTCGTTTATATCCTGCGTCCTCTCATTAAACTTGTATCCCGCATTACCCGTGGGCATTAGAAACGCCAGTGGCAGCCTGTCTATGAACTTAATTTAAAGTTTACGTTTACACCTTGCTTTCTTTCCGAAGTAGCAGCAGTCATGAATATGGTAGTATATGTCACTCGCTCGCTTCTTATTGTTTCGCTGCCTTCTCAATTATATAATGCATGTTTTCTTCAGCGCTTTTTGGAGGTCTTCCTGGTTTTCTACACACTGCGTTGACAGTCAGTTCATGTGATTACATGGGAGGCGTGATGATGTCACACGAAACTCCGCCCCCACGGCTTTCGAGCTCAACTCCATTACAGTATATGCAGAAAAATAGCTTCCAGTTATGACCATTATACGTAGAATTTCGAAATGAAACCTGCCCAGCTTTTGTAAGTAAGCTGTAAGGAATGAGCCTGCCAAATTTCAGCCTTCTACCTACACGGGAACTTGGAGAATTAGTGATGAGTGAGTGAGTGAGTCAGTCAGTCAGTGAGGGCTTTGCCTTTTATTAGTATAGATTCAGACGTAAGATGCAGCACTGGAACACTGAGTTTGTATTGAAATTTCAAATGAGTATTGTTATTTCTTGATCCTTCTGGGTTTTGTAGATGTTTCTGTGCTCTTGTTTATTGGATTCTGATCATGGTTAGTGTATTATGACTTGTTATCCAGATTGCCTTTCATGCAAAACCTATCTTAGTCGTTTGAGCATTTTGCATTATTTTCCTAATTTTGTTAATAAATCTTCAAGTATTCTTTGTGAGATGTGTCTCTACAAGCCAGAGTTTGACAGTTATCTAACTTGTGAGAGTTTTTGGGTATATATTTTGAAGCCTTCTTTATATTTTTGAATTTTTGAAGCTCAATTTCTCATGTTGGGGCTTGTATAGGCCAGCTTCTGGGCAGGCCAGTAAAGGTCCTGGACTGTTTACGGGTCTTCTGGAGCTCACACTCCCAACTCATCATATTGGAGACTCTCTGTCACAACAAAGACAATTTTGTGTGTTATATTTCAAGAGATGAGTTCTACTTTTTTTTCTTAATATCACTTCTATCTAGAACTCAGGTGCTTACTTCCTTACTCCAACAACCCTGCAGAAAAAATTAGATCATCATCAAGACCCAAAAATCTTTCTAACTTTCCCATATTGTATACAACACATTTAGATGTCTGTTATGTTCTAGATGAGCACTTAAATGGATTGGAAACAAAGTGACAGAGAAAGAGGTAGAATATTCTGGATCTCCAATATCTCACGATAGAAAAAATCTTTAATGGACACCTAACTATATTTTAGGGAACCCCTTTTTGTTGCACTCACAAGGAGGTGTCATCTTGTTAGAAGTTTATCTCTTTCAGGGCATTGCAGCTTGTGCTGGAAAACAACTGTTAAAGACCACTGAATGCGAGGAAGACTGAATTCTTCTGAACCCTGTTGTAAGGATCCACTGTCAAGTATGTTTTGATTCATTAATCCTATTTTTTAAATTATCATGAATGTCTGTCTGTTAACCTGGTATGTTAATATTTAAAATAATTCACAAAAATGTAATAAGTTGGTTTTCACAATTAATAAAAGATTAGTTGTGCTAGCCATCAAAGATGGGTTGAAATATAAGTAATCAATGTAGACCTCATGTTTTTTATTTGATACATGGGTTATCCATTTGGTCTGGTATAATAATATAAACCATTTCCCTCATGCAGCCTTTTCATCTTTGGATAGAGCTGCCCATTTTCACTATTTCCTCTCATTGTTGCTCACGGAATTGACTTATCTTATAGTCGGGGTGTTTTGCTGGGAAAATAAAGTGTTGGTTGCTACTGCATTGGTCTGGTTTAGTGACAAGTTAAATCAGGATTGGTCAAGTCAAGATTGGTTTCCCAAAATGTGCGCTGATTTATCATTATTTTAACTCATTCATTGCCCACCAAGTGAATATTATCATTCGATAGCAATCAGGATCCAAACAGATAAGGATTTATTCTAATAATACTAATCAAACAGGTGTTTGCTTAAACACTTCCAGCACAACATTTTCTTCCTCTCCTTCTCCCACGCTCTAGTACATCTCATATCATGTTCTCTATCTCCATCTAGTGGTGTAAGTACAGAGCACAATAATCTAGCAACCTGCCGGACACACAGATACACAGACACACACATTTGTCCATTAATTAAAGTGACTAATGGGAAGGACATTGGCATAATGGTTAGCACTACCTCCTGTTATGGTCTGGCTTTTCTCCACAGTCCCTGGCAACGCTTGAACCCAGAACCAGCAACAGACACAAAGTGAATTGAGCCAGGGCAAATGAGGACACATGAACAAACAAGAGGTGGTGCAAAGTGCTTAAGAGCCTTTATTTTACCATCCAGTGTTTCAAAACCCACATAGTGTGAAAGTGCAGTGCATTCAAATAAATAATCACTAACATCACTCTTCCATTAAAATTGTACAGACATTGCGCTTCTTATTCTCTCCCGGCCTGTATTGATCTGGGAGACCCGAAAGCACAGGTGCCAAAAACACCATTATGGGGAGAACGCCATCAAAATACCCAGACTAGAAACAATAAAAGTTTTGTTTTTTTTTACCAGAATGCTGTGCAAGCTCCAAAGAGCACAAAGTAGATACCTGAAAAGGCAAGGTGATACTCAGTAAACAGTAAGTCCCAAAACAGAATCCAAAAATTGAGGACCAAAAACAGAGCAGAGGCTCAAAAATAACAATAAACACAGTCCCAATTCGAAATACATATGTGAGGCCAAAAACAAATCAAAGGTTAAAAAAAAATTCAGAAAATCACACAATAATAACAAAGCACAGCAAACTCACAACAACTCGCATTCAATGAACTGCAAGGAACTATGGGAGGCCTTCCCTTAAATAGAGTCAAGGGCCGTTCATGGTGGTGACTGGCAGGTGGTCCCTCCCCTTGGGGAGCCACCTACAAAACACAAGGGTTATGCCCCTTTCAAAACACACACACTGTAAATTATACAAAAGAATTATGAATACAAATAAATGATACAAAAGTAAACAAAACAGAGACAAGAAACACAACTGTGAACTCCAGCCAAGGGGAAAATGCTGGCTGAAACATATCACAGCCCAGAACATCTTCCCATCTCTGTCTCCCCAGCTCATTCTGCTCAGGTTTTGCAGCTGGCGAAGGCATCAATAACCGCAGTCACATCCTCTGGCTCTCGCAGTGACTGCCTCCATTGGTGTCTGTCATGACGCTCCAAGCAAGCCCCTCAGTCTTCCTCACACTGTTTTGGTGCTTGCTGGATTATAGGATGTTTCCTTTTCCGTTCCTCGCTGCTTCTTCCTTCTTTTGCTCAGAGGGAGACAATGCACGCCTGGAGCATAAATCACTTGCTTCCCCATAGGGCCACAACCTGCCTGCTTCCTAACTCTTCACTGCCACTAACTTTCACCTTCTTCCTCGTCCCTTTCACAGTCTTATTTCTTGTTTTTCCGCCTTACATTGCTCTCTTCCTTTATACCTTTGTGGGTGTGGTGTATCAAAGGCAATTCATGGAAAACCAGTGAGGGGATTGTAGCCAATCGTATTCACGTGCAAGCATGATCAGCCCCAATTACCCCATCAAATATCCCAGGGTCACATGACTGCATACATCCACTGAACCCGAGCCGCACAATTTATTTAAAAAAAAAAAAGAAAAAAAATCCTTAACATGCTTCAACATACCTCTTAAACGGGTTAGCACCCTGGAATTGAATCCTGCACCTGTTTGTTATCTGCGTGTAGTTTGCTGCTTCATCTTCAGGTCTTTCCTCAACATGCCCAAAGATGTGTCTTAAACTACTTGTTGACAATATGAGCTTTAGCATGGCCTGTGATGTACTGGCACCACCTCATCCAGGGCTTGGTTCTGCTTTGTGTCCAATGCTGCCAGAATAGGCTCTGGCCTTTCACAACCCTAATCGGGAATGTCATGTGTTAAAAGTGTTTACAGACTTTCATAACATTTTGAACATTTTAGTGTGTTTTGTTCATACAGCACATAGAGTCTGTTACCATTTAAAACTTTATTTCCTTAGTAATAACTTGGCAGTGGTGGATCCCTGCACTACTCTGTGTCCTTATCAATAAAAAAACACTTGACATTAAAGAAAAATGATGTAATATTTTTAAAGATTACTCAGTTTTTCTGTAAATAAAACTATTTCATTATTTGAACTAAAACACAAAAAAACTTGTAAAAATGTAAAACCTCTCATGAACCCTGGTGTTTTAGCTTATTGCCAACAATGGTAAACCCTCAATTTAACATACTAATGGAAAGAAGGATATTTCATAATGTGGATCCCCTGTTAAAGTGCACAATTGTTTTTATGATACCAGTAATGTATCCTTAGACTATAATTTTCATTACAAAAGCCATTAAACAGATGAGTAAAATGAACTTAACACCTATAGTGACATAAGGGTCATTAAATCACTACACCATAAAGAGAAAATTAACATCAAAAATGAAATTTACATATCCGTTATGGTTGATAGAAAAGTTCATGTGCTGAGATGTATGGTGGACATTAAGAACACATATTAAGTCTGAAAATTAAATGTACAGAATGACATATTGAGGTATGCGTGTACTGGCATCTTCCCTATTAGTAAAGTAGTCAGTATTAGTGG
The DNA here is from genome assembly GCA_026402145.1 of Polypterus bichir lapradei. Taxonomy (NCBI): domain Eukaryota; kingdom Metazoa; phylum Chordata; class Cladistia; order Polypteriformes; family Polypteridae; genus Polypterus; species Polypterus bichir. The sequence goes on along the minus strand of JANRMT010062841.1, from coordinate 26,125,870 downwards.
AGCAGAGGTAATTATTTTAAGAGCCTGGGAGAACAAATTAGTGATCATTTTTTGGGGCAGTGCTTGTTATGAAATATTTGAAAGCTTAAATGAGGCGTGAGTTTCCCTGAAAGGTTGGAGGTTGGGAAGCTATATTATAATTTAAGTGGACAACTTTGAAATTTAAAAATAGAAGTATTCATAATTTTTTCTTGTAGGATATATTTTGATTGTGTTTTCGCCATCACTGTTCATGTCATCTTACATTTTAAATTGCTTTTCCCCCTACATTTCAATTTGTAATTTTAGATTTGTGGTGAAGTGAGTAAGGGGTCTGTGGCAGTGTGCAAGTGTTTTAGTAAAAACAGTGTGTTTAGGGCTATGTGGGTGCGAGGGGCTGTTTTGCTATGAGACCACAGGGTGTTTGGCTTGGAGGCGAGTTGATTGATTATTAACCAGTGAGATCGGCTCAGCTGTTTCACACCAGCACTCTTGTCATAATTAGGGTGTCACATCCACATGAGAATAAGAATGAGCCTGAGGAAGATCAAAAGTGGGGATTCAGAAAGAAGGAATCAGATATCTGAGTCTGTCCACAACAGACAGACAGACAGGCAGACAGAGGAGTTGGATGAGCAAGCAGTGCAGACGTCTGGAGGTTTGATGGCCTGGAGTTAGCCCCACGGGCGCTCACAGTGTTGCCTAACTATTGGGAGCTGGAGCAGCCAATGGACTCTGGAGATCATTCCTGTGGATGCCTGAGAAAGGTGAAGGAGCCAGGCTTGGGACACCTAAGCAGAGGCGGCTGGGGCACAAACCAGTTTTAAAGGGTTGACCATGCCTGCCAGCTAAGCATACCTGTTAAGTGAGCTGGAAGACTCAAAGGCTTAAAAGAGACAGAAGCCCCAATTTTCTCCTGATTTTAACACTTGCTTTTATCCTTTAGAATATTTATTTAATGACTGATTTTAACCTTCACGAAAAGAAAGGTTTTTATTAATCATTTAATAAAAAGAAGAAAATGCACTGCACTTTGTTTGAACATGTTGTTGTTTAATAAAATGCACTAAGCACTTTTGATGCACCTGCCCTTGTTGTTTTGTGTCCTCGTTTGCCCTTGTCCTTCTCAGTCTATGACTATTGATGACCTGGGTTCAAGGAGGTAATGCCAGCTGTGGGCCGCCTGAGCTTCACAAGAACATCTAACACAGACTTCCTCAGTATTCTGAGAGTGAAGCATAAAAGACTTTTTGTTTCTATGCACCAAAAATCTGAAATACTTTACCATTAGAGATATACTGGGCTAGTACAGTTGTACATTTCAAAAGAAACTATCAAAACCCAGCTTTTTAATTTGACTTTCACGATCATTTCAAGTTGAAGTCCTTAGAGTCCTGGTACTTCCAGTCTTGCTACAGTATATGGTTGTGAGACATGGATGCTATCCAGTGACCTGAGACGAAGACTTGACTCCTTTAGTACTGTGTCTCTTTGAAGAATCCTTGGGTACTGTTGGTTTGACTTTCTGTTGCTCACGGAGTCCTGAATGAGGCACATTACCTGCATTGTGAGGGAGCGTCAATTACAGTACTACGGCCATGTGGCACGATTCCCCAAGGGTGATCTGGCTAGTGGGATCCTCATTGTTGAGGACTCAAGTGGCTGGACCAGGTCAATGGGATGCCCACGTAACATCTGGCTGCAGCAGATAAAGGGTCATTTCCGGAAGGTAGGACTGGACCATGTGACCTGCCTGGGGTGTTGCCAACCCAGATCCCGAGCTCTTTGGTTATAGGGTGGGCGTGGCAAAGTGCTGTACCAGTGCTTGCTCCCCAACCTGACCTGACTTGATCATTTCAGAAATTCCTGGCATCACTTTAAACAAAGGAGAGGAGGAAATTGATTCTGTTTATTAATTACAATTCTATTTGCTATTTTATAGGTTGGTCACTAGTGATGCGCAAACCCCATTGAATTTGCTTTGGATTGAGTTTGGCAAATTCATGGAAAACTTTGCAAACTTTGTCCAACTCTACCAACTGCATTGAAGTTAATCGGACAGTGGGAACTGAACTAGTTTTGAGTGGATTATAATAGTGCAATGGTCTTTTAGGTGCCCCTGAAGGCTAGAAGAAAGTTTGCTAATTATGCTGGACTAATTAGTGTGTCCAAATATATGATCTGAGCTGGGAGACAGAGGTGCACCACTGTGCTTCAAACAACAAAATATGCAGATGAAACAAATACCACAAACAAAATACATCAAACTGGCAGAAACTATCCATCCATCCATTATCAAACCTGCTATATCCTAACTACAGGGTCACGGGGGCCTGCTGGAGCCAATCCCAGCCAACACAGGGCGCAAGGCAGGAAACAAACCCTGGGCAGGGCACCAGCCCACCGCAGGGTGCACACACACACCCACACACCAAGCACAATTTAGAATCGCCAATGCACCTAACCTGCATGTCTTTGGATTGTGGGAGGAAACCGGAGTACCCGGAGGAAACCCACGCAGACACGGGGAGAACATGCAAACTCCACGCAGGGAGGACCTGGGAAGCGAACCTGGGTCTCCTAACTGTGAGGCAGCGGCGCTACCCACTGCGCCACCATGCCACCCACAAATTAGCAATAAGTAAATAAAATATAGATATATTTATATTTATACAGGTATATATGGGCACGCATTGACCATGCCATGAAGCTGGCTCTTTCCATTGTTTCCATTGTCTGGGTAGAGTTGGAATGCTTTTATTGTTTCCCATCTATCTGTGCAGATGTTTTGCACTTTCTTCTTCTACCAAAAGAAAAGAAATGCCTTGTAAATAGTAATACAGCGTTTGTGTTTATTATTTCACAGAGTATTCTGTGTTTTGTGATGAGGGGAAGGGGAGGGGAAGGATTCCTTTAAAACTTGTTTTGAGTTCGTTGCTGGGCACCTGGCTAACTTGCATGTATAATTAGCCATGCAGTGTTGGTACACAGAGATCAGCGTTATTTATCTGGTGGTAGTACTCATAATGCTGCACATTTTTTGTTTAGCTACTATATTTAAAATCCTATGTCTAAAAGTGCAACGATTTTATGTGACATTTTATGTCACTTTTTTGTCACACTTTAAATCGGGCTTATTTTAAAATCTACATATATATGTTTGGTATCAGTCTTTTCAGAATTTATCATACTTTAATGTGATGTTGTTACATTTTCAGATTTTTATTCCATTTTTAAATTATAAACTAAAAAATATAAAGAACTCATGTTCCGCGAGACGAGACTTTGTGCAAAGAGATTTAACCACGGCTGGGGCTGGAAATAAAAGACAAAGAGAAGGACAGCTGCTGTACAGGCTTTTATATGTTCGAAACACCATGCGAGATGCAGATCACGCAGCACGGCAGCAGGAGCAGCAAGCCAGCAGCTCATCGAGCAAAGATGAAGTAAAAAAAAACTGTATTTGTTTCCCATTGTATCACCATTTAAGAGGGGGTTTCGGAGGAGTGACCCTAGTGTATATACATGTATACAGTGTGTGTATATATATATATATATATATATATATATATATATATATATATGTATTTTTATTTTTTTTTTAATATATGCAGGATGGAAATCTGGCAGTGTTTCACAAACTTTGTGACACATTTTTACTTTGTTAAGTTCACTGATGACTCACATACAGCAATCAAAGAGCCTTGGGGGTTGAAACAACCGCAAGTGGAAGAGACTAGTGTGGTCAGGAGGAGGAGGAAAATATCATACGACACTGTCAAGACTTGGGGTACTTTTAGCAAATCTCTATAGGTAAAATATTAGTTATTTTTTCTTTTCTGCTTGCAATCCAGCTATGACCACATCGGCATTGATCTTACAGTATGCCTGTGTGAATGTTCTGCACATGGCTGCTACAAGTCTGTGATGTCACGCTGGCCTGGCCAAGCATCATTGGAAAAAGTGTTCACCTAAGCAGGCTACATGACAGATATTCACGGAAATATTCAATGAACAAGGTAATTGATGAACACAGTATATTTGATGTGAAAAATGCTTTGCCAAATTTTGCTGATCAACACTACTGGTCACTAAAAACAATTTTTGTTTGTTTTCTTTTATTTCAATACTCTGTGTTGGCATTATTCACCACTGCCACCAGAGATGCTGGCAAGATGCCTGAAAGATGAAGAGAGAGCAACACAAAAGTATCCTGCTGATGGTAACATATTCATAGACTGTAGAATGCACAGGGGTTTTTGTCTTGGAAACCTACAGTTTTACTTTATCCAACATCAATCCAACTGGAATTTTTATTTTCCTCCCCTCTCTGGCCATCTGACCATAGTTTATAATTAAGTTGGACATTAAGATTCTCTAATGATATAAATAAGTGTTCTGCTGTTTTCACTTTGTAACTGTTTTTAGCTATTGATGTTATAAAACACTTTTGAGTTACTGTCATGTATGAATATGTCAAATCAAATCAAACCACATCACTTACAAATTATACATACAGTAGAATATGTGAAATGCTTTTTTTTTCATCTCCAAAGACTGTGCCTTTAACAGGAATGTCCATCCATCCATCCATTATCCAACCTGCTGCATCCTAACTGTAGGGTCACGGGGGTCTGCTGGAGCCAATCCCAGCCAACACAGGGTGCAAGGCAGGAAACAAAACCCAGGCAGGGCGCCAACCCATCGCATTAACAGGAATGTAAACGGACAATATCAATAATACGTCTTTATAAATATCAGAAATCATTAATAAAAGTTTAAATATGTGATAAGTAATAACTAAATATATAACATAGTGTGGCGGACAGCTGGGGGTGGTACCCAGCCGGGACACCCCGGAGGACCGGAGGAGGGCTTGCGCCTCCTCCAGACCATGAGGGGGCGACCGCCCTGGTTGCACTGGGGGCCACAGGTGCAGAGCTTGGAAGATCAACCCTGTAGGGGCCCGTGGTCACCGCCAGGGGGCGCCCCGGTGCCTGAAGAGCCCTGGACCTCAGCACTTCCGCCACACCAGGAAGTGCTGGGGGGAAGAAGACTAGGGACAACCGGAGGGCTTCCGGGTGCGCAGCCGGCACTTCCGCCACACGGGGGTGTGTCCACGGAGGACTGCCGGGAAGCAGCTGGAGCCCATCCAGGCTGGTATATAAGGGGCCGCCTCCCTTCATTCGAAGGCAAGAGTCGGGTGGAAGAGGACGGAGCTCAGAGAGAGGAGTGGAGGCAGCCAGAAGATAGGCACTGGGAAGAGAGGCCTGGACTTTGGGGGATCGGTGCTGGAGGCACTGGGTCGTGCACTGGACTATACTGTAAATATTGTAGATAATAAATATGAGTGTGTTTGGTGCAAAACCGTTGTCCATCTGTCTGTGTCCGGGTCCCGTTCCACAATAGTAACTTAAAAACCTAGTGTAAGAGAGTTAATAATAGGGCATCATGTATTTCCAGACACTTTCCTTATTCAAGATGCATATGGACTGTGAAAAAAGATCCTGCTCAGTGTCTCTGTGGCTGTGGTAGCATTTACCTGACTGCAGGACACAGCATTAGTTCTTATGGCAGTAATGTAGGAGCTATTGATCTGCTAGCTGAGACTATCAAGAAGATGATGTCTGCCAACCTTGTTGGCTCTGCAGAACATGCTGATGTTACTGTTTTCTGGGTCTACAATGAACTACCAGCATATATTGTGAGCCAGTATTGGTATAAGAAACATCACTCATTGCCGTTCATCAAAAATTGATTCAATGAGCCTCCTGCTTTCTGAAGACAGTGTGTTTTAACCTGAGGAGTGGATTCATGTCTTTAAATAGCCATGCACAGAAACTGCTGCAGAAAAAAAACAATCTGTAGGGATGGCTGCAGAGATAAAGTAAAAAGAGTTCCTTCCAACAACAGAAAGTGAAATTTACACTAATGTTTTTCAAGAGATCATCATACATCTTTACATCTTTATTTTTTCAATAATGGTGCACACATTGTTAAAAATAAAGGTGTCAAAGTGGTTCTTCAAAGTGGTTCCCAAAGGAACTACCCACATGAAGATTCCAGAAGGAACACGTATTTATTTAGATCTGTAACAGGCTCCAAAAATAACCATAAACAGATGATAACAGGTTTATTAAATAACAATAAATTTATGATTATAACAGGACTCTTGCTGCATATAATAACGCGGGCTGAGTTCAGGTTTTCTTGACCTCTTAATATACTGCCAGGTAGTCTACTTAGCATTAAAGATTTCTGTTTTTCACACATACTAGTATACTTTTTTTGTCTCATGGGTGTGTAAGTACTTAAAAATATGGTTGATGGCTTGAATGTGTCAATGCCAATGACCACTGTTTTGTTTCTCTTAGAATGAAGAACACCCCAAAGAATTAATGTCATCACATCTGCTTCCTCCTGCCATACCCCTTTAGCTCCAGATCTTTTTTCTTTGTTCTTCTCATTTATTCACATGTTAATGAGAAACCACACAACCCAGTAAAGTGTCATTACAGAATTATTATTTTAAGAGTCTCCCCCTACTCCAACCTCAGAATCATCCATTATGAGTGTCTGTATAGGGATAATTTAACCTTAGTTTAGTTTAGTTCAATGAGGAAGGGGTGGGACTTCCGGGCTAGAGAAGGAATTGACATCAGTGGTCCTCTGGTTGTTTGTCTTCTGTTATGTGAGCAGAAGCAAAGGTGTTAGTTATACCACCACTTCCTACTCAGGAGTGCTATTGCTTACCTCACAGGAGCCATGAAGATGCTCCCTAGGTGCACATGTGACACTGGTTTTGACATTTTTTTCCTATGCCCTGTGATGCCACATGGGCTGGACAGGCATCCCGGCCAGGGAGGAAACAAGAAGCAGACCCAGAAGGAAGGATCGGACAGGCTATGGAAATGAAAAGATATCGCTGGGTGTTTTTTTATTCCCTCAGGACTCTAGATGGCAGTAGTACCAGATACCGGGGCCCAGTGGAAAGCCAGCAGAGCATGCAGGGATATGTAGTCTGTAGAGCAACCTTGCTGGAGTCACTGGGGGCCGCAAGTGGGCGATGCAGGGAGACAAGCTCCCTGCTGTAATGGACTTCCGTATAACCCAGAAGTACTTTCATCAGACAGGGGCCCTGGCACTGGAAGTACTTCCAGTTCCTTAATAAAAGGGACCTCACTCCCTTATTCAGGTGAGTGGGAGCTGAGAGGAAGAAAGGTAATGACTGGAGGAGGGCAGTGTGGTGGTGAGAAGAATTGTGACAAAAGATAGGAATTTTGGAAAGAGAAACCTGTGTTTTGTGCTTGTTGTGACGTATTTTGAGGTGATTTGGTTAATAAACCAACCTTTATTTGAAGCCGGGACTGTGCTTGTGTGTCCGTGTTTGGGTTTGGGCTATTGATGCCCCAGTTTCCATCACAGCCCTATTTAGAAATGACTCATAAAGATTCATTGGCACCATTCATGTTATATGCGTGTCACAGGTGGTCTGATAACTAAAGAAAACAATACCCTTAAATACCAAGGCATGATTCTTACCATGGGGCAACAGACAAGTTTTGTGCAAAGTAAAAACGGTGTCAACGTTAAAAATGTAGAAAGCAGAAAAAGGCACAAACTGGTGGTGGTGATGAAATCAAGGGAAAAAGGATTAAAGCAGTTATGAATCAACTGGGTTAAGTTGCACCTAATTACACTGGCGGGGAAGGTGGAGATCTAGAACTCTGAAAAGAATAGTCGGGTGATTAAAAGAAAATGGAAGGGTTGCTTTGGCAATCTACACTGTTATCAGAGGTGGCCTTAGGGGTGTGTAGGGCCTAGGGTTGACCAGTCCCATGCGGGGCCGGTTACGTCAAACACTGTTACCGGTATGTGTGGACTGTATAAACTTGCACGCGAATTTAATAAAAATAATTTTAACATATACTGGATTTTCTCGTTAGAGTATTCAGCTAAATTTTTGCAAGATAATACGCAGACTTTATCAAAATATAATGATATAATTTATTAAAAAAGTGCAATTCATAATTCATGACAATACCATGGCATGCGATGCCGTGTCATGCGGAAATGAGCAGGGCCTCTTCTAGAAAAGTATCCAAATAGCAATCTTGCACGATATGCAAGATGTCATAATCATAACTGGAGAATATAACTTGACAAATCTGCTCGAACGGGGCACGCAGACATCAAAAGCGGGGTCCCCTTAGGTGCAGGGCTTGGGGCAGTAACCCCATTTGCCACCTTCAAATGCCACTCTTGGTTATCAATGAGACAAGTGGCACTTACCTCTCACATCATGAAGACCTGTGACATACTGGTCCTAAACTATATCAGTCCTTTTGTGGTAGACCATCTGAACCCCTGCAGTTTGCCTATCAGACAAAGATTGGACTGGAGGATGCAATTATCTATTTGCTCCTCAAGGCTTATTCTCACCTGGACAAAGCTGGCCTCACTGTGAGAATTATGTTTTTCGGTTTCTCCAGTGCCTTCAATACCATCCAGCTATACCTGTTAAGGGGTAAACTCAGGCATATGCAGGTGGACAAGTCTATGGTTTCCTGGATAATACATCTTAACAACAGCAAAGAACCAGTTATATACAGTACAGGCCAAAAGTTTGGACACACCTACTCATTCAATGTGTTTTCTTTATTTTCATGACTGAAGGCATCAAAACTATGAATGAACACATGTGGAGTTATGTACTTAACAAAAAAAGTTAAACATGTTTTATAGTCTAGTTTCTTCAAAATAGCCACCCTTTGCTCTGATTACTGCTTTGCACACTCTTGGCATTCTCTCGATGAGCTTCAACAGGTAGTCACCTGAAATGGTTTTCACTTCACAGGTGTGCCTTATCAGGGTTATTTAGCTGAATTTCTTGCTTTATCAATGGGGTTGGGACCAGCAGTTGTGTTGTGCAGAAGTCAGGTTAGTTGGAGGATCATTTATTTTTCAACAGGACAATGACCCCAAACACACCTCCAGGCTGTGTCAGGGCTATTTGACCAAGAAGGAGAGTGATGGAGTGCTGTAAATGGTCATGAAAATAAAGAAAACACATTGAATGAGGAGGTGTGTCCAAACTTTTGGCCTGTACTGTACTTTCACCACACCAAACAGCTCTATGTCCAGCCCTTATTCAGAGAGTGGATGTAGAGGTGGTCCACTCTTACAAGTACTCAGTGATCCACATGAATGACAGGTTGGAATGGTCTCAGAACACAGAGGAACTGTCTAAGAAAGAGCAGAGCAAGCTCTTCTTCCCTAGGAGACTGCATTCCTTTAATGTGGGAAGTGACATCCTCTATGTCTTCTACAACTTTGTAATGGGCAGTGCAGTTTTCAGCGCTGTGGTGTATGGGCTGGTAACTTCACTTCAAGAGATGCCCACCAAACCAACAACCTAATTAAAAGTGCAAGCTCAGTTATAGGGCACACTCTGGACCCCCGGAAGCAAAGGAGAGAAATCAAACACAACTGGGTGCAATTATGAACAATACAGCACATCCTCTCTCTGATACACCGACACTGACGACTTTCAGCTAACAAATCATACAGCAGAAGATAGGCAGGAAATGCTACAGGGGCTCCTATATACCAACAGCAATACAGCTTCATAATGCCTCCATCCAAGAACTAAGTCAGAATGTTTCATTCTTTTTACATTTACTTCCTTTTTAATCATTCTGGTGTCTGTTCTACCATAGTGTGAGTGAATATATATTCATTTATCAGTCTACTTAGGTATTTATTTTCTGTAAAAGCAAAATTTCCCCCAAGAACAAATAAAGTTTTATCTATCTATCTATCTATCTATCTATCTATCTATCTATCGTACAATAACTATAGCTTGGGTTCCAAACAACAACCCGCATAGCAGCAGAAGTAATAGCCATTCAAAATGTGAGAGGTAACCATTTGGATTCTGTCAGTTTCATAGAAGCTAATTAACATAGAGCTTAGCAAACTGGCCATGTTAATTCAAAAGCTACTGGGAATTTTATACTTGCTCACTTCTGTAACCATGCTTTTAGAAAACTATGATGATGTGGAGGTTTTTAAAAAATGTAATGAAAAACAGCCACAAATGAATGAAGGCTGTAGCACTAGTGATATGGGTTTGTCATTTCATGTTCAATCAGGATGCAAAGAAAGCATGGCAACAATTTGGAGTCCAAGGACAAGCTGGATTATAAAAAGTTAAAACCAAAATATTACTGTTATTATGAATAAATGCACCAGTCCTCACTCAGTTCTTTTATTCGTGGGTATTTCAGACATCCCACATTCAAAAATATGTGATTAGGTCAGAAAATTGTTTCAGACAGAAAGTCTGTGATAAGAATTAAAAAAAAAACAGTGGCTTTGAATGATTATTTATAAAGGCAAAGAAATAAGATTGTATTATTTGCTTAGTCTATGGGACAACTGTTAATAGGTGTTTGGTATATATGTATATATTTTTATTTTGTCTTTAGAGAAAAGACAAGCAAAATGACACATTTTATTGGCTAACTAAAAGGATTACAATATGCAAGCTTTTGAGGCAACTCAGGCCCCTTCTTCAGGCAAGATGTTATTTTGTCTTGTAATTATTATGAAATGCCTGGAAAAGTAAGGCAAGTTTTATAAATGAGTTTATAAAAAAAACAAAAGGAACTGAAAAATGTAAGTCAAAAATGAAAGCAGGGGTTACAAAACTAGGAGAGCAAAAATCCAGGAGCATAAGGTCTAAACCAAGCATAAGCAAAAGATCTTTTTTTTAGAAACCTCACAAAGCTAAGATGCCAGAAATTATATGCTGTCGCACAGCAGAATCATTTGGGGTTAGCACTTGGACATGGATGGAGCTAGAAGAAGGGGTGCAGATAGACAGCACATACCTGAAAGCATGTTAGAGATGTTTCTCTGCTACTAAAGTCCAATAATCTGGGTGCATCGCCACCGGAAAATCTCTGTAAAGATCCTGACTTGGACCATCTCATGAAAATCGGGAAAAGTGAGGCAAAAGGTTTTGCCTCTTAGCCTAAAGGAGGTACGAGGTGCACCAGTAGCCATACCACAAGCACTTCAGAACAGGTAATTCAACGGAATTCTGTCAGTGCTTGGATGGGAGACCATCTAGGAGAAGCTTAGGTTGCTGTTGCAAGATGTGTTTGAGCGGCCAACAGAGGAAGAGTACCTTGTGGTCTGTGTGTGGATCTCATTACCCCAAGTGAAGTGACAGGGACACTACGCTATAAAATCTACCATTGTCTTTAGGATGAGACATAAAACCGATGTCCTGACTTTCTGTGGTCATAAAAGATTTATAATGAGTAGGGTGTACTAAATTGACCACTTTGGCCTGGTCATTTTGACTCCCTAATCATCTCCTGTTCCTTAATTGGCTAACTGTTTTTCTCACAACTTCACCACTTCATAGTTAATGTGTCATGAGTGTACTGGAGGAAAAATGGCTTCCATCGCACCATCCAAGTAGGTGCTGCACATTGGTGGTGGTTGAATTTGTTTCCCACTCACTATGTAAAGTACTTCAAGCAGTGAGAAAAGTGCTATATAAATGTAAACAATTATTATTAATATTAATATATTAGTATTATAACCCAGCAGAGTGAGTATGTGATGCCCGGGTTGCCTGCAGATGGCATAACGTCCTTGAACCCAGAACAGTCATAGACTGAGATGGACGGGGCAATGAGGACACACAACTCTTATGAGTTTCTTTTGAAAATTTTCCATGCTTTTCTAAAGGTATAGAAATCATCTAGGTGTCGTGTCGGTGGTTCACACACTCAAAGAATTTAATTCTATTGTTATTTTCCTGCTCAGAACCTTCATTTAGAAATTGACTTTTATTTCACATCTTTTTGGATGCCTTTTTGTTTAGAGTATGGGAGCGACCATTATGTGGCTTGTAGGGACATGACATCTAGGGTCTTGATATCGAGGGCAATTGGTGAAGTGTTGTATCTGAGATTAGACAAAACTAAGCAACTTGGGATTCTTTTGATTTTTGGTTACTGGTTCTACAATTTAGCACTGCCTTTTGACTTTGATTTTTGGTTCACGATTTTGTCTCTCTTATTTTCTTTCCCGGTCTTGACCTTGGTTTTGCCCTGGACACTGTTCTTTTTATTGTTTCTCACTCATTTTTTTAAACGTCTGCTCTTATTTTTTCTCATACAATGGCAAGGTTTAAGTGCTTGTTCAAGGGAAAGTGTTGTGCAGTCTTCTTTTAAAGAAATACACTGTAAGTCAATACATAATCCATAAAACAGTGCTTCATGAAGGTCAAAATCATTCAATATAGAAATACTCCAATAAATCGTTTAAAATTAAGGGCTGAAACACATCAAGGATATGTTTAAAATGTCAATATGCATATCAGGATAATGTTCTCTGACTTTTCCAGTGCTTTTAACACTATTCTGCTCCATTGACTGGCTTTAATGTTGATGCTCCCACAGTCTCCTGGATCATAGACTACTGGACCAACAGACAGCAGTTTGTGAAACGATGGTGTGTAATACTGGAGCACTTCAGGGAACTGTCCTGTCTCCCTTTCTGTTCACCCTCTTTACAATGGATTTCCAGCACAATATCAGAGCTTGTGATCTACAGAAATTTTCAGATGGCTCGTCCATCTTTGGCTGCATTAATAATGGAGACCAATCCAAGTGCTGGAAAGTTGTGGATAACTTTGTCTTGTGGGGCAGGGACACCAGCCTGCAACTTAACATCTGTAAAGACAAAAGAGTTGGTGGTGGACTTCTAACGTACCAAGAAGCCTCTGAGAGCAGTCACCATTCAGGAGGAAGACATAGAAGTGCCTGGGGGTTCACATAAATAAGAAACTGGGATGGTCTGACAACACAGTGGCATTGTACAAGAAGGGCCAGAGCAGACTGGACTTCCTAAGGAGACTCAGGTTGTTTGAGTGTGTAGCAAGCTGATGGAAATGTCCATAGTAGCCAGTGTGGTGTTCTGTGCTGTGGTCTCCTGGGGAAGCAACCTGAGCTCAAAAGAAGTACAATGCCTGAAGAAATTTATCAGGAAAGCCTGAACCATTACAGGACGAACCCTGGACACACTGAAAGCTGTTGCGAAAAATTCCTTCCATCCCCTCTAGGAGGCAATCTCTTGGAGCACTTTTAGTCACTGGCTCATTCCACTATGGTGTGCTAAGAAGCACCTCTGGGGGTCTTTTCTGCCCACTTTTATCAGGCAATTCAATGCTTCCACCCAAAGTAATATTGTTATGTTTATTTTTCTTTATTTATTTACTTATGGATTGATTAATTGACTATATTATTTGCCTTTTGAGTTGATATCCTTGTTTTTTATGTTTCTGCTGCTGTATCGATCTGAATTTGCCCATGGGATTAATAAACTTTAATCAATTAAATTTCATATAATAATTTACATTGCTTTTTTAATGCAGCACTGTAGCTAGAATATTTTTATACTATTATAAAATGATTTATTCCAAATGTCTTATTTTCCTTGTTATCACACTGCAAACTGTTGTCTTCCTTTCACACTGAGTTCAGTATTTTGTTTTTCAGCAAGACTTTGTCTAACAAGCATATACCTTTTTAAGTATGATACATTTGCTAAAAATGAAGACATAAACGATTATAAAAATGTAAACCTTTAATGAATGAAAAAATACCTTTACTATGATATCAGGCAGTGTAAATTATCTTAAAATTTCAGCACTGAAATTATTTCAATGAACTTTAATTGTGTTGAAATTATCATTTGGATATTCATGTCTTCTATTCAGACATCAAAACATAACTAAAAGTGTTTTTTTTTCTGTTCTGGTCTCTAATATGAAAGAAAACCGAAAGTGTACAGGGACTGGATAGATAAAAGGCCTTAGGCTGAAATAACAAGCTTACACAGTAACAGATCAATCAATATAGTTTGCTTTCCATAGAAACCAGCTGCTCTTATTTAAAAAAAAAAAAGAATAGTTTAGAAATGTATAATTTAAATTGTGGTTTAAAATTAAACTTCTGCCACTCATATGTCTTCATCAGAATCAACCTACAAGTTAATTAATCATAACCCTAACAATGCAATATTTCATCATTTCATTTTCAGCTCTTTTTTAATCAACTTGTAATTGTATGCTCATTTAGACTCCTGCTGTGCTTTATGTTTGATATTGGCATGTTTCATCCATAATGCATTTGAGCCATACACGCGGCTATTAAAAAGCCTGTTTGTATTATCCACACATCCAATTTCTGTGACCTTTTTCCACCTGTTCTAGGACAGCACAGACACACACACCTACGCTTGGGCCTTTAGTTCCTTTAATCAACCTGAAAGCATGCCTTTCATTTTTTTTTTTTGGAGAAACCCACTGCAACATCCTGCCATATCTCCTTCACAGTACATTCCGAGTCAAGTGCTACAGATGTGCTACATATTTCGTTATTAGTCCTCCCAAATGTTAATATACTTAAGACATCATTAGGATTAAGAAACTTTAATTATTGCTTTTTTCTTTAACTTTATTTCTTCAAAGGTGGCAAAGTACACTGAGGCTGGGTTCACATCAAACAATTTAGACGTAATTAAAGTGCACAATGCAGGCTTTAATTTAAGGATATACAGTCTAGGTCACCATTATTGGTACCCATGAAATTTAAGTACAATATGCAGAATACCTCCTGGGAACAAATTAATCTAGTAAAACAGCTGTGGACTACAGACACACAACATGTTTGTGACAGAACAGCAAATGATGAAACAACAATTTTAATAACAGAGAAAAAAAGAAAAACTGAAAGATTGCCATGACACTGGAATTTGCACTCTTTAAATGAATGCAAAGAAAATGATTACATTCAACTCATCTGGGACAAACTGGAAATTAGACTCACCTGCGATAAACTGTCAGTGCCCACATGAATTGAATCAGCTAATGAATGATGACTTTAGTGCTTTAAAAAGCCCATGTTATTTCCTGTTCCTTTTTCACAATGGTGAATATGAGAGATGTCTCTGAGAACATCAGAAATGCTATTATCTTCAAACACAAGGCTGATAAAGGGTATAAGGCCATCTCCAAATCCTTGGTATCCTTGTTTCAGCTGTGTGCAATGTTATTAAGGAGTTTGCTAAGCATGGGACCGTCAAAAACCTCTCTGGTGCCTCATGAATAAATGGTGAATACACACAAAAATGTTGCATATACCTGTTTCCATGTTCACATAGTGATGTATAAAAACTTAACTTGCCGTAAAGCCAGGCACATTCTCACAGCAGCTCCCCACCATTCCGTACGCACGTTTTTGCTTGGTTGTGCACCCAGTGTCAAAGTAGTGCTACTGTTCCTGTGTGGTTTCCCTTTCATTTTTAGATTTACATCCAGGATACAGGCTTTATCAAATACACTGAAATTAACCACATATTGTTTATAAATTTAAGGCACCTGATTGTAATCAACCTGTAACAATATAATGGTGCACGGAATGGCCAAGCTATTCCAAATACCACAGCTGCTTTAGCGTTGTTACTCTCTGTGTACCACTTAGAGTATTTTAACCCACTGTATCTAAGTGTATAATCACAGTTCTACAGCAGCTGATCAAAAAGCTCTACAGTGGGTTGTATCAAGAGCGCAGAGGATTATTGGGATACAGTTTACAGCCCTGGGAGACATTTATAGCATACACTGCATCAGGAAAGCCACCAGCATCTGCATGGATTGCACAACCTGAGTCACTTTAAGAATCATTTGCACTATCTGTACAATATGTCCATGTATATTGTACTTAAGCTTTCATACTGTATATTTTTAATTGTTTTTAATTGTATTTTTATTATTATTATTTTATCATTTTATAGGAAAATAACTTTATGGAGGATTTGCATATTGAATTTCATTATACCATACAATGACAATAAAGGAATTCAATTCAGTTCAATAGAAGAGAGTGTGAAATTATAGATGATAATGACTCAGATTTTGAAGAGCTATTCTCTTGGAGCTCTTTGATGTTAGAATAGTAGGATGCATACTTGATATCATTTTTAAGATGAAATGCATTAAAGTATCTATTTTAAATTATACAGATACATTGCTAACTTCATTTAAATAATGTATATTGTCAATAATTAAATGTGTGGGCACAGTGGCACAGCAGTAGCAATGAGCAAGCGCCCCATCCTGTAACTGGTCCTGCCTCGCGCTGTATGCTTGCTGGGACTGGTGCAACCTTGGATGGATAGATGGATGGAATAATTAAATATGTATTACAGAGATTATGTTAACGTTCCTTTAAACATTTCGGAGAAAAGGCGTTCTCAACTTACAGCTGGTTTGACATTTATTACAGAGCTTATATTGTGGCAATTGGTTACATGGAGAAAGAAAACGGAAGGGCAGGATTTGGGGGTTGGTACATTTGGCAGAGACAGTACTGGTGCAATAAATTATTTCATCAAGGGTCGCCCACATCCCAGTAAGCATTTTGCAGGAGGTAGGAACAATCCCTGGACAGGGTGCCAGCTCGTTGCTATCACTACGCCACTATGCCCCCATGTTTAATACATGTTTTAATGCATTTCATCATGAAAATGATATCATGGTATTCTAAAATGTTCAGAGAGTTGTAATATCATGAATGTAATGTATTCTGCATTGACATCAGTGCCTACGCGCTCCTGTCTGCAACAGAGGAAGCCCGTTTAAGAAGAACGTAATAATTCACACACATAGAATACATAGAATATGAAGCGTTTAAAGTGCTACTTTGGTTACAATGGGATTTGAGAAACTAGTAAATTAATTTTAAGATGACAAACTACAAGATTGAAGTGGAAATTTCAAGATTAAAGTCGACATTTCAACCTTTTTTTTCTTCACTGTGTCCCTATTTTTTTCTTTTCTCTGTACTCTAAAACGCTTCCATATGACACTCAGACAGTGGACTATAACTCGTCTTTTCTCGCGACTTTGATATCTGACCACTTCTTTTTTATTTCTAACTCTGTGCAACTTTCTGAACTTGAACTTTCGAATACCTTTGTCACTCTGTATCACTCAATCAGCTTCCTTTTATTGTTTATACCACTGCTTAAACCAACAAATAGTACGTTTTACCTTGCCTCCACTTCGCATTCACTGAAATTCTTCTTTTTTTCCCATGCTTTTGCCATTGTCTTTTCACAAAACGCTAAACTTACAGGGCTATTTATTTATTTATTTATTTATTTTTTAATTTATTTATTAATTTTATTGCACTCCATACAAAGCAATCAAGTTTTTACAAAGAGAAAAATAGAGTCAAGAACAGATCGATCCCCACCCTTGAGAGAGAGAGCAAGCCAAACGGCATAAAAATTTTACAGCTTTTAAACACACCTAAATTAATAAATTCTCTGTGCTTCATGAACTTATTTTTAAAATATTACTTATTAGATCCTGCCATGTTTTGAAAAAAGTCTGTACAGATCCTCTAACTGAGTATTTGATTTTTTCCAATTTCAAATAATATAACACATCGGTTTCCCACTGAATTAAAAGAGGAGAGTTTGGGTTCTTCCAGTTTATCAGAATAAGTCTGAGTGCCAAAAGTGTAGTGAATAAAATCACAATTAGTTTATCTTTCTCCACTTTAAGCCCCTCTGGAAGAACCCCAAACGCAGCTGTTAATGGGTTAGGAGGGATTGTGAGTCCAAGGCTGTCTGAAAGGTAATTAAAAATTTTTGTCCAGAATAATGTTAATTTGTTGCAGGCCCAGAACATGTGACCTAGTGAGGCTGG
>JANRMT010062841.1:25979148-26107691 GCA_026402145.1 Polypterus bichir lapradei | reverse complement strand
GATATTACCGAGGGGAGCACTTTCTCCATCCTTCTGGCTAAGATTTTAGAGAGTATTTTAACGTCGTTATTCAGAAGTGAAATTGGTCTGTATGATGCACATTGTAATAAGTCCTTGTTTTGCTTTGGAAAGACAGTGATTAGTGCTTGGCGAAAGGTTTGTCGAAGAGATTGGTTATCTCTGGCTTCTGTAGATGTTGCTAATAGGAGGGGAGCTAGCTGAGCGGAGAATTTCTTGTAAAATTCTGCAGGGTAGCCATCAGGGCCTGCTGCTTCCCCGCCTTGGAGTGACTTTATAGCATCTAGTAATTCTGATAACGGCAGAGGTTTACCAAGTTCCTCCGCACTAAAAGCGTCTATTTGTGGTATCTGTAATGTATCTAGAAATGTATTAGATTGTGTATTGTCTTCTTTAAACTCAGTAGTATATAGGGATTTATAGTAGTCTCTGAAAGTGTGCATTATATTTTTGTGTTCGACGATTTTATCTCTGTTTGTGTTGGTGATTACCGAGATTGCGTTGCGCACTTCTTGCTTGTGAATTTGTTGAGCTAAAAGCTTATTAGCTTTCTCAGGGCTATTTATATTGATTTGGATATTCAAAGGGTTGTAATTCTGGGAGCTGGCACGTGCATATGTGTTACATTTCACGCTGACCAAGATTTATAGGGCAGAAGTGCGTGGAAGTTGACTTATGCATGGTTTTATACATCTGAAACTTTTGTGCATACACACATTTCCACTTTTGTCCATATGCTATGTTTTAATGTGAATTTTACACATGGCATTATACACGAAGCCCCTGGTCATGAAGAAAGAGGAAAAATTGATGAGAGAAGTCTTCGAAGGTTGGTGTGAAAACCACATAAAACATTCAAAGACTCATATGAATGTGAATATGATATGATGTTTGAACCGACAACCTTTGGTTTAAAGTCACAGAAACTAAAATTGAATCACATGTTAACATACTGTACAGACCCATTATGCTTTAAGCCTATGAATCTTAGATTACTGATTGGATTTCAGTGAATGTTTTTGTTTGCTATTTCTACAGATATTCAAACAATTATAGGTATAATCCAGGTTATTTCCTTCGGTCTTGTGCTTTTCTTCAAATTGAGCCCTAGAGACTTCAGTCTACCCTACCCTTTACCTCACCTTACACTCCTTAAAGATGAGGTTTGTTTTCATAAATTTCATAACTGTATTGATTGTCCTCCTAAAAGCTTTATGGAAAACAATGAGAAAGCTTGGTGTGAAACTTACAGAAAAGTTTGCCATTCTCATTGTTTACATTTTTATGAAAAAGTACCTTGTGTCTTTAATAAACAAATTATTGTAACTAGAAAGAGCAACTAATCTGCCTCAGCCTTTAAATGAAAATGTACATAATCATTCAGTACAAATGTAAGTGAAATAAAACAGTGATGCAGCAGTGAGCTCTTGAGTATGATCAAATAATTTAATAATAAATTACCAGCAATAAAGAAATGATATTGCAGTCCTTCTGGGCAGCACTTGTTTATTAATATTTTATTGTACATTCTGAACATAACTCACAAAACATTTAATAGCATTTCCTCCATATAAATGTAAAGCATAATTTCAAAATAAGTGGACCTGTTGCTGATTTTATTTCCATTCTGCAGAAATTCATTTAGCTCTAATGCTGTTCACCCTTCATTGATTTGTGGGCACTCTTATCTTCAATAGAATGATACTAGCTGTCCCAGCAAATGCTTACCTTTCAGATATATTCTGACATTATCCAGAATGCTGATTTCAGCAGCTTCATCAATTTGTAACATATGATATTGGTAGGATATCTAAATAGAATCAAACTCTAATACATAGCTGTATAGCAAATATAGAACCGCAGTATATATATTTCAAGCTAAAAACACCTCAAGGTGAACAAAAAATCCAGGTAGGAATGGATTGTGTCAAACACAAGAAAACAGCTTAAGATCATAACTTGGTAACAGGGCTTGTTCTCATTTCAGAAAGTCAAGATGTACTGTTAGCATTTTAATAAATAACAAAACCGTAATAAAAGCAATCCATTTAACTGGTATACATACTGTACACCTTTTAAAATATACAACCAAAATCTTTTAAGCTGTATTTCCAAGTACATGTATAAATGTTTCTCATGTTTTATTTAGAGTGGCATGGTGGCACAGGGGTAGTGCTGCATCCTCACAGCAAAGAAACCTGGGTCCTCCCTCCATGTAGTTTGCATGTTCTCGCCGTGTCTTTGTGTGTTTCCTCCAGGTGTTGCGATGGGGAGTACCAGACATGACATGAAGGGTGCAATGCCTCCAAAATTCTCCAAAAGGCAGGCCAGGGCCTTCACCAAACTGCACAGAATTGGTCCATCCCAATCCAACATACTCCAGATGCCAAATGCTGGTTTCCTGCCTGGTAGCCCTCAAAAAATGGAAAGCTGGCTTAAAAGCTCAAAGAAGATAAAGCAATGAAAACTCTGGCTTGTAAATACAATCCCAAACTGTAATCTTTATAATTTGAGAGTTTATGAGCAAAAACAGGAAGAAATAGCAAAAATGTTCAGAATAGCAAAAAAGATGTGCCTTAAAGGTAATCCCAAGCAAACAAGTCTCAAAATACTTATGAAAAGTGAAGAATCTAGGGACAAAGCAAAAATGATGGAAAAAATCCAAACCAAAAACACAACAATTACAGAACTCCAAACAACTTCAATATTCGACTGCTGAGTATTACTTATGAATGGAATAAATAACCAAAAGGAGGAGCCAGCAATTGTGACATTATGGTGACCCCACCTCCTTGGGCTCTACCCACAAAATACAGGGAATGGAGGCACATTTAAGGGTACAGCACACAAATCATAAATGAATAACATAAAAAACAAACAATCCATATTTTTTAACATCAAAAATGAAAACAACAACATTTATTTATACAGCACAAAGAATGTAGCTCAAAGTGCTTTACAAGATGTCAAGGAGAAAGTTACAAGAAAAAAAAGAGACAAATAATATTAGGTAAGAATGAACATGAATAAGTAATAAACAAAAAAAATTCCATACAATCTTATAAAACATAGACATATAATTAATAGACGTGTAGTGTCCTTATATACAATATCACATTGTAAGTCAGATGACCAGAAGGAGATAAAAAAAGCTCCAGTTAAGCTGGTGAACGAAACAAAATCTGTAGGGGTTCTAAGGCCAGACAACATCCTCCTCCTCCAGATTCTGGCTCTCGGAGTTTTTGTAGGCAGCTCCTTTTATGAGACACCCAGAAGCACTACTGGTGTCCAAAAGCTGTGTTTCAGGAGCACTTCCAGGTTAGGTGGAAGCCTGACAAAGCAGGACTTGTCAATTCCCACCGCAAACCCTGGCGGTACTCACAGAACCCAACAGGTCTGAGCCAAAGAACTCCAGTTCACATCATGCCCTGTGGTAATTTGAGGAACTGCCACAAACCATGGGGCTGCCAACTAGTGATCCTCCTGGAGAGACAATGCCCTGCACACGCTATCGCCCCTGGTCCTTCTAAACTGCGGGTGTCCGTCACAATAGCTTGTAACAATGAATCCAACTATACAGAATGTTATTGTTTAGTCAGTGTTTTGTCTCTGGCTCAAGTGAAGTTTTCTTTACTATTTTTGCTGTCGTTAGAATATTATTTTGCTGTATAAAAGGAGAGGCTTCTGCTTGTACTGAAGCTTTGGCATTGTGATAGTGGCAGATACTCTTTATTCTGTGACTCTTTCTGATCTCTATAGTTTTCCTGGATTTTGACCTCTGCTTTTATTCAAGATACTGTTATTGGATTTGTGTTCTTGGCTTTGTTTGCTTTCAGGTTTTGCCTTTTAGAGAAAAACCTATTTTTGCTCTGTTTACAGCTTGACCTTGATTATTCTTAATATAAATTGTTAATTATAAAGGACTTTTGTTCTGTTATCGTGGGCTGACATTTGACTGTATTCCTCCTGCCTCTCTTAATATTATATTTAATCGTTTTTGAACTTTCAAAGCTGATTCCCTATATTAGGTGTGTAAAGGCTGAAATCTAGGCTACCTGGGGTGAGGCTTCTTCCAGGGATATAATGTAAGCACAACTTAAAAGATGCAAGTAGGGACACACAGTCTGGCATCATCAAGTTAAAGAAAAAACAAAAATATTAATAGTCCTTGCAGGGCTGGATCCCAACAGCAGATCGTCAGATGTTTGTTATGATCTTAACTAAAAGAGTGAACAATCATGTATTATTGAAATGTTTCTGTTGTGAAACACACTAGGAAATGATAGGCACAGAGAAAGGCTTGACAAAAAGAATCAGAAGTCAGGAAGAGAACAGAAATTCATGCCTCCCCGATCACCCCCTGTCTCTAATTGACTAAAAATCTCTCTCACCCTTTCGCCACCTAGTAGCTAGTGTGTGGTGGGGATACTTGTGCAAAAATGGCTGCCATTGCATCATCCAAATAGATGCTGCACATAGGTGGTGGTTAAAGTGGCACTCCATTGTCTATGTAAAGCACTTTTAGTCTCTCGAAAAGCACTATATAACTATCTAAATGATCCAATGATCCAAAGCAGTACTTGCTAGCACCCACACTCTCAGTTTTGATGAGTGAAAATAACAGTTTTCATTTCATTGTATATTTGATGTTGCATGGAGTTTCATGAGTAAGGGGCAGGTTGAGGAGACCCTGGAGAGGTGGAGATATGCTCTGGAGATTAGAAGAATGAAGGTCAGTAGGAACAAGACAGAATACATGTGTGTAAATGAGAGCGGGTTCAGTGGAATGGTGAGGATGCAATGAGTAGAGTTGGCAAAGGTGGAGTTTACTGTACATACTTGGGATCAACAGTACAGAGTAATGGGGATTGTGGAAAAGAGGTGCAAAAGAGAGTACAGGCAGGGTAGAATGGGTGGAGAAGAGTGTCAGGAGTGATTTGTGACAGACGGGTATCAGCAAGAGTGAAAGGGAAGGTCTACAGGACAGTAGTGAGACCAGCTATGTAATATGGGTTGGAGACGGTGGCACTGACCAAAAAACTGGAGGTAGCAGAGTTAAAGATGCTAAAATTTACATTGGGTGTGACAAGGATGGACAGGATTAGAAAAGAGGACATTAGAGGGTCAGCTAAGGTTGGACAGTTGAGAGATAAAGTCAGAGAGGCAAGATTGCTTTGGTTTGGACATGGGGAGAGGAGAGATGTTGTTTATTGGGAGAAGGATGTTAAGGATAGAGTTGCCAGGTAAGAGGAAAAGAGGAAGGCCTAAGAGAAGATTTATGGATGTGGTGAAAGAGGACATGCAGGTGATGGGGGTGACGGAACAAGATGTAGGGGATAGAAAGATATGTAAGAATATGATCTGCTGTGGCAACCTCTAACAGGAGCAGCCAAAAGAAGAAGAAGAAGAAGTATATTTCACGTTGTAAGTGCTGTCACTTAAATAAATTAAGAAATAATTAAATAAATACATAAAGAAATAAGCAATATGTTTTGTGACATACATTTTTTATTTTGTTCAAATTATTCCTCCATATATGTCATCCATAGTGAACAAAATTGGCATTTGTGACTAACTCTGCTTGGCACAAGGCTCAATCCTACCACTTGTTAACTGCATTCTGTCTTTAATCGGCATCGGTATTATCATCTTTTGCTGTATTAACAGATTGGGAAGTAAAATCTCTTTCAATCTTGTCTGAAATAAAAGTTGCGGGAGTGATTTTATGCAGTTTCTAATATTCTTACTGTAATTTTTGAAAGACAATACTCCTTGTTCTCTGTGTAATTACCAATTATCTACATTAACAACTTTGTACATACATACAATTTCCTTCATAATATAATGCTGAATAACCAAGCTGTATTATGAAATAGTTTCATGGCTTTCTAAGGAAATTGCTTGTCAATCAAAAAAGTACCTGCTTAATTCTTAGCAAATTCAGTAATATACTGTATTTATACATTCATTTTTAAATGCAAGAAAGTATTTTTTCTCCTAAAAACTTCATGGATGGGCCTAGCAGTCTGATAGGGTGGGCACTGCTTCCTAATGCCTGTCCAGAATAATAGGACTGCTTTGTTTTAAGGGTAGGTGATGTGCAAAAGAAAGCTGTTTAGAGCAGGAAGGATTTAATTATATTTGTTGCTGTTTAATATATTTACTTTAGCTGTGGCCTTAAAAAAACTTTTGGGAACATTACAATAATCTAGAAGAGAAAAGGCCATCCAACTCAACAAAGCTTGCCAGTCCAATCTGCTTTTTTCTTCCAAAATAAGATAAAGTCTCGTTTTGAGACTAAAAAGTTCTACTCTCTACCACATTACTTGGAAACTTACTTCATGCGTCTGTTGTTCTCTGGGTGAAGAAAAACTTCCTAATGTTTGAGCCAAATTTACACTTAACAAGTTTCCAAATGTGTCCCTGTGTTCTTGATGAACTCATTTTAAAGTCACAGTCTTGATCTTCTGTACTAATTCCCTTCATACATTTTAACACTTCAATCATGCCACCGCTTAATCTTCTTTTACTTAAACTGACAGGCTCAGCTCTTTTAATCTTGTAATCTCTTTTCTTCATAACTCATCCCCTGTAGCCTTGGAATCAGCCTAGTCGCTCTTCTCTGGACCTTTTCTAGTGCTGCTATGTTCTTTTTGTAGCCTGGAGACCCAAAACTGCACACAGTACTCCAGATGAGGCCTCACCAGTGTGTTATAAAGCTTGAGCAGAACATCCTTTGAGTTAGCCTTTATCTGTACTTTTATTTGAGATTTATTTTAGTAACCTGGCCCCAAATCGGACACCCCTTAAACTTCGCACATGGTTTTATAGCTTTTTGCACATTTCACATTTACAAGCAGGAAACTTATAAAGAGAATATATGTGTTTTTTTTGAAGATGCACTGCACCAGATAAAATTATTAGAAGATACTGCTTACATGAAAAGAATAAATGAGTAATACTAGATGATCCAGATTGTGAAATAAACATCTATTGCAGGGGTGCCCACACTTTTTCGGCTTGCGAGCTACTTTTAAAATGACCAGGTTGAAATGATCTACCTACTTTTAAAATGATATATATATATATATAGATATATAGATATATATATATATATATAGATATATATAGATATACTGAATATACTTTATACATAAAATATATGTTGTCGTACCTTGCATAAATGAATAACCTTTATGGCACAATAAAAATTCGATACATTTATGGTCACTACAGTATTTGGATTTAATAATCTTCATGTGGGAAAAGGCTGACTCGCATAAATAAGTAGAGCAGCTGAATAATGCAGTCAAGGAGGTAGCACATTTCCTCATGTTTGGGTACTTTTCATCTGTGAGTAAGTTCCAAAACTGTCCAAGAGCCCCAGATTTCAGCTGAATGTCATCCTGTAGCGTGAAAATCTCATCCTCCACTGTAGAGGAGTTTTAGATAGATAGATAGATAGATAGATAGATACTTTATTAATCCCAAGGGGAAATTCACATAATCCAGCAGCAGTATACTGATACAAAGAAACAATATTAAATTAAATAGTAATAAAATAAATAAATAAATAAAAATAAAATGTTAGCATTTACTCCCCCGGGTGGAATTGAAGAGTCGCATAGTGTGGGGGAGGAACGATCGCCTCAGTCTGTCAGTGGAGCAGGACAGTGACAAAAGTCTGTCACTGAAGCTACTCCTCTGCCTGGAGATGACACTGTTCAGTGGATGCAGTGGATTATTCATGATTGACAGGAGTTTGCTTAATGCCCGTCGCTCTGCCACAGATGTTAAACTATCCAACTTAACTCCTACAATAGAGCCTGCCTTCTTAACAAGTTTGTCCAGGCGTGAGGCATCTTTCATCTTTATGCTGCCACCCCAGCACACCACCGCGTAGAAGAGGGCACTCGCCACAACTGTCTGGTAGAACATCTGCAGCATCTTACTGCAGATGTTGAAGGATGCCAACCTTCTCAGAAAGTATAGTCTGCTCTGACCTTTCTTACATAGAGCATCAGTATTGGCAGTCCACTCCAATTTGTCATCCAGCTGCACTCCCAGATATTTATAGGTCTGCACCCTCTGCACACAGTCACCTCTGATGATCACAGGGTCTATGAGGGGCCTGGGCCTCCTAAAATCCACCACCAGCTCCTTGGTTTTGCTGGTGTTAAGATGTAAGTGGTTTGAGTCGCACCATTTAACAAAGTCTTTGATTAGCTTCCTGTACTCCTCCTCCTGCTGATGCGAGTGAATCACCCTCAACATCTTCCCTAAATGGATAGCACTTAAATGTAGCGATTGGCTCAAGTAAAGCTGAGTCTTGAAACCGTCTGTCAAAGTCTGACAGGCAATTTTCAATCTGCTCTGTAGAGTATGCTGTCAAGTTGCACACACCCATCATTTCATAGTTTTTATGAACAGTTCAAAAGTGCCTTTCCACATTTTCCTTCTTTGGAATAGCAATGATAGATTGACAGATCAGAAAAACGCACTTCGATTGTGAAAAAAAAATCCTCTTCCAGTTCCACATCCAGCCCATACCCTCCCCAAACAATTTTTTTTTTAAATCCCTTCTTTAGTCGATATATATTGGAAAGCTAACTAGATCACTTAGATAGCTGGAGTTTTGCAGTAGCTCGCACGTTTGATCGTTCGTGCGGGATGACCAGTGTGTTAGAAGAAAAGAGATCTCAGACTGGCCGCCCTGTATGTCAATCAAGTGGCAAATGCCATAGGGAGGATATATGATAGACTAACATTTAAAAAAAAAAATTTTTTAATGGAACGCGATCTACCTGCACTACCTTTGGGATCTACCGGTCGATCGTGATTGACGCATTGGGCTCCTGCTGATCTATTGAATAGAGAAAAAGAAGCAGATATTTTAGATTTATTGTGAAATCCTTGGCTCTAGAGAGAAAGTTTCACATTTATTTCTGTATTTGGGTAATATTAACAAAATAGCAGAGTACAATGAGTGTTATTAAAATAGTGCAAACTGTTAATAAACTACCAGGTGGCTCTCTGTCTTATTATGGAGATTGGTCTTTGGTCCGATGTGGTATGATATGGCATTTGATCCAGCATGCCACCAGCATTGTCGAAACAGAAAGACGAAGAGATCAAGCAATGGCCTCTTCTCAGGATGTAAAATGGCATGGAGAGAATACCAGCATGCCTTTAGAGATCTAATTTATCCAATTCTAAATGTCTTGAGACATCTCTTGTATGAATGGGGAGTTTGTAGCTCCCAATGACTCAGTTCAGGCAGATTCAGCTTCCATTCCATTCCAGTCCAGTTGTGGCCTGTTCATGTCATTTTATCTCAGCCCTTCTGTATTCCCCCAGGCTAGCTGACAACCACAAAGTATACTGTATAACAAACTGCCAACAATTTATCCAATGACAGGTACAATTCTTATGCAAGCTTTGACACAAAACTTGGCCTAGTGCATGAACAGGAAGCAAAAATGATTTGACAGATTGTTTGCTTTGAGAGTATAGAATATTCTAACAAAACCTGCCAAGATGAGTAGATTTACATGCAAAGGTAAATTATGGAACACATGTTTGTAAGAGTGTGAACCTACAGAAAGAAAACTTCAAATGGTTTGACTTTTAAATACTGTAATAATAATAATATTGTACTAACAATGCAAAAGTCATTTCAAATATCCTTGTAGAGAAAGGCTTAAGCTTTGTGTGATGTTAAATTGGAATAATCGGGTTTGAGAATGCATGTACAGGAGGGGACCCAAAATGTCCTGTAAAAGGTCAATAGCAGAGGAGCAGGTGTCGTTATTGAAGTATTGTGCGCATTCAAGTCTGGCTAATCAGTCTGCCACGTGGCATCAAGTTGATCGATTACGTATTTCTGCTGTTTGTTCTATAATTACACACAGGTGACTTCGGCAATTTTTTTCCCTAAGCCAGCGTGGCAGATTTTCAAAAGACAATAGTGGTTACTTTGTTTGACATTGATAGACCTGCACATAAAGTGTTTGTTTTTTTCGTGGACAGAATATTAAATGGCAACATTACGCTGAATTGCTAAGGTATCTACAGGAAAAGCATCAGAAAAAAATGTCCAGAGCAGTGCTGCATTCAGAACTGCATTTTGCACAATGACAACACACCTACTCGCACCATGTTGTCAGTCAAAGAGTTTTTGACCAAAGTGGTTGTTGCTTAGCATGCCTCATATTCACTAGATCTCACTACATGTGACTTATTTGTTTATGAAATTAAAATTGAGACTAAAGGAAAGATGATTTGCCACCATGGAAGAAACCCAGGAAAAAATGTCCTAGCCTCCAGATGCAGTAAGAAATGATGTGTAAAGGAAATGTTAGCGGGAATGAGAGAAGTGCACTACATATCAAGGAGAGTATTTTGAAGGTGACTGCAAGGGAATTGTAAAGTTTTATAAAAAACGTTTTTTTTAACAGTTCCGAGATGTTTTGGGCCCCCCATCCTCTGAACTATCTGTATGTCATTTTCCTATTCATGAGAGAAATTGATCCAGAAAATCTGTTTGCTGTGTTAGGTTTCAATTAAAAATACAGTAGCATGTCACAACTATAAAGTAGTGCTTTGGCAGAATAAGAATAATAAGAATTTAAGACTAAATGGTGACATAAAACTCCTCATCCTGTAAGCAGCATTTGTACTGTTTACAATATATAAATAAGTGATGTGCAGTAAAGGGTTGATATTCTGTATACTGTACAAATAGATGAAGGGGACTACCAAAATCTTTTAATGTGTATCAATGAACCTTAAATCACTGACAACAAAAAAGCCATCAGTAGAATTAAAAAAAAAAAACTATTAACAGAAAATATTCACCATCTGGTTGTCATTTGTAAGGCTTTAAGGGCTTTGTATGTCACTGCTCCACTTCAGCATTATGAAAAGCCAAATCTTTACATGTCAATAAATTTCAATTGCACTCCCAATAAATTAACTGTTTTGGGCTCAGGGGAAGGTCAAGTATGTAAAAGAAGAGTGAATTAATCCTTTGAGGAACTGATTTTTTTTTTCAGTTTATTTGCACCAGGCTCAAAAGGAAAAATCTCCAAAGGGAAAAAACAGATAGGAAAATGGATGAAAAGAATATGGTTGTGTCATTCTGCACAAAGATTGTGTGTTTTACAAATGTACTTGAACTAAAGGTGTAATATTGAAAACAGTCTGAATTTAGAACTTTATATTTTATCCAGTTTTACAATATTGTTACTACAGAGCTATTGAAATACTGTGATCACAAAGCACTCATTAAGGAGGAATAAAGTGAGGTCACTAATGCTGATTTTTTTGTATTTACTTAGCATAACATTCTCAAACTCACTCAGCCCAGTTCAAGGTCACAGAAAGCTGGAGCCTATCCCAGTAACACCTGGTGTAAGTCAGGAATTACCCTTGGGTGGGGCACCAGTCCATCTCAGTACACCCTCCATGCTTACACCCACATGTGGCCTATTTAGAATCCACAGTTCATGGAACATGAGAGTATGGGGTGTGACCATCAGCCAGGAGGCAGGTAAGACAACATGAAAATGTATGGTACTCCCCCAGTAATCTTGTTTATGTTGTAACTCAAAAGAAAAAAACGTTGACAGAATCAATCCTGACAAAAATGAACACAGCCTTCAAAAGAACTGAAACAATTATTACTAAATGGCTTATACAGCATGTAATCACTCTTTTTCTTTCCTGTGTTGTCCTCTCCAGACCACGCCACCCTTTGAGTTCCTGTTTTTGTTTCCCAGGGACCAGAAGGGGTGGGACTTTCTTCTGACCTTGTTGTTGGGCTTGGTTGTCCTCACAAGGGCGTGCTTTCTGAGTTGAGGAAAAAGGAAAGGAGGCGGTTAATGACAGTGCCCCCTCTCACACGGGAGTGGAACTGCTTACCATGGCTTAGCTAATCAAGAAGACCTCTGGCATGCATGTACGACAGTGGGGGAAAGTTTGATGTAGAGAAACACATGCAGACATGGAGGAAATGTGCAAACTCCACACAAACAGTGACCGAACACTTGATTGAAATCATTTAAACTAAACAAGTGTGGCTAACTACTGCAATTAATGTGTATATATACAACTATATATCTGTTTTTATGTTTTTATATTTGTATTTTGTGCATTTATTACACTAGGGGGTTCGCCCCTTGCTCACAAACCCCTTTTACCCCCTGCCAGTGGCTGCTTCTCCAAAACCCCTCTTAAATGGTGATACAATGGGAAACTAATACATTTATTTTTTCACCTCCTCTTTGCTCGGGAAGCTGTTGGCTTGCTGCTTCTGTGTGCCGCGTGATCTGCATTTTGTGCAGATCTTCTTACATTTAAAAGCCTGTGCATCACCTGAATATTTGATCTGTTTTCGCTGAGCCGTAATTTCCCCCGAGTAATATTTTCAGTTTGTTGACGCCGCTGCTCCTCCAAAACAACTCTTAAATGGTAATACATTAGGAGAAAAGTAACAGGTGTTTTTTTCACCTCCTTTGGTCAAGAAGCTGTTCGCTTGCTGCTGCCGTGCACCGCTTGATCTGCATTTCGTGCAGAGCTTCAGATGTTTAAAAGCCTGTACAGCACCTGAATATCTATCACTTTTTGCCGTTCCGTTATTTCCCTGAGTAATATTTTCAGTTTGTTTGTGCTAATGCGATCTTTACTCTCATTTTTTGAGACTTTCAAATTTTCCTACTTCCATTATCTCAGACCTGCTCTTCCTGTGTAGCATGGGACTTGCGTCTGAGGTTTGTAAGTATGACGTGACTTGTTCGTCTCACAGGAAGTGAAAGTGTCTCTGTATCTTAGTCTGTCTTCAAAATATCACATCTTGTCTCCAGGAAAAAGTCTTTTTTTATAATAGAGAGATTTATTTCATGTTCTAAATCAGCTATATAATTTATGTAATTTGTAAATAGCATCCAAATTAAACACACACACCTGGCTTTCTTTCTGCTAGCAGAGCGGACAGTGCTTTTGGGAACACCCAAAGCTTTGAAATGGTTTTATCCCCTCTGCCCTGATCTGTGCCTCACCACAATTTGATCACAGAGGTCTATGGTGAGTTCTTTAGACTACATGGCTTGTTTTTTATCCTGTCATGAAGTGCGAATTCTGGGGACTTTTACACCTTTCTAAGCAATGTCCATTCAGAAAGCAAACAGGTTGAACCTGAGCACAATTTGGGGTACCATGGCAAAGGGACAGAATACTTACTGTATATACAGTAAGTGATTTTTCAGTTTTAAACTTTTAATACATTTGTAAACCTTCCTGGAATCTTCCTGTTTTCATTTTATCATTATGGGTTATTACGTTTAGATTGGTTGGCTGAAATGGCAAATTTATGCATTGAAAATGAAATCCAATAAAGTGTGCAGAAAGTGAAGGGGTCCGAACGCTTTCTGAACCCACTCTAGCTTTATGAATGCTCCCATAATAACTTGGTAGTTTCTTCCCTAATAGATTATTATTATAGATATTGCATATTATCATAGCATTTACATTTATCTGAATACCTGCAAATCGACTATTCTGCTACTGTGACACTGTATTGCTATACAGAATAATCTATGTTAGGATTTCCAGCATCTTAAAGATTAGATTAATATATATATTTTTTTTTATTAATTTTATTACAATCCATACAAAGCAATCAAGTTTTTACAAAGAGAAAAATTAAGAACAGATCGATCCCCACCCCTGAGAGAGAGAGCAAGCCAAACGGCGTTAAATTTAAGGCTTGTAAACATACCTAAATTAATAAATTCTCTGTGCCTTATGAACTTATTTTAAAATATTACTGATTAGATCCTGCCATGTTTTGAAAAAAGTCTGTACAGATCCTCTAACTGAGTATTTGATTTTTTCCAACTTCAAATAATATAACACATCGGTTTCCCACTGACTTAAAAGAGGAGAGTTTGGGTTCTTCCAGTTTATGAGAATAAGTCTGCGTGCCAAAAGTGTAGTGAATGCAATCACAATTTGTTTGTCTTTCTCTGCTTTAAACCCATCTGGAAGAACACCAAACACAGCTGTTAATGGGTTTGGAGGGATTGTGAGTCCAAGGCTATCTGAAAGGTAATTAAAAATGTTTGTCCAGAATAATGTTAATTTGGTGCAGGACCAGAACATGTGACCTAGTGAGGCTGGGACTTGGTTGCAATGTTCGCAGGTTGGATCATGCGCTGGAAACATTTTGGAGAGTTTTAGTCGAGACAGATATGCTCGATATATAATTTTGAGTTGTATGATTGTATGCTTTGCGCATATGGAGCTCGAGTGAATTCTCTGCATTGCTACTTTCCACTCCTTTTCTGATATATCAATTGAAAGATCTTTTTCCCAGTGTCTTCTTGGATCTTTGAAAGGGAGGGATTGTAAAATGATTTTATATATTGCAGAGATGGAGTCTAAGTCCTTGAGATTGTAAAGTTTAGATTAATATAAAGCATCAATAATAATTAATTACTGTTCAATCTAAGGTTGCCTCCTGCCTTGCTTACTATGCCATTGGAACAGACTGTGGCTCCCAGAACACTATAATGGAAGATGTGGGTGCAGAAAATAAATGGACGAAAGGATTTTAAAAGAATAAAGGTGAAAAACAGAATGAAAGCAGTTAAAACGAAAAACATGCAGTGAGTTCAAAGAGGTCCCCACTGATATTTTTAAATGGTATGTACATTAAAATGGGATTTTATGCAAGCAATAATCCCACCACTATCATGCAACATAACCTATAACATTATAATCTCTCTGAACTTCCTTGACTTTCATGTGTTCTTGGCTGTAGTGCATGCTGTTTCAAAGCCCTGATTGATTGATGTGGGACATTTTCCTGCAACTTTGACAACACTTTTGTTCCATTGGTGCCTAAATTTAATGATCACAGTAACAAGGCAATCCAAGGGGAATAATAGAAAATATCGCCAGGTTCTCTTAAAATCTGTAATATTATACAGATGGCTGAATGAACGTCAAAATGGCTCCTGTATTTAAAACTAGTCTTTCTACTAGAAAACATCTGCATTTTGTCATTTTTAATGATTGATACTGTACTCCCTTTAAATAAATAGTCATGACTAAAACCATATAAGAACTGTGAGGAGTAAATCCATAATGAAAAACAAAAATACTCTCAGATAGCATTCAGACAAAGCTGAGAAGAGATCATTTTCTCTTATGTAATATAACTAGATTTCCATGTAATGAAATTACTTTTGTAATAGTAACATCAGAACTATAATTAAGTTTAAATAATTTAGGTAGGACTGAGACCGAAGCCTTCAATTACAGTTTCAAAAATTAAATGCATTTTCACAACATGGAACCTTTTGTCAAGAGTACAAAAAATACATTGACGGTGGGCAACACAAAATAAAAATAAATAATTCAACAGAATAGTACTTCATTGTGTTTCTTTTTTCCATTGTGGAAAAGTATGGATAGGCTGGCTGGTAAATAGCTAACAGCATGTAATGTGAACATACTACATTTAAATTGGTGGCGTGGGTGTTTGTATTCAAATTAAAATAAATGCTATTATCCATCAATTTTGTTTTCAAAAGTGAAAAATAAAGTATCTTTAGACCAATGGAAGCATACTAATAAAGGTGAAATGTAAATCCTGCACAAGGACGAATGTCAAGACTGTGGAACGTAACGACATTTTAAAAAGACACCGTGACAGCAGCAGCCTGCCCCATTGTCTTCACATAACCAGTGCTAATGGCAGCTGCAGATACACTGAGTAAATATAAGGATGAGGCTCATGGATTTTGTTGTCCAGGAATTAAACACTGTGTTGTAATTGATGAATAAGTTGTAAGCATCTTGAGTGCAGTGCAGCACTAAGAATTAGTGTTAAAATGAAATAGGTTGCAGGAATTAATGAAGGCAGAAATCTAGAAACCCGTGAAATGTGCAGAATGTCATAGTCATAATAAAGAAAACTAATGATAATTTTCATTTGCTTGGGCCAAAGATTTCTGAATGTCCCCTTCAGAATGAAACATTGCCAGTTGCCTGACATAGTGGAGATTACTAAAAGTCCTGCAAATGTGCTTTTCAGTCCTTGATACAAATGCAGGGTTTTTGGTAAGTGCAGGGAGACAAAAACATTGTACGGTCAGCAAGTTTCATGGTTCATTTGGGACTCACTGTTTTTTTTTTATTTAAAATACTTGGTAGAACAAAAGCAAAAGTCATTTGAGAGACGGTAAACCCTTTCTCGGCCAATGCACATCACATATTGCTGACATGAATAATGGCTGAAACAATAGAATCTGTGCTATGATTCTGGAATTAATAAATGAGTTTTTGTGGGGTCAGATGAGGTTTTTACTTTAGGTGTGGAAACGATGGAATGTGTACATACTGTAAATTGAAAGGGGGTAACTTTATCTAACAGTAGTGGACTTGTCTCTGTCTTAATTTAGGTAATGTGCAGTGACAGTTAAACAGAGCAGAATAATGGGCTGCTGTACAGTGTAAATCGGATGTATTGAAGTTAATATAACAGGATGTAGTATTAAGATTTGAAATGAAATCGTTTGTGTTGCACTGGCCACCATACCACGAGAAAAACTTGTATGCCTGCTGTCACACATGGGTGATTAGGAGACAGTTTCAGGGCTCGTCAGTGGCTTTTGCCCTCCAAGCCATGGATTGGCAATGTTAGCTAATGCTTCTTCTCTTCCTTCTTCTGTAGAAAGGATGATTGAGAGATAGAACAGAATTGACGTCACTTCTGGCCTATAACTACCTGACCCCACCTCTTCTGCTCCTCCTGATTGAAAACCAGACACATTGCCATTTTTCAATAGTCTTGTAACAGAGTCATATGGAAACGGTTTTCACACTTTTTTTTGCAATTATTTTTTTTTCCATACATCTT
Organism: Polypterus bichir lapradei; assembly: GCA_026402145.1. Taxonomy (NCBI): domain Eukaryota; kingdom Metazoa; phylum Chordata; class Cladistia; order Polypteriformes; family Polypteridae; genus Polypterus; species Polypterus bichir. Next base: position 26,090,749 of record JANRMT010062841.1, on the reverse strand, counting down.
TTCAATATATGGGGATGCGGGACAAAGTAAGCATTACCCATTCTGCTAGGTGTTAGGGGCACACAAGGTCTGTGAAGAACTAGCAGATCTCCAGGTGCACAAAATCCCAAACTTAGATTCAAAAGCTACATTCCAGAAAGTGGCTGAACTGTTCATACCAGAATCTGTCTCTACTTCATCTGGTAACAAAGATGAAAATCAGAGGTGACCTGACATCCTTACCGACGCCCTCTCCCCAGAAAAAGAACATGAAAGACCCCAGGCAGTACAGTTCAGGTCAGGTTGGGGAGAATGCACTGGTATAGCACGTTGACTCACCCACCACACGACGAAACAGTTCAGAATCCTGGTTGGCAACCACCAGGGCAGTCATGCCATCCAGTCCCACCTTCCAAGAAGTGACCATATATCTGCCACAGCCAGATGTTACGTGGGCGTCCTCTTGGCCTGGTCCAACCATTTGGGTCCTCAACAATGATGATCCCACTAGCTTGATCACCCTCAAAGTATTGCGCCACATGGCTGTAGTGATGTAACTGATGCTACCTCACAATGCAGGTAATGTGCCTTATTTGGGACTCCATGAGCAACCACTCATTTGAAACAAAGTAAAACCAGCAGTACCCAAGGATTCTCTGAAGAGACACAGTACCAAAGGAGTCCAGTCTTCATCTCAGGTCACTTTATAGCGTCCATGTCTCGCAACCATATAGCAAGACAGGAAGCACCAGGACTCTAAAGACTTGGACCTTTTTCCTTTTGCATAGATATCAGGAGCGCCACACACCCCTTTACAGTGACCTTATGACCCCCGCATGCTCCCCCAATCTGTCTACTGACTTCATAAGAAGAGTCACCAGAGACATGAATGTCACTGCCGAGGTATGTACACCTCTCAACGAGGTCGACACTTTCTCCGCAGACAGACACACTGCTAATGGCTGTGCCCAAGAGGTCATTAAAGGCCTGGATCTTGGCTTTTATCAGGACACTCATAAGCCCAGACACTCAGACTCCTCGCTTAGTCTCTCAAGGACCCCACAACCTTGCCCAACACCCAGTCCATGCAAGCACTGAACAGAGTAGAAGCAAAACACAACTCTGAGAAACCCCAGAATCAACTCGGAAAAAACGCAGAGGTTCTGCCTCCACTTTGCAAAGCACTCACAGTACCAGTGTACATGATATCCAGCAACGTTGAAGGGATCCCGCAAAGTCCCACAGGGCAGCTCGATCAACTGAGTTGAACGTTTTACGAAAATTGATAAAGGCTGCCAAGAAACTCTGACGATATTCACATTTGTGCCAGGATGCGGTCGATGGTAGACTTCTTAGGCTTTTCGATGTCAAATGTATATGCTGGAGGAAACAGTACCCCAGGGGCTGAAAACTTGCTGCAGTGGAAGAAAAGCAGTGACGTGACGTGAAGTGCAAAGTCAGTTTGCTTTTAAAATGGCTGAATCGCGCAACAATAGAGACAGCTGCCAAAGGGTCTTCTATAATGAACTGAACTAAAAGGTCCGAATACTTTCAGAATGAGAGATTTCAGTTTTCGATTTTTAATAAATTTGTAAACTTTTCGGAAAACATGTTTTTACTTGGTCGTTATGGGTCTTTGAATGTAAATTGATAGGCAAAAATGGCAAATTTATCCATTTAAAATTAACTCTATAACAAAATAAAATGGGCAGAAAGTGAAGGAGCCTGAATACGTTCTAAATCCTATCTATCTATTATGATGTGTCATACAGATTAACAATAACCTCTCTTAACTTGAAACCTGCCCATAACACTCTACAATCCAGCCTTATTAATCTCTCTATTTGCGGTCATGTTTACTTGTTATTTGTATACCATTTACTGTATATGGTGGTTGTGGGAAAACTGGAATAATCTGATAAAACCTACACTGACAAAGGCGAGGTGAACAAACATATAGTATAGTACTGAGCCCAGAATCCTGTGAGGTAGCTGTACTAACCACTCCACACTGCCCATATAAAATATTTCCATCCATCCATTATCCAACCCGCTATATCCTAACTACAGGGTCATGGGGGTCTGCTGGAGCCAATCCCAGCCAACACAGGGCGCAAGGCAGGAAACAATCCCTGGGCAGGGCGCCAGCCCACCACAGTAATAAAATATTTCAGTATATTAAATCAAATTTGATTAAGAAGTCAATGATGTGAAGTGAATATAATATAATGAATACTATGAACATAATGCTGAAACTGAAAATAAATCTGTCAAGAAATGCCGGTCAGATTTTACTCTTTACTCATAGGCTTTTGTTGCGAATGTCAGAGTTGGTATGTATATCTAACAGAATTTAAAGCTGTCCCTGTTGGGTGAACATTCAGTGAAAACTGTTATGTAAATGTGACCTTCAAGAAACTTGGCTTTAAAAAAATGATAACATCAGCTGTCCAGAAATATTTTTTCTCTATAAATACTGTTTTAAACTATTGATTTAGTCTTTATTCTTCTGATTTTGTGTTAAAGAAAAAATTGTTATAATCGCTCAGCAGCAGGATGTTTTTAGAGCTTTGCTAAAGTATATAACATTGCAGTCATTGCAAAAATGACATTGTTCAATATCAAGTTCAGATTTTTTATGTATTCTTGTGCATACCATCTGAAAAGATACATTAACTTATATTCTAACCTTACATTTGACAATAAGTGACCTGGATGAGTCTAAATAGCTACTCTTACGTCACACCTGGAAAAAGCCCAGCTGAAGTATATTTAGCTGATGGAGAAAGACAATGATGCAAAGATCCAAAACATGTCTAGATTAGATAGGTTGGAAAAAAGGCATTAGAATTTAGAATATTGTTTCTTAAAGTTCATACCAAAACCCTATTAAGATGTGGCAGCACATGAAATGAACAATTCAGGCTCAAGAACTAACACTGAAGCAGTTCTACTATAAAGACTGGGCTAGAACCCTTCACAGTTTAACTAGAAACTGATAACCAACTACAGGAAATATCATAATGTAGTTATGGATGATTGGTGGAATGAATTCCAACAGTCATTACATTTTCACATTAAACAATTGGTACTGACTTATTTTGTTATATGTTTGTTCTAAGATTTGGTTACTTCAACTACAAATCTCCCGTAAATTGAATTCCAACCACTTTGTATAAAAAATCTCCTGATGTATTTTTTTTTTTTTTTTTTTTTCATTTTTATTACTATTTAATTTAATATTGTTTCTTTGTATCAGTATACTGCTGCTGGATTATGTGAATTTCCCCTTGGGATTAATAAAGTATCTATCTATCTATCTATCTATCTATCTATCTATCTATCTATCTAACACAACACCAACTGAATATGATGTAAATATTAATATTGCATAGCATTATTCCCAAGTATAAAAATGGCCATTGTTAGACTTTTTTGTAAATTAATCAGATTTAGAAATTCTAGACCAAATTTAAATTAAATTTCCCATTTCCATCTAAGTCTATGTCTGGTCACTATTCAAGTTGTTAATGCAGACGTGTTGCACACCTACAGGACTGCTCTCATGATGAACTCAGATGAACTATCTAGCTATCTATACAAGAAAGGGCATAGCAGGCTCTTATTTCTTGGCAAACTGTGTTCCTTTAATGTAGGTAGTGACATCCTTCATATCTTTTACAATTCTGTGATGGCCAGTGCAATTTTCTACACTATGGTGTGCTGGGCTGGTAACATCACTTCAAGAGAGGTCCAGTGAACAAAGAAGCTAAGCAAACAGGCAAACTTGTAAGTTCATTAAATATTTTCTGCTTCATTCGGCTCCTCACTTTAGGGGTCTACATAGAGGATCATCTTTGTCCATATATTTCTGGCCTCTGAATCTTACTCCCTTGCAACCACCACCTGCATGTCCTCTTTCACAACATCCATAAACCTCCTCTTAGGCCTTCCTCTTTTCCTCTTACCTGGCAGCTCTATCCTTAACATCATTCTCTCAATATACCCAGCTTCTCTCGTCTGCACATATCCAAACCAACACAATCTCACCTCTCTGGCTTTGTCTCCAAATCATCCAACCTGAGCTGACCCTCTAATGTACTCATTTCTTATCCTGTCCATCCTCATCACACGCAATGCAAATCTTAACATCTTCATCTCTGCCACCTCAAGCCCTGTCTCCTGTTTTTTGGTCAGTACTACTGTCTCTAACCCATATAACATAGTTGGTCTCAAATCTTGTTTATTTGGGCCAGAAGCTTGGGGTGGTTACCCTTTAACTTTTGGTCTTTGTCTTTTTTCGCCTTAAACCTTTTTTGGATTTTTATAGGCGTTTGGACCCTTTCTGTGTATTGTAGACAAAGAATCACTCCACAACTCTCTTAACTAGTACAGATTCATAGTTAAATAAGGGGACTGTACCTTGATCACGTTGTTGAAGTGTGAGCTAATTCATCTGGTAAAGATCTACATTTATACATTGGTTTCCATCCCCATTTTCTATCATGGTGAAGAGCTTGAGTAGTAACCAGTAAAAAAAGATTTGAGTGGAAGTGTCCAAAATTAGTTTCTTATGTAGAATTACTGGCCGCACTTTCTAACATAGTGTTAGACAATTGAACATAGGGTGTGCGTTTCGGCTGTGGGGTCAACCAAAAATACAGGGAAGACTCTAAATGTAACACCTGAAATAACTTAATTAATGTTTCCCTTAGATTGAAGGAGGACGTATCTGAGGATTAGGGTTACTGATATGACTATCTCCAGAACCAATGACCATCCGAGCTCTTCTGCCTATGCCTGCATAAAGACCATCTGACCCTCAAAATCTTAAGCTTTCTCAACCGGAGCTTGATGAAGACAGATGTCTGCTGAATTTTGAGCAACCTTACTTTAGTTCCAGGTGATAAGAAGCCCTCAGCATTCTATTTTTTTCTGTCATTTCAGTTATTGCAATAACCCAGACATTACATGGGGATCACCATCTGATGTCCCAACTCTTCTATTCTTGTCTTGTCAGTGCTTAATTTGAGGAGGTCGAGGAGATCTGTAAAACAGGAGGACCTCAGTAAAATACTGCATCTCCTGATTGAGAGAGGCCAGTTGAGGAGCTTCGGACATGTATTTAGGATGCCCCCGGAGACCACGACCACACACAGGGGGTATCTCTGAGGAGAACCAGTGGCAACCCTAGAACATGCTGAATGTGTAATATCTCTCGACTGGCCTGGGAATTCCCCAGGAGAAACTTGGAACCATTGTGGAAGATAAGGTGACTTTGTCTCCCCCAGCTCAGAGCACATTGTCATTGCAACCCTCACTGGGAAAAGCAGATTGAAAGTGAAATGGAGGTCTGTTCACACCTATCTTATATTTTCAAAAGAGAAGAAGAGGCGTGTAGTTTTGTAAAATGGCTTTGTTAATTTTGTGAAAAAAAACAAGTATATGGTTGCTCTACATACAAAAGTAAAAATCTAAATGTCTAATTGATTATTTGATTTGTTGTGTCTATGCTTACTGAATAAATATTTTCTCAATTTCCCATCCTCAGTGCTACTGGTTTAATAATACATGGTATCTTTTAAGACTTTAAGTTCCCTACATTCTTGTCATGCTATTCTTTTTTACTTATATCTGAAAGTTCAGGCAGAGAAAAACACTGCAATTCTGATGTCCTTTGTTATGAAATGAAATGCTACCGTTGCCAAATTCACAAATATTAGATTTAAGAAAATGTCATTTCTTCTGAGGTATTGTCAGAGCTATCTGTCATGGTCCTGTTTAGTGATAGATTTAGTGTGCCCTGTGCTCTAAGGTTTACACAGGATGTAATCAGCTGAACCTCTGAGGCTTTATCAAATTTCTTGTGGTTTGCCAAAACCACCTTGTGTTTTTCCTTAACATCAATAAATGCAGCTTTGAATTTTTCCTGTTTGTAACATGGTAATGTATATCCTGCACATTTTAGTTACATGTGTGACAAACAAAAAATGAAAATAATCCATAATCAAGTGAATTATGTTTTATTTAGTACTTGAATATAGATGCACGTGAGTGGGTACTGGCTATTTGGTTGTAGTTTATTTCTCTTATTTTCATTATGTCTGCCATTTAATGTTGTGCAAGACAGAATAAACTTTATTTGTAAATGTGAAAAGAAAGTTAACAACTGATTCTGTCTTTGCATTGAGACATCTGATAGAGAAGCATCTAGAAAAAGACAAAGGATTGCATGTGGTGTTTATGGATATGGAGAAGGCTTAAGATACAGCATCATGTCAAGAGGTCTGGAGGTGTCTTTTTGCTGATGACATTGCGTTGTGTAGCAACAGAAAAAAGGAAGTGGAGAGGATGTTGGCAGAATGGATAAGGGCTTTGGAGATAGGGGTGTTGAAGATAAATAGGAAGAAGACGGAATATATGAGGATTAATGATGATCAGGATACAGAAGTTAGCCTGCAGGAACAGCTGCTGAAAAGAGTGGATACGTTTATGTATGATCAGTGGTAGCTCAAGTTGGAAAATGACATGCAGAGATGACCCATAGAGTGCAGTGTGGATGGAACAATTGGAAGAAAGTATCAGTATTATTATGTGAGCAAAGGATTAAGGTGAAGGTTAAAGGTCAGGTTTTTGAGGCTGCGGTAAGCCCAGCAATGATGTATTGGAGCTGAGAAATGGGCAGTAAATGAAGCACAGGATAAGAAGTTAGAAGTGTCAGGAATGTTGAGATGGACATGTGGAGTTACAGAATAGGACAGAGTAAGAAATGAAACAATCAGAGGTACAACAAAAGTTTGAAGAGATATCTAAGGACATATAGGAAAGTATGGAATGGAAGTGCAATGGAAGAGAAAAGAGGGAGGCCAAAGCAGAGGTGAATGGATAAAGCAAAAGAAGATCAGAAGGAAAAGAGCTTGACTGGCGATGAGGTACAGGAATGAGCTGTTTGGAGAAGGTCGATCGACTCTGCATAGAAGTGAGAAAAGAGGAAGAGGAAGAAGAAGAAGAAAAAGAAAGTTAACAGTCATTTTAATTTTTATTGATCCTCATCATACTTAACAATCCAATGCAATGTCCAATGTGGGAACACAGATAACATTAATAACATTTAGATTTTAACTAAAAATGAAGTGCTATATAGTTTTAAAATTTTTGAAGGGAGAAATATAAAACAAACATTATTTTAGATGAAGAAGCATCTATTTTCAAGTTAAGTAACTTTATCTTGACTTTTCAGAAATCATTTGATAAGGTGCCACATGAGAGGCTGGGCATCAAACTAAAAGAACTGGGAGTTCAGGGTGTTGTTTGTAGATGAGTGCAAAATTGGCTAAGACACAGGAAGCAGAGAGTGGTGGTCCAAGGAACTTTCTCAGAATTGGCAGATGTTAAGAGTAGTGTCCCAAAGGGGTCAGGCTAGGGCCACTATTTTAGTACAGTGGATCCAGGTCATTACTTTAAAATGAGTTCAGCAAGAATACGGCGACATGGTTGGAAACTTGCTATGGGAAAATTTTGCACCAACATTACGTTTTTTTTTCACACAGAGAACCATAGACACATAGAATAAGTTACCAAGTAATGTGATAGACAGATTGTTCTAATGTTCTAACAGAAAAAGATATTGAAATGTTTCAGATTGTACAATGTTTATAAAAAGTATTCACACCCTTGGAAGTTTTCACATTTTATTTTTATACAGCATTAAATCACAGTGAATTTAACAGTGGATTCAAAAAGTATTCAGATCCCTACACTTTTTCATATTTTGCTATGTTGCAATAAAATCATTTAAATTATTTTTTTCCCACATCAAGCAACACTCAATACCCCAGAATGACACAACAAAAACAGAAATTTAGAAATTTTTGCAAATGTATTAAAAATAACAAAAAACTGAAATATCCCATTGACATAGTTTTCAGTACTTAGTTGAAGCACCTTTGGCAGCGATTACAGCCTGGAGTCTTTTTGGGTATTATGTGTTAAGCGTCACACACTTGGATTTGGGAACGTTCTTCTCTGCAGATCCTCTTAAGCTCTGTCAGGTTGGATGAAGACCATCGTTGGACAGCTGTTTTCAGGAGCCTATGTATTAACGTTTTTTTCACATAAAAGTGTTGCATTAATGCACACTTTGAAATGTATAACAACTAAACTTGGCGTAAAGCCATGCACATTTTCATGGCTGCCTGACACCATTGTGTATGCATGTTTCTGCTTGATTTTGCAAACTGGCGGCACCCAATGTCAAAGCGGTGCTATTGTTTCTATGTAGTCTCCTTTTTTCAGATTCATATCAATGATGCAAGATGTATCAAATACGTCAGAATTAATTGCATATCGTTTATAAATTTAAGGCACTTGATTGTAATCATTCTGTGACAATATAATGGTGTACACAATGGCCAAACTATTCCAAACACCATAGCTGCCTTAGCGTTTTACTCTCAGTGCACCACTCAGAATATTTTAACACATTGTTTTTGTGTGTGGAATCACAGCTGTACAGCAGCTGATCGGAAAGCCCTGGAAGACATTTAAAGCATATGCTGCCTCAGGAAAGCCACCAGCATCTGCATGAATTCTGTAATAATTCACAACCTGAGCCACTTTACTGGCCATTTGCTGTATCTGCACTATATGACATGTATATTGTACTTATCATTTCACACTATATATTTTTCATTATTTTTATCGTTTATTATTATATCATTTTATAGGAAAAATGTTTATGGAGGATTTGCATATTGAATCTCATTGTACCATACAATGACAATAAAGGAATTTGATTTAATTCAATAGAAGAGAGTGCGTATTTATAGATGATGATGACTGGCTTCTAAATTAATTTAGATTTCCAAGAGCTATCCTCTTGGGGCTGTGTGCTGTTAGAACACTATGATGTATATTGGTGTCATTTTTATGATGAAACATATTAAAGTATGCATAATACATTTTACAGATAAATTGTTAATTTAATTTAAAAAATGTATACTGTTAATAATTAAACATATGGGGCACAGTGGTAGCGATGAGCTGGTGCCCTGTCCAGGGATTGTTCCTCCCTCTTGCTGTATGCTTGCTGGGACTGGTGTGATCCTGGATGGATAGATGGATGGAATAATTAAACATGTACTACAAAGTTTTTTCAGTGTTCTTTAAAGGTTTTGAAGAATCGTCATTCTAAGCTTACAGCTGGTTTGACATTTATTACAGAGCTTATATTGCGGTGATTGGTTACGTGGAGAAAGAAAATGGCAGGACAAGAATTGGGGGTTGGTATGTTTGACAGACACAGTACTGCTGCAATAAATTCTTTTATCAAGGGTCGCACGCGTTCCAGCAAGCATCTTGTGGGAGGCAGAAACAATCCCTGGACAGGAGAGTCAAGAACGATAGCTAAAATCCTGTTTTTGCTTTGTCATCCTGGCGTATTGAGTATAGCTTGATGTGGAGAAAATGAAATATAAATAATTTTGACACAAGAGTGCAACATAGAAAAATGTGAATAAAGTGAAAGGGTCTGAATACTTTTTGTATCCACTGTGTATGACAGCTAGACATACTATTTTAGGCTGATAATCCATCAAAGGTGCAGATATAGAAAATGGTTACCTATGTAAAAAAAATATTTCTTTGTTGTTGAATTACAGCACTGTACTTTGTATTAAAAATTATTTATTAAGCCAACTCTAATATTCATCTAGCACCTTATTTGTTTAAGAATGGTTTGTGGCATTTATGGCACACCTGACCTCCTTGGAAAGATTTCATGGATGTTTATCTTAAAAACCTCCATAAAAGTAAGCAAGTAAAGATAATTAGACATTACTTTCATTATAAATAAACATACTCTGGTGATATATAGTGGACGAGTGTAAGCCACTTATCTGAAAAATAATTAATTTATGTGAAGTAATTGAGAGCATTGGAAGAAAATGGATTTCCATGCTACAGTTTAATGTAATGAGTAATTAAAAACTGTATTAGGTATATTCCTTTATAATGAAAGTTACACCAAAATTAATTTGATTCGCCACACTGTAATCCATTCATTAGCATATTCCAGGAATTATTTTTTTTATTTTAGTAAGTTATTTAGTTACAATAATGACCTACATAAGTTGATTAAAGTCAAGTCAGGAAGGACATCTTTTTCTAAGATGGATGGCAATTATTTAGTTCAGATGAATTGTCACCATTTCCACTGAAATCAATCACTCCAGTCATTAAATGCCAATGGGTACCTTGTCCACATGGCAGCTTAATGCTTTACACATGATAAAGCAGGGCTGATTCCTCAAATCTGACATCTGCTTGGTATCACTTTAGATTTGTCTATACTTACTGTATAATTAATTAATTTCTAATAACTACTTTTAGGATATCATTATCAGTTGATAGGTTTAGTCTAATGAAACGAACAGTTTTACTGTGTAATGAAATTTGACAACTGCTTCAGTGTTTCTATACTTAAAATACAACAATTTATATGTAATTTATATAAACTCGCTGCGTGGAGTTTGCATGTTCTCCCCGTGTCTGCGTGGGTTTCCCCTGGTACTCCGGTTTTCTCCCACAGTCCAAAGACATGCAGGTTAGGTGCATTGGTGATCCTAAATTGTCCCTAGTGTGTGCTTGGTGTGTGTGTGTGTGTGCCCTGTGGTGGGCTGGCGCCCTGCCCGGGGTTTGTTCCTGCCTTGCACCCTGTGTTGGCTTGGGTTGGCTCCAGCAGACCCCCATGACCCTGTGTTAGGATATAGCGGGTTGGAAAATGGATGGATGGAGTCCTGGACACCCGGAGAGCTTCCGGGAGAACAGCCGGCACTTCCGCCACACTGGGGCGAGTCCAGGGAGGAATGCCGGGAAACACCTGGAGCTCATCCGGGATGAAATAAAAGGGGCCGTCTCCCTTCATTCGAGGCTGGAGTCGGGTGGAAGCAGGACAAGGCAGGAGAGAGAGTGGAGGCGGCCCGAAGAGGAAGGCATTGTGTGGCCAGGACTGTGTGGGGGTTCGTGTGTGCACTGACTTTATTCTGTATATAATAGTGTAAATAAACGTGTGGTGGTGATGAACAACATGTCCGCCTGTCTGTGTCCGGGCCGAGTCCACAGTACGTATAAAATTGACACATGATGAACAGGGTGAAATGCCTCCAGACAGACCCACAAGCCAAGACATGGCAAGCTTCAGCCTGCACAAGCTTAAAATGGAGGATTGGATTTTTAAAGTAAAAAAAAAAATACTTGTAGCCTAGTTTGCGTTATGTTTACCTCTGGAAAAATAAGTCAAAAACATTGAATTTTTTTCATCAAGGAAAAATGTTATTATTAGTAACAAAAACTGTCAACATAATTACAGTAGGAAGGGTAAGTCTAGTGTCCACTGCCGTACTGATGCAAATTTAGTACACATCCTTCATAATCAACGCTCAGCCCGACATTGTAATCAGAAAAGTTGAAGCAGGTTTCTTTGCACACTTTTCTTTGAATATTTTTTTCTGTTAATGGAGCATAAGAGGGTATAATGTCAATGCCTGATCTGCATGAGTTTCGCACCCCTTGTGTTATTGTTGGTTACAACAGCACAAGACTTAGTGACTTCAACATTTCCCTTAACACAAAGTACATTTGCAGCATTGTGCTTAGGGGGCTAATGTCTTTATTAAGTTATTGCAATTATTTTTCCCTTTTTCCACATAACTACTTGCACCCCACTGCAGCTGTACATGACTGAATTCAACAGGCATATCACAGTAGTTTAGTTGTACACTCCTGTATACATAACTTTTACTATCCCTGTCAACGTCAGATGGCCAGTTCATATTGTCTTCACTACTGATTGATTCAACTTAATGGTTCGATTTCAATTTGTTCAAATGCAGACTTTACAGCTTCTAATTTTCATGCCATTGTGTTTTGTTTGAAGATTCTACCACAGTCAAGAATATTGATAAGTTACATAAGAATGGCAAAGCACAGAAATATTCTTGATATTTTTGCAGCATGAGGTTATTTATTCACTAGTTGGCAACAGAAGACTGTCCTAAGAGTTATTTGGGCTTAACATTTTGAAAGTGAATAATCAAACTTCAACCCAAGTACAATTCAGAGTTAACAGTACTAACAAAAAATTCAAAGCCAGAGTAATGCTCGGGATTGACGACAAAAGAGATTAATACCTAATACAAAAAAAAAAAAACCTTTCAATGGAAAGAATGTGACTGTTAACTTTCTGGCTTCAAGAACAAAACCAAAACTGCTCATTACATTTATCAAAGAAATTGTTAAATAAGCATAGAAGCATAAAAAGTGGCAAAAGAAGGCAAAAAAGCCAAACTTAATCAAAATGATTAGCCTAAAAAGGCAATCCAAACCAAACAAGTCCAAAACTGAAAACCAACAGCAAAGTCCAAAAAACAGTAGAAAAAGTTCAATAAAAAGAAACTCCAATATAATACTCCTATCCACAAACTTCAGTGACTCTCTGGATATAAAGGTGGAACGCTGTGTCTGAGCTGTCCACTGGCTATTGTCAAAGGAAAACACAAAACATTGAAAATGGCTTGGGGTTGCCACCACATTTACTTGAAAATCAAGCATAGAGAAAATAATATGAAGTGTTTTCAGACAGAGCTCAATACAGAACTGATTCAAGCTAAAAAAGATGGAAGTTATATGCAGTATAGTGGAGAGTGAAAGAGAGATTAGGAGAGTCGGGACAAGAAGTGAGATCATCAGGCAAGGCATTCTTTACGATGGTCTGTGGAGGACAAAAGTGCAAAAGTATTAGATGACATTGCCAACCCCTGGTCTGGAGAATATCTACCTTTATTTGAGCCTGTAACCTGTTTCTTAATTGCATGTGTCTTACTATTTAGTTCCAAGTTGGTGAAGCTCAGGTCAGTGATGTCAGTGTGGCCCCATCTCTTGGGGTACCACCTGCAAAACACAATTTATACAAAAAAACATTGTAGTTACGAATTAAATAAAGAAAAATATAAACATTTTACATAAAAAAGCAGAAATAGTGAAACATGTAAACTTAAAAAACAAGGAAAACATTAAAAAGATCAAAAATAAATTTAAGTTAGGGTGATAACCCTGGCTGAACCATAACACAATACATCTACTGAAACCCAAAGTTCTGAACATAATGTTAGTGTTTGTATTTAAAGTATATTGAAAATGTTTAATATTTCTAGCATCTTGCTGTGACAGCTTCTTTTTTTTAAGTGCCAAGCCAGTAGTCATGATGCAGGTCCTGGTTGTCACGGGCATGGTGACATGGGTCACAACGTAGGGCGCCAGTTACCTGAAGCAGTTAAAAGATTGCTTTCAGCGGCTATTCCCCATCTGAGTTTGTGAATAAAAAAAAGAACCCTTCCATTTGCAATTTTATGGAAACCTTTTACTTACTGACATCCCAGTAATGAATTTTGTGGTCTGGTTCTTGATGTCTGATAGTTGGTGTCCTTTTTGTATCTGATGAAAGATCAGTTGGACTCATGGTTCTGACACCAGTTTTTTATCGCTTTGACTAACGCAAATCTCCAGGTCCTTTTCATTTTTCCTAACTGCCTTTTGCTAGTCGGTACACCATAAGGAACAACTAATATACAATCAGAAGTAACCTTTCTCAAAGTAATTTATGTGTAAACATTCTTTTTACTATTTTTAAATAGAAAAACAGATAACAGTATAAAAAAAGTGCAACATCAAAAAGACAAAGTCGTATCCCACCGGTGCCACCCCCAAACCCCATGTGGAGATGAATAAAAAAAGCAAAAAAAAAGTAATAAAGAGTAATAAAGTTCTAGCAGCATGCACTACACATCCTAATTAAAACAACATAACTGATTTTTAATAGGCGCAATTCCTTTTTCTAAGGATGATATTGTGAAAGGAGAACAGAACTTAATACAAGTGTTTTGTCTTGGTAGAGTCATAGGAGATTCTACTTTCCCCATTTTGTACTCTTTATTGTGTAGACCGGGTGTCGAACTCCGGGCCTGGAGGGCCACAGTGGCTGCAGGTTTTCATTCTAACCCTTTTCCTAATCAGTTTTCACTGCTAATTAACTCCTTTTCCCTTCATTTGAATAGTCTTCTTTTTAAGGATTCAGTCCTCTGAATTTATTCTTTATTTCATTCAAGGACAGCCAAACAGAAATGAGATGTGAAACGAACCAAAAGATGACCAGCTAAACTTGGATTTCAAACTCCAACCAATTTCACTTAATCTCTTAATGAGAAGCTGATTCTTGCTGTTAATTAAACCCATTATTTACTTCCATGATTTGTTGCTGCTCTCATTCTGACACAGCAGACATTTCCAAAACTGTTTTCTGTTTTTTCTAAATGTTTTGGTGACCTGAGAGATTGACCTTACCGAGACCATCACCTATCTTTATTTTCAGATATTGTGTGATGACCACAGGTGAGCTGGTTGTGTGGCGGCTTGTTTTGTGTCTCAAATTAATGAAAAAGAGACAACTAAGGGGCCTGAGTCAAGTTAATTAAAAAAAATAAGGCAAAAGAAGTTAATTAGCAGCAAAAACGGGTCACTAATGAAGACGATGGTTAGAATGAAAACCTACAGCCAGTGTTGCCCTCTAGGACCAGAGTTTGACACCCATGGTATAGACTTTATCTGAATGCCTCAAATCCCATAGACTTACCACTGTTTATAAGGTATTGCACTTTAGCACTTCTCCCCACCTTCCTTTCTACATCTATAACCTCGGGCAAATAGACAGTGTAAAAGGACAAGCAGGAGTTAAGTTACACATTTTAATAATGTATTATTGATAATATTCGTAATAATAAAAAAGTAGAGTACATGTGAGTGTTGGCAAACCATAGAATCTGATAATGCTAGATATGTAGTTTCAGGTATCATACAGACTTATAGTTATTCAAATGTCTCTGGTCAAGTCATCTTTTCTAGTCAGCTTTCTTCAGGACAGGCTGCATGCCTGTCTCAATATGGCTGCTGTGTTGTGCTCCTCATTGTGTTCTCTCCTTGGTGTACAAGGGAGGAGTAAAGTGACCAACATTATATATTTCTGTCCAAATTATTAGACCAATTATGGTGTTGTGGTACAGAAATGCCTCTGATTCAGAACCAATCCCAAACAGTCATACTTCAGACCAATGGGAGCACACACTGCCTTTTTACACCTCCCCTCAAGTAGTGGGTAGGCTTATAGAATGTCAGCTAGGTAGATTTATGGCCTTCCTGTGGGGCCTGGCTTATAGAATGTCCTGCACTGAATCACCCTTGTCAAACCAGTTTGAGGCTCCGCCCCCAACCCTGCAATAAATGTCACATTCTGAGCCAATCCTAAAGTCTCGGGGGTTGAATAGTTTGACATAAAACTAAAACAAGCCTAATGAAACACTACTATTACAATTGGTATGTCTAGCTTATAAATGAAGACATACCAAATATTTATCAACTTATAAACACAATAGCACTCCACCACAACCAGCATCTAGAAGTTCTACAAGAAATGTTACGAAAGAAGTTCCTCCAAAAATGTATTGGACATTGATCTTCCTGCAAGATGCAGATGGATCTTAGCAGGTAACAAACTCACTTTAACTAATTTCAAATCTGAGAATGAAAAGGAGTTTAATGAAAAATAAGCAAAAAAAAAGCTGTGGAGAACAAGGAATACAGAAATCTAAAATGACGACAGAGAGGTGGAATTCAAGTTCCACAAAGATGCTGCAAGAGGGCAGGACCAAAATATATGAAGGCAGATTTTAAGCAGTAAAATAATTTGTAATTGAAGTCATCAGGGGCTTCATGTATAACACCATGCACAGAATTCACATTATAACATGGCGTACGGACAAAAGCGGAAATGTGATTACACACAAAACAATACAGATGCATAAATCTGTGTGTACGCCAAGTTCTTCCGTTACATAAATCCCAGTCAGCGTGAAAAGTATGCACATGCACGCGCCTGCTGCCCCGCCCCGACTCCTCTCAGAATTACACAACTTTGAATATGCAAATCATTATAAATAGCCCTTAATTTCCCCTTGGGATTAATAAAGTATCTATCTATCTATCTTAAGCTCGGCCTTCTGTGAAAAGGCAATGGCAAAAGCAAGAGGGAAAATAAAAGAATTTCAGAGAATACTAAGTGGAGGCAAAGAAAAACTTACTATTTGTTGGTTTAAACAGTGGTATAAACAACAAAAGGAAGCTGATCGAGTGACATAGAGTGTCAGAGAAACTCGAAAGTTCAAGTTCACAAAGTCACACAGTGCCCGAAATAAAAAAGAAGTTGTCAGATATCAAAGTCGCCGTGAGAAGGCGAGTCATAGCCCACTGTCTGAATGTCATAAAGCTTATTAGGGTACAGAGAAAAAAAAGGCACACAGTGGGGGAAAAAGCATGAAATGTCAACTTTAATCTCTAAATTTCCACTTTAATCACATAGTTTATTTTATCATTAAAGTAGAACATCATAAACTTTATCTTAAAATCGTTTAATTTACTAGTTTCTCAAATCCCATCGTAACTAAAGTAACACGTTAAATGCTTTGTTTTGTATTTGATCTTCTATGTGCTCTATGTGTGTGAATCACTACGTGCTTCTGGGCTTTCTCTTTCTCCGACAGGACACAGAATCCATTACATTTGTGATATTACAGCTCTCTGAATAATTAAAATACTGAGTAGTATACGCGATATTTTCATGATGATAGGAGTTAAAGCATGTTATTAAACATGGGAACACAGTGGTGCAGTTATTGTTCATGTCTCACGCAAGATGCTTGCTGCGCCGTGTGCTACCTTCGATGAAATACTTTATTGTAGCAGTACTGTCTCTTTCAAACGTACTAACCTCCAATTCCTGTCCTTACTTTACTTTCTCCAAATACCCAATCGCCACACAATCAGCTCTGTAAAAGACGTTAAGCCATCTGTAAGTTTAGAACGCAGATTCTTCAAAACTTTTAAGGAACATTGAAATATCTTCGTAGTACATGTTTAATTATTCTATCCATCTATCCTTCCAGTGTTGCGTCAGCACAAGCAAGAATACAGCATGAGGCAGGAACAATCTGTAAACGGAGCGCCAGCCGCTCGCTAGCACTGCAGCATCGTGTTGTTAAAGTTTTATCTGTATAATATAATAAACATATTTTGCTGCATTTCATCTTAAAAATGATATCGTCATCATATGTAAATATGCGCTTTATAAAGTGGCTCAGGTTGTGCAATATTATAACTGTAGTGCAAGTTTACAGTGAGGTGATTGTACTAATAAGTACAAACAGTTCTTCAAGAAGCACTTGATGGACTGATTGAGTGTGTTTAGAGTTCTTGGGATGAAACTGTTTCTGAACTGCGAGGTCAGTACAGGAAAGGCTCTGAAGCATTTGCGATATGAGAGCAGTTCAATAGACAGCATGGCTGAGCCAGCGTGTGCTTGATGCTGTATACCGATAAATCTCTGTCCGATCAGCTGCTGTACAGCTGTGATTCCACACTCAGATACAATGATATTAATACTCTAAGTGGCGCAGTGAGAGTAATATGGAAAAAGATGATCTGATGTGGGATCCGAGGTGCAGTGAGAGTAACAACTCTAAAGCAGTTATGGTATTTGGAATAGTTTGACCATTCTATGGACCATTATATTGTTACAGGTTAATTATAATCAGATGCATTAAACTAATAAACAATATGCGGTTAATTTCAGTGTATTTATAAAGCCGCGTCAGGGATGTGGATCTAAAAAAGAAAGGATAAACACACGGGAACAGTAGCATTTTGACGCTGGGTGCCGCCAGTCTGCAAAACCGAGCAGAGAACTTGTGTACGACAGGGTATGAGCTACCGTGAAAATGTGCGTGGCTTTACGCCAAGTTTAGGTTTTATACATTGCGATTTGAACGTGGAAACGTTCTTACACAACATTTTTGTGTGTACGCACCGTTTATACATGAAGCCCCTGGAATGTTTATCTGTTTTAAAGCAGATGAGCTTATAAATTCGAAACTGCTTTTCAATGGGAGGCTTTGAAATTTCAGAACTTTGTACAATGCAATGTATTCAAGCTATCCTAATGAAAATTTAATTTTCTATGCAAATTTTCTTGAAGAATAAGTGTGCCAAATTTCAATTAAATTGGTCCATTGGGAACCGAGTTGTTTCATTGGACAGACTGACAGTCATGGAGATTATAGTAGGTACTTAGTACCTTAGTAGGCAAACAGTACCTAGCAAAAAAGGCAAACAGTGGAGTCTTCCTCACAAAAATATTTCATGCTTACATGCTGTTTATGTCAGAAATTAGCTGGAATTTCAAACTGAATGCATGTAGTACTAGGGTGTTTAACTGTGTTAGCCATTATTGATGTAGTGAGAAGTCAAGCAAAATGACACCTTTTATTAGCTAACTAAAAAAATTACAATATGCAAGCTTTCAAGGCAACTCAGGCCCCTCCTTCAGGCAAGATGTCTACAGTCTAATCTGCAATTGATTCCATCTTGCCTGAAGAAGGCGCCTGAGTTGCCTCGAAAGCTTGCATATTGTAATCTTTTTAGTTAGCTAATAAAAGGTGTCAAACTGAATGCATTAAAGATTTATATAAACTCTTTAAAGTAATGACAATTACATTTTAGTAACTTGGCCACCACGACTTATTTTTGGGTTGCAACCTGTAACATGAAATTAGTCTTGGTAAACTTGATTAATCATACCTGCTGGACAAACAAGCTTGTCCACATACCAAACTGGAAGACAGGCTTATTCTAAAGCTGCTTGGTAATAGTGAGAGAACAATCAATCTGGCAAATTTTGAAAAAATACTGAAAATAAATAGAGGAATAAAGCCAAATCTACACTAGAATAATTCTCACCATTATACTACACTGTATCAGTGTTGAAAATACACTTTCATCAGCAGTTTTATTATTATTCAGAGAATGCCTTGCCTGGTATGTTGAAAAGCAGAAAGCATTTAGAAATGCTTTTTTCTCAAAAGATTATCAAGAAGCGGAAACTAAGCATTATCTAAGTGTTACCAAAAGAAAATGAAACTGGCCATATTGATCTTGACAGCCCATCTGACTAATAGGCTGGCCTGTCAGCCAGTGACAGCAATGGCTGGATGTGTCTTATGCCTCTGCTATATTTGTTAAAGAAAAAAAGAAAGACGTGCTAGATCCATGACTGGTAAATGCTTTTCACATGGAACTGACTAAGACATTAAAAATGAACAGCTATATAGATTGCTTTCTTCAGAGGAATCTCACTGACTCTAGTATCATCAAACTGAATGATTATGCAAACCAGCAACAATTAGTTCTCCAAAGAGACTCATTATTGAAATTTTAAAATTTTGACTGAATGTGTTTAGTTTAACACCTTTGCTTTCTATCACACATTACATTGCACTTTCCTGTTTAACTAGCTTTTTTATCCCACTATAGCTTTGTGTAAAGGCTATAATGGACATGAGAGCATCTGGGAGTGAAATGAAGTTTCTGAAAATGAAATAACTAAGGGAAGACAACAGTAAAGTAATTCAGTAGCTGTACATAGTTCTTATAATGTTCTTAATGCATGTGTAAATGTGTTGTTCATAAACAGAAATAATAAAAGGTTTTGTGTGAAAAAGCTAGATTGCATCACATGTAAAATAAGGTCACTGAGGGATAAATGCAAGATGGGTCTAACTGAAGCCTGCAGTACCTATGACTTAAGTCATGTAATGGCCACAGCATCACGACATGGCGCACCACATCAGACACAAAATGCTCTCTGATGTCAGAATGGTGCTGTTTCAATAGATCTTTGCAAATCTATGGATTCAGAGTTTAAAATTTAGATGGCAGTTAGTTTGTTGTAACATTTATTAACATAATATGTTATACTTTATTACTAAGGTACAAATTGTATCTCAGTGTAATAAAAATGTCAGTTGAATCACTGTGCAAGGAACGAGCTAATGCTAAGCACTCTAAGGCTGTGTAATGAGAGACAAACACAAATAAAAAGGTTTGGGGAATCCACCCCATATATTGTGAGATTAGGGTCGAAAAAAGAGCTTTGTGATACTCCACCGAGTAGCCTGTCGAGACTGAGTCATAATAAGGGCCAGACTGCAGAGCAAAGGTGGTAGGCTTTTATAGCTGAGGGAAAGGAAGATGTAGGTCATCTGGAGGGGGAGAGGAAGTGAGGTCATCAGGGGGTGTGGTCTGAAACCGGAAGAGGAACATTGCTAGGTCTTACTGCTTCTGTAAGAATGGGAGAAGATGCATTAGAACACCGATTACCCCCTGTACCTGCATTTCAGCATTAGCTAACCCCCCTGCTGTCTCGAATGAGAATCGTGTGTCTCTTTCGCAAATAACATTAATGAGAATGGTGTGACTCATTCTCGGGTAATGATTAAGTTCAGAAATTAAATGAATGAAAGTCATTTTTGCTCATTCTTAAGTAATGATTCAGTTCATGAATCAAATAATTGAGAATTTTGTGACTCATTAACAAATTATATTAAAGGGAATTGTGTGACACATTCTTGTGTAATGATTCAGTTTGTGAATCGAATGAGAATTACGTGACTCATTTGCGAATAAAATAAACTAGAATCATGTGAATTGTTCTCAAGCAATGAGACAGTTCATGAATTACAGTTAATGAACAAAAACCATGTGTCTCATTTGCTAAACAAATGAACTAATATTGTGTGATTTGATCTCGGGAAATTTGACAAGCTGTGAAAAGTGTGAAGTAAAGTAAAACTGAAAGCAAATAATTGTTAGAAATTAGAATTATATTTTTATAAGGTTCAGCTTTGTGTAACAAATATGTTGAATACACAAAGGGACACAAATGTATTGGTGTAATATGTTTATATATTCTGTTTAAAATAATTGCAATAACAATTGTACAAAGTAAACCACATTCTAATATAAATGTGTTGTTGACTGTAGTTTTGTTAACATACTTGTATGATGAATGAGAGAATGAACGATGACAGAGTTCTAGTTCTCCAATAATGATTTAGTTCTAACTAGAAATAATCATGTGTGAAGTGAACAAAAATCATGAATCAGATGGCATCACACATGTGCTTTAGCACTGCTGTTGAGCTCTACTGAATCCATTCATGCCTTTGAATTGCTTCCCATGATTCAATGTAAAGAGTCAAACAACAAGAATGAATCGTTCACAAATTACCCATCACAACCAGACGGGGGGCAGTCAGAGAGTTAGAGAGAAACAAACAGACCTAAATTGGCTGGATAGGTGAAAGTGTGGAAGCCATGACAATTAGACGTCATGCTCTGGGGGCCAAGTGAAATATCAGAGGTAGTAGTCAATTTGATTTCTATGACCACAAGAAAGAGGAATTAATAGACAGAATTGTAAATAGTTATCGTTGACTTTTTTTTCATGCTGTTGCTTAAGCTGCTGTTCTTTTATTTTTATTACTTTAGAAACCCAACGTTTCTTTCCTCCTCTAAGGGAAAAATTAAGAATATGCAATGATGTGAGCATTTTCAAAATCAGTTTATGTAGTAAACACTCCAAAATAGATAGACTGCATCTTCATTCCACTCTTCTTCAAATTTTTCATATAATTTTTCCCGGCTATTGTACCATCAAATTAAAGCAACAGGGTATCCATGTTGTGTTATTCCAGGCAAAGAGCATTGAATAGGCTGACAAAGAGAGCTTGTGACTCTGTTGTAGAGCTCATTGTAGTAATAAAAGAAAGGGGCCATGTGTGTCTGACTATTCTCTCCCAGAAACATTTATACCCAGTCTTATTTGCATCCCTTCTACATTTTCTCTATTTTGCATCTGTTAATACCAAGCCCATTTGTTTCCATATTTCTACATTTTAAGAATAGGAAGTTTCAATGACTTTTTGATGGCCTCATATTGATTCACTACTGGGGATTTAACAGGCAAATTTTTGATTTACAATCCAACACCTTCACACTTGTAAGTTTAAAATGTTTTGTTTTAAAATCTCATGTTCTCTTATGTGGAATTTTACATTTTTTGGTAATAGTTAACAATGAAAATCATAGGCTTTTGGAGGGTGCAAATGACTAATTTATTAGACCTCAAAAAAACTTAATAAAAAGAAATTAATATTTTTTAATCTACAAATTCATAAAACTCAAAATTAACAACATTCATAATTTTAACACTTGAGAAATAAGTCAGGTAAAGCACTGTACTCTGCCCTGAAGTAAAGTTCT
The DNA here is from genome assembly GCA_026402145.1 of Polypterus bichir lapradei. NCBI lineage: Eukaryota > Metazoa > Chordata > Cladistia > Polypteriformes > Polypteridae > Polypterus > Polypterus bichir. The sequence goes on along the minus strand of JANRMT010062841.1, from coordinate 26,068,510 downwards.
GGAGGGAAGAATAAGGGTAAATGCAGTTACAGCTGAAGGCATTGTGCCTGGACAGGACAGACACTATATTTAAGTAGTTTTTGGTTTTAATTATCTGATAACAGTAAATAGTTGTTTCATTTATTTCTTATACTTGTAGACATTAAAATGTTACCTTAGGGACCTTGTTTTCTTTAGATAAGAAGGAAATGAAAACAAACAAAAACAATGTTATCTTTGTAGAAACAAACAGAATGTAGTAAAAAACACAGGCAAAATGTAAATATTTTACATATTGTAAATTGTCAGGAATGCAATGACATTTCTGACTTTATGCCAACTAAAGAACACTGCAGCAGTGTCTAGAACTAGAAGAGTAAGTTTTTCTATCTGCGCTTTCCTTATCTCTGACACTGCTAACCTTGGAAGAGGAACAACAATTCCAGACAAGACTCCGCCCACTGATCAGTCAATCAAAGCCCTAATCATGGCACTAACCAATAGGCTGATGAATAAGAAGGTAGATGGGACATACTCCTTGTACAGTGAGATTTCAGAGTGCAATAGCATCTATAGGCAGAGATTACAGTTAAATGGGATCTGTAAAAGGAACCACAATGGTTTATCGTAGCATTTATTTTAGTGTTTTATATAAATTTTAGTTGCAATACATGTCCAAAATATCTCTTACCTTTCACATTACTTCAGTGTTCCTCCTGCACCTTTTGTCAGAACCCATTTATGTCTCAACCTTTATTGATTGCATTCCCATAAAGCCTGCTTCTCAGACTTTGTCATTTTGAGGTGCTGTGCTCACCTCCTGTCTGCTTTTTGACTATAATTAAAGTTAGAAGGGCCCCCATTACCCACTGTGAAAACATTCATATTCTTGTGAATATTTCCCATTTTTGAAGGTGACTCTGGTTGCGCCTCTTTAGTAGTTAGCAACTCAATGTCATGCATTGTTGCCGTTGAAATTCTTCATTTAACTCTTTTTTTGCAAAAAAAAAAGAAGTCACAATCAGGAAGTGAACTTTGCACCCCTAATGTATCATATCATCATTCCTATGAATGGGCCACTAGAGTCCATATGAATGATCAGGCCAAAGCTAAACTGACCAATCAGATTGTTCAGAGGGACCAGACACACACAAATTGAGAGAGAGAAGTGTTTTATTATATAGTAGAAATTGCATGGTTGTCAGTGTGGAGATAATCTGTGTGGGTGGTTAGCCCATTGACAAGGGCCCCATTATCTCAGAGTAACTGGCTTTTGTTTTCCTATTGCATATGTCATCTTTCCTTGAGTCTGAATGGGAGTTCCTCTAAGTTCTCTAGCTTTCCGTCCACGTTCAGGGTAATTTGGAGATTACAGATTGCCCCTTGAGGCTCGTTTTATGTTTTGGAATCATTATCCTGTGTAGGTGGTTAGCCCAATGACAAGGGCCCCATTACTTCGGGGCAACTGGCCTTTGGTTCACAGCTGCTTATTATAAATTTTCATAGCAATTCCATTCCTTGAAATTCCTCCTTCCATGGAGGTAAAGAATTTAGGTGTAATCATGGACTTTGACCTAAACTTTAAATTGCACATTAACCAGATTACTAGAAGTGCATTTTTTCACTTAAGGAACGTTGCAAAAGTTAGACATCTTATAACCCTGCAAGATGCTGAGAAATTAATTCATGCTTTTGTTTTTACTCGACTAGATTACTGTAATACACACCTAAGAGGACTGCCTAAGAAAGACATCAATCAGTTGCAATTAGTGCAGAATGCAGGAACAAGCATCTTAACTAGAAAAAGAAAATCTCAAACAGTTTTAGTGTCCTTACATTGGTTGTCCATGTCGTGTAAAACTGACTTTAAAATACTATTGATGGTGTATAAACCCTTAAATAATCTTGCCCATTCCTATATTTTTGGAGTACCTGTCCCCCTACATCCCAAGAAGAACCTTAGATCTTGTAAAGGTGGTCTGCGTATAATTTCAAAAGCCAAGCTTACGAGAAGTGGTGAGACGTGGAATACTTTACCAATATAGATATGGCAAGCTAATACCGTGGGACATTTTTAAAAACTGCTAAAAAAAACTTTTTTTTTTTTAATTTGGCTTTTTCATAGCTAAAATTTAGTTGCACTCTTAGACTGTACACGCATAGCATTATTTTCTTCAGGGATTTGCTATCTTTACTAATCTCTATTCTTCTCTGCTTTCTTTTTCAACAACAATAACAACATTTATTTATATAGCACATTTTCATACAAAAAAATGTAGCTCAAAGTGCTTTACAAAATGAAGAATAGAAAAATAAAAGACACAGTAAGAAAACAAAATAAGTCAACATGAATTAACATAGAATAAGAGTAAGGTCCGATGGCCAGGGTGGACAGAAAAAACAAAAAAAAAAACTCCAGATGGCCGGATAAAAAAAATAAAATCTGTAGGGATTCCAGACCATGAGACCGCCCAGTCCCCTCTGGGCAATCTACCTAACATAAATGAAACAGTCTTCTTTGTATTTAGGGTTCTCACGGAAGAACTTGATGATGATGGTCACGTAGACTTCTGGCTTTTAGTTCATCAATGTTGGAGCAACATGATGCTTTGAGTAGGTGGTGGTGGCGCAGGCCACCACCACAAAGAAACCGGAAAAAGAAACAGAAGAGAGAGTAGGGGTCAGTACGGATTTTAGAGCCACCATGAATAGATATTATGATGAACTGAACATACAGAGTATCAGGATTAAGTTAAAGTGAAGTTATGAGAAGGCCATGTTAAAGTAATTTTTCAGCAGTGTTTTAAAGTGCTCCACTGTATTAGCCTGGCGAATTCCTATTGGCAGGCTATTCCAGATTTTAGGTGCATAACAGCAGAAGGCCGCCTCACCACTTCTTTTAAGTTTAGCTTTTGGAATTGTAAGGAGACACTCATTTGATGATCTAAGGTTACGATTTGGAATATAGGGTGTCAGACATTCCGATATATAAGATGGAGCGAGATTATTTAAGGCTTTATAAACAATAAGCAGAATTTTAAAGTCAATTCTGAAAGACACAGGTAACCAGTTTAGTGACATCAAAACTGGAGAAATGTGTTCGGATTTTCTTTTCCTAGTTAGGATTCTAGCAGCTGCATTCTGCACTTGTTGCAAATGATTTATGTCTTTTTTGGGTAGTCCTGAGAGGAGTGCGTTACAGTAATCTAGTCAACTTAAAACAAAAGCATGAATTAATTTCTCAGCATCTTTCAAGGATATAAGAAGTCTAACTTTTGCTGTTTCTTAAGTGAAAAAATGCTGTCCTAGTGGTCTGATGAATATGTGATTTAAAATTCAGGTTACAGTCAACAGTTACCCCTAAGTTCTTTACCTCTGTCTTAACTTTTAATCCTAATGCATCAAGTTTATTTCTGATAACCTCATTAAATCCATTATTGCCAAACACTAAAATTTCAGTTTTCTCTTTATTTAGCTTGAGAAAATTACTATTCATCCATTCAGAAATACCAGTAAGACATTGTGTTAGTGAATCGAGAGAGTCGGTGTCATCAGGTGCTATTGATAAGTACAGCTGTGTCTCATCAGCATAGCTGTGGTAGCTCACGTTGTAACCTGAGATAATCTGACCTAACGGGAGCATGTAGATTGAGAAGAGCAGCAGACCCAGGATAGAGCCTTGTGGAACACCATATAGAATATCATGTGTCTTTGAGTTGTGATCACCACAACTAACAAAGAATTTTCTCCCTGCCAGGTAGGATTCAAACCAACTTAAGACACTGCCAGAGAGGCCCACCCATTGACTAAGGCGATTTCTAAGAATATTGTGATCAATGGTGTCAAATGCAGCACTCAGATCTAGGAGGATGAGAACAGATAAATGGCCTATGTCTGCATTTACCCGCAAGTCATTTACTACTTTAACGAGTGCAGTTTCTGTGCTGTGATTTGTTCTAAAACCTAACTGAAATTTATCAAGAATAGCATGTTTATTGAGGTGGTCATTTAACTGCAAAATGACTGCCTTTTCTAGAATTTTACTTAAGAAGAGCAGGTTAGAGATGGGTCTAAAATTTTCAAAAGCAGAGGGGTCAAGATTATTTTTCTTGAGTAGGGGTTTAACTACAGCAGTCTTAAGACAGTCTGGGAAGACCTCCGTATTTAATGACGAATTTACTATGTCAAGAATATTATCAATTAGCACGCCTGATACTTCCTTGAAAAACCTTGTTGGTATTGGGTCAAGGACGCAGGTGGAGGGATTCAGTTGAGAGATTATTCTATGTAAATCAGGTAAATCTATCCTGGTGAAAGAATTTAATTTGTTTATAACGGAGTACTGGGGCTTAGGAGGTTCCGTAGTGTTGGGGAGATGTACTATGTTATTTCTAATATCATTAATTTTTTGATTGAAAAATACAGCAATGTTCTCACAGGTTTCACTGGAAGTATTTTGGGGGCATTCCTTTGTGTTATCTGGGTTTAACAGACGATCAATTGTAGAAAATAAGACTCTGGGATTACTAGCATTCTTATTTATAATCTTAGAGAAATAGCAGCGCCTCTCAAGACGGACTGTGTTATTGCATTCTGTTATTTTAACCTTCAATATCTCATAATGGATAGTTAGTTTAGTTTTCCTCCATTTACGCTCAGCTCTACGACATGTTCTTTTTAAATCACACACTCTTTGGGTCTTCCATGGAATAACAATGCTAGAAGATTTTTTAACTGTCTTTTCAGGTGCAACTATGTCAACAGTAGCTCTTACTTTAGAATTAAAGTTTTCCACCTTACTATTTACATTATCCTCGCTATTGTAGTTGGCACTATAAACGGTCTGATTGCTTAGAATGTTTTTAAGTTTTAAAGCTGCTGATGAATCAAAGAAGCGTTTTTAACAATATGCTTCTCATGAATGCTTTCTATTATTATTTCTATATTAAATAGTAGAAGAAAGTGGTCTGATAGACCAATATCAATCATCTGCTTCACATCAACTTTTAGTCCTTTGGTAATTACTAAGTCTAACGTATGACCTGCTTTATGTGTAGGTTGATTAACGAGCTGTCTCAAATCAAAAGAGTCCAGGAGGTTCATGAATTCCTTTACTTTTTTACTTTTTTTACTTTTAGGTCACAACTTTCGATATGAAAGTTAAAGTCGCCGACAATTAAGAGTGTGTCAAAGTTCTTAATTAAAATTGACATTAAGTCTGAGAATTCCTCAAAGAAAGACGCTTTAAATTTAGCAGGTCTATACACGGATAATACTAGAATATGAGAATCTCCATGAATAACAATGGCGAGATACTCAAAGGACTTTAATTTACCAAAACTAACATCTTTACACTTTAACTGGCTCGAGTAAATGTTTGCCAAGCCACCCCCCTTTTTTCCCTGGTGGTCTGCACGAGTAAAACTGTAATCCGGAGGCGCAGATTCGATTAAAACAGCCGCACCATCTGAGTTAAGCCACGTTTCACTTAGTGCAATAAAATCAATGTTTCTATCACTAATAAGATCGTTTATAGAAAACGTCTTGGTTAGTTAAAACTCTAACATTTAATAGTGCCATATTTAATGTTTCGGAGGGGCAGAGCTGAATTCTATGTGCATTATTGGTATTTGGAACAGAAACTAAGTTATTTTTGTTAACGCCGCTCTGTGTGTATTTTTTATGTAATCAACAATCTGTTTTTATGGTTTTAATGCATTGTTGATCTAAAGTAGTAATTGCAATTAAATTATTGGTGTTTATGCCGCACTGCCTAGATTTTTTACGTGCATTAAGATTGGTTATTAGATTATTAATGTTGTGTACTTTTACGGAAGACTTTGTTAAGCCATTATGTCCTAGCAAAGCAGTAGCATTACGGAAGGGGTTTAAAGTAGAAATAGACAGTCAAGATAGACGAATTACCTTAGTGATGTTTTCGGAGAGGACCCGGGCGCCGAATCTATTCGGATGCAGGCCATCCCGCTTGAAGAAACGCGGCCCTTCCCAAAAGAGGTCCCAATTGTCGATGAACCTGATGTCTCGAGTCTCGCAGAAGCCTTTCAGCCAGTTGTTTAATCCCAGCAGACAACTGTAGTATTCATTTGATCGTCTGACGAGAGGTAGTGGACCTGAGATGAAGATTTTTGCCGATGGGGTCCTCTCCTTCGTGTCTTTAATTAGTGCTGCGAAGTCAGCCTTGAGAATCTCCAACTGTCAGTGCCTTATGTCGTTTACGCCAGCATGTAAAATAATGGATCCAACTGCCCTCTTGTGCTTCTCGTAGATGGTCGGCGCACGTCTCATCACATCTCGGACTCGAGTACTGGGAAAACAAGAAACAAAAGATTTTCGATTAGAGCATGTGATATTGAGGTTTCGTACAATCGAATCACCTACCACGATTACATCACCCAGGGCTGAAGGCAAACTGGGGACGCTGAGAGGGTCGAACCGGTTCTGGATTGAGATGGTCACCTGTGCCGATGGAGGTGAAACATGACGAGGTCTTCATCGGCGTCGTCGTCGCTCCTACGAGGCGTGGGGGTAAAGCTTACTTGTCCTTGGAATTGAGCGGCACGAGGTGGGGTTAATGTTACGTTGACTTAATATGTTGAGGATGGTTTATCCAGCAGCCGAGCCTTCAAGTCTCTAAGGTACCTTCGCCTGGACAGGAGTTTCTGAATCTGTTTGTCGAGTGCCTGGAGTTCTTCGACGACGACGGCAACGCGATTCATCTCACTGTCGGCCATTGTCTGCTTCTACTTCCGCTTTCGCTTCGTGACCTAGGAACCACCCTGCTGGTGGCTCCCCTAGCGGTTCTTCTGTGGTGGCGTTTTGCACCACCACCACCTGATCAAAGTTCTTTGCAGCCACCTGTGATACTGGAATGAGGGCAGGTGACCCAGCTGTCCACAAGATTCACAGCATTGAATCCTCTCTGATGAAGCCCCATTTTGAGGTGCTGCGTTCACCTCCTGTCTGCTTTTTGACCATCATTAAGGGTAGAAGGGTCCCCATTACCCACTGTGAAAACATTCATATTCTTGTGAATATTTTCCATTTTTGAAGGTGACTCTGGTTGCGCCTCTTTAGTAGTTAGCAACTCAATGTCATGCATTGTTGCTGTTGAAATTCTTCATTTAACTCTTTTTTTGCAAAAAAAAAATGAAGTCACAATCAGGAACTGAACTTTGCACCACTAATGTATCATGTCATCATTCCTATGAATGGGCCACCAGAGTCAATATGAATTGATTAGACCAAAGCTAAACTGACCAATCAGATTGCTGAGAGGGACCAGACACACACAAATTGAGAGAGACAAGCATTTGGTGAGACGTGGAATACTTTACAAATATAGATTTGGCAAGCTAATACCGTGGAACATTTTAACAAACTAAAAAACTTTTTTTTAATTTGTCTTTTTCATAGCTAAAATCTAGTTGCAATCTTAATAGATTATACAGGCATAGCATTATTTTCTTCAGGGATTTGCAATCTTTACTAATCTCTACTCTTCTCTGCTTTCTAATTCAGTTCTTCTCTGGTGGCGTTTTGTACCACCACCACCTGATCAAAGTTCTGTGCAGCCACCTGTGATACTGGAATGAGGGCAGATGACCCAGCTATCCACAAGACTTACAGCATTGAATCCCCTCTGACGAAGCCTGGAAACAATGAAAAACTATTTAAGCACATTTATGTTAGGTAGAATTCCCAGCAGGGGCTGGGTGGTCCTTTGGCCTTGGAACCCCTGCAGATTTTGTATTTTTTCTCCAGCTTAAATTAAGTTTTTATTATTTTTCTGTCCTCCTGGCCATCTGACTTTACAACAAGACTCATCTTTAAAAACTTATACTATAATATTGTATATAAGAATGCTACTTTTTTACTAACTATATATATGTGTTATAAGATCAAATGGATTTTTTTTTATTTTTTCTTTGTTACTTATTCATTATTATTCTTACCCAGTTTTTTTTCTTGCAGCTTTCACTTTGACATATTGTAAACCACTTTGAGCTACTTTCTTTGTATGAAAATATTTTAATTTTAGAGGTTTCAAAGTAAGAGTAAAATAAATATTTGATTAATTATTCCAACTAAACATTTTTGTAATGGTCATCTCCCTGACTATATTTATGAATTTTTTAGCTTATATCAGTCAGTATTTTATACGTCATCAGTTTTAAAGCATGATGTCCTTTTGACCTTTCCTATTAAGTCAAAATGAAATACAGCATGCGAGTTTATCACACCATGTTTTAGGAGCTTACTAACAGCAGTGACTTAACAGGCAGTGATTCTCCAGTCACAGAAGATTTATGAGCATGGAAGCAGTTAACTTTATACATTATAAAGTGAAGTAATTTTAATTTTTAAGTGCTTAATTTAAGGGTTATTTGTCAATCCCTGTAGAGTACTTGCATGTGACAGTAATCCATGCACGTTTATTGACCGATTACAAAACTAAAACCAGAAAATATATCTAACCTATCGTAAAATCTTACAGATTAATGTATGCTTCATATATTTGTTTACATGAAACTTCTATCGACTTACTGACTGTGTAAATAATTGGACGCATTTTTCAGTTCATACATAATAGTAAGGCAATTTTATTGCTTGGGAACTTTATTGATCAATAATCTCTTCTAAGAAAAGTAGACTCATTTTTTTTAAAGTTACTATTAAATTATTTCATGTTTTATAATAGTAATGATCAAGTACTTTAAAAACTTATAAATATAAAAAGCACATTTAAAAGACTGAATTTTGTTTCCAGGTGTGTCTTTGTGGAGTACCATTATTTCCTATGAATACCATTTGTTTGGATAGCTTAAAATAAACACGCAATTTTCCTTTGTTGACACATTTTATGCCAAATGTCCATACATTTTGGTAAAATTTCTTGCATAGTTTTGTGGAACATTTTTATTTTCAAAATGGAGCAAATGTGTTTTTTTCTTTGAAAGTTGTGCACTTGTAGGCAAATGTTTACCTGTACATAAAGTGGATTCAGAAAGCTTTCAGACCCCTTTACTTTCTGCACACTGTAGTGTGATGCTGATTTAATTTTCATATATATAAATGTCTACGAGTGGAATTGCGTGTGTCTGTCCGGCCCAGAAGTGAGAGGTGGAGTCGGGGTAAGGGCTCCGCCTCCAAGGAAACGGAAAACTTGCTTAGCCACTAATAACATAAGCAAGGCCAGTATGTCTGCAAAATGAAACCTATTAAGAAAGACAAAGTTGCTTATCTGCTAACGTCGGCAAAATGGTATCCCTTTTATTTTTCCTCCTGCCACTAATACACAAGCGATGGTAGCACGTCGGCAAAACGAATCCTCCTAGCAGAGAGATGCCCAGAGTAGTAATTTTCAATTACCTGACATCTCTACATTTCAATTTTTTTCTGACGATTTCAATAGTTTCTAGGACCCAGAGTTTTTTACAGCACGGGTTTACACAGCTAATAAATTAATAAATGTGCCATTTTTCCCCCTTCAATAAACCGTCAATAACCTAGAATTACAAAGTAAAAAGTAAACGTTTTCAATAAAGGTTCACAAATGTATTAATAATCAAAAACTGAAATCTCTCATTCTTATACATATTTAGACTTTTTGCTATGGAACTCCAAATTATGGTCAGGTGCACACTGTTTGCTTTAATTCAGACGTGTTTACAACTTGATTGTAGCCCACATATGGCAACTGAACTGATTGGACATTGTTTAAAAAGTCAAACATCTGTGCAAATAGGGTCCCAGAATTCACACTGCATGTTAGGTCAAAAACAAAGCCATGAAGTCCAAGGAACACTCTGCAAACTTCCAAAATAAGATTGTGAGGTGCAGATCAGGCGAGGGTATAAAATCATTTCTAAAGCTCTGAGTGGTTCCAGGAGCACTGTGACCTCAATAAATGTGAAACAGAAGAAGTTTCAAACTACCAGGAGTCTTCCTAGTAGAGTTGGCCATCTGGTGAAACTGAGTAACCAGGCAAGTAGGGCCCTTGTCTGGGAAGTGTGCAAAATAGCTAAAAAGTAGTTATTTGAAGGGCACATTAATGTTAGGTAGAATGCCCAGCAGGGGCTGGGTGGTCCTTTGGCCTTGGAACCCCTGCAGATTTTGTTTTTTTTTTTACATCTTAAATGAAGTTGTTACTGTTCATTCTGCCCTGGGAGCCATGTGACCTTATCACCAGACTCATCTTTAGAAACTTGCATTATGATATTGTATATAAGAATGCTACTTTTTTACTAATTATATATCTATGTGTTATAAAATCATAAGATTTTTGTTCTTTGTTACTTATTCATTATTATTCTTACCCAGTTATACAGTGACCTCAATTAATCTGAAATGGAAGAAGTTTCGAACTACCAGTTATCTTCCTAGTAGAGTTAGTCATCTAGTGAAACTGAGTAACCGGGCAAGCAGGGCCCTTATTAGGGAAATGTGCAAACCAATAAAAAGTAGTTAACTTAAAGGAAAAGTCCCAACCAAACAAATTTCAAAAGTAATCAAAAAAAAGAGACCAGAAATATGTCAAAACCTGCAAATCCACAAGAAAGCGATACTCAGAAATGACTCCAAACAACTTCAATACTAAACTGCTGGGACTCGCATCTGAGTAGAAATAAAAAGCCAGAAGGAGAAGCCAGCATTAGTGACATTGAGGTGACCCTGCCTCTTGGAGATTCACCCACAAAACACAGGGAACAGAGAGACCCATTTAATAAATTATTTTAGATAACATAAAAACCTGAAAAATAGCACGAAATCAACAAAAACAATGATAAAGTATAAAACGCACAGAAAGACAAGTTGTCACACCACCCATCTATTTGAATTTGTATGATATACTTTCATGCATATTAAGTATTTTGTATATTCACGTTCTGTTGCATGACCTTTGTGCTATTGGTGAGTTTAACTTTCAGGTTAAATTAAGCTCAATTTTGATTTTGTCCAACCAACCAACCATTATCCAACCTGCTATATCCTAACTATAGGGTCACGGGGGTCTGATTTTTGTTATGCAGCAAACTTCATAAGGTTACGCTCAAAGTTATAACGGATTTACAAATATAATATGGAAACAGAGACGTAAATAGAAATTCCAACAGGTAGATCGATACTCAATAACTGAAGCCATGTAACTACACTGGTTACCTGTGTCATTCAGGATTGACTTTAAAATTCTGCTTATGGTTTATAAAGCCTTAAATAATCTCGCCCCTTCTTATATATCGGAGTGTCTGACACCTTATATTCCAAATCGTAACCTCAGATCCTCAAATGAGTGTCTCCTTAGAATTCCAAGAACAAAACTTAAAAGAAGTGGTGAGGCGGCCTTCTGCTGCTATGCACCTAAAATCTGGAATAGCCTGCCAGTAGGAATTCGCCAGGCTAATACAGTAGAGCACTTTAAAACACTGCTGAAAACACATTACTTTAACATGACCTTTCTATAACTTCAATTTAACTTAATTTAACTTAATCCTGATACTCTATATGTTCAATTTCCTCATAATAACTATTCAGGGTGGCTCTAAAATCCGTACTGACCCCTACTCTCTTTTCTGTTTCTTTTTCCGGTTTCTTTGTGGTGGTGGCCTGCGCCACCTTCACCTACTCAAAGCTTCATGATACTCCAACAACTGGATTAAAAGGCAGAATTCTACGTGACCATCATCATCAAGCCCTTCCGTGAGAACCTTAAATCCAAAGAGGACTGTTTCATTTATGTTAGGTAGAATGCCCAGAGGGGACTGGGCGGTCTCATGGTCTGGAATCCCTACAGATTTATTTTTTTTCTCCAGCCATCTGGAGTTTTTTTTTTGTTTTTTCTGTCCCCCCTGGCCATTGGACCTTACTCTTATTCGATGTTAATTAATGCTGATTTATTTTGTTTTCTTATTGTGTCTTTTATTTTTCTATTCTTTATTATGTAAAGCACTTTGAGCTACTGTTTGTATGAAAATGTGCTATATAAATAAATGTTGTTGTTGTTGTTGAGATCCAGCTAACAAAAGATATGAGATATGGCAACAGAGAAGTGGAAAAAATCTCCAGGTCCAAAGTTCCTGCAGAAAATAAACATACACAGGGTACAATACCACTCTAAATTAACCTAAACATAAGTCACAATGAAATGGTTGGAAACTTTGCCTATCTGTGAAGTCCTGACTACCAGTCCGAGAAAGCTGGAAGCTGGTTAAGAATGATAATATAGACTTTGTTTGGGTGGGGAATGGATATTATAATAGACTAGCCATAACAGCAATTCCTGCCATCTGTGGAAGGAAGACTGTAACATTGGGTGGATACACACAGCTGCAAGTGTGAAAGAAGGATGAGAAAATGGATAAATACTGTAACTTGTACACTTACATCTGTCTATTTATACATTATCTTGAATGTGCAACAGAGGATTGCCTTCCAGGCTCACCTAAAGAGATGCAGTACCATCACGGGATGAGAGGAGGCACAGTCTGTAACAGTTTTGTCTTCTCTTTCCCTAACAGTCTCGAGAAACTGCCCCTTGAAAGCAATGAAGCCAAGGAAGACCCCATCCAGTCCACTCAGTATAAAAGGGAGACGCTTCCAGAGGGCGTCTTCTCATTTAGGACCTGACTGCCTTAAAGAGCACAAGCGAGAAAAAAACTGTGTCTTTTAAAAGAGTGCTGTTTCAAGGGAATTGTCCCGACCAGAGAGCACCACTGAGTGTGTGTTTTATTTAAAATTTTCTTTTTGGTGGGATTAAACAGGATATTGTGCGTTTGGCACCCCAAGCATTTAACTTTTGCCCTTCCTCATCATTCGACCGGCTACAACATGTAACTTGAATGCTTAATTACTTGTTGTATATAAACTTGTATGCTTACGGAACTCCTCACAGAGTCAAATAATACAATTATGCACAATATTTTGGGTCTTTATTGAGAATTAGGTTTCACTGCTTTTCTGTATGAAGAACTTTTACTTTGATTTTTGCTCTCGAGGTTGCTTTGGACTGAGTAATATATAATTAGCCATGTGTAAAAAGTAAAAAGATGTGATGATAAATAAACACCAAAAATATGTTAGGTTTGTTGAGCAAAAGAGATGTAACAAATGGCACACATGCTTACACATCAAAATACAGTATAAAAATGAATGCAGTAATCTTATATGCAGATGTCTATGCGTGGAACTGTCTGTCTGTCTGTCCAGCCCGGAGGTGGAGTTGGGGTAAGGGCTCCACCTCTGAAGATACACAAGTGAGGCGAGCACATCGGCAAAATGAAACCTCCGAAGAAAGACAGTCGCTTAGCCGCTAATATATAAACTATGTGAGCATGTCACCGAAACGAAACATCCAAGGAGAGAGATGCCCAGAGTAGTTCCTTTCAATTAACTGACATCTCTACATTTCAGTTTTTTTTTTCTGACAATTTCAATAGTTTCCAGGACCCTGTGCTTTTTACAGCACATGCTTACACAGCTAGTTCAGTTATAAACACTCACATCTGCAACAGTGTTAAAATCTGTGTTCTTTATTTATTACTATCTACATATTCACTATATTCATCTCTGGAGTTTGCTTTGCTTTACTCTACACGCTGCTTGGGGAATACACGTATGACATTTAAATTTGTGAATTTAAAAATGTCATTTGTGAGGTGTCCATAAAGGCAAAGATGATATGGTACTAGAAAAGTGAGAAATGAAGTCCACTAAACTTCAGAATAGTAAGAGTAAATCTGTAGCATAGCCATGGCAGTTATGTGCAAATGATCAATACTGCAATATTGTTAATAAGTTTTTCTTTGATTTCCACCTGTTGGTATTAAACGCTCTCACAATGTAATCCCACACTGTTTAACATCTGAAAATTAATGTCAAATGATTTCAGAAACTGAACAACTGACCTTGACAGAAACGCACTTTATGCAGCCTTATGAACATGCTACATAGTTTTAATAGAGAGCAATCTATTCAAGAGTGAACTACTGGAGCCAGTTATGTGGCATCCAGAGAGCCTTATAATTAAGGCTGTAATGTATATGAACATTTCATCAAATTCTGTTTGGCATTTACAAGGCTATGCAGCATTTATGATTGAAAAGCTGTCAAGCACCCATTATAGCTAAAGAACCAAAATGTACATGCCAAAGAAAATCAATTAATAACTTTTCCCCTAAGGCCTTTTTTTACCAAGATGCATCATACTGCATGTTTTCTTGTTTTTTTTTTAATGTTTTTAGCATAATAATTTAGTGTACTGTAAAAGTTTCAGTGTTTTATATTAACCCATTAAACCTTAATCCTAGTCTAATGAAGTATTATAAATAAAAAAAAAAACATAAAATATTCTAAAAAATGCAAAAGGGTTACATTTTAGTAGTTATTGTGCAAATGGGAAAATAACTGACAAAAATGAATTTGCTTGTAATAATACTGAAGAAGCAGCTCAGGATTTGTTGGACTTGTCTTCACAGCATTATCCATATAAAAAATGGATATTCATTTGGGCATGCCAGAAGCTTCCATCGTAAAAGCATTTGCTGCAAAAACCACACGTGAACATGCAGGGAAAATTAAAGCTTATGATTTCATGAAAAACATTAAGAGAGCAATCAATATTCTGTTATGCAAATGGACCTGCCATTTTAGTGACCAGTTTACCTCACTGTTTGTCCACAGATTTATGGCCTGTTACTAAAGATAATGGACAGCAATTGCTGCAATAAAAAAATATTCTTTTCAGATTCACCTACCACAGGTATCTCTGTCTAATTCATTTACAAACACACAGTTTTCTGTAATAGCTTTCCATTTTTCATTTTTGGTAAAGTTCAGTGACTTAAGGTGCGATGGACTGACACCCTGTCCAAGGTTTGTTCCTACCTTGTGCCTTGTGCTTGCTGGGAAAGGTTCTATGAACCCTCCCTATAACCCTGGTCTGGCTAGAGCAGGTTAGAAAATGGCATGACATGACAATGACTTCAGTATTTCCTCCTATCCAGATTTGGAACACTAAAAGTTTAAGTAATTTGCTTGGGGGGGACTAACACAGCAGCCAAGTGTTTAATAGTCGAATACCCATATCCACTACGTCAATTGTTCTTGCCAGTTTCACCGCGTTCCTTCATAATAGTCATGTCTTTAATATCACAATCCATTACAACAGACTTGTTTTGGTGTAAATAATGTACAGCATATTGCAGATAGGTATGAAAATAAATTTTTGCTGATAAATGTGATTTTCACAAATTGATTTTATATTGATAATATTGAATGACTTCTGTCCTTGTTAACAATTAGCTTTTGCCTTTAGCACTCTCAGAAAGCATTTTAGTTAAAGCCTCTTGATCTGTGACCCAGTCCTGCTGCTACTTCAGCACAAGAATAAGTATTGATAAGAGAACCAGTATAATCAGCAGAATCCTGACTGCAAGGGTCCTGTTTATCAGTAACTAGCAAGGACATGAGAAATTAAACTAATTGCACACTTCTGTAATTGACAAATGTATTTAAGAAATGTTACCACCATCTGTAAATCAGTCATATCTTCCCATGTACAGAGTGACTCCATGTACGTGTCAAGAAAGGCTTCTCATCCTGGATTGACGTTGACAGTTGGCGCTGCAAGCAGGATATAAACTGTGTGGGTAAACCCCCTTGGATTTCAGAATGTATTTACATAGTCACCACTAGTGTTGATCTGTGAAGTTTTTTACAGTGAATTTCCTGGGTTCACCAGTGACCTCGTTCACTGAATTTTACCCTCAAAATTTGCCATAAGGTAAGCTTAGACAAACTTTTTGTCCCAGTGCCCCATAATTCTATGCGAGGCCATCATGACATTACAGAGCTGCAGTGTCTGGTTTTGGATGAAGATGTCAGTACCTGATCTATGCTGCCTACGGCCTTTCATGCATGCAATTCCTTAACTGTACTCCACCTCACACTTCAGGGCACTGCTCAGTCTTCACAATTATGAAAACCATTCCCAGTGTATACACACATGTGTGATGTCAGTATTTGATCAGTACACCAGCTGGATTAGATTAAGCATTTATGCTCCTCACTTTGTAGCACAGATCTGGTAGTGACAGGCTATGGGCACCCTCCGCACAACTAGTGAGGATGCAGAGGGTGCCCAAAGTGGTGGGGGCCTAAAAATAGCCACATTGTCCTCTCAGTTGAGCATATTAAAATACATTTGCTCTTTTTTCACTGGAGCAAGGCTGTAAATTCCTCTCTGACTGAGGTTACTCTGCTTCAGGACCAAAAAGAAATATTTTTGTATCCCCATTTCAAAGCAGAATGTTGCATCCCTGGTCAAAGGAGCAACTCCTTGAAGTATTCCTTGCATCACAGGCTCTGTGGGTGTTCATTTTTTTGTAATGAAATGAGCTCAGGAGAGACAGAAAGGAAGGACAATGAGTATTGTGGGTTCAGAGTATAATTTTATCTCAGGAAGGCACGGTGGTGCAGATATTAGTACTGCTGCCTCACAGCTCAGCTCATATTTTTCACCACAGTAATTGGTGCATCATAGTTGACAGATGCTTTAGGAAAATGCAGTCATTCCAAGAACACCTTGTAGTTGATGATTTGGAGTTCCAGCCTCAGTTATTGCTGTTTTGGCTCAGGTGCTATCCTCGCCAGCCTGCAGGTCTAGCCCTGTCCCACTGGGCAGGCTGTAGCAGTCTGTACTTGAATGTTACATGCTATGGTTCACTCACCTTGTCACGTCTGTCAGTTACATATCTTCTCACATTATCCTGGGCATCATGGCTCCAAAAGAATTCATGAATTAGTTGGAAATGCCTAGGAAAAATCAAACAGATGCAAATCCTGAGGCATCCAAAGTGGGAAAAAGATTGTGTTATAATCAATATGCAGAGCTGAAATGAGGAAAATAGAAGCATTGTCCAAGAAGCTTTCTGACCCTATGCAATGTCCTCAAAGCGTAGGAAATGAGCGGACCAGATTTCAGACCTGAACTTAGTTTAGCACAGGAGAAGGAAGACTACAAACATATGTTGAAACAATGGTAAAATCTCATGGGTACAATTTTGCCCAGTTGCATGACTTTATTAAACAGTCATTAGATATTTTCTCCTAATTTGACACTGTCGTTCTGTATGACATTCAATTTGGAGTATATTGTTAAGTCCATATGTGAGGTATACATACCGCATATACAAGCTTATAAGTCGGGTCTTGAAACCCAAAAAATCATTATTAAATCAGACCATTCAAAAATACGACACATTTTTTTTTACATCTTCTTGCTTACTCCAATCATGCACTAGTTTCTCAGACACATCGAATTTTGTTGTAGCAGCGCAGTTACCAATTTCTTTCGCCACTTTAACGACTTTTAATTTAAAACCAGCTTCATATTTTCTTCTGATCAAACACTCCGTCGTAGATAAGGGATGCTCTTACGATAAAGGTGTATTAAGGTGTGAGATACAAAAAACACAAAACAGTGCAAACATGGCTTCGGAATAGTTTTGGTATAACCACGTGGTCACGTAGGCACAATATATAGAAAAAAAGGCAGCGTGCTCCATGGTGACTTTCTCAGGTGGATGTTAGCATAGCATAATCTCTTGGATCAATAACGTGAGTTTTCCGCATTTGACTTATATGACTGACATTATAAAATACCAGAAATTATACTTAAACGCAAGTATATTTGGTAGTTATTGACAATACAAGTAGGTGTGTTTTAAGATTTTGTGTGCTTTAAATATCCATTACCAAACTCATTTAATCAAATTTAGGATGCAGGGGGCTATAGCTAAGCCTGGAGGCACTGGGTGTAACACCTCTGGTAAGATGGGTAATATTTAGAATTCAACCATGCCATGCACCTGTTGCTTCTGGAGACAGGCTCCAGCTTCCCCAAAGCTCTGCTCTGCATAAGCAGATTTCAAAAATGAATAAAAGAATAAGGGTAACTAGTAAAATTGTGGGCAGTACAGCACATATGGTTACTGCCCCATAGAAATGGTGCCTAAAATATAGTGTGGAATTTAAGCTGCCTCTCTCTTCTTGAGTGAGTTTCCTGTAGACTACATATTGTTCAACAACTGTCAGATGTACCTGCTACTTTAAACTGCTGCCCTGTGAATGTGTTCAGAGATGTGCTTGTGTGTGCCTTGCTAAGCAATGGCTTTCCATTTGAGGGTGGTCCCTTCCTTATTGCCATCACAGTGAGATTAGGTTCTGGCTCACTTTTCCCAAACACTGATATAAATGGGTTTGAAAGTGGATGGATTGTTCTTAAAAGAGACGACTTCCTGTCAGGTTTAACCTTTTTAGGATGGAACTTAACTAGATGGTGAAGAAGAGAAAATTGAAAAGAAACAGCATGTAGCAATGGATTTTGGTGACAGCAATCTATATACATATAGAACACTTTCCTGCTGAACACTGAAAATGTGGGAAAAAGAAGAAAATTGTTTCCTGTCAAGTAGAGCACATAGTCTGCAATCAATACGAAGCTATCACTAGCCCCTTAGAGATTAGCAACATTACCCTTTCCTTAATTGGGAACTGCACTTAAGCAGTTCCCAGCAGAAATCCACAGTGGAAGAAGATTTAAAATTCTATTAACACCAGTGACAGCACTGCAGCCAAGGAAAGACAGAGTTTATCTGATCAATGTTCAAAATGTTCAAGGTAATTGATGATAAAAAGGCACACCTCAACAGAATGATTGATACCTGTGACTTTCTAATTACAGTGCAAACGAGCCTTTTCAGGGAAGGTCATGAAAATGACATTTTTAGTATGTGAGCTTCACTCTTTTTAGTGAATATCCGGACAAAGGAAAGAATGCTCTCATGCCAATGATTTAGAATTAGTTACACAGAAAGCAGATTGCAAACTTGATAAAGTTCTTTCTGGAGAGATACAAAAAAAAAGTGATTGCTGGGAGTTTGGCTTATATAGCAAGTGGAAGAATAATGCTCTGTATTATATTCATGAAATTTATGGTACATTAAGCTAAATAGGTGACTATACATCTTGTAGATAATTATTATTTTAAGCAACTCAGCACTATAAGTGGTTGGGTCTCCATGCTGGTTAGTAATGCTGCCTTATCGCTCTAGAGATTTGGGTTCAAATCCCATCCAACACCATTTTGTGGGAATCTCAAACAAATTACTGAGTCATGTCGTTGAAGCAATAACATTGCAGTTTTTAAAAAGTATCTAGATAACATATTAGGCTAACTTTCCTAAATAAATTAAATAAACTAACAAGATTTAGTGTTATGTTATGATTAACAACTGTTTGTGTTTTATAGTAGTTTTTGAATTATTATTTTCTTATTTTTATATATTTTTGGTGATGTTTGTAATTGTGAACCATTCATCTAAAATGTCCTGATATTCCCTAGGTTCTGTGAGTGGAGCCATATGGGGTGGGGCCACCATTTCACCACCACTGCCGTGCCCACCCCTCAGCTATTTAACCAGAGCAGAAAAGGCTCAGGAATAGGAGAACATTTTTGTGAAGGGGTTTGAGGGTTTTGCTATTTAGTTTGGATTTTGTGGTTTTCTTAATACGAGGGGTGTTCAATTATGAACAGAAATTTTCATGCTCTGTTCTTATAAAGAGTGCAAGTTAGACATGACTCACTGGACAAACACATGCATGTTTGAAGTTGTTGTTAGGTCTCCAGGACTCTAAACAAATCCAGATCATCTACTGTTAAATTCTGCTCCGTACTTCTAAAATTTTTATTTTTATACTGTATTGAGGATTTGTTCTGTGTATTGTATTGTATTGACCCCTTCTTTTTGTCACTCAGTGCACGCCCAACCTACCTGGAAAGGGGTCTCTCTTTGATTTGCCTTTCCCAAGGTTTCTTCCATTTTTTCCCTACAAGGGGTTTTTTGGGAGTTTTTCCTTGTCTTCTGTCAAGAGGCAGGGCCTGTTAAAGCCCATTGTGGCACTTTTTGTGTGATTTTGGGCTATACAAACATAAATTGTATTGTATTGTATTGTTAGTAGTGCTAGTTGCTCTTTCCCCCCTTCCTGCCAGTTGTAATCAATATGTCAGAGCAGGAGTTACAAAGTAAACTTTTGACAAATGAAAGTCATTCCATCTCAAATTTATTCCAGACTTAAAAATCAATTTGGGGATGAGTGTCTCTCTCAATCTACAGTGTACGATTGGTACAAGTCATTCAGAGAGGGACTATCATGTCTTCAGTCCAGTTAAGTAATTTTTAGGTGGGATGAAATTCAAGTCGAATGAGGTTACTGACGCTGTGCATGAATGGTTCAACATGGAGTCAAAAGACTTCTACTCTTTTGGGATTAAGAAGCTTCCTGAGCACTGGAACAAGTGGATTACAATGGGAGGAGACTACATAGAAAAATAGTGTGTAAGTCATTTCATTGTATTCAATAAATAAAGTGCAGCTCGTAAATTCCTGTTTATATTTTGAACGCCCCTCGTATATTTTGCCTCTGTCCCTGGTTTTCTCTTATAGATTGTGGATTTGGACTTGCTCACTACAGGACTGCTTTTCAGACAGACATATCTGGCACATTTTTGCCCTTTTCCTTGTAGTTTTCTATTTTGTTGTTAATTCTTCTTTCTCTTCATCTTTTCCCACTTCTATGTGGAGTCAATTTGCTTGATCAACCTTCTCCAAACAACTTGGTACTACATCACCTCCCCAGTCAGACCCTTTTCCTTTATATCTTCTTTTACTTTATTCACCCACCACCACTTTGGCCTCTCTCTCTTTCTTTTCCTGTGCACTTCCATTTCCATCACTTTTTTGCCCACATACCCATTGTCTCTCCTCATCACATGTCCTTACCACTTCAATCTGCCTTCCTGTAGTTTCTGAGATACCTCTCCCACTCTTGTTGTAGATCTGATTGTCTCATTTCTTATTATGTTCTTATATGTAACTTCACACATCCATCTCAAAATTCTCATTTCTGCCACATGTAACTTCTTCTCCTGCGCTCCTTTAATTGCCCATGTCTCTGCTCCGCACATCACTGCTGGTCTTACCACTGTCTTTAAAATATTTCCTATTAATTATCTGATCCTTTATTAATAAAGATTTTTGTTTTCCCTTTTGTACACTGTGATGATTACTGCCATTCCATAAAACAGGAAATAGGTAAGGCCTTCCAAAATATCCCACAAAACAGGTCTCACCCCAAGGCTAGCCTACCTCTGGGAAATTGGCAGGCCTCAAAATGGAGGTCTGAATTTTAATATTCAAAAATGAAGAGCAAAGAGACTCAAAAACTTGAAGTATGTATCCCCGGGGAGGGTTTGGTGGGTATAGGGGGGAACTAGTAAAAACTGTCTGTGGGTAGAGACAGGTCCACAAGAAATCTTTATAATATTGAAGATTTAATAACAAAAAGACAAATTTCTAGAATTATTATCTACAATTATCAGCAAACAAGTGCCAACATATAAAAGAGACTGTGAAATCCTTAAGATAAGCCACACAGTGGAAAAATAAAGTAAATCCAAAGAGAACCAATCACCACTGATCAAAAGAAGAACTCACCAAACCACCAAGCACATTCAATTCTTTGTTTATGGGGCTGGGATCAGTCGCTCAACAGTGATGGACAGGTGTCCCCACCCCTTGGGGAACACCCCTCAAAATACAAGGAATATCAGAGAGCATATCTAAGCACATAGAAACTAAATAATGAACAAATATGACATAACATACATAATAATAAGACTAAACAACAACATTAACATAAATTATTCTAATAAATGAATCAAAAAACAAACAACATTTACACATAAGCCAGAGGAATATCCCTGGCTAACACATAACATAGCCCCTCTTTGGCAAAACACAACAAAAAACAGTCCAGACAAATAAAGATCCTAATTTGGCTGGAGACTCGGCTTGAACAGAAGCAAAAAGACAACAGGACTTTGGCTTGACAAATGATAA
Organism: Polypterus bichir lapradei; assembly: GCA_026402145.1. NCBI lineage: Eukaryota > Metazoa > Chordata > Cladistia > Polypteriformes > Polypteridae > Polypterus > Polypterus bichir. The sequence continues at coordinate 26,046,554 of JANRMT010062841.1, read as the reverse complement.
GAGAAAACCTTTGCTTGGCAAGGAAAACTGGATGAGAAGGCCACCTTCTGGAAAGAGAGGACTGGACGAGAAGAGCTTGACCTGACAAAGATGATTTTATACATGTAATTAATTAGACCACTTTGCACTAAAGAGTCTTTTTCTGTTGAATAATGTCAAAAAACCCAAATTAAATCCACTGTGATTCAATGTTGTATAACAATAAAATGTGAAAGCTTCCAAGGGGTGAAAACTTTTTATAGATACTGTATGTAAAATACCAAAAAAAACTGGGATGACAGACAGTGTGACGTAATGGTTAAGGTAATGGACATAAGCTGGTCTAGTTTTTACCTTTGCCTCATTTTGTAAAGCTGAGCAAGTCACTTTTTTATTAGACCAATCATGATGTGAACAAGCTATTCAGCCCAAGAAAGCTCGCCAATCCTATCCACTTAATTCATTCAACATAATATCAAATCGGGTTTTGAAAGTTTCTAAAGTTCATCTGTCTACCAAACTACTTGATAGCTTATTCCATGTGTCTATGTTTCTCTCTGTAAAAAAAACAAATTACTAATGTTTGAGTGAAAATGACCCTTAACAAGTTTCCAACTGTGTCCCCGTGTTCTTGTTGAACTCATTATAAAGTCACAGTCTTGAAACACTGGTGTAATTCCCCTCATAATTTTAAATACTTCAATCATCTCCTCTTAATCTCCTTTTACTTAAACAAGTAATTTTAATCTTTCCTCATAGCCCTGGTGTCAGCCTAGTCACTCTTTTCTAGACATTTTCTATCTCTGCTATGTCCTTTTTGTAGCCTGGAGACCAAAATTGCACATAGTGCTCCAGATTTGGCCTCACCAGTGTGTTATAACGCTTCAGCAGAACCTCCTTGGACTTGCACTCCACACATCGTGCTATATAGCCTAACATTCTTTTAGCCTTCTTAATGGCTTCTGAACACTGGCAATTGATAGTGTTGAGTCTGCTACGACTCCTAAATACTTCTCTTAAGGTGTATTTTCGATTTTCAGACCTTCTATTGTGTGAACAAACCTAACATTTTTACTTTCTACATGTAATTTACTTACATTAATTTTCATCTGCCACAAATCTGCCCAAGCTTGTATGAAGTCCATGTCCCTCTGTAATGATTCAATGGATAAACCTTAACTTATCTGAGTTGCTTTGTACATGAGTGGGCTATGAGATGGTGTGATACTCTGTTCAAGGCTGTTTCCTGCTTTGTGTCTCTCGCCTCTCTGGTTCTGAATTGAATTATGTGGATATGAGAATACTTTGCTATATAATAATAACTCCTTTTCATTGGTTTGCACTCAGTCAGTATATAACATTGGTTCCATTTCACTTCTGCCTATGATGTTTGCCCTCACCTCTGCCTCTATTTCTATTAATCGTCTCTGTCAATTCACATAAAAATACTTTAAGTGTAATGGCTTCCCAAAAGAACCTTATTTCTAAATTTTACAGCATTTGAAAATCCTACTCCCCTGTGACCTTTCTATTACTTCCTACTTTTGATATACAGTTCATATGTTATAAATTTAATATGACACTAGAGAGCAGCATTTTAAATAACTTTAACCAGTACTGTTCTCAGACTATACAAGGCAAAATTTTGATTCTGCTACAGCAGATCTCAAATTTAAAGATAACTTATTCCATGTGTCTGTGGTTCTCTGTGTGGAGAAAAACATTCAAATGTTTGTGTGAAATCTACCCTTAAAATTCATCTGCGTTCCTTTGTTCATGTTGAAGAATTTACTTTACAAGTAATGTATTAGCATTAGTGGAGGCAGGACCTCTGCATTTTTCCCAGTTGATTCTGGGGTTCGTCGGGTGTGTTCTTGCTTCTACTCTGTTCAATGCTTGTATGGACTGGGTGTTGGGCAAGGTCGTGGGGTCCAGTGGCTGTGGGGCATCTGTTGGTGAAGAAAGAGTCACGGATCTTGACTTTGCTGATGATGCTGTGATCTTCGCGAAGTCAATGGAGGCTCTGATCGGGGTGCTTGAGAGACTGAATGAGGAGTCTGAGTGTCTGGGCTTGCGAGTGTCCTGGATAAAAATCAAGATCCAGGCCTTTAATGACCTCTTGGGCACAGCCATTAGCAGTGTGTCGGTTTGCGGAGAGAGTGTCAACCTTATTGAGAGGTTTAGTTACTTTGGCAGTGACATTCATGTCTCTGGTGACTCTTCCTATGAAGTCAGTAGACGGACTGGGAGAGCATGGGGGGTCATGAGGTCGCTAGAAAGGGGTGTGTGGCGCTCCTGATATCTATGTATCTATGCAAAAGGACGATGGTCCAAGTGTTTACAATCCTGGTGCTTCCTGTCTTGCCATATGATTGTGAGACATGGACGCTATCCAGTGACCTGAGATGAAGACTGGACTCCTTTGGTACTGTGTCTCTTTGGGGAATCCTTGGGTACCATTGGTTTGACTTTGTGTTGAATGAGCGTTTGCTCATGGAGTCCCGAAAGAGGCACATTACCTGCATTGTGAGGGAGCGTCAGTTACGGCACTACAGCCATGTGGCACATTTCCCCGAGAGAGATCCGGCTCATAAGATCCTCATTGTTGGGGACCCAAGTGGCTGGACCAGACCAAGGGGTCATCCACGTAACACCTGGCTGCGATAGATAGAGGCTCAATTCTGGAGAGTGGGACTGGACCGTGAGATATTATATTAAGTACAAAATCTGACCTTTGTCTTTTCACTGAAACCTGGCTTGGTAAATGTGACCCTGTTCCCCTAGCTGAGGCGTCACCAGATGAATACTCGTTCCTTCATAAGTCTAGAGATTCTGGTCGAGGGGGAGGCCTTGAAATAGTTCATTCTAACAAAATGCAAATCACGTCTAGTTTACAGACCACCAGGGCCATATTCATTGTTCATGACTGAATTCAGCAACCTTTTATCTGAGTTGGCTATAAATTATGATCACATAGTACTGATGGGGGATTTTAATGTACACTTTGATGCGGAAACTGACACTTTTAGCAAATGTTTTACTTATTTGTTATATTCAGTAGGATTTTGTCAGATTGTCAAAGGTCAAACTCATAATTATAACCAAAGGATTTAAAAAAAAAAATTCATAATTTAAATATTACTCCATTAAATGAAGTTATTTAAGATCACTACTTAATTACATTTGATTTAGTCGTGCTCTTGCCAACGCACTCACAGATTAAAATAATGACAGTCTGATATCTAGATTCTGCTTCAGAATTTATAGATACTTTGAGTAGGTCGAGTGTAATTGTGGAAAACCATTTAGATCAGTTAACATCAAATGTAAACGTGGAACACAATTTAGATCAGCTCACATCACATTATAATTGGACATAGAAACTCTCCCTGGTTTAATGAAAAAACTCGAGCTCTTAAATTAGAGTGTTGAAAACTGGAGCAGATGGAGAACAACAAAGCTACATGTCTTTCAAATTACATGGACAGAGAGTGTTAAAAAACATAAAAAAGCTCTCTTTAAAGCTTGCTCAGAATACTACTCTACAATAATAGATAGCAATAATAAAAATCCTTGGGTACTGTTTAGAACATTTGCAAATTTAAAAAAAGGGAATTCAGATTTACAGTGCAAAATACCAACAGATATTAGCAGTACTGACTTTATGAACTTCTTCAATGAGAAAATTAAAAATATAAGATTCCAGATCTCAGCATCACAGTACAAACTGCATACTAGCTTAGCAGACCCTGTCTCACATTGCATTCAGCACTTTAGCAATTTTAATCCTGTAACTGAACAGGAAGTCAACTTTAATTTCTAAAATGAAACCCACTACTTGTTCCTTAGATCCAGTGCCAACAAAACTAGTAAAAAGTGCAATGGATGTTCTTGCAGCACCTATTCTAAACATTATCAATAGTTCATTATTGCATAGTACAGTACCTGATGCACTAAAAGTGCCAGTCATTAAACCATTACTTAAAAAGTCAGACCTACACCCACACATATTAAATAATTATAGGCCTCTTTCAAATTTACCCTTTCTTTCTAAAATACTAGAAAAAGTAGTCGCCAATCAGCTTCAGTCACACCTTACGCATTACAATTTATTTTAGAAATTCCAGTCTGGTTTCTGCACTGGTCATAGTACAGAAATGGCACTAACGCAGGTTGTAAACAACATTCTGATATCCTCTGATGAAGGAAACTCCACTGTAATTATGTTATTAGACTTAAGTGCAGCATTTGACACCATTGACCATTCTATTTTACTGCACAGGCTAGAAAATGATGTTGGGCTTACAGGCACTGTGCTCACTTCGTTTAGTTCTTATTTATCAAATCAATTCCAATATGTACAGAAAAGTGCTGACAGTACTCCATCATTATACACAGAAGTGAGATATGGTGTCCCGCAGGGCTCAGTACTGGAACCTTTACTGTTTTCACTTTACATGCTTCCACTGGGATCTATCATTAGGAAACATAATGTTAATTTTCACTCGTATGCAGATGACACCCAGTTATACCTTTTATTTAGATCAAATGAAGTTTCTCCGATTTTGTCTTTAATTAGTTGTGTTAATGAATTAAAGGAGTGGATGGATGAGAACTACTTGTCTTTAAACACAGATAAAACAGAGATGTTAATTGTTGGAGGGAATGATGCTGATCACAACAATATTCTGTCATTATTTAATTCAGTTGGAATCACCATTAATTTAACTGAATCAGCCCGCAATCTAGGAGTTATCTTTGACTCTAGCATGTCATTTAAAGCAAATATGACAAAGCTGTCTAAATCATGTTTCTTCCATCTTAAAAATGTTTTGGAAATTAGTGTGCTTTCTAAATAAACAGGATTCTGAGAAATTAATTCATGCATTTATTTCTAGTAGGATTGACTACTGCAATGCGGTGTTCACTGGAGTTCACTGGATGTTCAAACTGTTCTTTATACAGCCTCCAGTTAATCCAAAATGCTGCTGCAAGAATTATTACAAGAACAAGAAAGTATGAACATATAACTCCAGTTCTTAAATCCTTACACTGGCTCCCGGTTAAGTTTAGGGCAGATTTCAAAATTCTCCTGTTAACATATAAAGCATTAAATGGCCAAGGTCCGGCTTACTTGTCTGAACTTATCATGACTTACAAACCAAAGCGCACATTAAGATCTCAAGATGCCAGTCTGCTTATGATTCCAAGGATAAATAAAATAACAGTGGGAGGGCGAGCTTTTAGTTACAGGGCCCCTAAACTATGGAATGGTCTGTCTGCTACTATAAGAGATGCCCCTTCGGTCTCAGCTTTTAAATCCCGGCTGAAGACTCACTACTTCAGTTTAGCATATCCTGACTACAGCTGCTCATTAACTGTACAGACTGCATCTCTGTTGTTAGTCATTAGCACTAAAACATAAGTAACATCATAGTTATAATTTGTTACTAACTCTCACCCATTCTGTTGCCACGGCCCAGTAGTCACTCTTAGCTACACAGAATATATTACATTTATGATATTATAGTTCTCTGAACATTTTAGAATACTAAGATGCATACAGTACTTGATATCAATTTCATTAAATGCATTAAAGCTTGTGTTAAACATGTGGGGCACGATGGCCAGCAGTAGTGCTGCTGCTTTACATTAAGAGGGTTTCCTCGGTGTGCTTCAGTTTCCTTACAAAGTCGTGCAAGTTAGGGGATTTGGTGATGCTAAATTGACACTACTAGTGTATGTGTGTGCTTCTATTCACCTTTCAATTTGCTGGTTCCCCATCCAGGGATTGTTCCTGACTCACGCACGATGTTTGCTGGGACAAGCGTGACCCCTGGATGGATGGATTGATTGAAACTGAAACATGCAGAGGAAACCCACCAGGAAAACATTCAAACTCCAGGCAGGGTACACCCAGGCCTTGATCCTTCCGCCGTGCCACCGTGTCCTGACATATATAATTATTAACAGTACACATTATTTAATGAAGTTAACAATTTATCTGTTAAATGTAATGTAAATACTTGAATGCATTTCATCATAAAAATGATAACAAGCATACATCCTAATATTCTAACAGCAGACAGTTGCTAGAGAATAGCTCTTGGATATCTAAACTGACTTAGAAGCCAGTCATCATCATGGGACAAGAGATCAGTATGATCTTCTTATATAATACGCTACCGTGGCTGTTCGTTTGTCTGTCCAGGATTTTAAATCACCTGTAGCTCGCAAACCGTTTCACCTATTGACTTGATATTTGGTATACACATACTATGTGACGTCTACTATCCGCTTTCGGGGTGATGATTTTTATTGCTCTTTTTATTTTTATTTTATTTTATTGTAGAATCAACTCTTGGCAGCGCGCAGCAGGGTGGCCATGCGACGCATTCGTATGGGCGTCGTTCTCATTCCCTACTACCTTCACTAATCATTCTTGAGGCAGATCGAAGACTTAAGTGCAAGCTTAAGTGAAAAATTAAAGAAAACGTACTAAGTAATTGCAACACAAAAACTAAATTAATCAGTTTTAACGCGAAAAGATGCAAGCGAAAGAAGAAAAGCAGCTGGCCGCTAGGGTGGAGAAAAGAAGAGCTACTCAGGAAGCAGTAAGCGCATCAACCTCTGAGCAAACAAATGCTAAACAGAGACAGAGAAAGAGTCTGAAAACTATGAATGCTCAAGTCAAGTGTATTCACTGCACGTTATCGTGCAGTACGCCATTACTGGTAGGTAAATATTTGCTCACTTCTAATTCTTCCATTTGTTCGATGTCTTCTAACAATGCTAAAGCCGGCATGGTAGTTGGAATAGTTTGGCCATTCCATGCACCATTATATTGTTACAGAATGATTACAATCAAGCATCTTATATTTGTAAATGATATGCAATTAAATTTTGGTTTATTTGATAAAACCCACATCATGAATGCAAATATGAAACAGAAAGGTAAACCGCACAGAAACAGTAGCACTGCTTTAAGACAGGATGCTGCCCATTCACAAAACAGATCAGAAATGTGTGTTTCCATGGTCTGAGGCTGCCATGAAAATGCATGTAGCTTTATGGCATGTTTACTTTTTATATCTCAATGTGAGCATAGAAGTAGGCATACACAACATTTTTGTGCGTATGCACCGTTTATACGGAGGTCCAAGTAGAGTGTGAGGAAGAGCAGGTCAAAGCCTGGTGTTAAATGTTCTAAACACTGTGCGTCAAGCATGCTACACGGTAAGCCTGATCCTGCAGAAGACAACAAAATTTCCATTATAACAAAATGGTTCTATTGTCTGAAGAATTTTGTTACAATGGGATTCCAACTAACAAATTGTTTCATATTCTTTCATTGTACAAAGGTCTCAGAATTCAGGGCAAATCTTTCAGAAACCAGTTGTTCTGAAATGTCTTTGCTGGTATGTAGTCATTTAGGAGTTCTAGAAAATAAAAAAAAAAAACATTTTCTGACAAAAACTGTAATTTTCAGACATGAAAATCAATTCTGACACACAACACACAGAGACATGCTTAGCAGACACCCCAATGAAATCAGCTTTTCTTGACATTTTCAATATCATAGAATCAGAATGTTGACTTAATAGTGAATTTATTGACCCCTATCACCAAAGTTCTGTTTACATGAAATTAAAAGGTTCATCTCCTTCAGTCCTTTCTGTTTACACTAAGCTTTTACTAAAGATGAGACCAGGTGAAAACTGTCCAGGTTTTACTACCCATCAACTTTGTTTTATAAATTGTTTCATGGAACACTTCAGGCAGCAGTAATGTGAAGTTTTTTTTGATGGCAAGCACCTAAGAAGGAGTTCTTTACAAGGACAGCCACCAGCCAATAGATTGTAGCCTTAAACTGCGTTTCTTCAAGGTTACCATGATGATAAACATTCAAGCACTGAGTAATACAAGATAGAAAACATTTCAAGTCATTTTCAAACATATGAAAAATTAAATTTAAAACAAACCACAAAAAATGAACCGAACATTTCATAATACAAAAAAGGCTCATTTTCTATGATGTTTCAGTTTTAGCTTTTGTCACACACATGCAATTGGGAAACAACCTCTGAGCTCATGTAATGGTTTTTGCCCTCCAAACAACAGGGAGGCCCTGTTGCCTAACACCTTATCTTTTTCTCCCTTTGCAGAATGGATAATTGACAGTCTACCTACCTCTGAAGTCACGTCTGGTTTCCGCCCTCCTGAGCCCACCCCTAATAATGGGCTGCACTGCCAACTTCGATCAGGCTCCTGCCTGAGTTAGACGTCATATATTATTTTCCTTTTGCGAGCTTTTCGTTCTTGGCCATTAAAATATACATGGTTCACCTTGGAGCTCCAAACATTATTACTTGTTTCTTTGTTTTCATTACCCCTTCTAATATCTACATTTTGTTATATTACTTTATGTACTATGTACTATGTTTTGCTGTACATTATGCTACATTGTTTTTTTACAAAATGACATACCCTTTTAACATGCCATTTTCTAACCAGCCAAATCTATTTTGCTGTTACTGCAAGATTATACTGTAGCAATGTGACAGGCTTGATTATTAACTTGGAGGTAAGCAATCAATAATTACAGTTTGTGCTCAAACACTTTTATCAGGAAAAAACACAAATTCTTACCCTATATACTCGAGTTTAAGTTGGGGCTTGATTTTACCGTATATTTTCTGGTATTTTAGATTGTTGGTCGTATAAGTTGAATGTGGAAAACTCACGCTATTGGTCCAAGAGATTATGATAAGCTATTGCCCACACAGAGCACACTGCCTTTTTTTTCTATGTATTGTGCCTAAGTGACCACACGGTAATACCTGAACTATTCTGAAGCGACGTTTGCACTGTTTTGTGTTTTTTGTATCTGACACCCTCATACACCTTTATCGTAAGAGCATCCCTTATCTACAATGAAGCGTTCGATCAGAAGAAAATATGAAGCTGGTTTTAACTTAAAAGTGGTGAAAGAAATTGGTAACTGCACTGCTGCAACAAAATTCAATGTGTCTGAGAAACTGGTGCGAGATTGGAGGAGGCAAGAAGATGCAAAAAAAAAAAAAAGAAAATTAAGTGTCGTATTTTTGAATGGGCGTATAAGTTGGGGTCTGATTTTATGATCGATTTTTCAGGTTTCAAGACCAGACTTATATGCAGGTATATACGCTATGTGTACCCAACATGAACATTAAATTACTAAGACAATGTTCACATTACAAGACTGAAGTGACTCAAATCCGATTTTTTTGCCTTATTGCGACACAGATTCTAATTTTTGCTATTTTCATTTTTTCTTTTTTTGTGTAAACTGTTTTACTTTGAATTTTAACTAAAACTTTTAAAAACGAAGATATTTTGTCTGTGGAATCATTTTAGCGTGTCAGGCTTTTGTTGAATCCCATTTTTTATGTTAGAGTTGCTGAACTTTGGTAATTTTTAAAAAATGCAGCTATAGCAAGGAAATGTATAGGAACCCAACCTACCTGGAAAGGGGTCTCTCTTTGAACTGCAGTTCCCAAGGTTTCTTCCATTTTTTCCCTACAAGGGTTTTTTTTTGAGTTTTTCCTTGATTTCTTAGAAAGTCAAGGCTGGGGGGCTGTCAAGAGGCAGGGCCTGTTAAAGCCCATTGCGGCACTTCTTGTATGATTTTGGGCAATAGAAAAATAAATTGTATTGTATTGTATTGTGTGCTTTGGGACTTCTGTGTGCCCTGGTGTCTGTCTATGATCCAGGCTGGAATCTTCACAAGTGCAATAGAAATGTTACAAGTACAGAGCAGATTTCAACATTAGATGATATCACATAATACGATTTGAGCATTTTTGTTCATTTGTCTACCATATGTAGAACATTGGTCAGGAATGGTGTCCATGGTAATTTTGTATAATAATAAAATGTGGATACAGGGGTGAATATTTTTATAGACACTGTACCTTGGGTTATATTGTATATTTTAAAAAAATAATTTATAGGCTTGTTCTGGCCTTGTGATTTTTATTGCTAATGTTTTTGATAAAATCATGTAAACATTCTTTGTACACATAGAATTTGGTTTCACGGCCTTCTTATTGCGGCATGATTAGCTAAAGATCAGTACTACTTTTTTCCTATGTAAATCTGCAGTTGTTTTCACAAATTAGTTGTACACTTATATGACCTTGACAAACACTTAGAAATGACAAAAAAATATTGTTTTTCTTTTGTCAGGCTTGAAGCCTTATATCAACTATATAATAAAACACCCTAGTGTGTGTTTGTTCAGTTCTCCTGAACAATCTGATTGGTCAGTTTGGCTTTGGTGGCTCAACTAAAGAGTATGTACACGTGTGAGACACACAAGGAGGAGTGAAGCAGTATGAGACATACTGAGAGCGAAAGAGAGAGACCACCATCAAAGACGGCAAGTATAAAACCAGACAGGAAGTGGGGAAGGTGCATCGAAAATAATGACAGATTCTTAGAAGCAGGCTTTTTGCATTCAAGAGAGGGGGCACAGGTGAAGAGATGTTCACACACACAAATACAGAGGAAAGGCGTTGAATGTATGCATAGGGCTAGAGATTGCAAATATTTTTTATTTATTTATCACCTGTCTTTGACAGGTACTGTGGCTAGTATTTTATACGAGGGACATTCAAAATGTTTCCGCACTTTTATATTTTCGTTGGAAACGATTAAGGCGGGAGGAGTAGTAATTGAGCATTAAAAAGGTGGTACAATGCTGGGAAAATTGCATCGCAAAGGAAGCTGACTATGCAGAAAATGTCATTTGTTTTTGAAATTCTTAATAAATAGAGTTTAGAAAAAGTGCGGAATCATTTTGAACATCCCTCGTAATTATGATGGCTTGTGGCTTTTGATATCATGTTGTACTAAGCAGTACTGTTTTTATTTTTGAAAGTATGTATCCTTTAAACTTGACATCAGGTGTATTTAAAGTAAATTGTTTCACAAAAATACCCATTTATAATGTTAAACATTCACTTTGTGAATAAGACAGCTGCCAGAAAAATGCCAGTGTTGTAATAAAAGTCCAATGGCGGTGTTCTTTAAACCACTCCAGCTGACACCTGGCATTCCCCATAGTCATCTTTTAATTGATTTCACTCTCTCATGATGAGGTGTAGATAAAAATGGCTTGCAGAATAAAAGCATTTATTTCTTAAGGTATCTTCCTATTATCTTTTCCAGTGTTGTCAAAATGTGCCGAAAAATCATATTGTTTGAAATGTTACTTGCAGCATATTATGCACTATATAATATGGACGGGTGGAAGGACATTCTGGGACGTCAAGGAAGTGTTGAGCTGCTGGCAGGGTTGCACCCTTTAATCCTAACTCAAAGAACATATGCTTAGTAGTGCAAAAGACAGATAAACAGAAATACGTAGAAGTCTTCATGACTCTAATATCAGTAGCTCAATAGAGCAGGTCTTTTTTGGTAGCTCCATTCTCAATGCAGTTTGAGTCCAAATTAATAGGCCTATCTCTGGGGCATATGTTTTTTTTATAGGAAACCGGCAGGAAAAGGCAGAGTCATTTGCCCCACTAGGCATGTTCTTGCCACTGTGGGTCAAAAACAGAGATAACAGTGTTACCGACAGCAATCCTTCTCACCCTGGTTTGGTATTGGCTTGCTCACCCCATGCTGACAAACCTAGAAAATGATCCTGTGAGGCTCATGCGTGACTATTTATAATATATATATATATATATATATACTAGGGGGTTCCCCCTGCTCACTTTGCTCGCCAGCCTCTTCACGTCTCTGCCATTTGCGTTGTGAAGAGGGGAGCTGAACGCACCCCAAGGAGATGCGGTCACTCCTCCAAAACCCCCTCTTAAACGGTGATACAATGGGAAACAAATACAGTTTTTTTTTACCTCCTCTTTGCTCTTTTTCTTGATGCTGCTGTCATGCCTCGTGATCTGCATCTTGCATGGTGCTTCAAACATTTAAAAGCCTGTACAGCAGCTGTCCTACTGTTTGTGTTTTATTTCTGGCCCCGGGCATGGTTCAATCTTTTGGCACAAAGTCACGTCTCGCGAGTTCTTGATATTTTTTGGTTTATAATTTAAAAATGGAATAAGAATATGAAAATATAGCAACATCCCATTAAAGTTCGATAAACTCTGAGAAGAATGATACCAAACATATATATGTAGGTTTTAAAATAAGCCTGATTTAAAATGTGACATAAAAATGTCACCATTGCACTTTTAGGCTTAGGATTTTATATACTGTATATAGAGTAGATATATATACACCAGTAATGGCGCACGGCACGTTAACATTCAGTGAATACACTTGACTTGAGCATTCATAGTTTTCATCCTCTTTCTCTGTATGCTTAGCATTCATTTGCTCAGAGGTTGATGCGTTTGCTGCTTCCTGAGCAGCTGTTCTTTTCTCCATCCTAGCGACCCACTTCTTCTCTTCTTCCGTCGGCATATTTTTACGTTAAATGTGATAACGTCAGTGTTTGTGTTGCAATTACTTAGTACGTTTTCCTTAATTTTTCACTTAAGCTGACACACAAGTCTTTAATCTGCCTCAAGAATGATTTAAGATATGAAAAGGTAGGGGAAGTGATGGTGAAGGTGGGAGGGATTAGAATGACGCCATTACGCATGCGCCACACAGCCGACTTGCTGGCTGCTGCCGAGAGTTGATTCTACAATAAAATCAAAATAATAAATGGAATCACCTTGGAGGTCAATCATCACCCGAAAGCGGATAGTAGACGTCACGTAGTATATGTGTACCAAATTTCAGGTCAATAGTTCAAACGATTTGTGAGCTACAAGTGATTTAAAATCCTGGACAGCCAAATGGACAGCCACAGTAGCGTATTATATAAGAAGATTTATATATATATAGTCACAGGTGGCTGGGGGTGGTATCCAACCGGGACGCCCCGGAGGAGGGCTTATGCCTTCCCCAGACCACATGGGGATGACTGCCGTGGTGGCTTTGGGGACCATGGGAACTGAGCTTGGAAGCTCAATTCTATAGGGGCCCGTGGTCACTGCCAGGGGGCGCCCCAATGACTTTGGAGCCCTGGCCCTCAGCACTTCCGCCACACCCAGAAGTGCTGGGGGGGAAGAAGACCAGGGACACCCAGAGTGCTTCCTGGTGTGCAGCCAGTACTTCCATCACACTGGGGAGTGCCGGCGGAAGATAGTCGGTAGGCACCTGGAGCACGTCCAGGTGTGTATAAAAGGGGCCGCCTCCCTCCATTCGATGGCTGGAGTCGGGAGTGCAGAGGACAAGGTCTTGGTGGAGAGGAGTGGAGGTGGCCTGAAGAGTGAAAGAGGCATTGTGAGGCGGGGACTTTTGGGTTGTGTGTGGCACTTTGTTGTATATGTTGTAAATAAAGCGTGTGTTGGGTGAATCAAACGATGTCCGCCTGTCTGTGTCCGGGCCACTTACCACTATATATATATATATATATATATATATATATACATACAGTATATAAATTATATATATATATATATATAATATCTCACTTTTAATTAAAAAATTTCTCTTGGTTTCATGACCTTTGCCTGGCATTTAGGATGAGTAAATAATCAGAGATGAAACAGGCTCTATCGACAGTCTACACACAATAGGGCTACCAGCCATTACAAAAGTTATTAAAGCATTTTCATTGTTAGGATAAAAGAAAAGAAAAGAAAAGAAAATGTGAACCTGTCACCCTTATGAAATCTGTCTAAACTCATTTTAGGTACATGTGGTATTTTTTTTTTAAATAGCCTTTTTAATCCATAGTGACACATGCAGATAATGAAGACATTTTATAACTTAGAGCAAAGCAAGTATAAAACAACACATGGTGAAATGGCAGAGTAAAACATATGTTTTGTCTTGTTTCATTGTCGATAGTGACAGATTAAAAGAGGCTTTCCGCCGTTTGTAAGAAATTGATGCAGTTGTAAGTAGTTCAATTACAAGCACAAGTCATTTCAAAACCTGTCAGACATGGTGGCATGCCTATTTTATTTTTGCATTCCAACCTGTAAAATTTATGGTCTTAACTAAAATGGAAAATTACATGAAAAAAGAAAAGGGTCTCATGTCCCATTACACTGCAGTTTCAAGAAAACAAATTGAATCCTTTTGGATTTACTAGTTGTGAATGCTAAGTTTAAATATATACTGAAAAACTTCATGGCAGTATGATTGGTATTATTGTAATTCCTTTTTTTTTTTTTTTTAAGTTTTTGACTTTCACATCAGACTTTTACACTTTTTATGTTATTCTTTTTATATGAGGTTAAATAACCTAAACACCTCTCTGTTTCATTTAAATGGAAACCTATTTTGCCTATACAGGCTCATTATAAATATTGATAGGACAGATATTGATACCCTGCGGTGGGCTGGTGCCCTGCCCGGGGTTTGTTTCCTTCCTTGCACCCTCTGTTGGCTGGGATTGGCTCCAGCAGACCCCCATGACCCTGTAGTTAGGATATAGCGGGTTGAATAATAGAAGGATGGATATTGATACCCCAGACCATTTTATACATTTGGATTTTATCTATCTCTGTATTTACGCACATCACAGGGTGGTTATTGTTGCTTCTTCACAGGTCAAGAATCCTGAATGTGAACACTAGGTCTGGACACCACCTGGTCAAATTGTCTCAATAAGTTCACCTCTGTGTGCTTTAGTTTTTGTTTCAAATTCCAATTAAGTTCTTGTTAGGTTAACTGATGACTTTAAATGGGCCTGTTGTGATTGGGTGTTGGGTGCATTTGTGTGAATGTGTCCTGTGTTTACAGTGGATTCAGAAAAATGCGGACATTTGCTAAAATCATTTGAATTAATTTTTTCCCCATATCAAGCAATATTCAATACCCCAGAATAGAAAATGAAAACAGGATTTTAGACATTTTGGCAACTTTATCACAAATAAACTACAAGTCTCAATATCCACTGTGATCAATGTCCTGAAAAAAACTTGTAAGCACGGAGAATGAACATACTGAAGCATTGTTCCTATGAGAAAAATGGGGTTATGTGGAAGTGCCAACACTCTGCTCTCACCTCTCCTATCTTGGTAATGATCCTTGCAATGGTTCATCTACGGAAGCCTTGTTATGACTTTTACTCCCCTATAGACAAGTTTGAGTGTGTTCTAGGTGCTCCCACAGATGCCGTGAGTGACCGCAGCATAGCAATTCTGAGGACTTGACTAAACCATCCAATCAGTAGTAGTGAAAGGCTGTGTGTACACAGAGTGGAGACTTAATGAGTATAAGCATATGACCCGCACTTAATAGTAATTCCTCGTATGTGGGGAACAACTGCAAACCCCAGTCCCCATTCTGAATGGGATTCAATGGCCTAGCCACACATGTACGTATGCAGTGTACCACACATGTATCCATGAACATCTAAGAGCATCACAGAACAGTTACTGCTCAATTTCACATGTCGCTGATATGCTATGGACCTTCCAGAATTTTTCTTCTCCTATGTATTGCCATGAATAATGCCCCAAACAAGGAAATTATCTGCAAACAGGCGCAATTAGACAGCAGGTGTTGCAAAATGGGTTACACTGTTATACTAATGGATAGTAAATCTGCAGGAAAGGAATCTATGAATAGCAAGGATTTACTGTATCACACTGACACAAGTATTTAGATTCATTGCTGAGACACCTGAAATGTGGATCGGGTGCATCCTGATCTATTGATCATCATTGAGATGTACTTTTCATTCATTGGTCAAGTTATGTCTTTAATTCAAAAATAAGTCCCAAAAAGGTTCAGTTTACTGTTTATGATGTGTGCTGATTATTCCAGAAGTATCTGTTTAACCATATTTTTAGCAAAAAATGCATACATTTTACACGTTTTGAACATTCAGACTGAATAACTGACACATGGAATAACGAGACATTTTGTTTTCTTTTTTCATGGACATTTTTTACATTCTTTTCTATTATACAACATTGGTCATTATTGGCTTCTATTAAATCATAAACTCTTTTTCTCCATTCTGCATGAAAAGATTGAGATTAAATTGTTTTATTGGCTACTACTTAATTGGGTAAGTAACATATACAAAAGAAATATAATTTTTGAGTGCAGTATTTCGTTTAGGCAAATGTTATAATGGGTCAGTTTGGCTTTGGTTGCTTAGTGGCAGGGATGATGACACAACACTTTAGGGGTGTGTAGTTCACTTCCTCATTGTAACAGTTTTTTTTTTCCAGATTTACTAAAAAAGAGTTAACATGGAGTATTTCAACGATAACAAAGAAAATAATTTACCAATTGACACTGAATTAATTGCTAAATACTAATAAGGTGCAACCCTAGTCACCTTCGAACACAGGAATATTCACAGGAATGCAAATAATAATTTCACAGTGGTTAACAGCCTCCTGTCTACCATTGGTGGTAATCAAAAAGCAGACTGGAGGTGAGGAAGGTGCCTCAAAATGACACAGTCTAGAAGAGGAAGTGTTGGGCAAGTTAGGGTAGGACACATGAGGATACCTAGGAAAGGTATAGAAGGAATGCTGCAATTACATGTAAGAAGACAAGGGATGTCAAGACATGTGAAGATACCGAAGAGAGACAGAAGAGGAAGGGTGAGGGTACACGTATGGCAAGAGAGGCTGAGACACTTGAGGTTACTGAGCAGAGGCATAGGAGAAATACTGCTGGAACACTAAGGGCAAGAAAGGTATGGAAGAACGCTGAGGGCACATGTATGGCAAGAGAAGTTGAGACATGCAAAGATACCGAGGACAGACACAGGAGGAATGCTGTTTTTAAATTTATTCTATTACTTGTCTTCAACAGGTAAGCATAGCTAGTATAAATATAAATATTATTGTACTAATACATTATGACTTTTAAGATGAATGCAGACCTCTAATTATCTTGTTCAGGTCTGCAGACCGTACCTAATGCTTAATGGGGTGGCAGTCTATGGAAGCGCACACATAAACTCAAGTCTTTCAAACAATTGGTAGAAAAATAACAACAAAACAATAATCAACCAAGAAAATCACCAGTACATCTTACATAGACATTACTTGTCTAAAGGCCATAAAGAAAGTATTTCCTTTTCTATTGATCTCCTCTGTTATTGCAGTTTTTAAGAATAAATGTTTCCAGGTCTTCAACCAAAATCTGATTATTAGATAAAAGGTGGTCCGAGTGAACAAATCATACATTTTTTTGACTTACCTCTATTATTAAGGAACAAGAAGGGGACAAATACTTTCTCACATGTCCAACCTAAATGTATTCATTAAAAGCCAACATGTATATGGATACCTTGAAAAGTTAAACAGTCCATAGCGGACAATTTTGAAGAAAAAAAAATGTTCAAAATGTTTTCCTGCACTAGGGATTCTTATTAGTTTCTCCTAGAGGTTTGCACCATTACCTTAGAGGAAGAAAAATGCTTGGAGCTACTGCTAGGCTTCTTTTTTTATTTTATGGCAGCAAAGTAATTTAACAATCTTTCCATGGTCCATCTGTTTTAGGAGGTGGAGGAGGATTTCTAGAATATGGATTCATGAGAAATTTGTGAAATGGACTGTAAAATAAGGATTGCAAATGACAGAAAGCTCCATGATATGACAAATGATAGGATATAATTATAGTGAATCTGTAACAGGAAAGCAAATGCTCTCATAAAATCAACATTTTGACGGTTTTGCTTGATTATTTTGTGGTCCTTCTCATCAAAGTCATATTTTGTACTGTGAATTACTGTTTGGACTTTTCTCATTTAAAAAATAATAGTGTAACTAAATCAGGATGGGATAACCTTTAATTCGACCTTACAGCCAATATCTATGAACAAAAAAAATGCAAACACACCATTTCTGTCAAATTAAACTAATTTACTTATACATGACAACACTCTGTGTGTAAGCTTAATTAATGTTAAGTGCTAATGAGAAATGTAAATGTTGAAAGTGGTATTCTTCTGTTGTTAAAATGAAATTTTAAAAAAGACAAAAGGAACTAAAATTACCAAGGCGCGTGTAACAAAGTGTAATATGTTACTTATAATTTTGTTTTGTTTAAGTTATGAACTTCCCCAAAATTAATTAATTCTTGCAAATAGTTGGTAGTATATTGATTGAATAATATGTTGTAGTACAGGCGTTAATTAGTGTTACACCTCATATCTTGCAAGCACCATGTTTCTTGGCTCTGCTGCCAGAAGCATGGTGGACGTTGATTGGGGTAGGTGTGTTTTCAACTCTCCCCAAGCATTTTCTGATTTTTATTTTATTTATTTTGTACTAGCTGAAATACCCAGCGTCGCCCGGGAGGAAAATAAGTGTTTTTTTTTTAATTGTTTGAGAAAAACAATAAAAAAAAACACAACTTTAAAAATAAATATAAATTAACCAACAATACAGACTCACTAATGTCCTTGTCTTGCGGTCTTGTATGTATGTTATCATCCAGTTGACGCTCGGAACTGGCCAACTCTATTTAATTTGAAAAGCAAAAGGGGCGCGGTGCTGCTTAAACATAAAGAATGCTGGCAGTCGCCTGCTTATACAGTATACTAAAGCACGGGATACTAGAAAGTATTGAAATCGTCAGAAGAAATACTCTGGGCATCTCTCTGCTATGAGGATTCGTGTTACTGAAGTACTCACATCGTTTGTGCATTAGCAGCTAAGCGACTGTCTTTCTTAGGAAGTTTCCTTTTGCCGGTGCGCTGGACTCGCTTGCATATCCTCGGAGCTGGAGCCCTCACCCCAATTCTAAGTCTCACTTCCGGGCCGGACAGACACACACACTTGCACACGTAGAACTCTATTTAATTTCAAAAGCAACAGGGGTGTGGTGGTGGTGCTCAAACATAAAGAATGCTGGCAGGCACCTCCAGTTCGCCCTCTGGTGGTCGTTCCAAGTGTCAACTGGATGATAACATTTATACAAGACTGTAAGATCACCTCTGACCCTACCCAGAAGGGGGTGGGTTAGGGCTGATTTCACCCTACAGTATTTTTAGTCGACCACTGAGAAACATGTGTACCAAGTTTCATGAAAATCGTGCCAGCCATTCGGACATGATGCTGGAACATACATACTTACACACATTGACTTTTATATACAGTATATATATAGATTAATAGTTTTGTTTACAATAATTCAGAATTGATTTAATTTATTATTTAAAAGGCATAGGGGAGAAGCCGCTTATGTGACACCCTGTTCTTTTTTCCCTTTTTGTTTTTGGAAAGGTATGCTACTCTTTTTTTTCTGTTAAGAATATATGATTATAAAGTTAGGATATTTTTTATTGTATATTGCTATGTATATTGTAAATAGTTCTCTCTGCAAAATCTGAGCAATTTTTTGTAAATAGTTTTATATGCAATGAGTTTATGGTGTCACTAAAGAAAGGAGAAGCACTGTGGATGTTGTTGGGAGCATAGGGGAGAAGCCGCTTATATGATGCCCTGTTCTTTTTTCCCTTTTTGTTTTTGGAAAGGAAAATAAAAACTTCTCTTTCGACCCTACATGCCACTGACTCGACTGTCATTTGTATGACGCAGGGAAAGATACATTGCAGCCGGCTACACGCACTGTGTTGCACAAGTTTTTCAAAGATTTTTACCTTTTAAAATACTGGGTTTCATCCCGCATGCTTGTAAATTATAATTAATTAAACAAAATACTGCAAAACAGAGTTAATCTTGTTATTATAAATAACTAAAATATCCTCACTGTTTTCTTGGTTTTAAAAACTGCACTTCATCATACTGATATTATTTTGTAAGCTGCTTATTCTTTTGGGTTTACAGAAATCCAGACCCCATACTACTTCCATCGGGTTCAAAGTAGGCAGGACCCAACCCCAGACTATGGCACCAGTTCATAAAAACACACTGACTTCCACTGGGATGAATTACACAACTCTTACTGTAGTCGGGAAGCTAGAGTCCCCAAAGAAAACAAGGGAATTGCACAAAGTATATAATTCTAGCTGTAATACAGTTTATCTTCCTGAGTATGAAGTTGTTCAGTTTAAAACTTGATAAAAACATCTAAATTTCTACCTTTAAACTAACACTTTTCCGTCTAAAATGTTCTTCCATTTTTGACATTTGAGGGACGGCCATTTTTATGTATGATTTCAAGGAGTTGAGGAGCTCTAATGCAATCATCAACAAGATCAGTTGCAATCTCAGCAATATCAAAGCAAGACAGATATAAATCATCATTTCTGGCTATTCACCTATTTATGGAATCCAGTTAGTGGCTGCCCATAGGAATGAAAAATCCAAAAAGAGATCTCTTTAATATGTTTTTGGTTTCTCCCTGACAACAATGATATCAGAAACAAATAAAACAGAAATGTTGTCTTTTGTCTCATGCTTCTCAGATTTTTCTCCTGAGAAAAAATAACGCTGGTATTCAGCAGAGATCTCAGCAAAGTCACACAATGGGCTCAGATCTTTCAAGCAGTGTATTGATAATTCTTTTCTTTTTTTTGCATTGTGTGCTCAGTAATATACAATGAAATATATGGACATATTTTTGTAGTAATAAAACAATTTGCTAGGATTACAAAACTGTAGTCCTTCCTTCTGAATAATACTATTAGTTGCTCTAATGTATATTGCTGTGCTCCAGTTACATCATACTCTTTCTAGAAGAAAAGGAAGGTGGTGTGATATAGCAGCTATGACTTTGGGTTTCAAACCCCGAGGTTGTGGGCTCTCATCCCACTCCTGACACCACTATCTGACCACAATAAATCCACTCACCTGCCTATGATCCAATTAGCAAAACAAAAGAAATGTAATCAATCATATCTCAGATGTTGTAAAACACTTCGATAACAGATTGAGTCAAATAATAGATAAAACTATGAAGTCTTGAAAGAGATGAAAACAAGACTAGAAAGGGACCTCACAAAGTATACCATGCTTTCTCAAACTGAATTCTCAAGGTTGACTCATTTTACTCAAGGTTGACTCATTTTGTCAGTTGTATATCATGTCTTTCTGTATAAAGCTATTCCTCCTAAGGGATTTTAGGAGAAACATCTGTGACATAGCTGATTGTTAAATGAAACATAAATGAGAATCTCTTTGAAGTCTCATGAGTTATTAATGATCAAACTTTGAGCAATAAAATGTTCCTATGGGTGCTACAAGTAAGTTATTGACTTTTTTAAAACTTTACTTTATTAAAAGTTATTTTGGATGGAAGCACACTGGTGGTTTTTGTTATTTTATATTTGGGTGATGTGATACCTTACAACGAATTTTACAGATGGAGCACAGGCAGGTTATGGGACCTGTTCACAGCCACTGAGGAGTGACAAACACAAATGGAGACAGAATTAATAACCCAAACCCCTCAACATAACACCACACTGCCTTGTGGGCTAGGAGAGTTAAACTAATACTCTAACCAAATTTTTGTTTTTAGATTACTTATTCCATAGAGTTTGAAGTGAAAAAAAATGTTAATTTTGTTTTTGTGAAGAATGAACATAACAAAGCATCTAATAGAACGGGATCCAGTGGTGACCAATGCTAAAGAAGAGCGAACAATATCAAAAACATCCATGAAAAAATCTTGCATTATTTGTGTTGTATAATTCACATGTCAAGTCATCTAGTCATATGATCACAATGTGTAAATCATTGAATAAGAGACAAATATACAGTCTGACCGAGAGAATCAGACTGAAAAAAGCAAACATTTAGAAATGCCATACTTTTACAGCTGATCGGACGCTGTTCGTTTTTCAAATAATATTGCATTTGTGCGATGATGTTTTCACATATTTTGTCTCTTTCTTTCAGGTGTGTAATAGAAACCACAGCATAGAGAGAAATGCAATATTATTTGAAAACGAACAGCGTCCGATCAGCTGTAAAAGTATGGCATTTCTAAATGTTTGCTTTTTTCAGTCTGATTCTCTCAGTCAGACTGTATATTTGTCTCTTATTCAGTGCACGCAAGAACATGCAGGTGGGCCAGATGCTGTATGCTACAACATGCTGGCGGTGATCAACGCACATTTTAAAAAAGAAAGAGACAAATATATGTAACGTTTTGAAGAAATCATTTTATGACACCTTTATTTATTTACTTACTTCCTAAAGCCTAAAGTCACAAGTAGTGTGCAGAGGGCATGCTCAAAAATGTGTGTAATGCCACGAAAAGTGCCTGCTGACAATTTAGTATGCAAGCAATGGTATATGCATTCTTGCTCCGATGTAGAAGGGAGCTGAGTTTACCTCTGTTATAGCGCGTCTATGTGAAAACAGCAGTAACAGATGCGGGAGTGGGGTGTGTTTGGGCTTGTGAACGCGGCCGAGATAATAAAACTGACTAATAAAAAATAAAAATATAAAAGCTAAACTTTACAAGTATCATAAATTACACCGGCTGTTACAGATTGAAATCAAATGTATGTTTTTATTCTAAAATAGTAAGACTAAGAGTAGTTTACTTCTTAAAACGGAGGGGCGCAGGATCGAACTCGCGACCTTTCAATTCCCAGTCGGGAGCTGAATCAATTGCGCCACAGAAGCAGTCGTAATACTCAAGTGTCAATGTCGCATGTTAAGGCGGCTTTTTGTTTCTGCAGTTATATTTTTGAATAAAAGCCCAGTTGTGTTAGATTTGTACCTTCTGTGAAAATATTTCTTTGATATTTGGACTTCAGGCTTCATACATTATATAGTTTATGCCTACATTTTGTCATCTACTACTAGAATATAAAAAACGTTTCTGTTTTAACAATGTGTTTACACAGATTACTGTAGAAATGGAACAGACATGAAATGCGAATGAGAATTATTTTAATCAGTGTAATACCAGGAGATGATAAACAAAAATGGAGACATGGTCTGTGACAGCCATGGGTCAAAAATGAGTGATTAATCTTGAAACACAACTAGGAACAAAAAGGTCAAGATGTTACCTGTTGGTCAAAGTCACAATAAAGTGAAAACCAAAATGAACAATCCTACCACAAGGACCTACTCTCAGAAAAGTCAATGAATGCTAACAGATATTGTGACATTTTTTTATACATGGAACAATAACAATAATCACAATATGTGGTATATGTCAGCCCAGGTTGATGCACATTTTCTGTTTTATTGTTGTTTTTGTTCA
Organism: Polypterus bichir lapradei; assembly: GCA_026402145.1. Lineage (NCBI taxonomy): Eukaryota > Metazoa > Chordata > Cladistia > Polypteriformes > Polypteridae > Polypterus > Polypterus bichir. Next base: position 26,023,403 of record JANRMT010062841.1, on the reverse strand, counting down.
TTTTAGTCCATTATTCTTCATGTTACTATGTTTATTTTGTTACAATTTAACATTGTAATGTTAACTTTACTTTAAATGTTTTGATGTTCCTATTTTTTTGTGGCTGGAGCCCCAAGAAGTGGGTCCACCCTGATGTCACCTCCTTTTGGCTATATATTGAGTCAGAGAGAGGATTGCAGCAGTTGATCATTCAGTCTGTAAGGAGGTATTTTGTGACTATTGCTACTTCTCTCTCTGATTTTGTGATTTATTTGCTTCTGTTTTTGGATTCTGCTTATGGATTACATATTTGGACTTGTTAGCTTTTTAGGCAAACCTCTATTCCCTTATTTTTTTTTTCCTTTTTTCTAAATATTTGCACTTTTTTGCTTATTTAAAGTAAATTCTCTCTTTATAAAGGTTATTTGTGGGACTTGTCTTTTTGACCCAGAGGTTTTATGGTTCTTCTCTCTTGTAAGGCATTTTTTTTGCATTATGGAATTTTAAAGCCATCTCCACATTTTGAGGCCTGTGCAGGCCAGGGCCTGCAGTTACCAGTTGTTTTTTTTTTTTTGCTGACTTGGGGTGGGCCTCTTCTATACAGGCTAGTAAGGGTCATGTTACTTTTTTGGAAGCTTCACACACCCATTCACCATGATCCTGTATCCTTAGCACAGCAGCTATATGTATTGTGTCACTTTTATCACATCATCAGCATGATGGTTATTCAACACAGCATTGCATAAATAAGGAAAAATAAGAAAGTAACAATTTTGAAATTTGTAACCTTAATTCCAAATGTAAAATAAACTTAAGAATTAGAATCTTCACATGTCACAACACCAAAATACACAAAAGCAAACATATAAAAATGCCTAATACTACTGTACACCAAGTATTTGTGAGTGAGTCGTGTGATGCACTGTTGTGCAGTCCAAGGTTGGTTCCTGCTTCTTGGGTGTTACTGACCAGCCACTGAAGTGGAAAATGAATAGATGGTCAATGTTTAAAATAAATCTGCATGTATACTTTCTTAAAAGGAAAGTCCTTAAATACTTAAATTTAACAAGTAATAGCAAAACCTTTCCACTGTGATATATTGATAAATCGATTTGGGGAGTGTACGGAAAACAGTACCTTACACTCACACATTAATGTAAAAGGGGGTCCCAAAATTCTTGAAAATGCTAAAAAGAACCTTTATTTTGTAACTTTCAGAAAATTCAGTTTGGCCACCTTCAAAATCCTCTCCTTAAAATGATCAAATACACTTGTCCCAGCGCTTCTCCCATTCCTCTTAGCACTTCCTGCACTCATCTTTTGATACAGTGTCTACAGCTTTCAGTGGTTTTTCCTATAATTCTTCGATTGTAGCAAATCTTCTTCTCTTCAGTCTCAATTTTAATTTTGGAAGCAAGAAAAATCACATGGGGCGAGATCTGACAAATATGGAGAGAGTGAAACAACAACTACATTGTTTGACAACGTGGGTGTGTGTGCAAGTGTGATGTCGTGGTTTGCAAAATGCAGTTTGGCTTGTGTCACTTTGCTGGATTAAATTTTTTCCTTATGCTTTCCTGTAGATGATTCAGCACTTAAGTATAACGTCACTGAATAGCAGTCCATTTCTGAACAAACCTGACAATGTCAAATAAACGTGATCATCAATGTCTTTTGAAAATCTGCCATTGTAGCTTGGAGCAAAAAAAAAAATCACCAAAGTCCTCTGCGTGATTGTAAATAAGACACCAGAAATACACATTTAATCAAATCAGTGCAATGCCACTTGGTGGACTGATTAACCACACAATGACTAACAGCATATTCGAGCACTACACTCTACTCTTGTGCTATTGACCCATTCCAGGAAATTTTGCATTCCCCCGTCATATATATTTTGTCTATAAGAACCTCATCATACACACACCAGATTCATCCCTATATTTTTTAACATATTTCATTATAAAGGAGTGCAAGTAGCCGGAATCTGTCCGTGGACTATCAGGTACCAGTTATGCCAACTTTCTTGTCTTTGGGGTATAAAATAGGTGAAACCGAATATGACACTGGGAGGATGTGCCGACTGCTCACAGACACTGACTGATCCGTAAGTGAAACAGAGGCCAACGACACTATGACTCAGCATTTCTTTCCACTGCTCTTTAAAGCCACCCAATAATTTAGCATCTTTTCTCTACATTGTATTTCTTGTCATAATTTGCCTTAAACCTTGGAACCCTTGCTTGTATAAAACTTAAAGGACTGTTGATCTGCTCTTTTCTCTTGCTTCAGCCTGCTAGTTTACTCACAGCACATCTTTGTTCCTCTGCTCTTTACAGACCCCTCTGCAGTTTGTTTTTCTCATGCCATTAAACAAGCAGGGTAGCAGGTGCCCCAAGGTATCTTAATTGTCTAAATGTTGTTTTTAAATACGTAGTACAGGAATGGTGTTGAAACAAGTGAAAAAAATCATACCATTAAAACTAGCCAGGTGTTTTATAAACGTGTCCCCCAAGGCATCATAACTACAAGTGATGGAAAGTAAAATGCAGTTTATAAAGAAATGCTTCTTGTGAGTTGTATAAAAATTACTTTTATTCAAGACCACTGGTAACACACTATAAAATGGGTCATGGAAAGATAAAGTAAGCTATAAATATTAATGTATGAATAATCACATCATTGTTTAAAAGATTATCATTAATGTGTATATTGTTTTAATATTATAAAGCAATTAGATCCATTCATATTTATTTATAGGTCTGATTATGTACCAGTTTAAATACCATCAGCTATATTTATTTCATTAGACTTTTTGATTACGGAATCCTGCTGTTCTTAAAAATTTCATATTAATATTTATTATATTAATATCACTGTTATTTATTTTATTATATATTTTCCTCTACATCCCGAAAATTTCATTTAACTCATGTTGGTTCCAACGGGTTACTCTTATTTTACGGTAAGAATGTGTATAGGATAATAGAAAAGTCAGGCCAATTACAGTGCCTTCAGAAAGTTCTCAGACCCCTTCATGTTTTACACTTTCTGCTATGTTGTAGCTTTGTACTGTACTTGTACATGTTTTAATTCTTTTTTACCCTCATCAAGCAACACTTAACACCCCAGAATGACAAAGTGAAAACAAGAGTTTTAGATTCTTTTACATATTTATTAAAAACTAAAAAACTGAAATGTCAAATTAACACTTTGCTCAGTACTTAATTGAAGCCCCCTTGGCAGCGATTACTGCCTGTAGTCTTTTGGGGTCTCATGTGACAACCTTTTTTCAATTTTTTTCAATTCTTCTCTGCAGATCCTCTCAAGCTCTGTCAAGATGGATGGAGACCATTGCTCTTGACAACTATTTTCAGGTCACTCCAGAGATGTTAATTTGGGTTCAAGACACTTAAAAACATTTCACTGATCTCACACTAAACCTCTCTTGTGTTGTCTTTGTTTTGTATTTGCGGTCATTGTCTTGTTGAACATGAAGCTTTGTTCCAGAACAGGTTTTTATTAACACTAGAATTTCTGAAGCTTATGAAAAAACCCGTAATCCTGGGCCACCTTAAATTCCTTAGCACCTCTCCATTAGCATCTTTTGTTTTGCAAATGTGTCAATCAGTACAAACAGCCTGCTATCCCATCCCTCCTCACTGCTGCAGCTCTACTAAGACAAAAAGTTCTTCCGGCTCAAGTCTGTTTATTTGAGTGTGAGGTGTCTGGAGTTGTATAGGGTAAATTATATATCGTTATTTGGAACACATGAATTTCATATGTGTTCTGTGTTTACAACGATCTGGGTAAATGTAGGATGACAGGTAATGAGAGGCAAGAAATGTTGAACACATACCTAAAACAGAAACTTTTTTCATGTTATAGTACTAATGACAAAATTTTGACATGAAGTGTATAATGTGTGAAGACTGAAGTCCAGGTATCAAATAAACACTTTCACAAAATGTACACGTATAACAAAACAAGTGCACTGTTATTCACAGTTCACATTCAACATGTACAAAAACTATACAACAATTGCTGCATTGTTAGTTAAACCAGACTTTCTTTCTTCTTTATTACGAGGGGGCTTCGCTCAACAACCCCTTTCCCCCAACCCTGCTGCCAGAGCTACATGTTGTTGTGAAGAGGGGCGCTGAACACACCTCAAGGAAATGTGGTCGCTCTTCCGAAACCCCTCTTTAACTGTAATACAATGGGAATCAAATAACAGATTTTTTTTTTTTACCTCCTCTTTGCCCGATCAACTGCTGGCTTGCTGCTGCTGCCGTGCTGCGTGATCTGCACTTTGCTCACGTAGAACCTCTCCCCACTCCCCCACAAGCACTACGTGCTGTTGGGAAGAGGGGAGCTGAACGCACCCCAAGGAGACGCATTCGCTCCTCCGAAACCCCTCTTAAAAGGTGATACAATAGGAAACAAATAATTGTTTTTTTTTACCTCCTCTTTGCTGCTGGCTTTCGCTGCTTCCGTTCCGTGTGACCTGCATTTCGTGCAGCGCTTGAAATGTTTTAAAATCACTTACCTTTGTCTCTTCTCCCCCAGACATCCTCAAACACTATTTGATATCTTTTCGTGTTCCGTTATTTCACCGAGTAATATTTTCCGTTTGTTTGCTCTAATGTGACCTTTACTCTCCTTTTTTTGAGACTTTCAAATTTTCCTACTTCCATTAACTCTAACCTGCTCTGCATGTATATCATGTGACTTGCTTTCAAAGGTTGTAAGTATGATGTGACTTGCCCGTCTCGTGGGACGTGAAAGTTTCTCTCTGTTTTCAAAAGATCACATCTTGTCGCAGGAAAAAAGTCTCATCCCAAGTTTTTTTTTTTATAATAGAGAGATTACTTAAATAAAAATCAGACCATATTTTAAGACATTTACACAAGAATATATTTATTTCCAAAGGCTTCACATACTTTTTGTTGTCACTGCATAGGGAATTTAAAAAAGTACTGTGATAATTCTGGAGTTCCAAAACAAACCCATGTCTCAATCATTCCATGTAACCAGGCAATCACCTGTAGAAAAAGCTTTGCAATGCTCTTCTTTCATATTACAAACTTCATGAAACCATGCTGTGGCATAAAGCATTTATAACAAAAGGTTAAGTGAATTATAACAAATTTTTATGTAAAACTTTACAGAAAAGCAGAAACGCCAGGCACAAATATATGAAATGGAGATAAAGGTTTTATTAGTGGCAATCTGCTGATGCATTTTTCCAGAAGCTGCTGTAATAATGGTTAATGAGAACATACTTCACATAATGTAAACTGAATTCAGCCACTTCCTGCAGTACTAATGACAAAAGGGTAAATATTCAATGTGATAATGACCTCCCTGAGAAATAGTAGGTGTTGATTTCAAAACTTCCTGATGCAAAAATGAAGAACCATATGCAATGATTTTTTAACCTAAAAAATACATAATTTGTTTAGGACAATTTAACAGAAGAAATACCCTTTTTAATACCCTTTGGTTACTCAGTCCCATATTTTGTAAATCTTCCTAAAAGCACTTAAAAGACCGTATACAGGGCTTCTGTGCAAGCCATCATAAAATCTACAAAACTGAACACATCATGCTGCCACTGGATCACTCATGAGAACAAAATTGCACAGATGGCAGTGACAGTTTAGAATGTACCTAAATGCCCTCACACATATGCTACAGGACCACTTTGAAGCACTTCAGAATTGCCTTAATGGTCCATACAAAGAGCTGTCATACTCTAGAGAACAGCACTGGCACATCTGACAGAACTAACAATCAATCTAAACTCAACTTGCTAATATATTTTTTCAAATCTTGTTTAGGCACAATATAGTACATACTTCAAGCTGCAATGTGAGTATGCCTGTGTGCCATTTGACACAATGCTACTGTTGGCTGACTGTAAAAGCTCCAGGCCACCTGCAGATTATTCAACCTTCTTTATAGTAAGTTAAGTGTCACCTCAAAATTTTCCTTGGCTAAGGAAAACATGCATAAAATAGGTAGAAGATAATATTTTACGCACATTGTTTGAATTAAACAAGTTGCAGGAATGCAGAATTATTTGCTGTAATTCTACAAAGCCCTGACAAATTCTTACAATGTAACTATCAAGAAGTTCATCTACAAAAGTTTTCAAAACTATAATATGTGCAGTTCTTTGCATTATTTGAAGGTAGAATGAGCCTCTAAAGTTACACATTTTTGATGCAAATGCTTTACCTTTAAAATAATAAAAAAAAAAAAGCAAAAAGCATGCGTATCATCCATTGCTATCAAAGCAACATCATGATGCTCTTTATCAACCAGTCCTTCAATAGCTTTGTAATGAGCAGTACACAAAATAGCAAAAAGGGTGTGAGGTCACTGAAAGGGACACAAACCAGGCCACAATCCTCACAAACTTACCTAAAGTTAAGCCCCACCCCAGGCAACCTGATTCCAAACTCCCCATGCAGGCTTCAACTCACATAAACCCGAAATGGAAAGGTGGCTTTAAAAATTCTACAAGGCTTTAAATGTTGAAAACAGTTAGAATTAGCATAAGTCACCTTAACATGGGGTGTTAATAAGAAATGTAATTTTTTTAATGAGGTAGAAGTACATAATAAACAAGAATAGTTGACAACAAGAAAGGCAAAAGTCTAAATTAGCGTAAGATGCCCTAATTTGGGGTTTTCAGAAGAAATGCAATTCTTTACTTCATGAGATAGAAGCACATAATAAACAAGAATAGTTGTGTCAGAAATTTAAAATATTAAAATGTGTGCTTCAATTTAAATGTTTAAAGTTTAAGTATTCTCAATTGAAATAGAAATGTATTTTGCTCTGATAGAAGTCTATAGAGTGCAATATCCCTAGTAAAGAATAAAAAAATCAATAATAACATATTTGTAATCACTAACCTTGAAATCGCCTAAAACCATACCCCATGTGCTTATGTTTGAAAATTTGTCATTTTTAACCTTCTGGGAGTAGCTCTTAGTAGGCTAGGACTACCTGGAAAGAATCAAATATCGAAAATATATTCATTATTGGCAGCCTCGAAATAGCATAAAGTGACACCCCACATGCCTATATTATCAATCCACATTTTTTTGGAAGTTTTGTGAAAAGTAGCAATTCATATACCATTAAGGTGTGAACCCCTGGAATCTGTTCAGATTCTTCTAATCATTTTTGTTAAACACACCCTTTAGTTTACTGTTTATCATAAGTGTGTAATTCCCTGAAAAAAATATGTTCAAAAATGTTCTGAAAATGAGTGTTTTTCAGGTGTAGTGGAGCAAAACGGGGTGGGACGGGGGACGCCAATAAGTTCAACATCTTACATAACCAGGCATCATGATGAGTTGAATAGTACATCATATGTGGGGTTGTATCGTACCAATAAGTCAAGGGGCGCTGGAAAAAAAAAAAAAAGAAGAAGTGATAGCAAAATATTCATAAGTAATTTTTATGAAGAGGGAGGATAATCACCTGCTTAAAAGGACACCCATGTTTAAAATGACAAAGCAAAACAATGAATTTCAATCATAAATAGTTTATTAAGATAACCAAAAAGTGAAAAAAACAAGGCAAATATGAGGAAAAGGAATTGCAAACAAGTTCACAATCAAAATTTAATATTTAAAATCCAGAAACCAGAAATCAAAGTCATCCAGACAATCTGGATTTGCATTATTAGATCTGGATCACCCTGTAATGGATAAGGCTGGGGTTGTGCTGCTCTATAGTGCACAGAAAGTGTGGCGCATTGTGCAAGCATGTAGTCTGCCGCATAACGTGGCACAAAATCATGGCTTATCTGTACATGAAGAGATATGGCATGATGAACTTGATCCAGACCCACCAAAAGATCAGCCAGATCAGACAACGTTACAACTTCATTTGCATGTAATTAGAAGAATGTAAAGACAAGGAATCAGGTGCAGCATTTATTTTAAACCAATTCCTTTATTTGGTGGTCAATATCACATGGTGTATTTAGAAAAATCAAGTGAAACATACATGAAGAATTGGATTTATAGTCATTTTAAAGGAATACTTCTTCCAAAATGTACATATTTTTTAAATGTCACTTACTCCATTTGTTAGTTTGTACTGATACAGTATCAGCCTCTCTCCCTCATTCTTTGATCAAGATTCCTGGCTTTAATTAAGAAGCACAGTATTATAGGAATGCTATTTCAGTTTATGATGTGCACTGATACACATTATGCATTTAACAATGTTTTAGCAAAAATGCATGATTTTTGCATGTTTTCAGCATACTATTTGGTAACTGATATAAGCATGAGATTTTTTTTTAGTTCTTTTTTTTTACATGGATTTTTTTATACATCATTTGCTGTTGTACATCACCATTGGGTTCTGTTATAACTCTCTCATTCTGCATGAAAACATGACATTTAATTTTTTCTCGGTCATCACTACAAGCTATTTAACATATAAAAAACATCTTTGAGTGGAGTATTCCTTCTAGTGGTGACAGATCGAACAGAAATACTCCAACTTAAATTTTATGGTTGATACCAGTTGCCACTTTTCTACATCAACACTACCCTATTAAGGATGTGTCTAGTCTACAACAGTTACATCTGCAATTCAAACTGTAAATTCCATTTTAAAAAGGCAAAAAATTTGAATTCAACATTTTAAGCATAACATTTTTGTTTTTTCCACATTTAAAAATAAACATCTGTCTGCTAAAGCATGCCATGTGTCCATATTTTTAAAGAAGTTATTGACGTGGGCTGTGTCAGGTTGCATCAAAAAAAAAAGGTAAACTGTACCTCCACGCAAACATCTTTTAAAGAATGGCAGACAAAGGTAAGCCCATTCTCTAATGCAGACCATACATTCCACCCAACTAACCTTTTTGTCTGTTCCTTTATCTTTGATAATGGCCCCCTTTCATATTCACTCTGGCTTGTCACCCCTTTCATCTTCCCTGACTTTGTTCTTTCACCTACTGTATATGTTTTACCGGCTTTTTATTTTATCATACATGGTACAGCATTACCAATTAAGTTGTTGTTTCTCCAATGTTTTCTTTCAAGTTTTTTAATTGGCCTATTAACTTGCAGGATTCAGGGTCCAAAGGTTATGTGATCAAAAATAAATGCAAGAGTACTTTAAGACATGGAAATAGGTGGCTCTGAGACTAGGAATTTGCACTGGCAATTGGAAGGTTGCTGGTTCAAATTCCGTAAATGCCAAAATTGACTCTACTTCGTTGGGCCCATGAGCAAGACTCTTAACCTGCAATTGCTCCATCCTGGATATGACATTAGTTTGCATTCAGTCCTGCATGTGGGCCCTCCAAACTGCAGGAAAAAACCTGGGGGTTGGTGGCAGAATTGACACTCCAGCCACCATAAAAAATCTCACACTGGTTCCATTCCATCTGAACTAGTGTGGTGCTGAGGTGTCACCCGTTGTATGGCTGCACTCGGGTCCTAATCTGGGATCCTGAGTTGGTTTGTCATGGGGTGGGTGCGGCAATGCGCTGTATCAGCATGTGCTCCTAATCTCTCAACCTCTATGATGGAAAATCATTTATTTATTAACTTCTACAAAATGCAGTGCATTATTCATGAAAAGAAATAGACATTATGCAAGCAAGCACATGTTGACATGGTTTAGTTTAATGGAAAAAAAATAATCTTTTTGGGAAAATGAAAGAGAAAATCTTGGTGCAAAAGTCTCTATTAAGCTTTAAAATGAAGTATAGTTTGCGAGGACTTGCTTTGCTCACTTGATCCTATATGATCAGAGTGAGTACCTGCCTAATCAGTCTAGCTCCTAATGAGGGTAAAAAGCTCTACAGTGCACACACAATAAAATCTTAATCAAAATTGAGAATGCACAGACAAAGAAGGATTTGACTTTAAATATAGCTGTAAGAAGATATATATCATGTAGAAGATATTTACAAGCAAAGTCATCATGTGGTGAAAAGGAAGCTAAAATAAAAATGGTCAGAATGAGTAGTGAAGGATCATATCCAGAAAAATAATCAGACCTGAGTGACCAATAAAGGTAAAAGCCAGTGTGAAATAAACGACTGGACACAACAAAGGTCTGGAGCAGTCATCTGTATAGTTTCCCTAGCTGCAAAAGGCTTTTGGTTGTTTACAGGTTCAAGTCCAAAGTAGAACTGATTAGATATGAAGGATGATGGGTTTTTATAGTCTGTTCCCAGGAAGTGACGTCCTCGGGACAGGTAGGATTTCTCGTATTTGGTCTGCTGGGAGAAAATAGAGAGGTTTAGCACAACCCACAGCACCCCAGCCTGGCATGGTATTGAAGTTTTCTGGTCCCTTTGGTTGAATATCAAGCGCAGGTGTGTGATATCAGAAACAAGTCATAATCAAAATTTCAAATTTACCATTAGGGCATATTGAATAAGAAAACAAGTACCAATAAAGAGTACACTAACAACCAAGGGGTAACATGATGCACAGTCATCATTAATTTATAACGTCACAAATTGAGACAGAAGTGTAAGTAATGCGATCACATGAACAAACTCAAGATGGGGTTGCATGAATAAAATAGAACAGTAATAAAAAAGTTTCAGATTATCAAAACAATTGTGAAACACATTTTGAAAATAGAAAGTACACATATAAAAAACCCAAAATAAGCAAAATATGTGTATAATAAAAGCTAATTTTGATAGGGAAAAAAATTTAGAGGATGATGGCTGCTATAGCATTGCATACGGATGCATATGAATTCACCAAACATATCATATGACTTTGCCCTATAAAGCAATGCGGAATCTAATTAAACAAACATAACAAAAAGATTTTTAAAAATAACAAAATCAACATTAGGGTGAAAACAGGTTCCACTTGCTGAAAGATCTGACATTTGAGTGTAGGATGTGGGCATAGGTGGTTACTGAACATTAAAGAAACAGAGGTAAAGGAGGCTAGACAATGAAAGATGAAGTCCAGTGTGAAAATACAAGGGGGAGAGCAAATGAGCACTTACGTGAGGCAATTTAAAGCAAACAAGTTCTAGAGTAAATAAAAAACAACATATGAAAAAAAGAGCGATCTATCACTAATAAAATGGTTACGAATGACAAAAGTCTTTTATATCGACAGAAAGTTGATTTTTGAGAGAACATTTCAGTACCATAAGCCAAATTGCCAGTCTGCAAAATTAAAAATATACTAATTGTACTAAATGTATCTTTAGTACAAAGTGACCATTTTATCAATGGGTGAAATTCCTTGCAAGTGGTTCAGAGGTGTGCTAATGGCCATTGCATAGCCAGGACACTAGTGAAGGGGAAATAAGTTTCTATCCAACTGAGCAAAAAATATTCCTTCTTTTTATGTGACTGCTAATGCAAGGGATATTGGATATTGCACTGTTGGCATATGTACCATCACATAATGATTCAATTTCTGTCTGGTGGGATCAAGTAATCTCACTTTGAGTTGTTTTAGTTGCTGCCCTTAATGTGTTGAGAAGGTTTCTCTGGATAAACTGCAGTGATTGTGTATGGGTGCAAGTCTGGTTCTGCTCATCTCCATTGCTGTACCAGTCATTTGGTAGCTGTCTTAAAAAACAGTGCATAATTCCACTGAGATCTGAGTACATCTGCACAGATTGCTTGATGTTTTTGGTCTTTTTGAGATCTAAACTGTTACATGTATGGCTGAGCTCTCGACTTATGCAACCTTACAACTGTTGTCAACTGGCCATAGTTCAACAGTTAATTAATGGACAAATGTTGCTGGGTTCCAATTATGTGGTTCAATTTCGAACTATTTTATTTTCCTGTCTACTTCAACAAACCTGTGTCCTTATGCATAATCATTATGTAATTAGTAATTTGTAAAGTTTATATTTTATTTTACCTGTAAACTGTATAGCAGCACTATACAAAAATAAACTGAATTCGAACTGAACTGAATTATACCCTACCTGACAGCACCATATGTTACTAGGAAAGGCCTGCTGAAAGACACAGGTTTTATTCATTTCTTGACATTCCCTTCTGAAATGTAATACAAAAAATATAATTTACTATAAAATTGTGTGTTTTTATTGAGAGCAAGCAGGAGTAAGAATTCAGACGTCCTAATTGCAAGTCAAGCAACTAAAAATAGAGGAGTGCATGTAATAACTAGGCTTTGAGAGCATTGGCTAATCTTATATTGCAGCCAGGGTTTGTTCCATAGCATATGTTTTTTTTCTGTTTTATTGTTATTTTTGTTGTGTTTTAATTATTATTTTAAATGTACTTTTATTATCATGTACAATTTAAATTTTGTTGTGTTTACTTATGATATAGTGTTTATGTGTTGCAAGAGCCACGTTTGGGGGTGGCAGACCCTGAACCTAAGGGGGCCCCACTTTTGAGGCCTGCATGTCCCATTTGAGCAGATTTGTCAGGTTATATTCTCCAGTATATATATATTTGAGATGCTTCTAAGAGGAACCCTTTTAAAATCCCACTTCAAGGTCAAATTCCGTACATGTACGTCTTTGAAAACATCCCATAGTCCGAATATTAATGCACAAAAACATGCATTGCAAATGATAACCGGTTGACATGACATCAACGTGAGGCTATGACTATGACATCCTGCATATCGAGACTCAGAGTATACTTGCAATCTGGGTACTTTTCTAGAAGAGGCCCTGGTAATTTCCGTATGACACCGCATCACATGTCGTAGTATGGTCATGAATTATGAATTTCACATTTTTAATAGATTATATCATTATATTTTGATAAAATCAGCATGTTATCTTGCAAATATTTAGCTGAATACTGTAATGAGAAAATCCACACACCCCTAAGGCCACCTCTGTTGTGTTGTGTATTTCTTTATGTTCCTTGGGTATTGTCAGATGAACTTCAATAAGTGACAACACTGCTGCTTCAGTTTTATAGTCAGATGAAGAAGGTCCCAGTAGAGTTTTATTGAGATTTGTGGACAAAGAGTTTCTTGTGAGTAACGAACTGATTTTTCTGGCTTTCTGAGTTTTGCTGTTTTTTTGAGATGCATTATTGGATTTTGCATTTGAACTGGTTTTGTTTGGATTACCCTTTCATGCAAATCCTTTTGCATTATTTTGTCTTTTTTGATTTTGCTAAAGAAAAAATCCTTCCTTTATAATAAAGAATCTTTGGTCAGTCAAACCTAAAATTGTACTGCTTGTCCTTCATCTTGAAGGATAGGGCATTTTTATATATATTTTTGAACAATTGGTATTAACCCCAAAATTCTCTTGGGCTTGGAATTCTATGTAGAAATGGTAAACCCAGATGTCGATCTGTATAAGCTGTTATGATCAAATGTACAGTGATAAGCTTGAATAACTCTTGGGCCGTATTCTGCTGCCATCTAGTGGATAAAATAGCTTAATGCTGCAAAATAAATCAAGAATATTTCTATGTGTTTTGCTACTCTACAGTAACTCATCAGTATTCACGAGTGGGGTGGAGACTTCAACCAAAATACCCAATGGAGTTGAAACAAAAAGCTGTAAAGCCAGTTTAAGAACAAACTCCAATGGAACCATTAGTTCACTCAAACGATAACAATGTCAATGTTAAATGGTCATCAGATGTTGACAAGGATAGTAAAACTGATACATATGGCACTACACGACTGAACTGACTGTGATATACCTGGTGACTTTTGTCATCTGGTTTTACCGTGGTACCAGTAGGTGCATGACAAAAAGGCAAAAATTTTGTGATCAAGTGGAAGGACAAGAAAAACACTAGCCCTCTAAGCACTGTTCACAATACAGCAACTGTCAATGTTTGTGTCAGGAGAAATGTGGAAGCCAATGAGCCTTATATTAATAATAATAAATTTAATTTATATTGTGCTTTATATTTAACAATCTCAAAGTGCTACAAAATAAGAATAAATTAACGAACAAGATAATCTATAGAAATAATTTAACAAAATACCTTTCTAAAAAGATAAGTTTTTAGTAGCCTACAATAACACAAGGGCTGCATAGACTGTGTGGATCAGACACTGACACTCTACCTTCTCACATGCAATTGACAGAAAAAAATATTATAAGAAAAGTGTGCAAAGAAACACTTCTTTTTCCCCGATTGAAATTTCGGGCTGTGCAATGGTAACTGTTTTAAAAAAATATCACAAGAAGGGCGTGTACTAAATCTGCATCAGTACAGAAATGGACACTAGACATGCCTTTCCTACTGTATTTATGTTGACATTTTGGAATTTACATGTCTCTGTTACAAATAATAACATTTTTCTTGTTACAAAGTTTTTGGTTCATTTTTCTGGGTGTTTAGATTAGAAGGTTATTGTCTTGTTGAACTTTTAAAGCCAGCTTCCTATATTGGACATGCGCAGGCCGTAGCCTGCCTGTGGAGTTTGGGGTCAGGCTACCTGGGGTAAGGCTATCATTAAGAAGGTCAGTGAAGGTCCTGGCCTAGTTTGGGGGGTCTTTTTTTGCAGGCCTCATACCCCTTTTTGCCATATCTATGACTCCTTCTCGCAACAGGTATAAGTTAAAATGAGACAAGACACCAGTCTTAAAATTTTATGCAAAATTTTATGACTTCTTTCTTTCAACATTCTTGAACTTTCACTATTTTTTTTTCTATGAATCTATTCAAGTTTTTGAAAGAAAGCAGATTTAATAATCAATGCTAAAAATAAATATTTTATGCAAACAAGAATATATCAGATTGGAAGTCATAAGTACAATTTGCATAATTGACATCATTATCTTCTGCAGGCTTGCTGGTTGTTAGAAGACCATATGAAAAGAGGTTGTAAAAGGTTCACAGGGCCAAATGACTGCATTTTAATCTAGGAGATCTATGGTGATCAAGGCCTCAGGGAGCAAGCTAGAGGAATTTAATGACCAAATCAAGTTAGGAAAATCACCACCTGTGTCTCGATGAATAAGATAATTTTAGCTTTGCAGCCAAGAGAAGGAAGTGTATGTAGTCATTATTGCCCGTGACCACATAAATGAAACAGCTTTAAAAAAACATAACATGTAAAGAATATTTGACTAGCTGAATGAAAAGGGCCTGTAATCATTTGCTCTCAAATAAGATGATCCTGTTATAAACACTGCAGTTTTTATAATTTTCCCTTTTTTTTATAAATCTTGTGTTATCTAATTTTCTGTATGCAAAAAAGTCTGCCTGATTTTTACTGCAGCAACAGCCCAAAGTCACAGTGCAGTACATTTTCTCAGCTGGTTGCATGACTATTATTTTGTACAGATTCCAGGCCATTCATCTTAGACCATAACCCACAATTAAGTCAATGAAGCAGTCAGGGAGCTTACTGCCTTGCTGTCCTAAGGAAGGTCATTCCAAAGATAAAAAAGGACAGAAAAAATAGCTTTCTTTAAGAAAATATGTAAAGGTCATTTACAGTCATATGAAAAAGTAAGTATACCCTAGACATTATTGAGTTTTTTTAACATATTTGAGCTGGCAAATAGCAGAAATGCAAACAGTGCCAGATAAAAGGGATTGTACTTCACTTGAATAAAACACAAAGAAAAATTTGCCTTCTAAATCGTTTCTTCAACAAAAATATCAAGATGGAGAAAAAAAAAAAAGTAGGTCCACCCTTGGAAAAGCTGGTATTGCCACCTTTAGCAGAAATGACTTCTTGTGGATGTTTTGCCTAACATCCCATCAAACGCTAACATTGATTCAGTAAAATGTTTGACCAGTCCTCCTTGCAACACCCCTTCCGCTGAAAGATTTTTGTCGTGTGGACTTTCTTGCACCTCCAACCTCCAACAACTACTTTTCGGCAGATTTGGATCAGCAGTCAAGAGTGCAGCCCAACATAAAAAGAAAAAGTGCTGTACAAGAGGGTATAGTTGACTAAAATGCATAAGGATAGACTTCAGCTCCTGAAAGACAAAAAAGTCAAAAAGAATAGGAGCCACAAATCTTATTGAGTTGCTAAATACGTCTCTGGAATAGTGTGAAGGCTGTCGTCAGAGGTGTTTGGCAGACTGGTATGAATTGTCAGGTAATCTCAGGTGTTGGAATGATATGTTCATTATATTTGTTCTGTGACAGACTAAAAGATTCGGTTCAACTTAAATTTTTGGACTGATGGCCTCACAGTCTCCTCAAGCACACTTTGATATGATGAAGAATTCATAGTTGACTCAATAACTGCAAGCTGCCCAGGCCCCGTGGCAGCAAAGCAACAACAACAGTATTTGTTTATGTAGCACATATTTAATTACAATTACAATTACATATAAATACAAAAAATAAAATTAGGCAATACTAATTAATATAGAATAGAAGTAAGGTCCTGCGGTGGGCTGGCGCCCTGCCCGGGGTTTGTTTCCTGCCTTGCGCCCTGTGTTGGCTGGGATTGACTCCAGCAGACCCCCCGTTACCCTGTGTTAGGATATAGCGGGTTGGATAATGGATGGATGGATAGAAGTAAGGGAGGACAGAAAAAAACAACAAAAAAAAAAAAACTCCAGACGGCTCGAGAAAATAAATTAAATCTGCAGGGGTTCCGAGGCCATGAGACCACCCAGCCCCCTGAAAGCATTCTATCTAACATCAATGATCTCAA
Organism: Polypterus bichir lapradei; assembly: GCA_026402145.1. Taxonomy (NCBI): domain Eukaryota; kingdom Metazoa; phylum Chordata; class Cladistia; order Polypteriformes; family Polypteridae; genus Polypterus; species Polypterus bichir. The sequence goes on along the minus strand of JANRMT010062841.1, from coordinate 26,006,802 downwards.
TCAGTCTTCAGGGTTTTCAGGCTTCACATGGAATAACTTAATGATGATGGTCATTTGGACTTCTGGTCTTTAATCCATCAATGTAGGTACATCACATGCTTTGATCGGGTGGTGGTGGTGGTGGTGGCGCAGATTGCCACCACGGAAAACCAGAAAAAGTAGGGGTTAGTATGGATTTTGGAGCCACCATGAATAATAATGATAATTAATTGAATATACAGAACATCAGGATTAAACTAAAATGAAGCTGTGACAAAGCCAAGTTAAAATAATGTGTTGTTAGCAGTTTTTTATAGTGCTCTACTGCATTAGCCTGGTGAATTTCTATCAGTAAGCTATTCCAGATTTTAGGTGCATAACAGCCGAAGGCCACCTCACCACTTCTTTTAAGTTTAGCTCTTGGAATTATAATCAGACACTCATTTGAAGATCTAAGGTTATGATTTGGAGTGTAAGGTGAAATACATTCTGAAATATAGGATGGAATGAGATTATTTAAGGCTTTGTAAACTATAAGCAGGATTTTAAAGTCAATTCTAAATGGTACAGGTAACCAGTGTAACGAGATCAGAAGTGGAGAGATGTGTTCGGATTTTCTTTTCCTAGTTAAGATTTTAGCAGCTGCATTCTGCACTCGTTGCAAACGATTGATGTCTTTTTTGGGTGGTCCTGAGAGGAGTGCATTACAGTAATCTAGTCGAATGAAAACAAAAGCGTGAACTAATTTCTCAGCATCTTGCAATGTTATAAGAGGTTTAATTTTTGCTATATTTCTTAAGTGAAAAAATGCTGTCCTAGTAATCTGATTAATATGTGATTTAAAATTCAGGTCAGAGTCAATAGTTACCCCTAAACTCTTTATCTCCGTCTTGAAGTTTAATCCTAATGCATCAAATATATTTCTAATAACCTCATCATACCCATTTTTGCCTATCACTAAAATCTCTGTTTTCTCCTTATTTAATTTGAGAAAATAACTACTCATCCATTCAGAAACACAAGAAAGACATTGTGTCAGTGAATCAAGAGAGTCGGGGTCGTCAGGCGCTATTGATAAATACAGTTGTGTGTCATCAGCATAGCTGTGGTAGCTCACGTTGTGCCCTGAGATAATCTGACCAATGGAAGCATGTAAATCGAAAAATCAGTGGACCCATGAGAGATCCTTGTGGAACACCATATAGACTATTGTGTGTCTTTGAGGTATAATTACCACAACTAACAAAGAATTTTCTACCTGCCAGGTAGGACTCAAACCAATTTAAGACACTGCCAGAAAGGCCCACCCATTGACTAAGGCAATTTCTAAGAATATTGTGGTCAAACAACCCCAAACCATAACATTTCCACCGTCACACTTCACAGTTAGTATGAGATTCTTTTCCCGAAATGCTGTCTTCGGTTTACGCCAAACATGTCTACTGTTACACAGTTGTTAATTCATCTGTCCAGAGCACATTGTTCCAGAAGGCCTAGTTTTTGCCGAGATGTTCAATGGTAAACTGTAGTCTTCCTCTAATGTTTTTTTTGAACAGTGAAGACTTATTTCTGGCAAGCCTGGCATGCCTTTGAAATTGGTGTAGTCTTTTTCTGATTGTAGATGCATGCACTTTGACACCAACTTTCGCAAGAGTTATCTGTGGATCCCACAATGAAATTTTGGGGTTATTGGGGACTTCTTTTTCTATCAAATAAGAAACGATTGCGCTAAATATTTTGGGCTGGCCAGTCCCGGACAATTTATCAGTCATTTAAAATCTAAGCCACTTGTAGGTGATTTTCCTTATGGTGGAAAGATTGGTTTCAAATAATTTAGTGACCTAGTTCAGATAATTTAGTGACCTTTTTAAATTTGTTGCCAAACCCATAGGCATCCACAGCCTTCTTTCTGAGTGCCTTAAGAAGCTCTTTTGATCTTGGTATGATGAGACCACATACAACAAAAGCAAAGAGAACACCAGACCCTTGATATCTACATTTTAAATAAGACCATCTGCATACTCCTGCATACTGGTGACTCAGTATTGTGGCCTAACCTACACAATGAACACTCTAAGCAACTCAGAAAAAAGGTGACTTAAAAACACAAGTCAAGGGGGGTGGAGACAGAAAAACATGTATGTTGTAGAATAAGTACAGTTAAATAATCATTAAGAAATAGAAAGAGTATTGTAAATCTGACTATAGGAGGCCATCCACAAAAAAAAATGATTAAGCAAGAAGCGGACCCGTGAAGTAGGCAATCAAGAGACCTGTGAGAACTCTGAAGAAGTTATAGAGTTACAGTGCATGGCAGTGGAGTGACAACAACTGACAACAGCTGTTGTCTGGGAGCTTCACCAGTCACCAGGGGCCTCATGCATAACGCCATGCGTTGAATTTGCACTATAACATGACGTAAACACAAAAGCCAAAATATGCTTACGCACAGAAAAATCTAAATGCAGGAATCTGTGCGTACTCCAACTTCCACGTTCGTCCGCTACATAAATCCCGGTCAGTGTGAAAAGTAATGCTCGTTCACGCGCCTTCTGTCCCGCCCCAAATTCTCCCAGGATTACCCCTCTATGAATATGCAAATCAATATAAATAACAACAACAACATTTATTTATATAGCACATTTTCATACAAAAAGTAGCTCAAAGTGATTTACATAATGAAGAAAAGAAAAATAAAAGACAAAATAAATTAAAATAAGACAACATAGAAAAGCAGTAAGATCTGTTGGCCAGGGTGGACAGAAAAAAACAGAAAAAAAAACTCCAGACAGCTGGAGAAAAAAAAAATAAAATCTGCAGGGGTTCCAGGAGATGGGACCGCCCAGTCCCCTCTGGGCATTCTACCTAACATAAATAAAATAGTCCTCTTTGTAGTTAGGGTTCTCACGGTGTCACTTGATGTTGATGGTCATACAGACTTCTGGCTTTTAATCTATCCATCATTGTTGGAACATCACGGTGCTTTGAGTAGATGGTGGTGGCACAAGCCCCCATCAAAAGGATATCGGAAAAGGAAACAGAAGAGAGAGTAGAGGTTAGTACAGATTTTAGAGCCACCATGAATAGTTACTATAATGAGTTGGAGCCCTTAAGCTCTTAAATAGCCCTTAAGCTCAGCGTTCTGTGAAAAGACAATGGGAAAAGCACGGGGAAAATATAAGAATTTCAGCGAATACCAAGTGGAGGCAAGGAAAAACTTACTATTTATTGGTTTAAACAGTGGTATAAACAACAAAAGGAAGTTGTCACATATCCAAGTCACCGAGAAAAGGCGAGTCGTAGCCCAATGTCTGAGTGTCGTATGAAAGCTTATTAGGGTACAGAGAAAAAAAAATTGGCACACAGTGGGGAAAAAAGCAGGAAATGTCAACTTTAATCTCAAAATTTCCACTTTAATCACGTAGTTTACTTTGTCATTAAAGTAGAACATCATAAACTTCACCTTAAAATCGATTAATTTACTAGTTTCTCAAATCCCATCATAACTAAAGTAACACATTAAATGCTTTGTTTTGTATTTGATCTTCTTTGTGCGCTGTGTGTGAATCACTATGTGGTTCTTAAACCGGCTTTATCTTCCTCCGACAGGACACAGAATCCATTACATTCGTGATATTACAGCTGTGAATAATTAAAATACTGAGATGTATACGTGATATCTTTTTCATGATGATAGGAATGAAAGCATGTTTTTGTACTGTCTCTTTCAAATGTACTAAGCTCTAATTCCTGTCCTTACTTTTCTTTCTCCAAATACCCAATTGCCACACAATCAGCTCTGTAACAGACGTTAAGCCATCTGTAAGCTTACAATGACGATTCTTCAAAACTTTTAAAGAACATTGAAATATCTTCGTAGTATGTGTTTAATTATTCTATCCATCTATCCTTCCAGCATACAGCAATCAATCAGGATCAATCTGTGAACTAGCTAGCGCTGCGGCACCGTGTCCTCACATGTTTAATTATTAACAATGCAGATTATTTAAATGAAGTTAGTTTTATCTGTATAATATAATCAACATATATTGCTGCATTTCATCTTAAAAATGATATCGTCATCATATAAAAATACGCGCTTTATAAAGTGGCGCAGGTTGTGCAATATTGTAACTGAAGTGCAAGTTTACAGTGGGGTAATTGTACTTATAAGTACAGACAGTTCTATAAGGAGCACTTGATTGAGTACGTTTAAAGTTCTTATGGTGAAACTGTTTCTGAACCGCGAGGTCCATACAGGAAAGGCTTTGAAACATTTTGCCGTGGCTACGGCAGCGTGTGCTTGATGCTGTATCCCAATAATTCTCTTTTCGATCAGATGCTGCTGTGATTCCCCACTCAGATACAGTGATATAAATACTCCGAGTGCTGCAGTGAGAGTAATATGGAAAAAGATGATCCGCTGTGGCAGCTGAAAAAAGAACAAGAAGGTGCAGTGAGAGTAACAATGCTAAAGCAGTTTGGTATTTGGAATACCATGGCTATTCCCTGGACCATTATATTGTGTGGATGCGGCCCGGACACAGACAGGCGGACATGTTGTTTTCCACCACCACACGTTTATTTACAACAATATATACAATTCAAAGTCAGTGCACACAAACCCCCAAACACAGCCCTGGCCACACAATGCCTCCCTCTTCGGGCTGCCTCCACTCTCTCTCCTGCTTTGTCCTGCTTCCACCCGACTCCAGCCTCGAATGAAGGGAGACGGCCCCTCTTATATCATCCCGGATGAGCTCCAGGTGTGTCCTGGCATTCCTCCCTGGAGGAAATGCCGGCTGTTCTCCCGGAAGCTCTCCGGGTGTCCCTTCTCTTCTTCCCCCCAGCACTTCCTGGTGTGGCGGAAGTGCTGAGGTCCAGGGTCCCCAAGGCATTAAGGGGGCCCCCTGGCGGTGACCACGGGTCAAGTTTAGGTTTTATACATTGTGATTTGAACGTGGAAACGTTCTTATGCAACATTTCTGTGCGTACGCACCGTTTATACATGAGGCTTCAGGACTTGAAATAGTCTGATTAATCACAATCATCATTCAACCTGACAGAGCTTGAGGCAGTTTTGCAAAGAAGAATGTGGAAGAGTGGCAGTGTGGAGATATGCAAAGCTGATAGAGGGAGAGACCTGTAAACACAGACTCAAGGCCATAATGGCTATTAAAGGTTCATCTGACTTGAAGGGCATAATTTTGTGTGTAATAATTATAATACATTTTGATCACTTTATAAAGTCCTGTTTTCACTTTGACATTAAAGAGTCTTTTTCTGTTTGATCAATGTCTAAAAAACCAAATTAAATTCACTGTGTTTCAATGTTGTATAACAATGAAATGCTAAAACTTCTAGAGGGGTGAAAACCTTTTATAGACAGTGTAGTTCATTAATTATTATATTGTGATCCTTGTCTGTTGGAAAGTTCAGTTGTTTTTTAGCATTCAATTCTCTGACCATTTTCAGAACTTTCCGAATCTTCTTTGGATTTGTTATCATTAAATCATCTCCTGATTTTCTTACCTTTGATGAAATTTTATTTTTTAATGGGCTTGTTTGCCCTTCTCTGAAAAACTCAGTTTTCGTCTGCTTTATTCAATGGCAGGTACCTTGTTTTTCCCAAAGTCATGCTTTAATATTTTTGATGACCCAATATATACTATTAACATACAATTTTGTAAATTAATTTCTTGATGGTCACTAACTTATAAGAATTAATATACCGTACCTTTAGTATAAGCAGTCTCATTACCTTAGCAAACAGCAAGGAACAATGACACCTAAGTAAAGACTAGATACCATTTCCTGGAAACGAATTCTTCCATCTACAGCTGCCAGTTTGGCTTAAAAACGCTCTGAATTTTGAAAATCACACCTCTACAGCAGTACAGACTTTTTCTAGCTGTTGTGAAATACTTGTAGAGTCCATGTCTTCCTCTCCACTTCCGATGTAGAAACACTTTCTTGTCTCTTTATCACCTCTCGACTGGATTATTGCAGTTCACTTTTCAATAGTCTTTCTGCACCAAATATCAATAGATTTCAGAACATTAAAAAGTCTGACACAGAGCAGATATAATGAACACATCATTCCAACACCTGAGATTACCTGACAATTCATACCAGCCTGCCAAACACCTCTGACGACAGCCTTCACACTATTCCAGAGACGTATTTAGCAACTCAATAAGCTTTGTGGCTCCTACTCTTTTTGACTATCTGTCAAGGGCTAGAGTCTATCCTTATGCATTTTAGTCAAGTATATTTTATTCTGTAAGTATCTTTTTAAGATGATTCTCTGTACTATATTATCAAATCCTAACCTATTGTACTATCAGCTCAAATTTATTTATGTGATATTTTAAATTTTTCATGTACTGAATCATCTTGTACTGCACTTTTTCTTATTACATTGGGCTGCACTCTTGAGTGCTATATAAAATAAATACATTGATTTAAGCTTTGTGCAGGGTATGAAGGTTTAGAATGTTTTTGTAAACCATGAAAAAACAAATCTTGGACTACTATTAAATGTGGTGAGCTAAAGCCAAATATTAAAAACAATCCATATTTTGGACTCTTATATATTAGCACTGAATGGTTTCATCATAAAATCTTAGTTAAAATCTGATTAGTACATATATCAGAAGACTGTTGTTTTGGTTAACTTTGTTTTACATTGATTAACTGTAGTGATGTGCGATTCAAGAATGATTTGTTCTTTTTTTAAGTGAATCATGGGAATCTATTCGTGAGCCTGAACTAATCGATTTAGTAGAGCTCAACAGCAATGTTAAAGCACATGCATGTTACCATCAGCTTCTTTTGTTTAGATGTTTAAAACACATGTACAAATACCACCCATCTGATTTATGATTCTCGTTTAATTCACTTTTAAGTAAGAACATTATAGGCAAGCGAGAATTCTTTCATTGATCATTCTCTTGATTATCATAGTACTACAACAGTAACAATACATTTATATTAAAATGTTTTGTTTGTTTTGTACAATTTGTTATTGTAATTATTTTAAACAGAATATATAAACATAATATTTAACTGATACCTTTATGTCCCTTTGTTTAGAAATGAATACATTAGACGGTCAGCTCAGGTTGAATGGCTTGGAGACAAGGTCAGAGACATAAGCAGAGGAATGAAAATGGGTATATTGGGAGAAGGATGTTAAGGATGGAGCTGCTAGGTAACAGTAAAAGAGGAAGGCTTAAGAGGAGGTTTATGGATGTGGTGAGAGAGGACATGCAGGTGGTGAGTGCGACAGAGCAAGATGGAGAGGACAGGAAGATCCAGAAACAGATGATCTGCTGTGGCAACCCCTAACGGGAACAGCCAAAAGAAGAAGAAGACCTTTATGTCCCTTTGTACATTCAACAAATTTGTCACACAAAACAGAACCTTATAAAATATTATTCTAATTTCAAACAATCATTTTCTTTTCAGGTGTACTGTAGTGTACACTTTTCATGGCTCATTGAATGTACCAATTATATAACATTCACTGATTCTTTGAAGTTCGAACTGAATCATTTCCTGAGAGTTGCTTCCATGATTCTTGTTCATTTAATATATGAGCTAAATTATTACCCGAGAATGAGTCATGCAGTCATGTTGATGTATGATTCTCGAATTTAATGTTTTATTTTAATTATGTGTTTTTGCTATATTGTCATGTTTTATGCATCCAAATAGGTTAATATTATACCATTTGAATTACTAATATATTTAATATATAAATTAATAAATATAAATTATACAGTATATTCCAATTAAAATGTATTAATTTGCATTTCATTTATGAGGGACTCCCCTCAAAAGGTTTTGTTTTTTATTATTGATGAATCAAACTAATCAAATAAATTGATTCACTTAATTGGGCAGTTTGAATGTATCAATACACTAAAGTGAATCGATATTCCCATCATTAATTAACTGCATGCACAGTGATGACTATTTATGTGGCAACTAAATCATAAGGTATAGGGATAACTGATTTCTAGCATTTCATATTGTATTCAGCTTGACACCTTGGGAAACATTTCATAGTACAACTGGAATTGTTGCACTATAAAACACTTATTTTGAATTGGACTTAATTCTTTTGGGAACTCAACTTTGCATTTGTTTCAGTAATGTCTTCAGCACTTTCTGGTTGTGATGTTCGATTTGTGGTTTCTTACACTATTGCATTAATAATCTATACTTTCTCATAGATTCAGAACTAATTTTTCCACAATAATATTCTTGCTTACAATAGATATTTCAGTATGATGCCGGATTGCAATTAAGTAAATCCCTGGTGGTGTATTTTCAAACAGAAATATCCATAATATTGTCCCCTTACTTTAAAAGCCATTTCATAATTTGCTACACCATCTATGCCCATTTGTCTCTAATGTTTCCAGTCATTATACTGGCCAGCATGGTGGCTTGTGTACATACCAGTGCTTGAGGTATAAGCAATCTATTGGTGTTATTTGGCTGATGACAATACAGCATTCTATTGTAAAGTGGGTGCTGGGTCCTCCTTGAACCTTTGAGCACCAAGATACATTAAAATCAATCAAAAGAGCATACCCCTTTAAACTTTGGTCACCATGTTTAAAGTGACTTTTGATCAATGAGCCCTAGGCTCTCCCTTGAAAGTTTGAGCACCACGTTGGTATTTCACACACTGATCCAAACATAATGTTTGATGCTAAATCTGATAAAAACATTTTATGAAACAGAATGCTTTGTCCAACCTGTCTCGCAGCCACATGTACCCAAGACTTCCTAGTGAGATCTGTCTGACCAGTGGCATAATTTACCTCATAGTCTATCTCAGAAGATCATGTATTACTAACACTTGATTATGGAACATCTTATTAGAACTGCTGCTTTAATTTAACATCCAAGGTTCATATGTTGGTTGTACTGGGATTCGCACAAACCTCCAAATGCATTTTTTTCTTACATAAGTATATGGCGTGTAGTAGCCAGCAAGTTTCCCTTCAGTCTGAGCTGAATGAAATGCCTTGTTATAGCTGATATTGTTAAATTTGTGAAATTATTCTTTTTTCTTTGCTATACTGCCCTATGAATTCCTATATTTATGATTTAAATTACATAAGTATAAATGAAGTTTAAAAATCCATCCATTATTAAACCCGTTATATCCTAACCACAGGGTCATGGGGGTCTGCTGGAGCCAATCCCAGCCAACACAAGGCGCAAGGCAAGAAACAAACCCCAGGCAGGGCGCCAGCCCACCCCAGAGTTTAAAAATCTCAAGGGGAAATTTAGATGCATACAGTAGCAGAAACATAAAAACAACGATAGAGACTCATGGGACAAAAAATACAATAAATCAAACAATCAATAAATAAATAATAAGTGTGTATGGGGCAGAAATTGGAAAATGAACTTAAAGAGTATCTGCATTTCATTTGGGAAGTAGGGAGGAAGCATTGAATTGCCCAATAGCAGTGGGCAGAAAAGACCCCAAGATTTGTTTCTGAGCACACCATTGTGGAATAAGCCTGTGGTTAAAACCGATATGAAGCGTGTATAAATGTATCTTTTCTCTGTACAATGCAAATGTAATAAAATTAGGTGGTTTTCAGGTAAAGGAAATAAATAAATCACACAGTGGTAGAAATCTTAGAACTGAATAATTACAGATGGCCTCACTGCTCTACAGTTTGGTGTAGTGTATAACAGTGTATTGACAGCAACATGTAAATTGAACAATTTCTTTTTCTTCGGTTTTGCTCTTGAATAAAAGCACACTTGTTTTGTTATACCTTTTGTGAAAGTGTTTATTTGATATTTGGACTTTAGTCTTCACACATTATACACTTCATGTCAGCATTTTGCTGTTATTACTATAACATATGAAAAAAGTTTCTGTTTTAGTTATGTGTTCAACATTTCTTGCCTCACAGGAAATATCATCCTACATTTACACAGATCATTGTAGACACAGAACACACATGAAATGTATGTATTTCAAATAACAATATATTATATTTTCCTATACAATTCCAGACACCTCACTCCCAGATAAACAGATTTTAGTTGCGAGAATTTTGTGTCAGACTAGCTGTCTCAGTGGGGGATGAGATAGCAGGCTGCCTGAATGCGGCCAATTGACACATCTGCAAAACAAGGACATTGGTGGGCAATTGGCTCAGTGATAAGGAGCTATGAGTAAAATTAAGGTGGCCTGGTATTACAGTTATTTTCCTAGGCTTCAGGGATTCTAGTGTTACACTATTGTACGCTTCCAAGAAATTTTTGGGCTATGGTAATATTAAGCATAGATTTGTGCAGCTTACCTCAGCCTTATGCAGATAACAAACACCTGCTCAGCAGTCCTCTGAACAATTCCTGGTGCTACCAATGTGCTTGCCTTTGAACACTCAAGAGTCTCAAGGGGAACTCCAACCCCAAAAGAGGTTGAAGAGGTTTATTGTGCTTTGCATCCTTCTGTCAAAAAGTTACTATTAACTAAAATGTGACATAAAGCCTTTTTTATTTGTGAGTGGTGCTTGCTGTGCCTGTTCATTGAGACCCGTGCCATCTTTATCTATTTGCATTTGAATCTTTACTTGGAGCAATGACATTGCATAAAAAACATCAATTTACAGGAATTTTGGTATTCTGTTCTTTTGATCAGAAGCAAAGATGTGTTGCAAACATTTTGTAATTAGAACTGCAGTACAGTTTGTAGTACTTCAAAGAAAAACCTGTAAAAGTTTGGGCCAGATAGATTATATATTAGGTTTTTATCTGTAATTATTTGTGTGACCTATTCAATCCTTTATCTTGGTTGTGTTTTATCTTCTTCAAAGCGCACTTTATTTCACCCAATACCCTGATGATTTTATTTTATATGCAGTATTTCTTTCCTTCTCTTCACTGTGCTGCCAGTTTACCATAGATGAATAATGAACCATATAAGAACATTAAACATAAAGCTAAAGATAGGCTACTGGTTAACAGTCAAATGTAAAGAAATTGCTTAAAGTACATTGGGAAAGGAGCTCTACCTGGTACATTCTTTCGCCTGCTAATCTTGATTTGACAATCACAGTTGGTCTTTGTTATCCAAATGTAGGAGGCATGGCTCATTTGCACGTCCTTGATGATTGCTTAGAGACAATTACTGTAACAATTTTTATGTCATTATATATGTTCCGATGTTAGATCCTCATATATGTACATCATTATAAATGAGCAGAAGATGTGTTTCAATATTCTTTTTTAATGTAATAATGTGCTTAAGAGCGGAAGCAAGTAGGTCACATATCTTTTATTCGGAGTATTTTAGAATTATGAATAACTCTCAGTGTTTCTACATTCTCTCAATAATATATATATACTAACTGATGGAACAGAGGTGTGGAACTCTGCATACATGTTGCCTTGAAGATTTGTTAAGCTTGCAAGTGTTTTGAGTATTTTCTTGTGTTAGATTTTAAATCTGAAATAGAATATACAGTTCTCATATTCTTTCCTCTGTGAACTACAAAAGTTGACTCTCTTTGTTTAATCAAAGGGGAAAATCAACATAAATTTACTTAAGATGAAAAATGAAACTTACTAGAAACGTTGTCCTCCATTTAGTAAATTTATACCTTCATTTGGTCATATACACTTTTAAAAATAAAGTCCCCTTCTTCTTAACGATGCTATTAGAGAACAAATTTTGATTGCCAAAGACCCAAACACATGAAGGTTCCAGAAAGAACATTTAGATAGATAGATAGGTAGATAGATAGATAGGAAAGGCACTATATAATAGGTATATAGATAGATAGATAGATAGGAAAGGCACTATATGATAGCAACAACAGGACCTGTTAAGGTCTGGACAACGGATGTTTAAAACATTTTGAGCACTCATTTAACAGATATGTCACCCAATTTATGAAAACTCTGCTTCACCATGCATTTCAACTTACTTTACTTATGAAGTGCTGTCTGTCCATAGACAGAAAAAAAAATGAAAATCACTGGGCACTCACACCACACTGAAGAGTCAAAGTGGGAGGACTGGAATGCCAGAACATGAAGGCTGGCACAAGGACGCACCAACAACATCTCCATGGGCTTAAAAGAGTTGGAAGTTCCAGCCTTAATGGGTCTCTGTCACACTGTACAGGTGCTATAAGGTGGACAGATGTGAAAGTCACGATCGATAGATAGATAGAACTGTATTTCTCCCCAGTGGAGATCTGACTTTTTACAGGAGCTCTTTAGGTAAATAAATACGACAACACCATTCAGGGCCTTATGACAGAATAATCAGAGAGAAGCCTCTCCACTTGGAGGTGGCCTAAAGGCACTTAAAAGACTCTCAGACTGTGAGAAACAAGATGGTAAGATGAAATCAAAATTATCATCATTTCTGGTGGAAAGCAGGCACCCATCATCACCTGTGCAATACTATTCCAAAGATGAATTAAGTGGTGGCAGTTGTGCAGTTGTGTTTCAGTGGCAGGGACTGGAAAACTAGACAGGTTTGACAAAAGCTAAACGGAGCAAAGTGTAGTGATATCCATAACGAAACCTGTTCTGGAGTGCTATGGACCTTAGACTGGGTCACAGGTTCAACTTCCAACAGGATAATGACCCTAAGCACAAAGCAAAGACAGTACAGTAGTGGCTTAGGTGCATCTCTGTCTTTGTACTTGAGTGGCCAAGTTAGAGCCCTGGACTTGAACCAAATCAAATATCTCTGGAAAGATTTACAAATAACCCCCCACCAATGGTCTCCATCAAACTTGAAAGAGCTTATTAAGAAAAGAATGGCAGAATTTCCTAAAATCCTGGTGTGCAAAGCTTCTAGTGTCTACCCAAGAAGACTCCAGGCTGTAATCACTGCCAGAGGTACTTTAAGTACTAATTAAAGGGTCTAAATACTTGTATCAGTGTGATATTTTAGTTTTTATTTTTATAATTAGCAGAAATTTCAAAAATCTTATTTTCAGATTATCATTTTTGGGTTTTGAGTGTTGCTTGATGATGGAAAAAAATGAAGGTAATTTATAAGGCTGTAACATAACAAAATGTGTAAAAACTGAAAGGGTCTGAATACTTAGTGAAGGCACTGTAGTTTAATTACTTGGCTACCTTCTGAATCTGCCGTAATTCTCTTTAGTAGACATTGGTTTCTGGTAGTCAAGGTGTTGGAATGTAAACCACAAAATGGCTAGTGTGTAATGGTTAAACATAACACATTTAAAGAACAGCTTTCTTTGCTAATTCCTGTTTATGCTCAATTCTATTGTGCATGTATTTTCACACCTCACGGTTTGTGTTTGTCATTTTTGTCGTGTCGTGTTGTGTTATAGTCACCATAGTCAGAAAGTCTGGCTAAGAATTCTAGAAGACAGCTGAAAAAAGAGAAACAGTGTGTGAAAGAAGATTGGTCAACCTGTGATTTTATAGGACAATTTCAATGGGGGAAATAATGATGTGATACTTTTATGTTTACAATAATGGCACTGTCAATGACACATGTGGTAATTTAAATCAAACCGATGTTCCTTCGGTGTGTAGTAGACGTTGTATTCATGTGTGTTAGCCACTGTTATCCCTTATTATGGGTTTGTGCACTCATAGCTTTGATAGCATTGATAAGTTATTTTTTATTCTGCTAAATCCACTTTGTGATGTGCCTGGGTCATATATGACTAAAATATTTAGTTCAAAAGGTAAGCAACTGTTATTGCTAATACTGTGTACTTTTTATTTTATACACTTTGAGATGTGGCTAGGTCAGATATGACAGAAATGTTTTTTTATTTCAAAAGTGAAAAAAAAAGTATTGCTACTATCTTCTGTTCAGTTATAGCACTTTTTAATGTGCCTGTGTCAAATGTGACCAAATTTAAAAGGGAAACAATGAATAAAAATGACTTATTTTTCAATACATTCATGTTCGCTTAAAATTTGTTATTACATGCTGTTAATGGCTGCTGAAAATGTGTGGCAAATATATATTGTGTTTGTAAGAGGGTTGGTTTAATAAGGTGCGCTTTGGAAGGTATTGGCCTTAAAGTCTTTTTATTATTTGTATGTTCTTCTTTTTAAGCCTGCATATGCTGGGTTCATGTCCAAGTGACTGTTAATGGCATTTTCATTTGATAGCCACGATCCAGCCAGCTCTCTGGTATTTGCCCTGAATCTTATTTGCACCCAGTAAACTGGTATCGGCATATATTGGAGACCGTGGCATCTATTACTTATTTTCTCTTGTGTAACAAGACCTTAACAAAGGCTTTGTTTGGTCTTCATAACACTTATAAAACATCACTAGATGGGTTATTTATCTCTGTGCTGTGTAGCATATTGACATGATGATAAAATTACTTGCTAATATGAAGGATTCACAGGCCTTATAATAAATAAGTAATATCAAGAGGAACGTGTCTCAGTTAAGCCTACGTCAGACCACTCAAAAGTGATATGCTGGGACAGGAGTTAATGAGATGAACTACCGCCTTTTCTCTCTCCCCTCCAGACCCTCAAACAGAAGCCTGCCTAACTGCACCTTCACTTCCAGTATATTCCCTACCAGTGACCTCACTTCCAATTCCGCTCCGTTCTTCCTCAACAGCTATAAAAACAGTCACTTTTCCCTCACTCCTCAGTCCAATTTTGGACATACTGTAGTCTGAAATGACTACTCGGCTCAATTTTTTCTTCGTAGGAATTTGAATAATCCTTCTAGTCAAGGGGACTGGAATTGAAAGTGATGTCAAGGAGACTGGAACTGGAAGTGGCGTCTTTAGGAGGCAGGTTCTTATAATGGTCTGCAGAGGGAATAGAGGAGTAAGTGTTAGATGACAGCACCAACCCCTGGTCCAGCTGAGAATCACATTTATTTGAGTCCATAAACAGTCTGGCAGGCGCAGGAATGACAGCTCCACAAAAGGGAAAAGTTGGGGAACTAACAGGGTCGTCCTGTTTAATGTCCAAAATTCTAACAAAAAATAAATGCTCTTGGGTGTGTATGTCCCACAAATTCAGGGCTGAAAAATCAAATTAAAACATTCGGCTGGTTAGTCAAATGTTGGCTCACGCTGTAGCGGAGCTCCATCTGGCGCTTAGGTTCTGCCAAAAATGATACCTTCTTCCGTGAAGCTCTGGTTTTTATGGAGGGTGAACCGGTAGGGACAGAGTCAGTTGCCCTCACCTGGGCAGTTTCTCGGCACTATGGAGAGAGAATCCCGGGGGGTTGTTATACTGTATACCTTGACCGATCTTGTAAGGAGCTCCTCCAATGAATATGTGTGACCATATATGTACAGACACATTATGTATTATATACACAGTATGTGTAGGTGCAATATGTGAATATACATACATATTTACATATATACACAAACACACTCTGACATTGGACATTTCTAATATTTCTTTTTCCTGACATCAGTCAAATGTTTTTGATTTAGAGAGACTCACTATCTATTGTTAACAGCTGAATAAGAAAAAAAAAGAATTTTAAAAATGTTAACCATTTAAAATCAAGACAACAAAGTGTATTCCATTAAGAGCAGTAATTGGCAGAATATTAAGAAAGTAGCTGAAATGAAAACCTGCAGCAACGGCAGTGCTCCAGGAACTGAGTTAGAGACCCCTGATTTAAAGTGTGGAGACTGAGCCACTAGGGATCAGTCTCTGTTTGTAATCAAAAGTCATTTATTTGCTAACCAGCTTAGTCCTGAAGAGGGTCACAGAAGGTACTGGACCCTATCCCAGCGATCATAGGGTGCAAGGCAGGAACAAACCCTGGACACAGCGCCAGTCCATTGCAGTGCGAACACACACACAGCCCAACCACACACTAGGACCAATTTTTTTTTTTTTTTTATTTATTTTTTATTAATTTTATTACAATCCATACAAAGCAATCAAGTTTTTACAAAGAGAAAAATTAAGAACAGATCGATCCCCACCCCTGAGAGAGAGAGCAAGCCAAACGGCGTTAAATTTAAGGCTTGTAAACATACCTAAATTAATAAATTCTCTGTGCCTTATGAACTTATTTTAAAATATTACTGATTAGATCCTGCCATGTTTTGAAAAAAGTCTGTACGGATCCTCTAACTGAGTATTTGATTTTTTCCAACTTCAAATAATATAACACATCGGTTTCCCACTGACTTAAAAGAGGAGAGTTTGGGTTCCTCCAGTTTATGAGAATAAGTCTACGTGCCAAAAGTGTAGTGAATGCAATCACAATTTGTTTGTCTTTCTCCACTTTAAACCCATCTGGAAGAACACCAAACACAGCTGTTAATGGGTTTGGAGGGATTGTGAGTCCAAGGCTATCTGAAAGGTAATTAAAAATGTTTGTCCAGAATAATGTTAATTTGGTGCAGGACCAGAACATGTGACCTAGTGAGGCTGGGACTTGGTTGCAACGTTCGCAGGTTGGATCATGTCCTGGGAATATTTTGGAGAGTTTTAGTCGAGACAGATGTGCTCGATATATAATTTTGAGTTGTATAATTGTATGCTTTGCGCATATGGAGCTCGAGTGAATTCTCTGCATTGCTACTTTCCACTCCTTTTCTGATATATTAATTGAAAGATCTTTTTCCCAGTGTCTTCTTGGATCTTTGAAAGGGAGGGATTGTAAAATGACTAGGACCAATTTATTATCACCAGTTCAGCTAACCTGCATGTCATTGGACTGTGGGAGGAAACTCGGAGCACCTGGAGTAAACCCACACAGACACGCATGGAGCAACCGGGACAAGAACCCTAGTCACCTTATTGTGAGGCATCACCCTTGTAATCAAAGGTGACCAAAGAAAGCATTACGATGTCTAGCAGGTAGTTTTGTGGTCAGGCTTCAATGGTAAACATTGGATGGCATCAGTAAAGACGAACCGCTAATCGAATAACTTTAAAGAATATTCATGAGATGTCAAGTTATGTCATTCTCTAACCCAATTAATTCTGCCCATGGTTGGGCAGGAGTTTATTCTAACTCCCAGTCCTCACACACACAGCCATCAAATACACACTAAGACCAATTCCCCTAATGTAATACCTGTAAGATGTCCATAATAAAAATAAATTACTGAATTCACATTTGATAATTCACATTTTTAGCAATTGTTTTACGGTGGGTCTTTGTTATTACCTGTTTGTGGTTTCTTTAAGCAAAAAAAAGATGCTCTAGCTGAATTTAAGCATTTTTTTCTGTATGTGTTAACTCAATATAGTTTGCACTGTAAATCTTTTTTTTTATTAATTACAATTTGAATATACACAATCAAGCCAGTGTAGATACAAACACAATGCTTTGACCTTCCAGGCTCCTTTTAATCTTACAGCACCTTCAATTCTTATGAGATGAATGCATGGTGGTCTAAATATATGAGATTAAGAAATTAGAAATTTTTACATAATTATTTTGACAGCTGTCTAAAGCAATTAATCATTTAACACTGTGAGGGCATCATGCCAAAAAAATGAGCTAATTAGCCATAATTATTATGACACAAATTGACAATCTTAACAATGACTTTGTATTGACAATCCATTCTTAACACTATCACTTTTAAAATAACCAGAGGGGGTCTCAGAGTGTACAGCGAAATTGCTGTCCTTTACATCAACCAGCATTAGCTCTGATCACTAGATTAGAAACTTCGAAAAGAAGGTGATTTGTGTTAAATGTTTTGTAAATTTAGTCAATGATTTTGCATAAGATTTACGACACATTTCATCTAATTATGAGCTCAGGCATTTCCAATCACTGTACTTTAAAGATTTACATGTTTTGCAAACTAAGCTAACAAAAAGTAGAATATCCGCTTATATCCAAAATCCATTAAATAGTACAATAATAAGAAACAATGTATGAAAATCTTGAATAAATAATTAGAATGAGGTGAGAAAAAAATATTGTGCAGAGCCACTGTTTAGGATTCAGAAACTAAAGAGGCATGTAGGGAGAATTTAGGCAAGCAGGATTAATTGCCAGGGATTTAAAAAAACTTTAGAGTGAAAGAACTATTATAAAAAATAACTTTTCACAGAGTCCTTCTATCAGAATTCACCTTTTTGATCAAATGTAAAAGATAGAGAAAACTGCTGTCATCTATTATACTTAATAATGAAATGCTTTTTTAAAACTGAGCAAACATCATAGGAAGTGGCAACAAGAGGCAAAAGTTTGAATTAATATAAACAACCCTAATTCGGGATGTTCATGAGAAATGATTTACTTCATGAGGTAGAAGTTCATAATAAACAGAATAGTTGTGTCAGATATTTGAAATATTAAAATGTATGCTTCAGTTTAAATATTTAAAGTCTAGATGTTATCAACTATTATAGAAATTTGTCATTTTTCACATGATGATGGAGGTCCATTGACAGCTAGATCTCTGGTAAAGGATCAAAACTCAAAAATAACAACATATTCATAATCACTGACCTTGAAATAGTCTTAACACGATACCCCACATGCTTATGTTGGAAATTTGTCATTTTCGACCTTCTGGGGTGGATCTTAGAGGGCTAGGACCAACAGTAAAGAATCAGATATTGAAGATATGATCAAATCTGTGATCTGCAACCTCAAAATAGTATAAAATGATACTCCACAGGCCTGTATTACCAGTCCTCATTTCTTAAAAGTTTTGTGAAAAGAAGTAGCTTTGATCCCTCGCATCCCATTAGGGGGTGAACCACTGGGATCTGTCGATGTGGCATGCAAATCTGCAAGTCTTTCTCATTATTTTTGCTGGAGACACCTATTGGTTTACTCTTTATGGAGTTTCCAGTCGAAACACTGAAACTCACATTTTATTTGTAGGCCATAAACATGTCCGAATATTAATGCACAAAAACATGTATTGCTAATGACATCATCGTGAGTTTTGACTATGACATCCTGCATATCGAGACTCAGAGTATACTTGCAATTTGGGTACTTTCCTAGAAGAGGCCCTGCTAATTTCCACATAACACCGCATTGCATGTCGTGATATTGTCATGAATTATGAATTGCACTTTTTTAATTGATTGTATTATTATATTTTGATGAAGTCCACATGTTACCTTGCAAAAATGTAGCTGAATATTGTAATGAGAAAATCCACTGTATGTTAACATTATTTTTATTAAATTCATGTGCAAGTTTATACAGTCCACACATACTGGTAACAGCATTTGACATAACCAGCCCCTGCACAAGTTGTAATTTATTTACGACTTTAGCAGGCTTTCCATTTTTATGGGCAGCTGGCTCAAAGATGCTCATTTGCATGATGGAATGCCAGTTTATTCTGTTGATACCTCATCACCAGGCTGATGTAATTTATCAACGCTGTTACATAGCCCACTTAAAGTTACTATTCTCAGTGCCACTTCTTTTGGCACAAAAAACTCCTTGACATGATTGGTAGTATTTGTTTCTACAGTGATGACAGTGACAAAAGATACATCAGCAGGTATCTTGAGGGCTTTGTTTTTAGATGGCACTTAAGGGATATTAAATGCAATGTTGTCAGATAGCACAGCAAGGATGTTGAGTACTATTTTGTCATGCAGTGCAGCAGCGGTGTTTAACACAATCTGTCCATATATGTGAGAGTGGGGGACAGTATATTTTTAAGAACATTTCTCCCCTGGACCAGCAGAGGGCAACCCCCTTGGCTTGCAGCACAGCCATGGGTTGTGAGCATGGAAGCTCAACCCTGCTGGGGCCCTTGGCCACAGCCAGGGGGTGCCTGGACTTTTACAAGGCCCTATTTGGCAGCACTTCCACCACACCAGGAAGTGCTACTGGAAGAAGCTCGATGGGAACCTGGAGTCCTTCTGGGTGCCCTATAAAAGGAGCCAGTTACCACAACTCAATCCTTCAGACCTGGGAGGAAGAGGACAAAGCCTGAAGAGGAGAGGCGGTGGAAGGACTTCCGGCAAAGAAGGGACTGTGATGGGCTGTGGTGGTTTGTGCACTGGACTAAATTATATAAATAAACTCTGTGCTGGATGCTAAACCTGTCTCCTGCCAGTCTGTGTCGGGATTAGAGCGGCTGTACACACCCTTGGGCTTCACAGGAGGTAGGTGAACCTCCCTCTCTGGAGCTGCAGATGAATCTCTTGGCTGTCAAGGTTCCTTCTCTGAATTGGCACTGCAAACATGGTTCTAGGTCCATATCTCAGCTTTGAGACAGCTGCTCTGTAATGCCACAATAGTCTGCCTTCCCCCATGCCTACACAGTTTTACCTTCTGACGTGCTTCACAATGCTCAACTGGAATCAGGAGTGACAGCATCTGTCACACTTTTTCTGAGCTCCTTGAGCCCAAAGCTTTGCCAGTAACTATGTACCCAGGCCAATGGACCTTAGCAGATGGATATGTGGTGGTGGTGCTGCAAAGGTAGCAGTCTCTTGCCTGTCTTCCTCCCAGTACTGATGGTGCAAGCAACATTCCAGATTCCAGAACTCAGCATCAAAACTCTCCAGCAACTCCTTAGGAGAGCCCAGAAAGTCCATTTTAAGCTTTCGCAGATTTTATCCTAGTCCCATTTCTAACACCAATGTAGTGCCGGTGCCGAGTACCAATGTGGATTGTCACTCTTTGCATCTCTATTTTAGGTAACTTGCTATCCTTAGAAGGACTGTTTGGTCTTGCTGCACAAGTTGGACTTCATGTACAGCTTTGACAAGCTTGCCTTTTTATAGGCTCCACTACAGCTGGCTCTAAAGTTGCTCATTTGCATGGTGGAATACCAGCTCAATCTGTTGGTGATTCATTACCAGATTGATGCAACTTGTCAATACTGTTACAATATGTTTAAATAAAGAATTTATATCAGGCACAAAAAAAAAACATTGAATACACAAATAAGGATTAACACTAGAATCCCTGAAGCCTAAGAAAAAACTTGTAAACCTCTCCATTAGCATCTTTTGTTTTGTAAATGTGTCAATTAGCACAAGCAACAAGCAGCCTGCAATCCCATTCCCCCCACCACCGCAGCTCAACTCGGCCAAAAAGCTCTCCCAGCTCAAGACTTTTTATCTGGGTGTGAGGTGCCTGGAATTGTATAGGTTAAATAATATATTTGTTATTTGGAACACATGCATTTCATGTGTGTTCTGTGTCTACAACGATCTGTGTAAATGTAGGATGACAGGAAGTGTGAGGCAAGAAATGTTGAACACATACCTAAAACATAAACTTTTTCATGTTATAGGGCTAATGGCAAAATTTTGACATAAAGTGTATAGTGTGTGAAGACTGAATTCAAATATCAAATAAACACTTTCACAAAAGGTACACGTATAACAAAACAAGTGTGCTTTTATTTATGGACATAACCGAAGAAAAAGAAATTGGGTTAAGGTACAATGCTAACACGACCGCTTGGGTGGTGCAGCAGTAAGAACTGGTGATTCATAATCAAGAGGTTGTCAGTTCGATTCTGGGCGCTTCACGGAACACACATGAAATGCATGTGTTCCAAATAACGATATATTGTTTACCCTATACAACTCCAGGCATCTCATACCCAGATAAAGAGCCTTGACCTGGAAGAACTTTTTGCCTGAGTTGATCTGCGTCGGTGGGGGGTTGGGATAGCAGGCTGTTTGCTGCTTGTGCTGATCGACACATTTACAAAACAAAAGAAGCTAATGGAGAGGTGCAAAGGAATTTAAGGTGGCCCGGGATTACGAGTTTTTCCATAGGTTTCAGGGATTCTAGTGTTAATTGAAAAAGTAAAACAGTATCAAGTAGATTGAGCTATGTATTTTAACTGAAATAAGTGCTGGACCTCCAAAATATAGGCCAAGACTTAGAATGCGACCTAAAAAATCAAAACAAGTCGTTCCTTTGAAACTATCAGTAGGCTTCAGCTCAACAGTATTTAAAAATAATAACACAATTCTCAAAATACACAAAATTCTGAGACTGGAGAAGAGAAACTCTGTCACTAAAAACTAAAAAAGAATCTTTATATTTAAAGAATTTGTTAACAAAAAACTTAAAAAGAACCAGAACATAGCAAAAAAATGAACAAAAGGAAATCTTAAAAAGGCAAATCTCAAAAGTCAAAACAGAATCAAAAGAGCCAAAAAAGCAGAAAAATCCAAATCAAAACTTATGAGAAACTCTGTCCAAAGGAGTTGGTGTCAAATCACCTTTCTTCCTGAATTGTAGGCCTATAAAGAGCTGGAGGTGGTCCCCCAGCTGTAGCATCATGTAGCCCCACCCCTTCTGTTCCACTTTAAGTGTGCAAGCCACATGCCCAAAAGACTGATTAAATATTCAGTTAATATAATACAAAAAAGAACTGGAGAAAAGGCCAATTTAGAATAAAAAATACAAAAGAATTGTTGGTTTATTATGTTAATTAATAATACTCGGTTATTTATGTTTTCTCAAAAAAATGCCCCTCCGCAGTTAAACTTACTTTGTAATTTTGAAATGGGTGGCCCAATACCTGTGTGACAGATTTTGCAAAATGGCATTTATGTGTACAATAATTCATTGTCACACATGTGTGCATGGGAGGCAGCTAAAAGGTCTAAATGAGAGTAATTCCATGCCAAATCAGGGGGTGGCAGAGTGCGCGGACCTTTTTCCTCTCTTTCCTGCAGACCGTTCACAGGAAATTCCGCCTGGCCCTGATGACTTCACTTCCAGTTCCAGCCCTTCCGATGACATCACTTCAGGTTCTGGGCCTTCTGATGACGTCACTTTCAGTTCCTTCCCTTTTAAGCCATTTCCGGGTCCGAGCCTATGGAGGAAGATCCTTCCAGATCTGGCCCCTGTTGACATCATATCTTGTTTCGGCCTTTAAAACTGCCATTTAACAAATAGTTGATCAGTTCTGTTTTGGACTCCATTGTGAGCATATTTACCCTTTTGCAGTCAGGGAATATTATACCGGTGGCTTCCCCAAACCTTTTTATAACTCTTGCGTCTGCTTTTAGTGTGACAGCATGGCATGTATTATTAATTAAGTCTAGCATTTCAATTAAGCAGTGTTTTATAGCTATACAAAGTGGCACATAAAATCAGCACTAAGCTCTTCAGCCACTGGAATTACAACTCAATGTGAGAACTTATCTTTTCCAAACATCTGACATTGACTGACACAGAATCACCCCATTTTGGTGGATGTCAGAATATAAAATGCACTAGTGAGCCTGCATCTGGAGTATTGTGTGCAGTTCTGGTCACCACTCTACAAGAAAGACATAGCAGCACTTAAAGCTGTGCAGGTGTATCCTAGGACATAAGGACTTGTCATACGGTGACAGACCTATTTAGTCTGGAACGGAGGAGACTGAATGGGGACCTAATGGATCACATACTCAAGGACCAGTTTAAATTAAGAGGAAGTGCATTTAAGACTGAAGCCAAGAAGCATTTCTTTACGCTTAGATTTGTGATAATCTGCAGATAAGCTTCCGAGTCAGTAGTTGAAGCAAAAACCTTGACAACTTTTAAGAAGTGTCTGAATGAGATATTAGAATTGATGGATTGAATGAATGGTCTCCTCTCATTTGTCAAACTTCTTAGGTTTTTATTTTTTATGTTTCCCATATCAATGTTGAAAATCCAGTTACATAAGTGTTTTCCTGACATACTGGAAATACATGTAACCAGAAATTTTGGAGAAGAGCTGACAAAGTCAATTGGGAAACATATGTCCTGGGTATTCCATGAAGCGAGCTTAACAATTAAGCCCTGCTTATCTCAACAAGCCAGGCTTATTTCACACAGTTTCAGCTCTGCCAAAAAGGATTAGAGCAAGTCCTGCTTGATAACTGAGGCAAATAAGCATCATCACTCATGCCCTTGCTTACCAGAGTAAACATAAAGCTTAGCGTAGTATTTGATTTTAGAGTTTATGAAACTCTGGATCAATGAAAAACTCAACTTTGGAGAAAAGTTCTAACTTTTTTAGTATATTTGTGTTTAAATGAATCTGATATGTTCCTTACAAAGTGTTAGAAGTTATACTGTCCATTTAAATTATAAGAGGCATTAATATGTCACAGTTAAATTATTGTCTTTTGTCAAAGAGAGTGCAAAAGAAAATTGTATAGTAAAAAATGTTATAAAGTTGTTTTTCATGAAGTTAAAATCATTAATTATAGAAGGTACCAAATCTAATTTAGAAAGCATCTAACAATATGTAGCACAGAAATGTTACAGTACAATACAATACAATTTATTTTTGTATAGCCCAAAATCACACAAGAAGTGCTGCCATGGGTTTTAACAGTACCTGCCTCTTGACAGCCCCCCAGCCTTGACTCTCTAAGAAGACAAGGAAAAACTCCCAAAAAAACCCTTGTAGGGAAAAAATGGAACAAACCTTGGGAAAGGCAGTTCAAAGAGAGACCCCTTTCCAGGTAGGTTGGGCATGCAGTAATCCTCAACACAATATAATAGTGCAATAGAAATATTACAAGTAAAGAGCAGAATTTAATGGTAGATGATATCACATAATACAGTTTGGATTTGTTTAGAGTGCTGGAGATCCCGGCCATCAAGCTGCCTCCCCCTATTGGCTCTTCCACAGCTGAGACAGCCAATCTGATGAAAGGACCCCTCTACCCGACGATTCCTGCAGTCCTTCATCAGAGCTGACTTTACCTTAGGCAGGCAAAACATCTTGGCAGTAGGGAAGTGCCACATTTGAGTACCGAGAAGAGAAACAGAATAGATGAGGGTTAGTATGTTTTCATATGCAATGTTCATAGTAAACTGATGTATAACACAAAATGCCACATTTCATTACCTTTTACCAGTCACATGATTACAAAAAAAAAGTGAATGTTAGTTAAATGGAAATTAACAAGATACTGGGAAAAGAGAGCCTCCAGCAATGGATGTGCTGCTAGGAAAAATGAGGCACCAGGAATGGATGTGTAACAAGTATGGAAGACAAAGAAGTTAACATGGATTAGCAAGTGCTACACTTGCAACACACTATAGTGGTTCATTCTTTAAATTCTTGAATTTGCTTATTAAGTTCCAGGGTCGGAAAAAACCATAGTGTGTCCTAACTATACCAGGTGCTAGTCTAAAAAAGAACTCCGTAGGGGAGCATCTGCCTCAACAAATTTAGATTGTTTTGATAATGACTGGAACAACCTTACCATTAGGGTAGTGTAGCAAATAAAGTAATCAGTCACTCAGGGTATATGTTATGTAGGTGCAAGTCTGGAAATGAACACTGTAGGAGAGCATCTGTGTCAACAAATTCAGATTGATTTGATGATGGACAGGAGCAACCTTACCATTAGGTAGGTGTACCTAATAATAAAGTGTTCACTCACTCTGCATATAGGTGCAAGTCTAAAAATGATTACTGTAGAGGAGCATCTTTATCAACAAATTCAGATTGATTTGATAATGACTGGAACAACCTTACCATTAAGCAGGTGTATCTAATAAAGTGGTCAGTCACTCAGTGTATACGTTATGTAAACAGAAGTGATATACACAACAAAGTTACTAGAATAAAAATACGCAAGACTCTCTCTTCACTTGACTCAAATGTACTGTAAAGGACCCTTGTTGTATATATAAAAATAGAACTGTTAGCATGTCATTAAAAATGTTGGATTTTTCTGAGGGAAAATATCAAAAATTGTGTTTTTGTCATCAATCTATTATATGCTTACCAATATAAAGTTATTTGATAAACTCCACATTACATTGAATAATCATTTATGTATAACCTCAAGTCTCAAGTGACTATACTATAAATATCATAAATTGCATATCCCATATGAGAGGGTTTATCCAAAAGTTAAAAAGCAGGTAAAGTTTCAATTACTTCAATTAATTAGTAGGTACATAAGGGACCACTAATGCCCAGAGGCTGCAAGGGAACATAATGGTTAGGAATTAAGCCAAAATGAATATGACTAAGGCAAAATAAAATGAAGTGATATGATTAATTTTAACATGATATATACATGAGTCATTTTAACTTTTATTTGTCATATTCCCGAATCATATAATATTCAGATATAATACCACATACTTAAGATTCATTTTTGTGAAAAGATAAAAAGCAAAGCACTAAGGTTTAGTTAAGCTTTACTGTTTGTTTTTTTGTGACCAAATTTTTATTGAAGAGAGTAAATGAAGTACCTAAAAGAAAAGAATGAATGCAATTACAAGATAAAAAAGCAAAACTTTCCCTCACCCCAATCCCTTAAGGATCAGGAATACACAAAAATGGAGAAAATGACAAAATGGAGCCTATGTGACTAATCAAAAAGGGCAACAGTCCTAGCTGTACTGAAAAAGAAAAGGCAAAAAGGAGGATTAGCTGTCATTATCACCCGTCACCAGCTATACAATCACCCACAAGCTTGGTGATCAAAAGCTGTTCCCTGATGTTGGGAGCCAGACACTCCTTTAATTCTCAATGCCAAGAGCTCAAGAAAAATCAGTTTATAGAAAGGAGGTTTTCGAGAGTTAACAGAAAAAAGAAAAAGAGAATTTCCTGTAAGAGGCCATTGCAAAACTTAACAGATTTTTAAGCAAAAATCTTTAAACAGAATTGCAAGGATAATGGTACTTTATTCATTACAGAATTCTGGAGCAGAAAAAGATTGTTCAGCACAAAGTAGGTGTCATCCCTGGCACGGTTGGCAGCCCATCACTGGATACTCATACACCCACCATCATCCATTTCAACTGGGCCTATATCCCCCATTCTTTCTCATGTACTCTTCAGCACTTTGGCCACATTACCTCCTTGTAAACTGAGTTGTTGCCCATCTCATGCCCCTATTTTATGTTTAGTGGGGTACTAATTACGCAATTAAACAGTAAAGATAATAAAGAAATGTGGATACTTGTCATTCAGTATGCACCATGCTTTTCCTAATGACTGAATTTATTCAAGAGTCACCAAAGTGTATAAAATACCCCAGCTGGATAATGTTCATAAAGAATGCCTCATCACAGCGCAAATTTGACAGTAGAGCAGAGACGTTTCATAATGCATAGTGTGAGAGATCTCATATCAGATCTGAAGAACCCTCAGAAAGACACCTCCATGACACTCCTTAGGAATACAGTATGGAGAAAACTAGCAGCATCTTTTAATGTGCACTGTTTGAATTATTTGGACTTATGTGCTTTAGGGCTCCTAGCTCATGACAGATAGTGATATCCTTTGTAAGTTCTATCACCTTCTGATGGCCAGTGAGAATTTCTATTCCATAGTGTGCTGGTCCATTAGCATCTGTTTAAGAGAATCCCACAAATCAACAAGCTGATTAAGAAGGCAGACTCAGGTATGGGATGTACTCTCAACAACCTGGAGGTAGTAGTAGAGGAGAAAATGTGGATAAAACTGATGGCCATTATGAAGAATGCCGCACATACTCTCTTCATCGCACTAACACACTAACAGAAGTGTGTCAAGAAACACTACAGGGGCTCTTTCTAATGCCTCACTGTCAGAGGTTTCCTTGTTTTTTGGAATTCTTGTGTGTACTTTATGGTTTAGTTTTTCTTGGAGGGGGGCTTCTGTAAAAAAGTAAATGTTTCCCTTTGGGACAAATAAAGTGCTATCTATCTATCTATCTATCTATCTATCTATCTATCTATCTATCTATCTATCTATCTATCTATCTATCTAT
>JANRMT010062841.1:25956959-25979138 GCA_026402145.1 Polypterus bichir lapradei | reverse complement strand
TATCTATCTATCTATCTATCTATCTATCTATCTATCTATCTATCTATAATCTTACATTGGCAAACAGTTTATCTGTCTTTCTCTCTTTGTATTGAAAAGCAGATGCAGACAGTATGTGGTTTTCCCTGTCCAGGTGTGCAACTGGAAAGAAGCATTTGAGGGTATGATGTCATTTGAAAAAGCCTGCAATATTTCCCAAGACTTCCAGGTTGTAAGAATGAAAGGCAACACAGACACCAATTTTCTCCATCATTATTCATTTATTGGTGGCAACAATGATACTAGCTTACTACTAGACTACTCATTAATAACTAGGTTGAAACAAAAACCTGCAGCCACCGCGGCCCTCCAAGACCGATGCTGCCCACCGGTCGTTTGCACTTTGGCAATGTTAGGCTTTCTCTTCATAAAGAGCACATAATTGTTTGTGAATTTCACCTTTTAACACATTTTTTTCCCACAAAAATCATGCAACGCTGTTTGTGTGGTGCAAATTAATGTATAAGCAGCTGTCTTCACAAGTTCATAGAAATTTACACACTAAAACAATCTACAGTGTTTGGGTAATTCTGATATTATGACTTTAAGTTCTGTTAAGAAATTAAAAGAAATCACTTTTTCAAATTTGTAAATCTTCTACACGACTGTGCATAATATTAGCTAAATGCATTTTGTACATGTTTTAGACTATATTCGCAGAATTCCCGAATATTCAAATATCAGCACTCTTTACAAATCTTGTCTCACATACAGGCATGAAAATAACAATTAAAGTCCTAGCTTTGTCCATCCATCCATAATCCAACCCGCCATATCCTAACTACAGGGTCAACGGGGGTCTGCTGGAGCCAATCCCAGCCAACACAGGGTGCAAGGCAGGAAACAAACCCCGGGCAGGGCACCAGCCCACCCCAGAGTTTAAAAATCCCAAGGGGAAATTTACATGCATACAACAGCAGAAACGTAAAAACAATGATAGAGACTCATGGGACAAAAAATACAATAAATCAAACAATCAATAAATAAATAATAAGTGTGTATGGGGCAGAAATTGGAAAATGAACTTAAAGAGTATCTGCATTTCACTAGGGAAGTAGGGAGGAAGCATTGAATTGCCTGATAGCAGTGGGCAGAAAAGACCCCAAGATTTGTTTCTGAGCACACCATTGTGGAATAAGCCTGTGGTTAAAACTGATATGAAGCGTGTATAAATTTATCTTTTCTCTGTACAATGTAAATGTAATAAAATGAGGTGGTTTTCAGGTAAAGGAAATAAATAAATCACACAGTGGTAGAAATCTTAGAACTGAATAATTACAGATGGCCTCACCACTGTAGAGTTTGGTACAGTGTATAACAGTGTATTGACAGCAACATGTAAATTGAACAATTTCTTTTTCTTCGGTTTTGTTCTTGAGTAAAAGCACACTTGTTTTGTTATACCTTTTGTATATCATAACTACAGGGTCAACAGGGGTCTGCTGGAGCCAATCCCAGCCAACACAGGGTGCAAAGCAGGAAACAAACCCTGGGCAGGGCGCCAGCCCACTGCAGGGCATCCTAGCTTTGTTATTTTCATTATTACTTGCTTGGCATTTTCTAAAAATATAAGTTAGCAAACCATTTTTTAACAATAAGCATTACTGTTTGTACAATTTTCCATATGCTGGTCATATGCAATTCATGATTGTTGAATTTCACACATTGTACCCACAGCTCTCTGCTGAATATATTTTTAAGTAAAATGACTTGAAAAATATTCCAAACTTTAAAACTATGCTGGTAATTCTGCAGTATGTATTGTATTAACATATATTTTGTTTCAAATTTAATTTTCCTTTTAAAAATTTCACTGTATAAACAGAGCTAATTAGTAATTAGTTATCTCAGTCAGTCATTTTCCAACCCGCTAAGTCCTGAACAGGGCCGTGGGGGTCATGGAGCCTGTCCCAGCTACCATAGGGTGCAAGGCAGAAACAAACCCTGGACAGGGTGCCTGTCCATCGCAGGGCAAACACACACACACACGCACACACACCTCAACCACACACTAGAGCCAAGTTTAGCACCACCAGTCCACGTAAATTGTATGTCTTTGAACTGTGGGAGAAACCAATACAGGCACGTTAGGACACCCTCTGTGCCACCCCTAATTAGTCAACTAATATTTTAATATCTCTACTAAACCCCTTCCACAGTTGGCAGACGCTTTTTGCTGGTTGATGGTTGCTGCAGTCCCTATGTTCCACATAAAAGTATTCATAATTTGGAGGTTTTCATATTTTATTATTACACAACACTGAATCACATTAGATTTAATTTGGCTTTTTTGACATTGAACAACAGATAACAGATTATTTAATGTCAAAGGGGAAAAAAAGTGGTCTAAATTAATAACAAATGTAAAACACAAAATGATTAATTGTGTAAGTATTCAGTATTTAGTTGACGCACCTTGGTCAGCCATGACAGCCTTGAGTCTATGTACACAGGTCTGCCTCTTCATAACCTTTGCACATTTGAACATTGCACTTTTCCCTATTCTTCTTTTCAAAACTGCTCAGGCTCAGTCAGGCTGCATGTGTCATGATTGGGAGTCTCAAACATAACAAAATGGGTGAATGAGGTTAGGGTTACTGCAGGATTGTCCCACAAGGAGAACAATATGCACTGGTTCACTGGAAGAGGAGCAGTAAAACTTAAGTTCAATCAATTTTTACAATAGACATACAGTAGATTTCCCTAATACTATTAAATAGATTATAATTATTGTTTAATCAGCATTTACAAACATATTATTTCTGCCAGACTTTTATATAACTCCTAAAGAAAATAAACTCCTAATGAGGTATACGTTAGTCTACTCATTTAATAAACATAAATATACTGTAAAACAAATTACATCTATCCTCCTATTTTCTTAGTTAAAATAAACGGATAAAAGTAGAATTATTAAGAACGCCCTATACTCTTTAACATTAGGGTTAATTCTCTGAAAATTATTTTAACATTAGCGAAACTATACAATTTTCTTTTTCAATTAGGCATAGAAGGTTATAATTTTGATCAATTTCATTGACTTAACATCAGGGTTACAGTTTATTAAGGTTAAGGTTAGCATTGAGGCATGGGGCAGACCATCTATTTTATATTGATACACAATCAATTTTAATACCAGAAAGGCCAAAAATGTGTCCCATGTGTTTCAGGGCCTGAGTATGGTCTAATCTAATAGGAGTAGTTGTTACATCATTTAATGGATCAACCCAAGAGCATTGCATACGATCCAACATTGCTCTTTTCATAAAATTAAATAATTTAATTTTAATAGCGTCCATTTTATGCGTCCTAAATTTAGATTTTATGAAAAATTATATATTTGCCATTGGAAAAAATCTCCTTACTTCCTTATACAAGCCCTGGACCTCTTGAAAAGTCACTTCTTCTAACCAGCAAATTTCTATTGTCTCGATGCAAAAGACTACTTGTTGCACATGGACTTGTGGCTCCCTATATCCAAAAATACAAGCAAAATGTGCCAAATAATTAAACTCAATCACCTCTACCTTCAGAACCAGTGCTCGGAAAGGCTTTAAATTTTTAAAACGTGCATCACCCAAAAACAAAACCGGCTGTGTAACCAAAGGCCTCCACTCGTCTATCACAGCATGAATGCCTGGTTTAATAATATGCAGCTAAGTAGGAGATGCATGTAACAAAGTTGATACTTCAGAAGAGGTAGTGTGCAACATTTCGTTTCTCTGATCACTACCTTCCATCATCGTATCATCCTTTGTTGTGTTAATGTTAACCTTGTTTGCTTTTGAATTTTTAGGTTCTTTAGATCTTAAAATGCCAGCCGAGCAACCAGAATCTGCAGATACAAGGGATGAAGAAGCAGAGGGAATATTATCAATAACAGGTACGTTTTCTGCTTCTATCTCACTATTGTTTTTAGGCGATGACTGAATTACCGTAATCTGCCCAGGACCAGAAGACACCACTGCCAATTCCAAAATCGACTCAGGATCACTCAGAGCCGGAATTGTCTCTGAATTAACTGGGCCCGAAGAAGATACAGAAAACTCAGCCATGGCCACCATCTGTGAGTACAAAATTTTTCTAAAAGTTTGGACAGAAGATGTTAGTTTCTGCCTAAATCTATTTTTAGCTTGTCTTATTTCTCTAATTATAACAATTTCATCAACCTCAATAATTTGATCCAATGATCGTTGTATTACCTGATTATAATGTTGTTTTAAAATATCAACATTTGTAGTCATCCAAGCTTCCGTATTAGATTTAATCAATTCTAATACCTGCGGATTGGGAGATGATGGTTTTATAAAATTAGTCAGTTTGGATACCTTACTCAACATATGCCTTTCGGAAGTGAAGTTTATTGGATGACCTCAAGATGATGAATTGCTTGAAGTAACTTGAAGCAGATTTTATCTGGCATTGACATCCTACAAAAAAACTAATTTAAACCCTAATACTATGCTTAAATAAATTTTAAAAAATTAAAAGAAGGAAAGACACAAAACAAATAATTATATTAAACACTGAAGAACACCCAAACCAGACTTAAAAAAGATTAAATTGAGACTCACCAAGAGTTGGCCCCCTATAATGGACTTTTCTCAGGCAGGTAAGTATACTGTATACTCAGGAAGGAAATCAGGTAAGTATATTCTATAGATTTCACAAGGTAAGTATTCTTTTAAATGTATAAATTGATATATTATACTGAGGGAGGGGATAAGAAAAAAAATGTAATATTTGTGAAAAAATTGTCCAAATTATTTCTATATAATCTATATATATAATTCACTAAGGGCATGCACGACAGTGAGCGCAAGTAAGACAAAGCCATGCCCGCCAACTCACAGAGCCCCGCCCGCCAACTCTAAGACCATGGGATACGCTCGACAGAGCCCCGCCCGCCAACTCTAACCCTCCTACCACGTCATGGGATACGCACGACAGAGCCCCGCCCACCAACTCTAACTCTCCTCCCACGTCCACCGTCTAAACCGGTCTCGCCCACACACTGCCGACACGGCATTTCTCACCAAGCATCTGCAGTACGCTTAAATAGCTCAGTCCAATCCAACAGCAGCTGTACAAAAGCTTTTTGAGGAAAACCCTAGGCAGAATTTACGACGCTACAATGCTCTGACATGTCACACCAATGTTGCAGCGATTTTCGTCGGAGAAGATGGCGAACCACCTGCCGAAAGGGACATTTGCATCTGTCCCATAGGCAACTCCTGTAGACAGATTTCCACGCTCAATATGAATTGCAATCCTATGGTTTACCCACTTTTATTCCCTTATGGAGACATTGGCTGGCACAAAGATTTACAACATGTTCCAGATAAAAGAACTGGTGACTCAGGCATTAACCAATACTTTAGTACTGTGTTGTGTAAGAACAGGATGAAGTCTAGAAATGTTTCGGAGATGGAAGAAAGCAGTCCGAGAAATGTTACTTATACGGGAGGAATTAATAATAATAATAATAATTATTATTATTATTATTTAATAATTGCCATTATTAGTGTATAAATGGATATAAATAATTGCATGTAAACGATTCGCCAAAATCTGTTGTATGTAAACGATACTGCTTAAAACGTTATTGTTTTTTCATCAGAAAACCCGGTTTCCACGTCTATCTCAACATTGTATAAGGGAGTCAGTATTTTTTATAAGAACTGTACAACATAAGGGCAACAGTAACCATTATTCCCCACGGCGTGTTTTTTGCATTTGTAAGGATTTTTATATAGATACATTAGATTAAAAACATTTTATAAAATATACGTTGACTAATTATTAAATAGCCTCTTTATACATTTGCCATTTAATGTTAATCTCACACAGTGTATGTTAATACAACTTACTGTGTAATTGATCTGATGTTTCATCTGTAGGAGCATCACCAAACCAAGTTCCACCAATCTGACACCTTTATGGCAGTAAAGTCAGGTCGTCTGTGTGAGTGAATGTGTTCCCAAGTTGTTCTGCCCAGTTCTGACTCATTGTCACTCTGTTGTGGAAAAAGTAAGTTATGAAGATAGTTAGACGGAGAGATGACTAGCTATACATTTTAAATATAGAGCTGAACAACATAATAACAAACTCTTCTTCTTCTTCTTTTGGCTGTTTCTGTTAGGGGTCGCCACAGCGGATCATCTTCTTCCATAACCATAATGACAATCAATGTGTTTCTGAAAGGCATTTAGATCCGCAGTCTCTTTTGCTTGCTGAGACTGTTGTAACATTAATCTTCTCAAAGGTCATCATAAAGTGTAAATTAAGACACAGATAAGCAAAAGAGTTGAAATAATAATGTGAACTCACAAGGATAATTACATTGGACATTTATGTCCTGTCTAACAATGGATACTTCGGCAGCTGCAGATTCAAGTAGTTGAATGTAATAACTCCCACAGATTAGCGTCTCTATTGAAGTATGAAGCATGCTCCTTTCACGTAATTTGCCTGCCTACATAATGCAAAATAATAACCAGAAGGTAATACTTTTTTTTAAATAACACTTGCTCATTCTTTATGAATTAAGGCTTAATTATGACACAACAATTGGCTATCATTGTCCTTCTCAGAGCAGTAATTCTGTGTTACCTTTTAAGTAATTTCTTCCTAGTTGCCTCAAAACCCTTTTGCTTTACACTATGTAGTGATTTTATGAATATAATATGCAGATATTAGTTATGCAATACAGCATTTGAGAATTCCTTCTGCAGAAAAAATAACATTGTGCTTTTTTACAGAGAAAGTCTTAACAGTCTAACAGGCATACAGTACATCAGTACATCTTTACAAGCTTTTTTACAATGATGACACAATCTTTTCATTTCAGATTTAAAATGGCCATGTTATTTTGAGTCCTCTTTGAATTTGCCAATAGTACTAAAAGTGGAACAGCCTAAGAGCTTTTTACTTTCAAATCAGAAAAAAAAACTTAATTGTGTCCAAGTCATAAATTTCCCCTACTTAAGGCTTTGCATTTTAGTAGTGAAATACTGCAGGCCAGTATTTTATTATTTGGAATGAAATGAAAGTGTTGTATTCTCCTGCTTCAATAGTAGCAAAGCTGGGGTAAAGTAAAATAATATTTGTAATGAACGTAATTGATTTGAAATTCACATACAGTGCTCATAGGTTTATTTAACTGATGGATTCATTTTCAGGTTCTCATATCTCAGATTCAGACACTGTCTAGATCCAGGCGTGGAGGAATAAACAAGTTTTCCAGCTCTCTTTCCAAGGCTCATTGATGAGAGATGAGGAGGCAATGGTGACCTTCGGGCCCTTTAAGGTTCACCCTGCAGTTCCATATCTCTGGTCCAAGCACCTCGTGTTGAGACTTTAACAAGTTTAGTTAACTGTTGTAGGCCAATGTCTTACAGAGCTATGTTTAAAGTCCCTAACTGTGCTCAGCCCTTCAATGAAACCCTTAAGGTGACACCCCCAGCTCACATGAACCTAGAAACCAGAAAGGTATAAGAATTTATACCAAATTAATATTAAAATTAAATTAAAGATTAAATGCTAAAATGTAAATGATATAAATGATATTCCTATAACAATTTAGTAGCAATGATATAGGCACAGTCCTTCTACTTTGTCCTAAAGATGATTTCTGCAACATTATAAATCTCATTCTGTTTATGTAAGAAATATTTTGTGCCCTGTTGCTCAGACCGTACCATTAATTGATTAATTTTTGTCCCACCCTGGCCTTTCCTGTCTGTGGTGGTGTACCACGTCCCTTCAGTCTGTTACTCCAAAATATAATGGTTCAAAAATCAGCTTCCTGTTTTACATTTGTCAAAGGCCTAAAGGATAAAACTGTCTATTCAAAAGTTCAGTTCTTTGTATCTTAGTTCACAAGGAGGTTTGTTCTTTAACTGACACAGAAACCCTCAGGTTCAGAAAACGGATCCATTCTTAAATTTCCCAAATCGACAGTTATATCATCACAAGCCAATCTTAGGATTTGTTTATCTGAGTCTCTCCAGCCCAACTCTGGCCTGATGCAGTTTTAAGTCCGAGCTTTTCACTAGTGGGTGAGGGTCATCTAGATTCATGACAATACAAACATACAAACAAACAGTCATTGCTCCAAAAGCAGTCCAATTGTGTTCATCCTAAGAAAAGAGCAAGTTGATATTTCAGAATCTGTCTAACGATTCTCATTTATTTGATAGATGGACGAATCATTACAAACTGCACAATTGTCATTCACGTTTGATTATGCAACGTAACATTTTAAATTTGCAACTTACCTTTGTTTTGTTGTATATGAATTAGCATGATGGTAAATATATAATTATTTATGCATTGTCACAAAAACGACAAAAAGACATCAAAGATTTGGGGCAGCCACCCGTGTAATATGCCTTTGCTGCAAAATGGGTAAATTGATGTGAGATGTTCACAGGTCAGGGTCCAAAACAGAACTGCCGTTGATAGTAAAAGATGGCACCTTTATTTGCCAAAATCGGAAGTGATGTCATCAAAGGCCCCAGAACTGGAAGTGACATCATTGGAGGCTCCAGAACCGGAAGTATCGTGATCGGAGGCTCCAGAACCAGAAGTATCGTGATCGGAGGTGCCAGAACCGTGCAGGATTTCCTGAGAATGATCTGCAAGGGATTGAGAAATAAAGTCAGTGCACCTCGTCGCCCCCTGGTCTTGCGTGGAATTACTATTATTAAAGCCTTTTTGCTGTCTCCTACTCGCACATGTGACAGCATACACACATATATGTATACATATACTTATAAAATATATGTATGCATAATTACAAATGAGTATATTACCTGTATCATTAAATATCTGAGAGGTGATCAGAGTGGGAGCTACAGTATAAGCTATCCGTAAAAAAGAATCAATTCACTTAAATGGGTAGTTTGAAGGAATTGATTAAATTAAATCGAAATGCCAATCACTATCTGTGTGCAGTTTTTTTTTATAATTGAGACCTCGGTTCCTAATCTGCAAGGTTATATTTTTTACTTTGAGCTTTTCACTAGTGGTGATCCATTTTTATACCTTTGTCCTATAAAGTCAAGCAAAATGATACATATTATTGGCTATCTAAAAAGATTACAATATGCAAGCTTTCAAGGCAACTCAGGGCCCTTTTTCAGGTAAGATGCCTCGAAAGCTTGCAGATTGTAATCTTTTTAGTTAGCCAATAAAATGTGTAATTTTGCTTGACGTCTCATTACATTCATAATGGCTATCGCAGTACCACACCCTAGTGCTACATGTACCTTTGTCCTGTAACACTTGTTCACAAACAGTCCCGCAGACTGAGTTTTTTACTCGATTATGTTGACCTCTTTTATAAGTCACTTTGGATAAAAGAGTGTGCCAGACAAATAAATATAAAAGTAAATGCCACTCCACTCTGCCTACTTTCCAATGTCATCTTCTTCAAAATGACAGTTTGCATCATATTTCTTACTGTTTCAATAAACTGGTACTTGGCAGACAATTCTTGACATGTGAGCCAACATTCCAAAATCATTTACATTGTCTTTTTTGCAGTCTTTGCTTTTCAGTATGTAAAGTTTTATTTATTTTTTGACTGTATCTCATGTTTGTAGCCAGTCTGGAGAATCGTGGTATCTGGGACACATTCTTCTTTTATATTTGGTTACAAAGGATTTTACAGTGCATTTTATACCTGGATTGTAATTTTTAGAGTAATGGAATGTAAATAAAAAAATGGGCTTTATAGAGCGAATTTTAAATTAAGGAAGAGATTATTTCCCTAAAGGCTGTGCTTTTTCACTTCTTGAAATGGGTAGATTGAGGTTAGCCACTTGCATAAGATCAGGTTTGCCTCAGGAACAAAAT
This sequence comes from Polypterus bichir lapradei, assembly GCA_026402145.1. Taxonomy (NCBI): domain Eukaryota; kingdom Metazoa; phylum Chordata; class Cladistia; order Polypteriformes; family Polypteridae; genus Polypterus; species Polypterus bichir. Next base: position 25,969,238 of record JANRMT010062841.1, on the reverse strand, counting down.
ATCTGATATCAAAAAGGAGTAGGTTATCCACAGTATAACACCACTGTAAGGTATAAATCAACACTCTACCTGTGTCTGGCTTAGAAGACAAAAATGTATGAGTTGAATGAAAAGCCATAATAAATATTTCTTTATTTAATACACCAGGCATCATCCTGTATTATTATTTTATTCATTTTGTCTTTAATTAAGATCAATATAATTCATTTGGAATACCTGAAAGGCTCTGAATACCACCAAAAATATTTTGTGTTTCTAACACTAGACCATCTCCCATTGGCTATTTTTATCCCTCAGTGAAAGGTTGAATTTGAAACCAAATGAGTTTTGCAGTGTAGTGAAGCCCACCTGCTGAGGTGGAGACCAATCCTGAGTCAGTGTGTATTCCTACTTGTGCTGTTCAAGGTCATATTATATTGAACCAGGCATGTTTTGAAATGTAGAGGGTCGACTCAGAGACTGTCAAGCATTATCATGTTTGTGATTGAAGTCTTTTTCAGACACCTGCCCACTGTAAACTTTCTGAGAGAAATGGGAAGGTAGAGGCCCCTGCTGAGTCTGTCTTGACGGAAAAATAAAATTATGAGAGAGAACTCAAAAAAAGGAAAGAGCTACAAAACATAAAACGTGATGCCTGAAATGTTTCCATGCCTGTTGTATTTAGTGAGATTGTTAAAGATAACAACATTTTCTTAATTATAGATTCCTTTAAAATTTTGATTAAAAGCTGATGTACCGTTAGTTTGTTTATTCAGGCTGTAGGATGAAATAAAAAAAACAAACAAATGTTGCATTCCCTTGATATCTTTAACAAGCTCAAATACTATTTGCATCAGTTTTTCCCTTTAATCTTAATCTGTGCTTCACTAAAAACTGTCTCCAGTGCCTTTAATTAATGTCTAATTTTATATACACTCATTTTTTTTTCCCGATACTTGCTAATCATAAGCTACAAACATGTTGTTTCCTTAATGTCTTACATAACTCAAGAATGAAATGCCCTTCTTTATTAAGACGATATACAATACAATGCCCTCTATAATGTTTTGGACAAAGACACAATTTTATTTGGATCTACCCCTCTGCTTCACAGTTTAAAATGGCAAAATAAAAAAATTCAGATGTGATTAAAGTGCACATTGCAGAGTTTCATGTAAAGGTATCTGCATACATTTCAGTCACATAACGTTTCTTCTACTTTTCAGGGACATACAGTAGCAATGGCAGGTCTATTAAAGCAGTCATATTTAGGACTTTGTCGCATATCCCTTGCGTGCAATGACTGCTTGAAGTTTGCGATTCATAGACATCACCAGGTGCTGTGGATCGTCTCTGGTGATGCTCTGCTAAGCCTCTAATCTTGAGCTCCTGCTTATTTCGTTAGGTTTTCTCTCAGTTTGCTGAACTGGATCAGGTGACTGGCTTGGCCATTCAAGAATTTTCAATTTTTTAGCTTTGAAAAGCCACACCAGTATGTTTGGATGATTGTCTTGTTGTAGGATGAAGCGCCGTCCAATGAGTTTGGAGACATTTACTGCAACCTGAGCAGATCAGATGTTTGTACACACCTCAGAATTCATTGTGCACTGCTGTCAGCAGTTCCATCATCAATAAAGAGAAGTGCCCAAGGACCTGTGGCAGCCATACATGTCCAAGGCATAACACCCCCACCGCCATGTTTAACAGATGAGGTGGTATAATTTGAATCTTGGGTAGTTCCTTTTCACCTACACACTTTGCTCTTGACATCACTCTGATTCAGGTTCATCTTTGTCTCGTTTGTCCATAAGACCTTTTTCCAGAATTCTACAGGCTCTTTTATGTCCTTTTTCACAAGCTGTAATCTGGCCATTCTGTTTTGTGGCTAACTAGTGGTTTGCATCTTGCAGTGTGGCCTCTCTCTTTCTGTTCATAAAGTCTTCTGTGGATAGTCATCTTTGACACACACACACATCTGCCTCCTGAAGACTGTTTCTGATCTATCAGACTGGGGTTTGAGGCTTTTTCTTTACCATAGTGAGGATTTTTCAGTCATCAGCAATGGGGGGTCTTCCTTGGCCTACCAGTTTCTCTGTGATTACTGAGCTCACCAGTGTGTTCTTTCTTCTTAATTATATTCCAGAGAGTTGATTTAGGTCATCCTAAGCTTTTATCGATGTCCCTAATGTTGTTATTCTTGTTTTTCAGCATCCTAACGGATTGTTTGTCTTTCATTGGCACAGCTACGTTCCTCATATTGAACATTGGCAACTACAGACTCCAAAGGGTAGATGCAAGCCAAGGGATCTTATGAAGCCATGAAACACACCTGAGGAATCACACACACGTGTGACGCCAATTGTTACCAACATTATGGTGCTCTGAAATGGGGGAGCCATGTCTAAAAAGTGTTGTAATTTCTACATGATGTGACCAAAATGTATACAAATTCCTTTAAATGAAACGTCTGCAATGTGTACTTTAATCACGTTTGAATTTTTGAATTTGTAATTTTAAACTGTGGAGCAGAGGGGTAAATCAAGGAAAAATGTGTCTTTGTCCCAAACGTTATGGACGGCACTGTATAAAATGCCTTCTAAAAGTATTTAAACTCTTTTACCTTTTCCTCAGCTCTCATCTGTCTTTACAATTTAAGGATTTAAAATAATCACTACGGACGGTACATACCCTACATTCCAAAAAACATGAGGTGGTCCGTTTGCCTCCTCAGCAGCTTATGCCAAAGCAGGAAATGCTGAGAAACTGACATGTTCAAGGGGAGTACCTATCCCCTCTGCAAGAATCACACATGAATCAAGTCTATGGGGGGTTGCATTCAGCATTCACCCATCGAAAGGCTTTCTGCAAACAATTTGCAACCCTTTCTGACTCACTTCAATTGTAATTCATGACTCAGTGAGATCCAAATACAGATAGCTCACAAATCAAAATGGGTTGCGACCCATAGTTTTGGAAACACTGCTTTATGGGAATGACAAAGAACTGTCAGAAGCAGTAAACAACACCTCTTTACAGTATTTCTCTTCTTTTTTCTTTTATAATTTGATGTGTTTAACTTCATTCATTCATCCATTTTTTAAACCTGCCTAGTTAAATAAATGGATGTTAAGAGCTAGAGTCATGATCACGTAGAGTCGAGACCAGACCTAGTATCAAGGGGTGCAAGACTGCAATTATCCCCAAAAAAGGACCCTCATTTCATAGCTGGGTAAATTAAACATATATGGATTCACTCACTAACTCATATTGGGTCAACATGGAATTGACCATCAATCTAACATGCACACGTTTCAGATAAAAATGAGAGAACTATGTTGCGCTAAGATAATTCAAATTTATTTTTTCCACATTAAGTAACACTGCATACCCCAGAATGACAAACGAAAACAGGATTTTAGGGGTCTTTGCTAATTTTCTATACAAGATAAACTTTTTCAGGGTCTTAATTGAAGACCCCTTGGCAGTAACTACAGCCTCAAGTCTTCTTGGGTATGACAACACAAGGTTCACACACCTTGAATTGGGGATTTTCTGCCATTCTTCTCAGCATAACTGATCAATTAATAGGTTGAGGCTAGGGCTCTGCGCCAGCAATCGGAAGGATGATGGTTCAAATCCCATAAAATGCCAGAAGTGACTCTACTTTACTGAGCCTGTGAGCCAGGCCCTTAACCTGCAATTGCTCCACCCTGGGTATGATGTTAATCTCCATCCAGCCTAGCAAGCAGGTCCTCCAACTTGCAGGGAAAACTTGGGGGTTGGTGGCAGAATTGGCACTCCAGCCACCATAAAATACCTCACGCTGTTCAGTGTGGTGCTGAGGTGTTGCCCATTGCACGGCTGCACTCGGATCTCGATCCAGGTGGTTTGCCATGTGATGGTGCGGCAACCCTCTATAATCAGCACATGCTACCAAACTCTCTCTTCTCTGGATATCTTCTCAAGCTCTGTCAGGTTGGATGGTGATGGTGAGTGGATGGCTACAGTATTTTCAGTTCTCTACACAGATGATTAGTTTCAGGTCTGGGTTTCGGCTGATTCCCAAAGTTGTCTCCTAGCCACTCCTCAGGTGACTTTGCTGTGTGCTTAGGATCATTATCATGTTGGAAGGTGAAAGTCCTGATTGACTCCACAATGGAGCTGTTAAAAAATAAGGGAGAAAATAGATGGCAAGACACATACTGAAGTTGACTGTGATCTCTTTTGTTTTATCTTCATTTAGGGACAGGTCATTGTCCTTAAACGAGTCCATGAGCTGATTGACCTCTTCTCTGTGCACCATCTTGTTATCACTGCTGTGTTATCTACTAATTTAATAATGTGGTTCATGCTGCACCAAGTACAACAGTCATAGGTCATCAGGGTGAATATTAGAGGACTCAGGATGTAACCTTGGGATACAACAGTGCTAAGAAGGATAGTATTTGATGTATTTTTTTGTAATTTGGACTGCATGGGGTCTGTCTGTCAGGAAGTCTAAAATCCAATTGTGGATGGTGGTTTCCAGGCACAGCAGGGGAAACCTGTCCTTGAGGTGCTGGGGTATAATTGTATTGAATTATACCAATGAACCAATCAGCCTAAGGCTGAAACCATAGAACAGGAGTTGACACAACCTCTACTATGACAGTATGTCACATTTAATGACTGCAGTTTCTGAATCTTTGAGGGTGTTATATTATATGATTAGGAATCATGGAGGTGGCAGATTACAGTATCTCCTTTTTCATCATGAGTCCAAACCCCAGACCTTGAGTTGTGACATGAATGTTTCATGAGGTCATCTTATTTTGACAGCCAATCAACAAACAGCACTCCACAATAAGAAGAAGAGGGCCATTGCACTAATATAAACAAGAACCATGAAACACGTGTTAACATAGGCTGTTGACTCTTAAAGACACAAGAGCCCACCCCTTCAACATGAGATTCACTTTTAGAAAATCAACCCAGCAAACTGAGTCTCTGGGGCTGTCACACTATACATCCAAGTAACGGGTGGACACTCTGTGTCTGATAACAACTTGGTGTGATTTTCATAAAATACGTCAATGACATCTGCAAATGAAAATTCTGGAAATGTTTGTTCAATGGTACACATCTTTCAGTTAATTTAAATGTTGATGGAAAACCAGAATATTGAGAGAAAGTCTATATGAATAGAAGAAGAACATGCAAATTCTGCAAGATCTGTGGCCAGGCTACAATTTACAACCCTGTTCTAACAAGAGCAGCATCATTGCTGCTGTACCAGCGCTATCTTTTAATTATTGAATGTACCATAGTAATAATTACATTTACTCATATATTCTATACCTTTTTGCCTTAACCTTTCATTATACTTTGGCAACATTATCAATTTTTACAGATTGGAATATACTGTATTTTAAACCTTTATTCTCCTGTTCAGTAAATTTTGACAGGCTAGAAAATAACACAGCATATCTCATGGCTCCAGAAGGTCTAAGTCTGAATCATGGGGTGGTCACCATCTTCATTGAGTTTGTACATTATTTACAGGTCAGCTTATAAGGATAAACTGGTTTCTCCCAACAATACAAAAACAGAGTACTCTCACCTAACAAATTATTCAGCAGAAGTGTGTCAAGAAATACTACGGGGGCTCCTTTATACCAACAGCGATGTGTCTGTATAGTGCCTGACTGGGCCTGGGACTGGCAAGTCAGAACTTTTCTTTCTTTTGAATTTTCTTGGTTTATAGTGTCACACACGTGTGTTTAGGAGACAACTAAAGGGCTTGAATGCTTGTGATTCCATGCCAGACCAGGGGGTGGCGAAGTGCACTAATTTTCCCTCTCGATCTTTTGCAGACCATTCTAGGGAAATCCTGCTCGGCTCTGGGGCAGCCACTGACATCACTTCCGGTTCCGGTATTGATGACATCACTTCCTTTGCTGGCCTTTAAAGCCGCCATCTTGTCTCTAGAAGATCCGTTCTGTTTTGGACTCAGTTGGATGAACATGTTTTGTTAGTTAAATCAGTTTTGCAGCCAGGAACAATTATACGGGTGGCTGCGCCAAACCTTCTCAATGTTTGATGGTCGTTATTGTGACAATAGTCATTCCAGTGTGTGTTCAGACAAAAGTGTGTGTTTATTTATTTATCTTCTTAATTATCTATCTATTTATGTTTTTATTTATTTAAAGAGATACTGTAAAAAAATAAATTACCCCTGGAGACAAATAAAGTTCCATCTATCTATCTATCTATCTATCTATCTATCTATCTATCTATCTATCTATCTATCTATCTATCTATCTAGTGCCTTTTACATCTATCTATCTATCTATTATATAGTGCCTTTCTATCTGTCTATCTATCTATCTGATCGTTTGTAGTTTGCATGTAATATGAAAGGCATTAACTAACCATGTAGCTTCTTTTCTAGATGGGGGATAGAAGAGAAAATGTCAAAACCAGCTATACAACTATTACTGGTAAGCTCTTACCTGCCTTACAGTCCATGATGCACCCCACGTGTTTCACCTATAGGACCTCTATGGTGGGCTGCTCTCTTGACTGGGGCTGTCTTCACTGTCACACCTTTATGTCAACCAAGTTTACCACCAGTAGAGGACTTCATCAAAGTGTCCACTTGAGCCCTTAAGGAATCTCTGTTAGACAAGAAATGAGCAATCTGACCTCCTGACCCACAAGTAGGAGTCGGGCAGAGGCACTGCCTGTAAGCTTTCACTCACAAATGTTCTTTATTTACATCTAAACTAATGACAGAAAGTAGAAAGTGAGGATCATACAACCTATCCTGTTGTCCCATTAGCAACAGCGAGGCCACAGGTAAACATTCCCAGGTGCCTCCATTTCATAGTTGCAGATTATATTCTCTTCATCAATAAATGGAAAAAAACCTCCTCTGAAGGTGACAGTTTTATAAAAGGCAGCAGTTCCCTCTTTATTTATGCCCAATTAGCACGTAAAACAAGACGCCCTGAAAGCACATTAAAATGATGTGCAAATTGAAGAAAATATTACAAAACATCATTATCACTCATGCTCATTAGCAGCAAACATATTCCATGCCCATGGTACACTGTATACAATACCTTAGACCTCCAAATAACACAAAGATTTTTTTATCTTTTAAATACGACACTGCCAGACAAACCCACTCATTGTCTAAGGCAATTTTTAAGTATACTGTGGTCTTAGGTGTCAACATTTGAGCTCAGATTGTCAGACAAGAACAAATATGTGGCCTCTGGTAGCATTAACCCACAAATCATTTGCTACTTTAACCAGATCAATTTCTGCACTATGCTGTGCTCTAAAACCTGAATGAATCTTATTAATAGAATGTTTATTCAGTTATTCAGGTTAACTGCTGAAAAACTGCACATTACCACATTAGGTGCATGGTAATCAGTCCAGAATTGTTAGATGGATGTGAATATTGCATGGTTTCAGATGCTTTTACGGGATTTTTTATTTCATCTGATTCCACTAAAACAAGTTTTTCTCTTTTAAACAGTCATGTAATTGTTACATGATTGTTTTCCTGCTGGAACTTTCTGAGATGCATGTTGCATGAGTGCAGTCTTTCTAATAATCTTATATATAGACATTTACGCGTGGAAGTGTGCGTGTTTGTCCGGCCAAGAAGTGGGAGGTGGTGTCGGGGTAAGGGCTCCGTCTCCGAGGAAACAGAAAACTCGCTTAGCCGCTAATACACAAGCGAGGTCAGCACGTCAGCAAAATGAAACATCCGCCGAAAGACAAAATCACTTAGCCGCTAACATCAGCAAAATGGCATCCATTTTACTTTTCCTCCTGCTGCTAATACACAAGTGAGGTGAGCACATCGGTAAAACGAAGGCTTTTAGGAGAGAGATGCCCAGAGTAGTTCCTTTCAATTACCTGACATCTCTACATTTCAATATTTTTCTGACAATTTCAATAGTTTCTAGGACCCCGCGCTTTTTACAGCATGGGCTTACACAGCTAGTTAATATATATGAATATTTTTTGTATTAAAATCTATGTTATCACTTACGACTGATTACTTCTCCTTTTGGTTGTAATGAATAGTAAATTACGAGTACTATGGAACAGATTGCTATACGGTAGGTTGTCTGATATTTTGAAATATGCACACTATTCACTCTGAGGAGTACCCTAATATCAAAACTTTTTATTTATTTGCTTGAAACTGAACTTTGGTACTATTGCACACATGAATCATTTTTAAAAAAATATCTCAATTAGTCACTGGACTGTGAGGCACTGATGATTCCACAGCATTAGGCACCTTTGTAATAGTTTGGACTGCAAAGTGTAATAAATAACAGTTGTTGCCAATAAATATTCTACTTTAGGCTTTTCAGAGTATCAATATTTTGAAAATAAAAAAGCAAAATTTTGTATTATACATTTCAACACGACTGGAGAGAACAGGCACTACATTTAATAGTAACATCAGGTATGAGAGGTCCTTTTGATTTTTCATTTTCAAAACAGACGGGGTTCTCTGGTTGCAAATGACTGGCATTGTGTCCCTTTAGCCCTACAAATGAGAAGTACTGTAGTTAATTCACTACATTGTCTTTATCAAAGGCCAGCCATGCTACATACAATAGAACATTAACACCATTTGAATCAATTTCTTTCTGCAGTGAACAATTTACCACAATGGAGAATTTATGCATGTATGCGTGCCCATTAAACCTGCTTTCTGAAGTATCAAAACATTTATTTGATTATTATACAGTGTGTTCATTTATTGGATGTTTGTGTAGATAATACCTTCTAAACTCAAAGGTACAGTGCAACTTCATATACTGTAATAGTAATGCAAGCACTTTATTATATAAAAAAGAACCTTCAGTTATTTAGATGCAGTTTACCACAGTGCTGATTAAAGATGGTTTGACAAGAGGCCAACAATACCATATGCACTGAATCAGTTTTTGGTTTTGCATCCAGGTTTCTTCAAATTGCAGATGTTCTACTGAAAGCAAGTCAAGAAGTGACAGACAGATTGTATAGCAATTTGCACAGAATTAGTGAGATCTGCAGGCCAATCACAAACATCATCATGTTAAATGTAAATCTGTATTACCTTCGCTCTATAAAGGGTAATGAATGGGAAAGAGACAGCAAGTACTAAAGTACTGGTATTTATTCAATCAATATCTCTCCTACCGTACATTTGAAAAAGTAATATTAAACTGCAGTGTTGCTTCCAGGTCTTCTTTCTGTAATGAAAACTTCCAGCTTTACAAAGTAACATTAAATTGCTACTTCATGTATATGCATAACATGTCATCAGTGCTTTCTTACTCAGAATTTCTTAAATTCTCAGAGCTGAATTTAGGTTTGTTTTCCTTTGTCCCAGCTTAAGATTTCATAGATTTAATAAGAAAATAAGAATATGTACAGTTTGAAATTTCATGTGTAAAAACTGCCAAATATGTAGAAATTCAGGCAGAAAAATAAATCAATATTCAATAATTTAAAGTTAAAAAAGGCCTTTATTATGAGGTGCTGTTTAGTACCTAAACACAGAGTGAACATATACACTGTATATTGAAATTTGTAAGCTATACACTGACATCTTTTTAGTGCAGTACATTGGCAGTGCATCCCAGACTTCTGGTATTATGCGGAGGTTGCCGCTAGATTTACGTAACAAAGAAATGGCTACACTTTTAAAATGAGAGATGGATAGAATCAAGCCAACACCTAAGCCCTACAGAAGTTCCAGCCTGACACCCTCATATTAACAACACCCCAGGAAAATACCTATATAGATTAAACAAATCCAACTAAAAATATGCAAATATTATTTATTTACTATAATAACTACTTACAAATACAGTAAAGCAAAATAATGACAAAACACCCCAAACAAACCCCCATACGGCGATATTTACAGTCCAAGTAAAAGTCTTTACTGTAGGTGGTGAAAGTGGTTCTGGAAACGTAAACAATAGTTAAAAGGATAGAAAGAAATGTGTCAGAATACTCCCTTTTAATAAACTGCTTCCCGGAACTTGGATAGTGACCACAGTCCTACCACCAGAGTCCAGAAGAAGGACAGTCTTCAGAGGCGCACCTTTTCACTAAGAGCATCAGGGGACTGCATTGGGAGGAAAAAGAAACCACCTCCATCCTTAAATCCGGTGGCCGAACACCATCCACTACGAATGCCCAGTTAACAAAAGGTTTACGAGCTGTTGGTGATGGAGTCGATCGAACCAGGTACCATCAAAAAAGTCCTGCCACATCCTTCTCTTCCGGTTTCATCTGTACAGTGCATACAAACCACAACCTCCAAATCCCACAAGCCCCACTGCATCAGTGCAACCCAATTTACAAACAGGAATCCGTGTGACCGGTGTTTTTGCTCAAATTTAACAATCATTCAATAGGACATGCAGTGCTAACACACAAATAAAACCCTCTATGTGGCCCCGCTTGACATTGTATACCAAAATTAAAACACTGTAAAACATTTTTTTTTCTTCTACACAATACATAAAACACATGTTAAATACTAAAAGTTTCTTACATACTGTACATGTATTCATACATTTGATTTACATACTGTGTCATGTATGTGCGTCAGAGGGTCACCTTCCGGAATCTTCTCAGATATGTTTTTCCACCGCACACCAAGAGGAGGCACTGCTGCAGACTATGCTGTCTTTCTTTTATTTCAGAGTACTCAGAAACTGCTCAGCAAGGGCAACTGACTCCGCCCCTTGGCCATAAACTCATGACCGCCCACAACCTGTATGTGACCAGTGACTAGAGAGACAGAGCTCCTCTGTACCATGAAGATACTTTGAGAATTAATCGGCCTCACATTAACAAGAAGACTGTTATTTTGTTCTGTCTTTTACAACAGCATTTGTTTTTGTTTTTCTTTGAAGTAAACGGGGACGGCCATGTTAGGGGTCCAACATTTATTTTGACAGATTTTCCCTCAAATGACCACAACTGAAATGCATATACTATATGTAGTGTGCTTTTTATCAAATTGACTATAAGAAACTTTTGTATTATACTTAATAATTATATAGTTTGCCAGGCATTGGCAATTAAGTGCTGAAAAATGTTTAGCCTTTGAATTTCATTGTACTGTACTGTATTCCAGAGAAACATCTACACATATTTAGAAAATTATACCTATTGTGTTTCAATGTTCAAACTCAGCACTTGTAATTGCAGGCAGTCAGTCAGTCATTTTCCAACCCGCTATATCCTAACACAGGGTCACGGGGGTCTGCTGGAGCCAATCCCAGCCAACACAGGGTGCAAGGCAGGAACAAACCCCGGACAGGGTGCCAGCCCACCGCAGGGCACACACACCCACACACCAAGCACAATTTAGGATCGCCAATGCACCTAACCTGCATGTCTTTGGACTGTGGGAGGAAACCGGAGTACCTGGAGGAAACCCACGCATGGGGAGAACATGTAAACTCCACTCAGGGAGGACGCGGGAAGCAAACCCAGGTCTCCTAACTGCGAGGCAGCAGTGGTACCACTGTGCCACCGTGCCGCCCTTCACTTGTTATGTTTCTCCTCATAATACAGACTGTATTCATCATTAACCTGAAGTAAACCAATGCACATATCAAAATATGCTTCATTTATTTAATTTATATTTAACAGATGAATTCCACAAAATAATTGGACTTATACAGCATATATAGTGGATTCAGAAAGTATTCAAACCCGTTTACTTTTTGCACACCTTATTGCTATAAACTCCAAGGAACCTTCTGTAGACCTCTGCAATAAAACTGTGGTGAGGCAAAGATTAGGGCATGGGTATAAATTAAACACTCGTAAAGCGAGTGTTCACAGGAGCACAAATACCTCAATAACTGTGAAGTGGAAAAGGTTTGGAGCCACCAAGACTCTGCTAGAGATGGCTGTCCAGCCAAAGTGACTACCCTGACAAGAAGGGTTATGGACAGGGAGGTCAAAAAGAACCCAATAGCCACTAACAGAGCTTTAGAAGTCCTCTGTTGAGATGGGAGAACCTATCCTAACAGCTCAAACTCTTTAATCTATTTAAGTATGTCCATTTTCCCAAGCAATAAAGTTTTTGATGTTTTACCAATCTCCTGTTCCAAGCTGTAAACAGGTTTGGTCTATTCTAGTCCCATGGCATCTCCTTCTGTTAGCAGGTTGTAAAGTAATCGGATACAGCTTGAACCATTGCATGTCTTCCTATCCCAAGCCGTAGATAGATAGATAGATAGATAGATAGATAGATAGATAGATAGATAG
>JANRMT010062841.1:25942727-25956949 GCA_026402145.1 Polypterus bichir lapradei | reverse complement strand
ATAGATAGATAGATAGATAGATAGATAGATAGATAGATAGATAGATACTTTATTAATTCCAAGGGAAAATTCAATTGTAAATCAATTTAGTCCCAGTGCCCTTCCCTTTACAGGTGATAAAATCATCAATAGAGCTTGAGGGTTTCCTGAATTCCTGCTCAGGTCAAACAAATGGTCCTGTGATTCAGGAAAACAGATTGCCTTTGATGTTAACAGTCCATGCAAGTTTCCTGTATTTAAGTTCATCTGTTGTTTTGTCTTGAGCAAAATATAATATAAATATAGACTAAAATTTAGAGATTTTGCACACCACAACAAGTGGCTCAGCCAAAGCTTAGACTTAAACCCCATAAAACATGTGTGGAGAGACTTGAAGATGGCAGTTTACAGACACTTCCCATTCAATCTGCCGTGAATAATGGGATAAATTGTCCAAATCTAGGTAACAGTAGAACTTTAGGGACTTACAAAATTAGACTTGAAGTTATTTGTTATTTTAAGCAAAGCTTAAAGTGACTTACCCAAGACGTTTTGAAGCTGTAATTGCTGCCCAAGTTGGCTATAAAAAGTATCAAATGAGGAGTTTGAATACATAGATGAATGAAAGATTTCAGATTTTTATTTTTATTAAATTTGCAAATTTATCTGAAAACATGGTTTCAGTTTGTCATTATGGGTTATTTAGTATAGATTGATGGGTGAAAAATGACAAATTTATAGACTTTTTTATTAAATCTACAACACAATAAAAGTGTCCAGAAAGTGAAGGGGTCTGAATACTTTCTGAATTCACTGTATATAGATTTCCAAATATTTAATCCATTTCATGATTGCAGACTATCCAGGGCATAAAGAAGGCACTGCTTTATAAAATTTCCCAAATCATGTCTATTTAAACAGATATTACATCATATACAGTATACAACATTCACCCACAACCTTAAAAGCACTAACAGGTGAAATGAATCACACTAATTACCTAATTTCAGTGGCACCTGTCAAAGGGTGGGACATATTGGGCAACAAGTGAACAGTCAGATCTTGAAGGTAATGTGTTGGAAGCATGAATAATGGCATGTGTAAGGACAACTTTGACAAGGGTCAAATTGTGATGGCTGGACGACTGGGTCAGAGTATCTCCAAAACGTCAGGTCCTGTGCGGTGTTCCCTATATGCAGTGGTTAGTACCTACCAAAAGCTTTCCAAGGAAGGCCAACTGGTGTATGTGAGACAGGTCTATTGGTATCCAAGGCTCACTGATATGCATGGGAAGTGAAAGTTAGTCCATCTGGTCCAATCCAACAGAAGAGCTACTGTAGCACAACTGAAATATTTAATGCTGGCAAGAGAAAAAGGTGTGTATGGTGGTGCATAGCTAAAGACCATTCAGAGTGCCCATGCTGACCTTAGTCCATTGATGAAAGTGCCTACAATGAGCATGTGAGCCCCAGAACTGGACAATGGAGCAATGGGAGAAGGTAGCCTGAGGCCTCATGTATATATGGTGCGTACGTACAAAAATGTTGCGTACGAACATTTCCACGTTCAAATCTCAATGTATAAAACCTAAACTTGGCATAAAGCCACGCACATTTCCACAGTAGCTCATACCCTGATGCACGCAAGTTCGGCGCTCGGTTTTGCAGACTGGTGGCACCCAGCGTCAAAGCAATGCTATTGTTCCAGTATGGTTTCCCTTTCTTTTTTAGATCCACATTTCTGACGCGGCTTTATAAATACACTGAAATTGACTGCATATTATTTATTAGTTTAATGCATCTTATTGTAATTAACCTGTAACAATATAATGGTCCACAGAATGGTCAAACTATTCTAAATACCATAGCTGCTTTAGCGTTGTTACTCTCACTGCAACTTTTTCTTCTTCTTCTTTCAGCTGCTCCTGTTAAGGGTTGCCACAGCGGATCATCTTTTCCATATTACTCTCACTGCACCTCTCTGAGTATTTGTATCACTGTATCTGAGTGGGGAATCACAGCTGTACAACAGCTGATCGGAAAGAGAATTATCGGTATACAGCATCAAGCACATGCTGCCTCAGCCATGCTGTCTATTGAACTGCTCTCATCCGGCAAACACTTCAGCGCCTTTCCTGTACAGACCTCGCGGTTCAGAAACAGTTTCAGCCCAAGTACTATAAACGCACTCAATTACTCCATCAATTGCTCCTTGTAGAACGCTTTGCACTTATAAGTACAATTACCTAAACTTGCGATACATCTATAATAATGCACAACCTGAGCCACTTTATAAAGCGTGTATTTACATATGATGATGATATCATTTTTAAGATGAAATGCAGCAAAATATGTTTATTATATTACACGGATAAAACTTTAACTTAATTTAAATAATCTATATTATTAATAAATAAACATGTGAGGACACGGTGTCACAGCGCTAGCAAAGAGCTGGCGCTTCGTTCACGGATTGTTCCTGCCTTGTGCTGTATTCTTGCTGGGACTAGCGCGACACTGGATGGACAGAATAATTTAACATGTACTATGAAGATATTTCAATGTTCCTTAAAAGTTTTGAAGAATCGCATTCTAAGCTTACACATGGCTTAACATCTATTACAGAGCTGATTGTGTGGCGATTGTGTATTTGGAGAAAGAAAAGTAAGGACAGGAATTAGGGGTTAGTACATTCGAAAGAGACAGTACTGCTACAATAAATTATTTCATCGAAGGTCGCGCACTGCGCAGCAAGCATCTTGCGTGAAACATGAACAATCACTGCGCCACCATGTTCCCATGTTTAATAACATGCTTTAACTCCGATCATCAATGATATCAAGTATACATCTCAGTATTTTAATTATTCAGAGAGCTGTAATATCACAAATGTAATGGATTCTGTGTCCTGTCGGAGGAAGAGAAAGCCAGTTTAAGAAGCACTAGTGATTCACACACATAGAGCATATAGAAGATCAAATACAAAACAAAGCATTTAATGTGCTACTTTAGTTACGATGGGATTTGAGAAACTAGTAAATTAAACGATTTTAAGATGAAGTTTATGATGTTCTACTTTAATGACAAAATAAACTACGTGATTAAAGTGGAAATGTACAGATTAAAGTTGACATTTCGAGCTTTTTTCCCACTGTGTGCCTATTTTTTTTTTCTCTGTACCCTAATAAGCTTTCATATGACACTCAGATGGTGGGCTGTGACTCGCCTTTTCATGGTGACTTTGATATCTGACAACATTTTTATTTTGGGCACTATGCGACTTTGTGAACTTGAGCGAAGTGAAGCAGGACTTTAGGATGTTTTCTACGGCCACTCTGTTTGATTAGCTTTTTATTCTCACTGGAAAGTAACCTTGAGCTGATGATAATGATTTAGTAACATTTCTGTGCTTTGAGAAGCTGTTAGCAGAAAGAAAGCCAGATGTGTGTGCTCATTTTGAATGAGAAGTTGGGAAGAGATCAATTGCCTTTTATTACACTCTTTTCAAAAAAGAGTTTCCCAGTTCACTTGCTACCTTGTTGCAAAAAAGGAGCGTTTAGTAGAGCTGCTGTTTTTCTGATACTTTTGTAAAGAGATCAGCTCAATTTCAAAAATTGAAAGTTTCACTAACTGAAAATGGACACTTTCATGGAGCATGCCATCTACTACTGTTCAGCTGCTCCAATGTGCTTTATATCTGACAAGAAATCTTTTTCTTTTTATTTTCAATTATACAATTTGCTGTTCCTGGTTGTATCATTCTTTGTATCTCTTATATTTGCTGCTATTGGTTTTGATGTTGATACATTTAATTTTTAACTAAAAGCTTAAATCAATGTGCCTATCCATTGCTCTTAGACTTGTCGAGCTGCTGTCCAATAGTTAAGGGATGAGCAGACACTCTTGTGGAATCCTCTATTAGTGGTAAACTGTATTTAAGTAAACGAGTGAAAGTAAAGCCCCAGTCATCAAGCACTCTGCCATTGGAGGTCCCTAGGGTTGAATATGAGGGTGACAGTGGGACAGGGAAGAGGAAGGTTGTATGACTGGTTTTGACATTTATTTTCTATCCCCCATTAAGAAAAGAACCCAAGAGGTTAGTTTGCATCTATTCTGTTATGTTCATGTAACAGGCGA
Organism: Polypterus bichir lapradei; assembly: GCA_026402145.1. Taxonomy (NCBI): domain Eukaryota; kingdom Metazoa; phylum Chordata; class Cladistia; order Polypteriformes; family Polypteridae; genus Polypterus; species Polypterus bichir. Next base: position 25,952,834 of record JANRMT010062841.1, on the reverse strand, counting down.
TCCGATAACATGGTAAAACAAGAGTACAAAAAAGTTCTTCCTGCTGTAAGAAGAACTGAAAATACAGTGTGATGCAAATATTAGCTAGAAGATAAAATCTTCAATGACTTGTGAAAATACGAATGTCATGATACACATTCTTGCTCTATTTGAATTTTACTAAGTCTCAGAGTCGACGGAGTGGGTTGCTTTACACACTGAAAACTATAATATTTTCACAGGTGTCTTCATTCCAGTGGAGTATACTAGGCCTCCATTTCTATCATAACCCACTGTGCCTTTTCCAACAGGCTTGAATCTTTGTGTGCTTTGTGAATTGCCTTTTGATGGCTGTGCTCTGGGAATAATCCAATATAATACAGGCTGAGTGATTGATTTTTCTCCGACCTTAACACACTTCTGGTTTACACTGGTATAGATTTGTTGCCCTTCACAGTTCATAGTTCACCTGCTTACACTGCACAATGGGGACAGCACTGGTTGGAATTATGTGTTTTGGCGTTCTGACATACCTCTGGAAAATGGAAAGAACAATGGTAGTTATGAGTCATGGTTCATCTACAGTTATCAGAAAGTCAGGGCAATTTACTCAAGAAATCCTCTCTACCTGATAGCCTTCAAAGCTTTTTAAAACTCGATGACACATCTACTAATGTAGGGGGTAGGAGGAAAAGGATATGACTAAATGAATCCATTTTCCGAACCCCCTTTCTAATTACACTATGGCCTGAGCTTCAGATGCAGTTATACAATGTATGCACCGCAGTGATCTGTATTTACATATAACAAGCACTTAGCTGGTTAATTAAAATAAAAAGTTGGATTTAAATATTACAGGAAAGCACCACATACCTTTCACATGAAGCAATGTGTGTTAAAGGGTGAAATGAAGCTCAGAGTTGGGATGGAGGATTCCAGAGCCAAAGGTCATAAAAGTGTAATGATAAACTACAGCAGAGGTCAAATGAGGAATATGCCTTTTGATTTATTCACTGCTTTTAGTACCATCCAGGCAACCCTGTTAAAGGGTAAACTCGGAGATATGCAGGTGATGGATGAGCCTATGGTGTCCTGCATAATGGACTATCGGACTATTGTCATGAAACATGATGTCCTGCTTATTATTATTATTATTATCTTGCATGCACTTTGCACATGTTTAGTTTGCTATTACTTTGGTCTGTTGCAGTATTTTTCAATCAGCATGCCACGTCACAGTGGTGCGCCATGAGAGCTACCCAGGTGTGCCGTGGAAATGATGGTGTAGCCCACTTCTATCTGAACCTGAGAGGGACAAGCTCTGCAGGTGATTGAGACCTGTCTGAAAAGGGCAGGACTACCTGGAGAAGCTGGCATAAAAGCAGCTCTGCAATCGCCATGTTAGAGCACTTCTGAAGGGACTTCTGGCAGCTACAGTCTATCTACTTTCTGTGTGTGGTTGCCAGCAAGCCTCACAGGGCTGGTGGATAGTGGGCATACAAGTTGCTTCTGAGACAGAGAGGGGTGGGCAAAGGGTTGAAGCAGCTTGGAGATGTCACCAAAGTGCTCATTAAGTGCCATGTCTGCATTTCGGAGCTCCTTTTTTACCGGCTTCTCTGGTAGGCCCCCGCCTTTGGGCAGTTGAGCATGTGTATGAGATAGACAGTATATGTGTTTGTGGTTAGTAAGGTAGTGATGTGTTTTTGAATGATTTTGGTTACAAAATGTGTGACACTACAGAAAAAAAACATTGGGAAACACTGGTCTACTGTATTAAAGAAAGGTATCTGTGTTTTTACATCCATTGTTTGTACATTTGTTTTTGTATGGTGTGTTTTCTGGAGATGAACCTTGCCTAGGGGTCTACATGGGCTTTAACCAGCACTAGTTCTGTATGATCTTTAGAGCCTACAATGAAGTTAAACATTGGCATAGAATAAGGCAGTCTGTGGTGATGCCTAATATGATCAGTATCTTACAGCAAATGAAAATGATCTGCATTACTGAGTTTTAAGCAATAACCCTCTTCATGGCACAGATCTCAGAGAAATACATTTATAAGATAGTAAACCAGTCATCTGGTCTGTTGAAGCCTCAGAGAAGCATTTCAGTTTTCATAGTTTAAAGATAAACAAAGCTAATTTGAAAAAAAAAAACTCAATAAGGATAGTAACTATGATGAAGCACAAACAATAAGGACACTAGATAGCCAAGCGCACTACTTTGACTTATGTTTGATTTCACTTCTGCAAGATAAATGCCTTCATCAACAAAGTAATATTAAATAAAAAGTTGTAGACACAATATAATACATCTTAAGACGACCCAGTAGAATATTATATTCACAAGTTTCAGAGGTGATGTATAACTGAAGAAGATTAAAAGAAGCTGGATTAGTGCAGACTTTGATGTCTAAAGGCACATGGGCGTTATGATGGATGGCAGGCAAGGGCTGGTGTCCCGACCAGGATGGTGAATGATCCCTTGCTTGTCCAGCAGGCCACTGTACCGAATGGTCAAGAAGGATCAGCCAAAAGATTGGCAGATGTCATCTGGGAAGTGGGCACACTAGTGTCCTGGCAGGGATGGAATGAAGACATCTACTCAGCTAAGATTCTAGGATTTAGCGTCCTTGGGATGTGGTACCTGAATGGGAACCTGCAGGGCTTGCTGGGAGCTGTAGTCCCATAGAGCAGTCCTGTTGGGTTCCACCTTGGTGTGCTGTAGGAATTTGTAATCCCTGGATCCCTACTTTGTGATGCTTCTGTCTGACCCAGAAGTGTTTCCTATGGGTAATGCCCTGGCACCAGAAGTACTCCCATGTCTGATATAAAATTTAAATGTACGTTTTTGAGGTTTTAATGTACTGTACACTTATAACTTTTGTTCAGTTTTTTTTTACTTGTTTCCACGGTATGCATGTGGTTAAATTCTTCCTCACAAGCCATCACCGGACAGATGGAGTGAGCATATGCACAATGCTACTCCAAAAGCAGCAGGAAATGTCTTGGCGAAAGAAAGGCAATACTAACTTCTCAAACGTCTAATATCGCAATAATATTTTTTTTTTGGAGAGGCAGGAATAATTTCCATAGTAATGCATGAATCTATATCTTTTTTTAAGCACAAAGATATTTTTACCTCAAGAAAATAAGACTGACTGACTGAAAATAAGTTTTTCATTACATTACTCGTTACTTTAAAAAGCAATCTGACTATGTAACGCACATTACTTTTTACAAATTACCTCCAATGCTAGATGTTCTACAGAGTGAATCTGCAAGAACAAGAAACAGAGGCAGTGCAGCAGTGAAGGACAGCTGGTCATTGATCATCAACCCCAAGGCTGCGTACTGACTGGTTGATGTTAGAGATAATGAGCCAAGCAGAACAGAGATAGGGTGCTGAACAGACAGACTGACTGGTATAACAAGGAGGTCCATCTTTACCAGGTTGAGCTGGGGGTGGAGTTATTTCATCCAGGTTAAGATATCAGTGAGAAAAACAAAGATTCTATCTCATATAATGTGGTCTTCTGGAGGGAATTACAGGTGCAGCTGTGAATCACTGGCACGACATTGATATGAGAAACTGGATGATAGGGCCTAGTGAGGTGGTGCACAAAAACCACTACTAATCCTTGGGCCAACCCCACTCTTGACTAATAGGATCTGATAGGATAGTGCTTGGCATGGTAGGATCTGCCCAAGAAATACGATTCAAATCATTTGAGAGCAGGCTGAGTGATGCTGAGGTCAGAGAAACACTATTAAGAATAAATGGGTATGAAAGATACTATAAAAGACAGATAAATATGAAAAGTATTTGTCAAGATAGATGGGAACAGTGCATCACTGAATTGTATCTAATTATTTTGTGAGTCTCTTACTAATTGAACTTGAAAGAGGCTGGACCTCATGTGCAGAGAGCTTTCTGCTTAATTAGACTCAATTAGAGCGCTTAAGCAAATTGTTTATGAGACACTAATGGGAAAATTATGACTGATTTAATATATATACAAGGAAATCTATATTGAGCGAAGTTCATACAGTACAAACATCACCAGTGATTGGATGCTGTACAGCAGACAGTTTTAATTAGATTTTACTATGTCACGGTGCTTTGCTCAAAGTCTGTTCAATGTTTGGGCCCTGAAGCCTCATCTTTGTATATTTCCACATACCCCATATTTCATCACAATGCACAATTTACCACAAATCTCTCAACTCCAGACTGCATTTCACTTTTTTACTTAACCAGACTGCAGGCAATTTCTATTGAATGCATGCAAAGATGTTAAGATATGAATATTACATACTTTTTTGTAGTAAAATTTTAGTTAAAGGAAATTTCATAGTGTGCCTGTGGGTTGTGAGCTGGGAAAAATCAAAACAGAAAAATCAAAGTACAGTGGATTCAGAACACATTAAGATGTTGTAGCCTTTTGATAAAATTATTTCAATTGATTCCCCCCCCTAATCAAGCAGAGTGACAAGGCAAGAACAGAATTTTAAAAATTTTTGCAAAATGATTAAAAATAACTGACATTTCAGATTGACAGAATTATTCAGACCCTTTGCAATGACCCTTAAAATATGGCTCAGGTGCACCCCATTCTATTGATCATTGTTGAGATGTTTCTACACCTTATTTGGAGTTCAAACGTGGTTACTGATTGGATGTGACTAGGAAAGGCACGCAGCTGTAGATGGTCTCACAGTTGACAAAAAACCAAGCCATGAAGTTGAAGGAATTTCCAGCAGAGTTTGGAGACAGAATTATGTTGAGGCACAAAAAAAAATCCTGTAGAATTGAAGGTTGCCAAGTGCACAGTGGCCTTCATAAATCTTAAATTGGAAGGAGTGGTGGCTCTGTGGCTTAGAAGCTGTGGCGGTATCTAATCCTATTACTCCATTGGGCCCTTGAGCAACACCCTTAGCCTGAAAATTGCTCCAGGGGTGCTGTACAATGGCTGACCCTGTGTTCTGACCCCCAAAGGTCATGCAAAAAGACACTTTCCCCTTGGGGATTAATAAAATATATCAAAATATCAAAAAAAAAATAATAATGAATGAAGTTTGGAACAACAACTACTCAACCAGCCAAACTGAGCAATCATAGGAGTAGGGCCACAGTAAGAGAGATGACCAAGAACCTGATGGTCACTCTACCTGTGCTCAAGAGAACCTGTGTGGAAATTAGAGAAACTTTCAGAAGAACAACCATCACAGCAACACTCTCCATATCTTTGGTTTATGTTAGATTGGCCAGACAGAAGCCTCTTCTCTATAACAGACACATGGGAGCCACTTAAAGATTGCAAAAAGGCACCTTAAGGACTCTCAGACTGTGAAAAACAAGATTCTTTGGTATGATGAAAGATTAGAACCACATCTGGAGAAAACCGTGCACTGCTCATCACCTGTGCAAGAGCTTGGTGGTGGCAATGTCATGCTGTGGGGATTTTTTTCAATGGCAGGGACTTGGAAACTTAACAGGGTTGAGTGAAAACTGAATGGGGAAAAGTACAGAGATATCCTTTAACAAAAAACTGCTCCTGCATGCTCTGGACCTCAGACTGGGTTGAAGGTTCCCCTTCCAACAGGACAATGACCCTAAGTACAAAGCAAAGACAAGTCAGGAGTGGCTTAGAAGTAACTCTGAGAATGTCCTTGAGTGACCCAACAAGAGTTCAGCCTTGAATAGAATCCAGAGACCTGGAAATAGCTGCCCACCGACCTGACAGAGGCCTGAGAGGATCTGCAGAGAAGAATGGCAGAAATTCCTCAAATGCAGGTGTTTTTAGCTTGTCGAGTCAAACCTGAGAAGACTCCAGGCACTAATCACTGCCAAAGGGGCTACTACATTAATTTCTATAGCATATTATCATTCAAATGATGGAGCTCAAAGACTTTATAAGATGTCCATGAAGAGAAAATGGAAAAATATGGTAAAGGTTCCAAATGCTTGTGTCAATGTGAAATGTCATTTTTTTTTTACTTTTAATAAATCTGAAAAAATTTCTAAAATCCTGTTTTCACTTTGTCATTCTGGGGTATTAAGCGTTACTTGACGTGAAGAAAAAATGAATGTAAACGATTTTAGCACAAGGCTGCAACTAAACAAAATGGGAAAAAAGTGAAGGGGTCTGAATACTTTCTGAATCCACTGTATACTGTATATAAAATATAATGTAAATAATACAATAAATGAGATTGGTCAGCGAGACTTTTACATGCTGTTGGTTCTGTTAAAGAGCTTCCTAATTATATCTTCAGGTTTCCTTAGCATATCAGAAATGTTCAGTACAGCGTTTGGATTTGTTTTATAAAGAAATTCAAACCTGGTATCATAAAAACTGTAAATTCTCTATAAACCCATCAGTATAACCAAAAACAGAACACCTGCTACAGGCAGTGATACCGTTTCAGAGACAAATTCTTTACAGAGCACTGGAGCCTGCTCAGATCTTCTGTTTCTGCAATTAATAGCACATGCCTCTATTGTATTCACTCGCAGGTTTGGTGCTGTTCAGACAGCTGGGAGACGGAGATAAAAGTCTCAGTGTAACGTGTGCCAAACTGGAGCTCTGACTAGCACATGGCCAGCTTCCCTTGAGCTCCACTGCTGCCATCAAAATCTGATGCTGGAAATGAATGCTCAGCTCTCATGATAAAGATGGATTCTTTAAAATATAATGAGCTTCAAGGTGACGTGAAACTATTTGGAGTTTGGCAGTTGGTTAAAGCTCTGCTATGGTTCAAATGTAATTTAAATGGCAAACTAATTTAATAAAATGTCATATAAACAGCCTCTATTTGCACCTTTTTTAGTCTTTTTAATTCAAATTGTTAAATTAGTGGGCCAGGTACTTTATAAATCTGATGCCTGCTAAAATGCATGAATGGATTTCTCTACACTTTGGCATATACATTCCAAAGCACTGCTGTTCAGACTTGCTTAATGCATTATGCTGTGTTGAAGTTTACGAATGGTGGAGGATAGGCGGCTGTCTCTCTTTTTACATAACACTACTAAAATCAATTCTTCTCATAACCTGTGGAGTCTGTCATCACAGAATCTTTGCTTAATGAGGATATGCAATTAAAATAATTTTTAAAAGAACATTTTTGAGTAATTTCCTTCCTTCTGCAAACATCATTAAAAGAAGTGCCAGTTATAGCATCTTAATTATCTTGATCTGTGGATCATCTTTTACAAAAGCTATCAAACCATACTGTGACAAGCCCGGAATGGCAATTTACTGCAGCTTTCATTTCTGCCACTTACAGATTGGTTAGTACCTTCAAGGCATGGAGGGCTATGCTCTGAAGAGAGCTTATTTGTGAAAAACTATTGACTTGAAAAGCTGGACTGTGGAGTGAGAGATGATTGTGTGAAAGTACACCAGGAAATCTAATTCCCAAATCCCACCACACACCCTACCTCAGCACTGACAGGTAACAGTGGACAACAAATTGCTTTCAAAAGATTTTACTTCCTGAAAGATTTGTGTTATTTAGGATAGTCAGCTTCAAGCTGAACACAAATATAGTTTCAGATTGACTGTATCACATAGGAATTTAAAGAAATGTGAAATTACGTTTTATTGAAATTAGCGTGCTAATCGCTTAAAGATGCTGACACACTGCATTAGTTGAGATAAGCTGAAAATGTTTTGCTTCTGATGTTTGTTTGTATTCAGCATTTGTTGCTTCTCGTTTCAGTATCCAACAATAGTAAGCATTGATGGATTCTACTTTCCCTTATACCATTTCTCCTTCATTGTAATATCCTGGTCAAATCTTTTATCATGTTCAACACTGACTGCACCAAGATTAGCAACTGTGAATGCAGAAAGTGAATCTTTAGTGACTTTAGAATGTTACAGCAATCTGTACGAGAACAGGCCATTCAGCCTAACAAAGCTCACCAGTCCTATCCACTTAATTCGAAAAAAACAGCAAGTTGAGTTTTGAAAATCCTTAGAGTCCTACTGTCTACCGTACTACATTTACTTATTGCATGTGTTAAGAAAAGCTTACTAATGTTTGTGTGAAATTTACCCTTAACAAGTTTCCAACTATGTTCCTGTGCTCTTGTCAAACTCATTTTAAAGTCATAGTCTTGATTCACTGTGTTAATTTCCTTCATAATTTTAAACACTTCAGTCATGCCTCCACTTTAACCTTACTTCGTAATTCATCCCCTGTGGCCCTTGAATCAGTCTAGACATTCTTCTGTGGACTTTTTTTCCAGAGCTGCTATGTCCTTTTTGTAGCCTGGAGACCAAAACTGCACACAGTACTCCAGATGAGGCCTCACCAGTGTGAGCATCAGCATAACCTCCTTGGACTTGTACTCCACACATCAGGGCGCTATATAACCTGACATTCTATTAAACGTCTTGATGGCTTCTAAACACTGTCTGGACGTTGATAGTGTCAAGTCCACTATGACTCCTAAATCCTTCTCAGAAGGTGTACTTTTGATTTTCAGAGCTCCCAATGTGTATTCAAACCTAACATGTTGGCTTCCTACATGTAATACTTTAAGTTTACTTACATTAATTGTCATCTGCCATATATCTGTCCCAGCCTGAATGCTGTAGCACCTCATGGTTTTGAATGCTTTAAGCATATTGTCAACCAGCTGGATGTAGTTTGCTGCTCTGTAGTTGCCAAGAAAATTCTTAACATTCTTGAATGCCTTCTATGTGGTTTCCTCCGGGCCTCTCTAGTAAATCTTCAGACCGCTTGCTTGTTACTAATAACTTGTCTGATTTGTGGACCAACAAAAATGCCTTCCTTAATCTTGTCATCAGTTATTAATGGAAACATTAGTCTCCAATAATAAAATCATTATTCTTCATTGTTCATCACTTTCACTTTCACAATTTTTCATCAATTCATATTGTATATGAAGAGGAGGCAAAAATATCTTTGTTGGGTTGACAAGTGGATTATGTGGCACACTTTTCTGCTCTGCTTATGGATCAGCCAGTTCTTTTTTAAAGTATTGAGACTCTTTAGCCTAGCTGTTCCATTCGCAGTACTTAGTATATCCATGCTGCATTCCTAGTAGCAGTGCCACGACTATCAGATCACCACAGATGTTCCAGTGGTAGTTGTTGTACTGCATAACTATACTTATAATATGAGTGGAAATCAGAAAAATAGGCAATTACAATAAAAATGTTCATGATAGGATAATTTAAAGGTGGTTTTTGTGATCAGCAAATCAAAATCCATAAGACACACCCAAAAGTGTTTAGGATGCCAAATCTTTACTATCCAATGTAATTGACAGAAAGTGAGAAGATTCTGAATAGTGTCTGAGTTCAATATAAACTAGACTCTGCATCCTTCAAGTTTCTTATACTCAGTCCATAGCAGGTAAATTCAGGATCACAGTAGATTTTTATCTAAAGGACCTGGTAGACAACTTGTTCCAGACAGCTTGCTCAGACCCCACCACCATCAGTAATTAATGACTGAGATGGGGTATCTGAGTTTCTACTTGATAACAGTTAAAATCACACCTCCGGTTAGTGTCTTGTGATCATCAAGCAGTAGGTAATTTTTTCTCTTTATTTTCCTAGCATTCCAATTTACTATCCATTCTAATTTGCAATAAAAAATTATGGACGTCAGGTTACATAAAAATATGTACTGTCACCTAAATTAAAATGTAGCTTCTGCACTTTTCACATTGCTGACTCAACTTACCACTGCATTCAAATTATTTCAAAAGTTGGCTTCAGACAAAATTATTGATGTGAAGGACTTACCCATATTTGCTTGCTTTTAAATCCTTATTAATTCCAAAGTTATATATACAACTGAGGAAATCAATTCTCATATTGTGTTTATCAATGTTAACTTTAAAATATGATTCATATCAAGTCTTTATTATATAAAGAAAACATTGCTTAATACATTTATATTTTAATATAAACAAGTCAGTTATAAAAATTAATAAAATTAAATGTGTTGCATTTCGAAAGAGATGCATTTCAAGTTCATTCTGCATCACTTTCTTTCCACTGTTCCCAAAGTTACAGGAATAAATTTTGTTAGTGTGTATAAATAATGTATATATATATATATATATATATATATATATATA
>JANRMT010062841.1:25919652-25934740 GCA_026402145.1 Polypterus bichir lapradei | reverse complement strand
AGATAGATAGATAGATAGATAGATAGATTTTAATAATCACAACTGCAGTGATTTAGTAATCTGTGTGGAAGAAAAACTAAAGTGTGTGGTGTTGGATAGAAAAGAGCAACATTCAAGGCTTTTCATCACTAAACCCGCCTTCCTTTCACATTTCACATTACTTTGGCTATAGTTAACGTAAAAGGTTTACACACAATTACAGCAGCTCTGTGATTAATTGCTGCTTTTTTAAACAAGTTTCTTGTAATGAGTTCGTCCATAACTACAAGTCTATTTATGTGATGACATAATGTGTTGGCTAATGAAATATCACTCAAACACTGACATCCAATAAAATTTGGCATTAAATCCTAGCATCTTATTTAGAATATAGAAGCCATTATTAAAGTAGGTCTTTATCTCATCAAAGGAAAAACTGTATAATCTGTTGTCTATTAACGGTGGGACCTGAAAAATGCAATCTGTACTGATATGTTTTGCATTGCTTTTTTGTGTTCCTTGGGCTAGAATATTGCTGGTGAAGTGTGTCAACTTGTCTTCTACAATCAAGAACGAACGATTAATTACTTCTGATGAATTTAGTTTAGCCTTGTGATTAACAATGAGGTGTGATGCAATTGCATCCCAAATTAAATCCGTATGAATAGTTTATAGCCAAAAAATGCAGTCTAAGCCAGCAATCACAGGTAAAGAAATGCAATAAACAAGGCATTTTGATAACCTGAAGCAATGTCTACAGTATAAACAACACAAAACAAATTTCTTAACATGATGAATGTGTTGAAAGAGGCTTTTATAAGAAGCTTGCCTAATATGTGTGAATGCTGTCATTTTTTGTAGAAATCCACTTCTAAGAAACCTAAATGAAACATGATGGTTATTTAAATACACGATTACAAATGAGTAAATGAAAACATCAAAATAAATAAATAAATAAATAAAGTAAAATAAAATTTAAATAATATTAAAAAATGAACAGCTTCACAAGGAATAAAAATGACCACATAGTCATTGTCACTGGTAGAAATTTCTCAACTACACAATATTTTAACTGTATAATTTGTCTTTTGTTAGAAGTAGAAGTATTTTTTACTGTCACTAGAGACAACAAAAAGGAAGAAAATCTTGCAATCACTATTAACTTCTTTATTTACCTGGTTTGACAGCTTTAATTGCAATCAACAATCCTGTGCATTCTATTCTGTTTTATCGGTGAAACTGTTAATTAAATGTCGGTTGCAGTTCACATGAACTTTGACGTGTCAATCTAACAGACTTTCAAGAGCTACATTCGAACATCACCTAATGAGGGATTCATCTTACTACAGAAAAAAGTCAGAATTAGCCTTAACCACCCTAATTCGGGGTGTTCATAAGAAATGAGATGAAGAAAAGTACATAATAAACAGGAATGGTTGTGCCAGTCCAGGGATCTCAAACTCCAGTCCTGGAGGGCCGCAGTGGCTGCTGGTTTTCATTCTAACCCTTTTTCTAATTAGTGACCTGTTTTTGGAGCTAATTAACTTCTGTTGAATTCATTTTAATTGACTTGCTCTTGAAAGTTCAGACCCTTTAATTGTTACCTTTTCCTTAACTAGCATCCAAACAATAACGAGATACAAAATGAGCCAGAACAGGACCAGCAAACTATGTCCATCATACAACATCTAAAAATGAAGAAAGATGAAGGCCTCAGGAATGTTGATCTGCTCAGGTCCCCAAAACATTTTAACAATGCTCCTAGAAAATGAATGAAACAATCAACAATTTTAAAAATGTCTGCTATTGCACAATGATAGCAGCAACAAGCAATAGAATTAAAGAATGGGTTTAATTAACAACAAGATGTGGTACTTGATTAAGCAACTGGTTAGTGTGAAATCGGTTGGAGCTTAAGGCCCTGACTTAGTTGGTCTTCTTTTGGTTCACTCGCTACACATTTCATTTCTGTTTTAGGAAAGAAATGAAGCAATTCACAGGAACGATGAACAAATCTTAAAAACAAGTCAATGAAAATGAAGTCAAAAGAAGTTAATTAGCAGCAAAAACAGGTCACTAATTAAGAAAAGGGTTAGAATGAAAACCTGCAGCCATGGTGACCCTCCAGGACTGGAGTTTGACAACCCTGCATTAGACATTTGAAATATTAAAATATCTGCTTTAGCTTAAATGTTTAAAGTCATACCCCATTGTAATAGAAATACAAGGTGTGATAAAAAAATAAGGTGAATGTTTTAAAAAAAAAAGTTTATTGCAGTAAAAGATTTACAACTACTAGTCACCCTCAAAATACTCTCCTCCAGTTCAAATGCACTTATTCCAACGCTCCTACCACTTTACGAAACAGTTCTGGAAGTTTTCTTTCTAAAGTGTCTTTAGTTGGGCTATCGTGGCTGCCTGGATGTCCTCAATGGATTGAAATCATTTGCCTTTCATGGCCATTTTCGATTTAGGGAATAGACAGAAGTTGCAGGGTGCCAGATCTGGTGAATAAGGTGGATGCGGACACAGTGTGATGTTTTTATTTGACAGAGATTGTCGTACTAGAAGGGATGTGTAACAAGGAGCGTTGTCATGATGAAGAATGAAACCGTTTCAACATTTTCTTTGGTTATTGATGTTGAAGGACATCCTGATTTTCAACTGAGTCAGATCCATTACGAAATTGATCAAACCACTTGTAAACAGTCTTAATTGTTGGTGCAGTGTCACCATAAACTGATTTTAACATCTGATGGGTTTCCTGAGCTTTTTGCAATTTGAAACAAAATTTCTTGTTAATGCGTTGTTCGATATCCATTATTAATGACAAACTTGAAAAACACACTTGAACTCAATAGTGGCTCACAAATGACTGGCAGTATCAAACAGTTTGTCACAAACTAGGCTCTAGGATGGACATGTCAGCACCTGCATTGAACTGTTTTGCGTTACTCTTGGATGGTGCTCTGCATCAACATTTACCACACTTTTTGATCTCTTTGACCTCGTATGTAATTTTTCACCCTCTGAAAGAGGTCCTTAGAGGGCTATATGTCTAGTAAGGGATCAAAAATCAATAATAACATCATGTTCGCAATCACTGACCTTGAAATAGCCTAAAACGATACCCCACACGTATGAATTTTTATTTAATTTTTAACCTTCTAGGAGTGGCTCTTAGAGGGATAGGACCACCAGTAAAGACTCAAAAACCATAAAAGTTATCATATTCCTGATCAGCAACCATGAAATAGTATAAAGCGACACTAAACATACCTATATTACCGATCCACTTTTTTTTCAAAGATTAGTGAAAAGGAGTAACTTTGACACCTCGTTTCCCATTATGGGGTGAACCCCTGGGGTCGGTTGATGTAGCATGCACAACTTCAATGCCTTCTGATCATTTGTGCTGAAGATCCCTATGGGTTTATTCTTTACTAAAAGGACATAACTTTTACCTGAGATGATCATCAGAATCTCTCTTCCCTCCATCACGGATATGTACACTATATGCTGCATCCACAAAGCCACCAACAAGCATTTTGGAGGACCCCGCACATCCCTCACATCAGCTGATGCAGGTACCTCACTTTCCTTTTCGATCTCCAGATTACATGCATGAAAATTGGAGTTTGATAACACATTATCCACAGAGTATTTTGGTTAGCGCACTCGCTTCGCTCTCTTGCCAGGTATCGATGCCATTTTAGATGTTGTTTACTCTTTGTGATTCACAAAGGGATTTGAGGTCAAATCAATGAAGCTAACTTTCCTTCTAGCAAAGAGAGTTGAACTATAATGTAACGGGGAGGTTTGTCAACATTTACAGCTGATTCCCTCCCTCTACCCCTAGATGTTGACTACATTCGGCATCAGGGCTGGCACCACCATTAAGGTGAATTAGGCGTTAACCTATTGCTCAGATCATGATGGTTTTGGGGGGGGGTTCTGGACCCACACACCAAGCACACATTAGGGACAATTTAGAATCGCCAATGCACCTAACCTGCATGTCTTTGGACTATGGGAGAAAAACCGGAGTACCTGGAGGAAACCCACACAGACACGAGGACTAGGGTGCAACATAACCTGGCACCAGCACTGCTCGGCATTCACCTTCAACTACTTGAATCAACATAAGTCAGCATCCGCCTTGAAAATAAAATCTACAACATTACAAAGGTTCAAGGTTCAAGGTTTCTTTATTTGCCATTTGCGCATAAAACCAACAGTCTAGGCATTGGAATTCTTGTGCAGAGTATTCATAGTAAACATTTAAACAATAAAACAATATAATATTATACCAACACTATACACAAAGGTGGTAATATCTACACAAAAATACATTGCAGATATTGCACAGTTAAAATATTTCACATTTATCACTCGTCATTTACATGACAAGTGAAGTGAGGTAGTGTGGGGTTATTTCACATATTCGGTAATTTTGTTTTGCCATCAGTCTAACTGTGGGTGGGGAAGAAGCTATTGAAAAATCTTGTTTTATGAGTGATGTTGCTGTCCGCTCTGCTGTGTCTCAGATTGTACATACAGTTTTTATGTCTGAGCAGAGAGTAAGCAGGATGGAATGAGTTCCTGATAATTCCCTCTGCTCTTTTCCGACAACAATGTGCGTACATAGAATCCATGGAAGGAAGTTTTGTCCCTATGATCCTCTCCGCAGTCTTTATGACTCTTTGCAAAGCCTTCCTCTCTACCTGTGTGGTGTTCCCATACAAGACAGTGATGCCTGCGGTAAGAATACTCTCTATCAGTCCTCTGTAGGCCTGGGTGAGAGGGCAATGGTTCAGACCGGCTTTCCTTAGCAGCCTAATGAAATAAAGCCTTTGCTGGGCTTTTTTCACTGTGGCTGTGGTGTTAAGAGTCCAGCTCAGGTCTGATGTAACCTGCAGTCCCAGGAATCTGTAGCTGTTGGCCTTCTCCACCTCAATCCCTTTGATGATAAGAGGCTGTAGAGGGGAGGATTCTTCCTGAAGTCCAGTATTAGTTCTTTGGTCTTGTCTGTGTTGAGGATGAGGTCATTCTCCTCTCCATAGACAAGAATGTTGTTTACCAGGGTCCTGTACCCTGACTCATCCCAACCAATGAGCCCAAGAATGGTGGTTTCATCAGCGTATTTAATGACAATAGTGTTGTCCTGGGTGGAGACACAGTCATAAGTGTACAGGGTGAAGAGTTTGGGGCTGAGGCAACAGCCCTGTGGGGATCTTGTGCTGACTGTGAGCTCATCAGACCCATTCTCACCACCTGTGGTCTATCTGTCAGGAAATCCAGAAATCAGTTACAGGCGGGAGTTGGGATGCCGAGGTCTGTCAGCTTCTCGATCAGTTTGCCCGATCGAATGGTATTGAAAGCAGAACTGTATTCCAAGAAAAGCATCCTGGCATATGTTCTGCTACTTTCCAGGTGTTGCAAAGTGTGGTGTAGGGCTATTGTTACAGCATCATCCAGTGATCGATTGGGGCGATAGGCAAACTAGTGGGGGTCAACAGTGTCCGGGACTGTGTGGTTGATGTGTGTGCGAACCAGTTTTTCTAGGCACTTCATGGTGACTGATGTGAGTGCAACTGGCCTGAAGTTGTTTAGGGTGGATATGTCCGGTCTTTTGGGGACTGGTATGATGGTGGAGGATTTGAAAATACGGGGGACTACTACCTGGGATAATGACAGGTTGAAGATGTCAGCATACACACCAGCTAGTTGTTCCCCACAGGCCTTCAAAACTCTGGGAGGAACTCCATTGGGTCCCACAGCCTTGTGGGGGTTCACCTTCTTCAGACCTTTCAGGACCTGTGTGTGTGTCACATGGAAGGCAGTGTCCGTGGGGTCACAGGGGGCCTTTGAGGGTGTGTCTGTGTTCAGCCTGTCGAACCTGGCATAGAAGGTGTTAAGGCTGTCTGGAAGGGTGGCATCTTCAGGGGCTGTGGTTGTTTTTATAGTTCTCCTGTAGTTTGTGACAGATTGAATTCCCTGCCACATGCTGTGCGTATTGTGGTTGAGGTTGTAGCCTTCAAGTTTTTGTGAGTGAGCCCTTTTTGCTGCTCTGATGGACTTCTGTAGCTCTCTTATAATCCACTTGATCTTCTGACTTGAAGGTCTCCCGCCGCTTCCTGATTTTCTGTTTTATGTCCCCATTAAACCAGGGTTTTTGGTTGGGGAACATATGCATAGTCCTGGGAGGGGCACATATGGACGTGCACCAACTAATGTAGTCGTTCACTGTCTCTGTGTATTCATGGATATTGTTAGTGGCCTCTTTGAAAATGCTCCAGTCTGTGGCCTCTAAGCAACCCTGCAGACTAGCTTTTGCATCATCAGTCCAGATGTTAACGGTCCTGACTATGACTGGCTTTGTCTTGAGCCTTTTGTTGTAAACTGGATTGAGCCGGGAGATCAGACTTTCCAAAATTAGGTTTTGGTTCAGCTGAAAAGGCGTTTCTGATGTTGCTGTAGCAGTGGTCCAGCGTTTTATTTCCCCTAGTGGGAAAGGTCACAAACTGATGCAGTTTAGGCATGTTTTTTCAGAGACTGCAATGGTTAAAATCTCCAAGAATGATAACAGCAGTGTCAGGATATGTGTTTTCATGCTCGTTAATCATATCGTGTAGCTCCTTCAGTGCAGCCTCCTCCTTAGCGGAGGGGGGGATATACACGACGCTCACAATGACGCATTGCAGGTCTCTGGGCAGGTAAAATGGCCTTAACTGCAAAGTCAGATATTCCACGATTTCAGAACAAGATTTAGAAATGGTCTTACAGTCGGTACAGCACAATTGTTTGACAAGGGTGGCTGTTCCTCCTCCACGAGTCTTATTGCTGTCCACAGCGCATCGGTCCTCCCTGAAGACCGTGTAGCCGTCTGGTGTTATTGTCTCATCAGGTATCCTCTCCCCCAGCCACGTTTCGCAGAAACACGATATGGAGTAATCCTGAATTTCCCTCTGCGTGGAAATCCGAACGTGGAGCTCGTCCATTTTATTTTCCAGAGACTGAACGTTTGCAAACAATATGACCGGGAGGGTTAGCCTTCCATTTCTAACCAAGCGCCGGAGCCTTCGGTCAACTCCTCCCCATCTGGCGCACCTCCGCTTCGACCTGTTCTCAGAAGAGCTTCCTATCGGGGGCTTGCCTGGCGTCGAGTCAGCATAGCATAGCAAGCTAGCTCAGGGTAGAATTCCAGCGAGATCGGGTTGAAAAGTCCAAAATGGCCTCACTCTCTCAGTTATAATAAGGTCGGCCGATCATAGAAAACGTTTGCATAGTGTGTCTTAACTTGGCACAAAAAAGTAAGAAGAAGAAGAGGAAAAAGAAATAACTTGACTCAGAGAGCTCCGCAATGTCGCCCTCTGAGCGCCATCATACAATATCTGTCAAGTAGACAGAAAGTGAAATACTTAGTGAATCCACTGCTGTGTTTTCTGATAGGAGGTGTGGCGGCACACTGAAAATACACATTTACTTGCTTAGTGTGTTTATGTCTTAATTTCTATATTAACTTGATGTTTTCTTATAGTAATATTCAATTTTTCTAAATATTCTGATGGCGCTTAGTGATATGAGTGAAGTCAACTTTAGCATATTTTAAATTTTATACAGACCTTGAAATTTTACAATAGCTCAGTGTGATATCTATGAGTCTGTTTTGAAAATGGTTCAATAATAAAATAAAAGAGGAGATTGTCTGTAGCATTTACATTTGTGAAAAAAGCAGTACTAATAGGACTGGAGCCTTAAGCGCATTTTCCATCTTTTTAGATGCAATATATTAGTTATGTCACATTTAGCACTTAATGTAATGTGCTTTTCGTATATGAATGAATATATGTTAAGAAAGCAAATAGTTTAAACAGCTCCCCTATTTCTTCACAAAATATATTTAGAAAAAAGCAGATCTTTGGAAGTCAAAGTAGGAAAAGAAACTATAGCATTATATTATAACTTGCACTGGACTTCAAAAAGTGCTTCTCTGTCTATTTTCAATTGGAATTACCTTTAAGATATATGAGAAATATTTAAAACTTCAAATTCCAACTGTAATTCAGTACAAATAGCAGTGAATTTAATTTAATGCAAGTATCCTGCAGTGTTTTGGGAAGATTAGTACAAAATATTAAGGTTTGTATTCCAAGAGCCTTAAAGCCATATTAAGTGTTTATTAGACCTGACAGAAGATAAACAAGAAAAATGACAGAATATAGATGACTGTTTCTTCAATATTAAATTCTTAAATGAGAAAAAAAATAGTCACACATAGAAATATTTTTCAAATGTTATATTTGCTGAAAACTGCATTAAACCATTAATATACTGTAACATGTTTCCTGGTAGGCAGGCCACAGAACATCAGTCTTTACCATTACAAATTGCCATATTATGCCCAATGCTAGAAGTACAGTTTAGAATTCTAAATATTGAATTTCTGTTTGAATAACAATGATAAAACAGTTTACTTTGTTCTTTTTAAAGCAGTTATTAAAGACTGGGGCCGAATGGAAATTCATCACCTGTGTGAAATTGTTCTAAACTGATGACAGCATACCATTTTCATGTGTCTGTTTTTATTGTTCCAAGAGAAAACTTTCCGGGGATTTAAAAAAAATCAGTTGATTAAATTGCTGTCTGAATTTTTTCTTTCACTGCAGGTAAATGTTTGAGAATGCTACAGCAATCAGTGTTGTATTTCTGTTTGGCTTTATGCTATCAATGACAACTTATTCTATGCCTAGAGATTTCCTATGATAAGCAGATACAAATCATACTTTAAAGGAAGTCAAAATGTACGCACATGAGACAAAACAAAAACGGCAGGCAGTATTAATCTGGAAATGCAGCATGCAGAATGGAAGTGTTCTTTTTATTTAAATGTACGCATGTATGAATTTATTAATAAAAAGCAGAATTTCCATATTGTAGTGAAATCCATGATTAAAAAAGACATTAACTATAATTAAATGAAATTATAGGATATCTTCAGGTCTTCAGTCATGAATTCTCTTTTAAGTCTAGAGGGGGTTCTATCACTAACGCAATCTCCTTTCTTCACAGACCTCACTTCTGTTCCGACTCAGCAAGTCCCAGATCTTTTGGGAGACCAATAATAAGAAGTCAAGCAAAATGACACCTTTTATTGGTTAACTGAACTGATTACAATGTGAAAGATTTCGAGGCAACCCCTTCTTGAGACTGATATAAAACCTCGCAAGCCATTGGAAGTAGGCATTCACTTCAGGACCTGCTGAGGATGACTGGGCTCAAATTCAGCTCCAGTTCAGTAGAGCGTGCACATACTGTAGGAGACAGTTTAAGGGTTTTGGCGACTGTAAAAAGGCGCTATATAAGCACCCAACCCTATGGAAGATAAAAGTTTATATATTAGCATAAATAGCATATTAGCATAAATAGCCATAAAAGTAATTAACAGCTTCTGAAACATTAGATTTAGCATAAATTAGAATGTCAAGCAAATAAGATATGTAAAGTCAATAGTTAAATAAAAGATATTAGTCATATTGC
Organism: Polypterus bichir lapradei; assembly: GCA_026402145.1. Classification (NCBI taxonomy): domain Eukaryota; kingdom Metazoa; phylum Chordata; class Cladistia; order Polypteriformes; family Polypteridae; genus Polypterus; species Polypterus bichir. The sequence goes on along the minus strand of JANRMT010062841.1, from coordinate 25,925,221 downwards.
ATTATTTTTAAGCTTGAAGCAAAATTACCAATATTGGAAAAGGGAGAACAGAATAGAAAGAGAATGACGCACAGAAACTATCAAGGACAGAAGAAGGGGGAACGTGAACACCTGTTGTTTGAAGGTTAGGAGGCAAGGAATATACCAATGACATAATACAGAAAAAATGGTCATGGTAGGTACGTGAGAAGCCAGCTAGAATAGTGAGTCAGCAGAAACAGCAAAGGCATTGCTACTAACAAGGTCAAGATGATGTAATGTATGGAAAATAAAAATAGTGTATTCATGTATTAGCATAAATAAATATAGAAATATATAAGCATTAACCTTAGTGCAGAAATTAATGCAAGTCAGGCATGCCACGCAAATGATTAAATAAAGGCACATGCCATATTTCTTTTTAATTAAAACTTAGCTTTGGCCATTGATAAAAAGTAGCTTGAAAGCCAAGGAAGGGGAAATGATAAGAGAATGCCCAAACATGGAAGAAGGGAACATCTGCTCAGCCTAGGCCAATCATAATAAGCAAAACAGAAAATAAAGATGTATAGTAGACAGTTAAAATACCGGAGGCCAGCTGCAGAAGGTAGTCAGGAGATAATAATGGTGCCCATGTGAACTTAAAGTATCAGCTGGACAGGTGCAGAGGGGAGTCAGAGAAAACAGCGAATGAACTAATTTGAGTGAGGTCGGAGTGATAAGAAATTATTATATAAACTTAGATTTCTGAATTGTTCGGGGCACAGTCTGATTTGGCCGAATTGGGTTGAGTCCGTGTTATTGATTTATTGCAATAAAGCTATAAACTCTGTTTGCCTATTCTCTGAGTTCCTAATAGCCTTCATTTCAGGCAAAAGCTCTTTGGTGACAATTTTTCACCACAACAACCCAAGACAGATTCACACTGGAGGCACGTAGAAAATAAAAGGACTTTTATTTTTCTTCAACTGTGGGGCACATCTTCCCCGTAATCCCCACAGGCACAACACAGTCCCAAGTGTGCAAGCACCACCAAACACACCACACACTTTCTTCTCCTTTGTCTTCCACCACCACTCCTTCAAGCTTTGTCCTCCTCCTCCCGACTCTAGCCCATGAGTGGTGGTTGCTGGTTCATTTTACTGGGTGCCCGGAAGTGCTCCAGGTGTTTGATTGCTGACATCTGGCTGCATTTCCAGGTGTGGCGAAACTAGTGCCCAAAAGGGGCCAGCAACTCCTGCTGCAGCACCCCCTGGCAGCATCTGCAGAACCCAACAGGGCTGCACCAAACTCCAACTCCCATGAAGCCCTGCGGGAGTCCGAGGCACCGCTGCAACCCATAGAGGCTGCCATCTAGCATCCAGGGGGAGATACTGGCTTTCCCATCCTTGCTCTCCTGGAACATATGCTGCAGGGGCGTCCTGGCCGGGCATGGGCCACAGCCGCCTACCACATGATGTCAACTGTCTATCAAGCCTGTCCACTGTGTGATAATGTTGTCTCTTTTCCTCCCTCTGTAGACCAGAAGACTTGACAGCTCTCCATTACCAACATCACTACCACCTGAACCCACCCCTTCCTGCTTGGCTACCCTATAACTGGAAAAAACGCCATCTGGGGGCAGTCTGCTAATGAGGCTTGGGTCTGTGAAGACTTTTTTGTGCTTACACACATTGTTTTTGCTAAGAAAACATCCAACTTTACATCCAAAGGTTGCTCCAACTCTTTGATGGTTTCTGTCTTGTTTATTACAGTTTTTTTGTAATTTTGTATCATTGTGTACGATTTACTTTAAGTCCTTTTCAAGAACCATTATCAAATGGGGATAATCAGGTTGGTACCCCAACTCTTTAAGCTTTATGACTCTCTTTTATTTTACCCGAGATAATGACTAGTGCAAGATTTGAACCAGAGACGTCAGAAGTGTGAGGCAGTAAAAGAAACTACTGTACCTAAGTGACACCATATGATAAAGAGAAGCTGCTAAAATGTAAAAACTGTGAGGGCTTCAGAGCTGTAATCAGGACCATACAGAAGAGTTTTCAGGTTTTTTTTAATTTTTAAAAGTTGTAAAGGGGTAGAGATTATCCATTTAGGAAATGTAAATCACAAATTTTCCCTTCCCAGAATATAACCATGAAAGACAAAAATAATCAGAATGTCTTCCTGACTCTTAGATAGTCAGGATTTTATGTTTTTTGAAGGTGAGCTATAAGGTTAAGGTACAATTGGAAATGTTAACATAATACAAGTTTTCCAGGTCAGGCTATAAAGATCAGTGACATATAAAAGTCTATAAAAAGCAGTGACATATAAGGTTAAGGTAGCACTGTAAATGCTAAGCAGTCTATACGGAGCAGTAAAGGGTCAATGCTTGACACTTCCCAATATTCAGCACTACCCCATTTATCCATCAAAGCAGACCACGGACAAAGACACTCATATCAACACTAAAAACTTTTTTTTAAGTTACATACTGTAGAGACAAAAATATAGTCTGCAAATGAATTTTCAGTCCGGCATTAAATATACATATTTTATATTGGTGACACTATGATTATATTTTAATTATTACTTCTTATTCATATTCTGTCATTGAAGATTCATTAACTCGAATGCTCATTTTCAAGATATTTGCTGGATGGTGTGGTTAGCACTGTGGCATCAAAGCTAGGCCTAAGCGTGAATCCAAGCTTAAGCCGGGCCAGCACTTGTACAGAGATGGGAGTAGATTCATACCTGGTGGCATGGATCGTGGACTATCTTAAAGACAGACATCAGTATGTGCGTCTCGGGAACTGCAGGTCTGACATTGTGGTCAGCAACACAGGAGCACCGCAGGGGACTGTGCTTTCTCCGGTCCTGTTCAGCCTATATACATCGGACTACCAATACAACTCGGAGTCCTGCCACGTGCAAAAGTTTGCTTGACGACACTGCTATCATGGGCTGCATCAGGAGTGGGCAGGAGGAGGAGTATAGGAACCTAATTAAGGACTTTGTTAAATGGTGCGACTCAAACCACCTACAACTGAACACCAGCAATACCAAGGAGCTGGTGGTGGTTTTTAGGAATACCAGGCCCCTCATGGACCCCGTGTTCATCAGAGGTGACTGTTTTCAGAGAGTACAGACCTATAAATACCTGGGAGTGCAGCTGGATGATAAATTTGACTGGACTGCCAATACTGATGCTCTGTGTAAGAAAGGACATACTTCCTTAGATGGCTGGCATTCTTCAACATCTGCAATAAGATGCTGCAGATGTTCTATCAGATGGTTGTGGCAAGCGCCCTCTTCTATGCGGTGGTGTGCTGGGGAGGCAGCATAAAGAAGAGGGACGCCTCATGCCTGGACAAACTGGTGAGGAAGACAGGCTCTATTGTAGGCATGGAGCTGGACAGTTTGACATCTGTGGCAGAGTGACGGGCACTGAGCAGGCTCCTGTCAATCATGGAGAATCCACTGCATCCACTGAACAGTATCATCTCCAGACAGAGGAGCAGCTTCAGCAACAGACTGCTGTCACTGTCCTGCTCCCCTGACAGACTGAGGAGATCGTTCCTCCCCCACACTATGCAACTCTTCAATTCCACCCTGGGGGGTAAACGTGAACAATTTACAAAGTTATTGTCTGTCTGTTATACCTTCATTGTTATCACTCTTTAATTTAATATTGTTCTTTATCTGTATGCTGCTTCTGGAGTATGTGAATTTCTACAAAGATGTGTGTTATGCTAATTGGCAACTCTAAGTCATTCTGGAATAAATGAGTGTGGGTGTGCATAAGAATGTGTCCTGCGAAGGACTGGTGCACCATCCACTTTTGGCTGCTGCCTTACTTCCGGACAGTGGACAAATGAATGTTCCCAACAATATTGTTCATAAGGATTACACACTGTAAGTAAACATGTTCAACACTGCACATCCTGGATGTGTATGCAAAAGATTAGTCAACATGGACAGTAGCTTTGCCACCTCAGAGAAAGGAGACAAAGAAATTATATGCACCCTCAAAGCAAAATCTTATCATATTAATGTTAAACATTTCTCAGTGACCCGACATCTGCCCGATAGACATATGAGCGCCGCCAAAATAGCGGCCATTAAAACGCGGTGTCAAAATCGCGGTGACAAAATCGCAAAAGTTTCATTAAATATGAATTACTAGTTTAAAGCATATATAATAATGTTTATTTTAGAAGTCAATATTATGAGACACGGCACACAGATAGTCCTTAAGATCACACCCTGCATATGTAGGAAGAATTGCAGCAAGACGTCGTGATAGTTGAGCGTATTTAGACTTGCTGGCTGCCTGACTGCTGGTAATTCTGCTTTGTATACGACGCGTTATGCCAACCCTCGACTGAGTTATTTGTTCGCGGCATGCCATCAGCAACACGTTCTCGCATGTTCCACATGGTGATAGGAAACGATGGGTTGGCTTGTCGATTGTGTCTCAATTGACCAACGTAATTGTCATCCCAGTAATCATAAACATTCTGGAGATTGTCGGGTCTACTCTTGCTCAGTTCATCGAAAGGGGACCCAACATCTTCCGGGGGAACAAAACTCAGTGCAATTAGCATCTTTGAATACAGTTATAACCTAGCACATAATGTGTACATAATGCACACGTACACGTCCCACTCTCTTGGCCTCTCTCGCGATTTTATCGTGGCGATTTTGTCGGCATGCATTTGTTGAAAACCAGTTAGCGAGTTTGTCGGCACTCATTTGTCCGTCGCGGTTTTGTCGGCGCTCATATGTCTATCGCGCTTTTGTCGGTGAACCCATTTCTCAAGATGTATAACACCCAACTTTCACCTGTTGTCTTTTAGTACTCATGGTACTGCTCAATAACAAACTGAACCTCATGGGAAGAAGTATTAAAGTAAAACATTTAATGGCTGGACTTTTGAACATTAAAAGAAAAGCCTATAGTGGATGTGTCTGCTGTATCCTCAGGAACAGAATTACGCCATTTTCACACCTAGATAGTTTGGTGCATTTTTTGAAACTTTGCAGCAATTTACTACATGCCCTAGTCTGTTTAGGTATTAATAATAATAATACATTTTATTTATATAGCACCTTTAGATGCCTTCATTCCAAGTGCAGACCAAATGGTATGGACTAAAACATCTTGTTTTTAAAACCTCTTGGACATTTGGGGAAATATTGTAAAGGCGAGTGATAGAAACAGTTCAGCTGATGTCTTGATGAATTTCTCCGGTCATTCGATTGTGTGAACTCCCAGGGGAATTCTTGTTAAGCTTACTTTTTCTGGAAGCTGTTTCTGAGGGTCCCTGTACTCCAGGATGTTGTGGGTTCATGGCTGACCAACAGCAGAAACCACAATGCAAAATGTGTGACCTAAGAGGGACTGTGATGTGATTCTACAATACACTTGGTGTAGTCGGCAGGATTTGCACTGTGGATGGAGGTAAGCACAGTAATGGTGGGAGGTGAGTGAGAGAGACAGCTCAGTTGATGTCACCAGGAAGTGCTCTGTCCTGCATTGCTTACAGTTAGTCCCCTGTGAAAAGGCGCTTTATAGCGCCCGACCCGGCACAGACTACGCAGA
>JANRMT010062841.1:25908215-25919642 GCA_026402145.1 Polypterus bichir lapradei | reverse complement strand
GCAATGTCCATGATGGCTCCCCCGGGACGTATGCAGCAGAGGCGTCCTGGCCGGGCATGGGACCCGGCTGTCCGTCACACCCCGTATGAACTGCCAGGGGAGTTTTCTTTTAGTTTAGACTTTAGTGAAGCTACTTCTGAAGGCCTTTGTACACCAAAGTTCACAGATTTGCTGTTGACCACCAGCAGTTACCACAGTAAAAAATGTGTGACCTGGGATGGATCATGATGTGATTCCTGACATTACAAACACTGTAGCAGGTTAACCCTAGAGCTGTTTGCATGAGCTATAAATATGATCCGACCCAGGATCAACCTAACTACAGGAAAGACAGTGCATTATGAGAAAAACCTATTCAAGCAGCAGTTGCCTTGCAGCACTATTTCTGCTTGCATTGAGGCATTCTTAGCTTATAAATAAATACACGAATACATACTCTGCATATTTACATAAAACAGGTTGCACAAGTACCAGTCAATGAAATCAATTATAGCACCTGATTCACCCTCACAGCTTCATCTTCATGACGGGACAGCAGTTAATTGAAAAAAAAAAAAGGATGATGATGATCAAACCACATACTGATCTAGTGAGAAACAAATGCCCTGAGCAACCGAAGATCAAATCCCTATATCTTTACACCGCAATAGTGATGCTCAAGCATGATACACAGTACATCTTCTAGTCCAGACATTGGTCTTGTCATGTCTGAACTATTGCAACTTTTTACTAGCTGGTGTACCTGCATGTGCTATCAGTCCCCCGAGGAAGATTTAAAATGCAGTGGTATGTCTTGTGTTCAACCAGCCAAGATTGGCACATGTCACTCCTCTTTCAGGTCACTGCACTGGCTCCCTGTAGCAGCATGTATTAAGTTCAAATCATTGATGTTTGCCTTCAGAGTATCAGTGAATCAGCACCCATGTTTATGGAGGTACTCATAAGTTCCTGTGATCCTTCTTGTCTGCCCAGGTCTGCTAGTAAATGGTGTCACATGGTATCACCACTGTGTGGCATCACACCCTAAATCCTGATTCTTTTCATGTTTAGCTCCTAGCTTGCAAAATAAGCTGCTCACCTGCTTTTGAATTACTGGCTCCCTAACCGTGTTGAAAATGTATTGAAGACTTACTTATTGTGTGAATATCTTTTTAATTGATAACGGTTTTGACGTGAGGTTCTTAATAATTAATGAAAGAGTACATAGTCCTATGTTGGTCTTTTTGGTTTATTATCAATTTTGTAACCTAAAACTTAACATTTTTTTACAATTAAAAAAAAAATAAATTTGCACCCATAACAATGCAGTCCCCTGGACCAAGGTTTACTTGATTATTTTGAGCTCTTTTGTAAGTTGTTTTGGATTAAAATGTCTGCTAAATGAATAAATTTAAATGTAAATACAGTGAAATTAAATTGATCAAAAAACATTTAATGAATTTCCATATGAGAGTTTAGGCATGAAACTAAATGAAGTGGGAGTTCACGGTGTTGTGTGTAGATGGGTGCAAAACTGGCTCAGACACAGGAAGCTGAAGGTTATGGTGTGAGGATCCCTATCAGAGTTGGCTCACATTAAGAGTGGTGATTCACAGTTGTCATTATTAGGGTTGCTGCCATTTTTAATACACTATGAATGAATTGGATAGGATTGTACTGTAAGTAACGAGCTGGTTAACTTTGCAGATGCTACCAAGCTGAGTGGGCTGGCAGATACTGTGGAGTCCATTGAATCATTACAGAGGGAACTGGACAGCATACGGGGTTGGGCAGATTTGTGGCAGATGAAGTTTAATGTACAGTAAGCAAATGTAAAGTATTACACATAGGGAGTATAAATATTAGGTTTGAATACATAATGTGAGATCTGAAAATCGAAACTAAACCTCATGATAAGGATTTAGTTACAGTGGACTCAACTCTATCAACTGCCAGACAGTGTTCAGAAGCCATTAAGATGGCTAACAGCATAGTAGGTTATATAGCACAATGTATAAAGTTCAAGTCCAAGGAGATTTATAACACACTTGTTAGACCTCACCTGAAGTTCTGTGTGCATTTTGGTCTCCAGCTACAAAAAGGACATAGCAGTGCTGGAAAAAGTCCAGAAAAGAGCAACTAGGCTGACTCCAGGTCTATAGGGGATGAATTATGAGGAAAGATTATGAGAGCTGAGCCTTTCCAGTTTAAGCAAAAGCAGATTAAGATGAGACATGATTGAACTATTTAAAATTAGGAAAGGGAATTAGTCCAGCAGATTGAGATGGCAACTTTAAAATTAGTTCATCAAGAACACAGAGCCACAGATGGAAACTTGTTAAGGGTAAATTTTGCAGAAACATTGGGAATTTTTTTCTTGACACAGAGAACCACAGACACATGGAATAAATTACCAAGTAGTGTGGTAGACAGTAAAACTTTGGGGACTTTCAAAACTCAACTTGATGTTATTTTGGAGGAATTAAGTGGATAGGACTGGTGAAGTTTGTTGGGCAGAATGGCCTGTTCTCGTCTAAATTGCTCTAATGCACTGTAGATGGTGTAATTTGGTACAATTTAAATGAATTGATTAATTTTAATTAATTTTTCTAATCTGTCACGCTTACTCTCTACATTACATTGAAGCGGTCACATCACTATTTGCCTTCAACGTAACCTTGTCATTTTTTTGTATAGTTGCTGTTTTAGTATGTTATTAGATCACTCAACATTAAAATGTACCAACTAACTTTTTAGGTTCTTTACAACTGATGCCTCTAAACCCTTACCTCTCAGACTGTCCATAATGTACCCTCTGCATTCAACCTTAGGGCCCTCTAATGGAAGGCCGCTTGAAGACTGGGTTTGGGCTTTCAACCCAGTTTTGTCATCAGTAGAGGGATTTACACGAGCATCATCAAATGCACTTTAGGAACCACAGCTAGACAAGGGATGGACAATCTAGCTATCGGCAAAGCTGGTTGTACTTGGACGAAGGCATTGACGTTGAAGCTTTTACTTGTAAATTATATTATCTTGAATTAAAACCAATAAAACAGATATATGCAAATACACAACAGCCTGGGTGCCTTAAATCATCATCATTCAGTTCAAGCAGAAGTAGTAAGATGCTGAAGATCATTCCAGTCACAAATGTCTTGTTTTTCTTAAGGGTGACGTGTTCTCAAGAAGAGAGACAGCTAACGTTGACAGCTGTGAGAGAGGAGGAAGTGGGTGAGGGGACATTCCTCCAGCATCAACCCTCCCTTTCTTGTCCCAAAAGAAGAAAAACACACACAGGTGTCAGAGCATGTGGAAATTATCTTTTGGACTTTCTCACAGTACAATGAATGTTTCAGACATTGTTAGCAAAGCTCAAGGTCAGTTTGCTGAACTTTCTAGCTAAATAAGCAGAAGTATACAATAGTATTAAAAAAATGAAGTTCTCATTCAACTTTCCTAGCATTCACCAAACTTCTGTTCACCTTGACCAGAAGCAAAAGTCATCTTACCTGAGCAGTTTAAAGTATCTCTTATATAGATGCGTAAAAGGAACATGTCCTTTATATAGCATGCAAAGTACTGTAATGCACCAATTTCATGTCCTCATCTTGTTAGCAGATAATAGACATTCTGCTCCCAGAGCACACAATTATTGCAAATTGCAGTAGTGCACAAATGCAACTCTTGTCGACCCTCAATGATGATTTTATCTGGGAAAAAATAGTTTCTACACCATTGATGGGAGTCCACAACATGCCCATGGGGTATTTATTGTTACTTCTGGTTCACTTAAAGGTTTGCTGTGTGAAACACAACCAAACTAAGAGGAAACTGAAACAAAGAAACGGATCATCTACTGATTTGGCACAAACAGGCTATGAGGTGTTCCACACACATTCTTTTATTCACTTGTTGTGATGTTCTGGGTACCCACGCCCTAGATATCACTTTTCTTCTCAGACATCGATAGTCGTGTAATGAGATGACATAAGACAATAAGGACACAAATAACGATTTTGCTGCATAGTGCATTTGTTCAAAAAATTCATGTCCACAGAAAAGTGCAGTGCAAATTTTCAATAAATAATCTTTAAAAACAATTTGTTGGTGGAGGTTAAAACTAATTAATCATTCAAATAATTTCTTTAATGTCAAGACTAGAAACTCAGGATCATAATTGGCTTGATTATCATTTGCTTGAGCCACTGGTCATCTCTCTCTCATCTCCACTGCTCACCATTCTGGTCTCTTCAACAGAGATGAGGCACCAGCGAATGCGAATAACCATCGCTTGCTTTCTTTCCAGCCACCTCAGTTGCTCACCGCTGGAATGCTTTGAACTGGACTCCATCATCCTGCCACCAGCCTTCGGCCCAGCATGATCCCAGGACAACTCAGTCACTCCTGCTCCTCCTGATGCTCAAAAGGAACGATCTGCCCCTGAAGTGCCATTTCTCTCGCTCTCAAATGACCAGGCCTCCTCGATTCCTTTCCTCCACACCAGCTCAACCCCTGATTCTGACACTTTCTTTTATGGCCTGTTTTTTTTTTCTCCCTACTGCCATACTCAGACCTTCTTGTACCTTGTGGGTGACCTAATGACCTATGAAGTGAATGGCCGGACCACTTGCACTGGCATGTCAACAAGCAATCAGCCAATCTTCCCATTATTCACTCTTGAGCCACACAGCTTTCAGCATGCATGCACTTATACCTCCATAGTGTGAGCCATACTTTTTGAAAAACCAAATCCTGCACCACCACAGACCCCTGACACTCTTCAACACACCTATCCAGTTACTTTGTAAGGTTGTCACCGTCTGAAGTTGTTTTAGTCTTGGCGATGTTGTTTTTTCCTCAGGTATGGCTGATCTTGATCTGATCTGATATTCTTATTAGTCCCAAGTATAGAAAATGCTGCTGCAAGAAGTATTATACAAACCAGAAAATACATACACTAACCTGTATTTCTCAAATCCTTGTATTGGCTCCCTGTTAAGTTTAGAATTGATTTCAAAATCCACCTCTTAACTTATAATGATGTAAATGACCAAGGCCCTGCTTATATATCTGAACTTATCATTACTTACAAACCAGAGTGCAGACTGGAATCTCAAGATACTGGCCTACTTAAAAACTCCAAGGATTAACAAAATAATAGTGGGAGGTCAGTCTTTTAGTTACAGAACCCTGATGCTGAAGACTCCATCTGGTATATCCTGACTAGAGCTGCTGATGAGCTGTACATACTGAATTTCTGTTTGCTAGACATTTGTACAGAAATATGCAATATATATAACCTGTTAGTAACTCTGCTCTATTCTGTTTCTCTTCTCAGTATCTGAATGTGGCACTTGATGCCACTGCCCTACTGCCAGGCTACTCTCTTGTGTATGGAAAAGTCATCTTGTACAAAAGAAGCGTTGGAATCATCGGATGAAAAGATTCTCTCATAAGATGGGATGACGAGCACAGCATCCACGTGAAAAATTCAGGAATGGGTAGGTGGCCAGTTGGCCAAAGTCTCCAGGACTGTGACTTTGATTTTGACTTTCTTTTTTAAAATTTTAATCTCCTCTGTTCTCCAATGGTCGGAGTAAATTAGTTAATTAATGGAGAGATATTAGTTTCCATTTATGTTTTAACCAGTTTCTACTTTGGTCTCTGTGTGTTTTAACAAATCTGTATTAATAGATTTACCAGATCTGTATTTAGTAATTAAGATAATTTATACTTGTATTTTAACTGAGAATTGTTCACAGTGCTCTGTGCCTGCATTCATTGAAGTGCACCATACAAAAAATAAGTTTAATTGTATTGTTTTAATTCTTTTTGTAACTAATTAAAAAGAAAACGTGAATAATGTTAAAAATATAATGATTAGACTAAATAATTTAATAAAAAGTAAATTATGAATGCTTTAGGGGTAGATTGGAAAATATGTGCAATACCATAATTACTTTGACGTTGTATCATTATTCATTATTTTCCATTGTCAGGTCATCTGAATCAAAACATATTTCAAAACAGAACAATACAGGGTCTGTAAATGAAAAATGTGAATAATGTGACGAGGAGTTAACTTTTTTTTTAAAATACTGCTTGGATGGTTGATGTCAAACATGTTCGGAATCGAACACCACTTCAATTGATATTCTAATTATTCACTGGCATTTAGTGGACTAATATGATGTACTAATTTAGCTTTCTCTTCATTACTTCCATTGAGTTGCAAACTGGCATGTCCCGAGGGCATACTGAACAGGGCAGCTCCATGCATTATTTTAAAGACTTAATGAGTTTCAGCTTCCTTACCAACTCACTCTAGAGGTATTTCAATATTTCATTATGGCATGGTAGAACACAAGCATTATGCTTGTATACTAAATACTACATGATTTAAAACAAACCTTTACTTTTTCTTTTAACTCAGAATCAATGGCTCAGTAAGAAGGTTCAGTGACCCAAAACACTACAACACCCTAATCAATATGTTAACTGAACAAATGATTAAAAGCTGTATGCACATCACATATGAACACAATTACTCTCAAATGTTCCACTCTCTATTATTGCTAGACAATTTATCAGCAGCAAGATAATGACTCTGTCGCACTTTGTTTATGCACTCCAAATGCTCACCATTTCCTGATGGGTTTTGAAACTCCCCAAGCTTAAGGTCTGGCTCGTGTAAAAAGGATTAAAAAGATTTGTAAGTACTTATTCTTGGTAGATCTCTCCATGGAATAATGTGTTAGCTAGAGGGTGCAGAAGCAAGCATTTATATTCTGTGAGTGAAATAACGCTGTCTTCTTCTGTTTCCTCTGCATGATGAAACTTGTAAGGATACTGTAGGCAGATTGACAGCATTCAAGAGAAAAGTGGTTTGTGGACATGTGCTGTGAAATGCTGTATTTTTGTAGGTAGAATTGTCTACTGATTAATTTTATTGTCTGTAACAAAAACTCAAACATACATAATGACAGAATTACAGTTGATTTATATGTATTTTTTATAGAAGTTTAAGCAGATGGAATTCTTTGCCTATATTGAGACTAACACAACATTGCTGATTAAATACGTTCAGAAAACAAAGCAGCCTAAATAACTGGTGCATCAGCTGACGAAGAAAAAGCTACTGTACATAAATTCTCTAACCAATCCATCTTTTGTAATTGTGCTAACAGTGATGTCAGGCAGGAACTAACACTGGCTCTGATGTCAGTCCGTCATAGTGAACATTCTTACTGTGGATTCAGAAAGTACTCAGAATCCTTCACATTTTGCACACTTAATATTTAATGGTAGATTTAATTTTAAATGGATAGATTTGCCATTTTTGCCCATCAATCTACACTCAATAACCCACAATGACAAAGTGAAAACATATCAAACACTGAACTAATTCTCTCACGTTTTTTGAAAGTGTTTATTTGATATTTGGACTTCAGTTTTCATACATTATAGCCTTCATGTCAAAATTTTGTCATTAGTACAATAAATGAAAAAGCTTCTGTTCTAGTTATGTGTTCAACATTTCTTGCATTTCATGCATTGCTAGTCATCCTACATTTACACAGACCGTTGTAGACACGGGACACACATGAAATGCATGTATTCCAAATAACGATATATTACTTACTGTATACAACTCCAGACACCTCATACCCAGATAAACATGACTTGAGCTGGGAGAACTTTTTGCCCTTTCTGCGGCGGTGGGGGGATGGGATAGCAGGCTGCTTCCTGCTTGTGCTGATCAACATATTTACAAAACAAAAGATGCTAATGAAGAGGTGCAAAGGAATTTAAGGTGGCACGGGATTACTAATTTTTTGTAGGCTTCAGGGATTCTAGTGTTAAATATTCAGACCTTTACTTCTGTAATTTGTAGAAGCCCATTTGGTAGCACTGACAACTTCAAGTCTTCTTGGTAAGTGTCTATTACCGTTGCACAAGTGGATTTGGGCTGTTTATCCCATTCTTCCTGACAGAAACTCTCAACCTCTATTAGATTTGATGGAAGTGCCTGTAAACTGCCATCTTCAGGTCTCTCCACAGGTGTTCTGTGAGTTTAAGTCTGTGCTTTGGCTGCGCCACTCAAGGACAGTCAGAGACTTGCCCTGAAGCCACTACACGGTTATCTTGGCTTTATGCATTGGAGTGTCTCCCAAGTCTGCTGGAGTAGATTTTCTTCAAGGACCTCTTTTTATTTGCCTGCATTCACTCTTCCCTCAGTTCTAACCATTCTCCCTGTCTTTGTCACTTAGAAGCACCACACAGCATGGTGCTGCCACCATCATGCCTCATTATACAGATCATATTTGGTAGGTGGTGAGCAGTGCCTGGTCATCACCAAACATAAGGCTTAGAGTTCATACCAAAGAGTTCAATTCTTAACTCATCAGTAAGACAAACTTTTCCCTCCTGCTCTCAGAGTCCATTAAATGCCATTTGGCAAAATGTACCAAAAGTACATGATTGATTTAGTGCTGATAAGGTGGTCATCATTCTGAAAGGTTCCTACATCTCAGCAGGGTACTTCTGAAACTCTGTTAGAGTGACCATTTGGTTCTCGTATATCTCCCTGTCCAAGGCCTTTATTATCTAGTTACTCAGTTTGGCCAGATGGTCAACTCTAGGTCCTGGTGGTTTCAGACTTCTCCCATTTTACAACGATTGAGGCCACTGTGCTCCTGCGGACAGATAAACCTTCACAAATGGTTTTATTTCCTTGCCCTCATCTTTATCTCACAACAATTTGGTTGCGGAAGTCTACAGAGAGTTCCTTGGACTTCATGGCTTGGTGTTTGTCCTGACATGCAGCGTGAATTGTGGGACCTACAATACACAAGTGTGTGCCTTTCAAAATGATGTCCAATCAATTTATTTTGCCACAGGAGTACTCAAAGGAAATTCTAGGCATACCTGAAGCAGAATTAAAGTAAACAGGAATCACCTGGCCACAAAGGGACTGAATACTACTAGGAATGAGAGATTTCAGTTTTTAATTTGTATTTCATTTGCAAACCTTCCTGAAAACATGTTTTTACTTTGACTTTATTTAGTTTATTGAGTGTAGATTGAAGGGCAACATTCTATTGAAATGAAAGCTAAAAACTCAATAAAGTATACAGAAAAAGAAATGGTCAGAATGACTTTCTGGATCCACTGCATGTACGTTGTGACCGTTTGTGCTGCACCCCGCCACCACCCGCAGATTCAGCCACAGTCAGGGAAAACACTTTTTTATACAGCATTCTAATGCAAAAGAAATACAGCCTCAGAATGGCAGTTGTCATTTCAGCAGCTGCTTTACCACATAAAGCACTCATCGTACGTTAGTACAAGTCTTTAAAGATACTGTCACTCACCTGTTGTCCTGTTCTCCCTGGTCCTGTGCAGACTGCCATTGACCCAGTCCCTGCCTCTGCTGCGCCTTTCTCTCTACAGTTGAGTCATTTTGAAGAAGACACCAACGAGTTCTTTTAAACTCAATAATTAGAGTTGCTGTAACAGAGGCAACTAGGAGGTTGTCCACTTTGTTGTGTATTGGCCACTGTTGTTGAATAAAGGCTGAGCGCTGCTCCTGCAAATGCCAGAATGAAAGATTTGTTTGCTCAGTCCTCTGCTGCTTGTCTTTTGTGCAACCTAACAGCCCAGTCATGACAACTTATACAGTAAACAACCAATTTTATAAAGATTTGTTCTGCCTTGCAGAATAGTTCTTTGTTAATCAGAGTGGTTAACAGAGCTTCATGAATATTTGTGTAACTTGTTGGCTGGAAGTGGAAAGAGAAGTGTAGGAGCTCCATGGATACACCGCATGTTTCAAAAGTAGAGTTTGTGTTTGGTAATCCCAACGAAGTAAAACTTGTAAAAGTAGCTATTTAAATCAATTGGATGGATATAGCAAGCCTGGGTATCTTTTGACGCCAGTTGTCCCAAACATTATGGAGCTCTGAAATGGGGGGACCATGTAAACAAAGTGCTGTCATTTCTGTATACTGTGACTAAAATGTATGCAGATAGTCTTAAATGAAAGACTGCAGTGTGCACCTTATTTGCATCTGAATTGTTTGATTTGTAATTTTAGGTTGTGGAACAGATGGGTAAATCAATGAAAAAAAAATGTCTTTGTCCTGAACATTATGGAGGACATTGTATATTATGAATTTTTGTTGTTTATTGAAAAACAAATCTTTTTAAATTCACTCTGACTTTCTAAATCTAAAGTGAACAAAAATCAGAGCAAGGCACTATTTCCTGACACTATGAACTTTTGTGAAGTAGAGTTTGACTGCTGTTTTAGTTTCTGTTTCTAACACCATAGACAAGAACAGTACAATCATAATCTCACTTGTTTCATTAGCACAAGTCACACACTGAGTTGGTGGTGTACAATAATCCAGAACTTTGGCCACTGGGGCACAGGGCCTTCACCCATTCAGCCATCCATTGGCACAATAAAAAAGGCTTCAAGCACCTTTTAAAAGTATCTGACAAGAAGCATCAATGACAGTTAATGGCAGTATTTTGTCTTAACAGTTTTTGATTGGCTTTATCATTACAGGTGTGGACTATGGCCAGCCAGTCATCCCCGCCAATACCCCCAGGCCACCAGGTGGAGCCCTCCCGGCAGCATGGAGGTGCCCCGAATGCCAGCAGGGAATTATGGACAATGGAGTTTTCATCCACAGCACTGCTGGATACCACAGGGGCCACTAGAAGGCGCTGCAGGGAGGAGCAACAAGTATTTTGCATACAACCCGGAAGTGCGTCCTAGTCACAAGGACAAAGGGAATGACGTGCTTCCGGGTTGAAGAAGAGGAGTTTTCATCTGACCCGGAAGTGCTAGGAAGTCACGTGCACTGAGGGATTCAGAAGCACTTCCAGGTCATGGACTATAAAGGACTGGGAGAGATACCAGACAACGAGCTGAGCTGGGTGGCAGGATGGCAACGCGTCTGGGAGTGGAGGATCGTATTGATTATTGTGGATTGGTTTATTTATGTGAGTATTGTGGAGTGGAGGGTGCTTTCTGCACTGTATTGTTCAAATAAAAATTATATTTGGACTTTTACCTGGTGTCTGGCGTCTGGTCTGAGGGTTCAAGGGGACGACAGTGCCTCCAATCTGTCACACAGGATAAAAGTTCTATAATCAGTTCTCAGTATTATTTTACAAGTAAACCATAATCCGAATTTAGAAGCCACCTACTGTAGTTATAGAAAGAGCATATATCTTAATGTAGCCATAGGAAAAAATATCTCCACAGTGATCTTCGTAACTAGAAGAAGCTTAAAAGCAGCAATTGTTAGGTTGACAAGTTCTGTAGTATGCACTGTAATGGTCTGCACACTGTAAATTCACTGATGTCTTTGAAAGGCCTGAAAACGACCAATGAATAAAAAAGTGTGGTTAAAGGGGCTAAATTGCCTGCAG
>JANRMT010062841.1:25869462-25907815 GCA_026402145.1 Polypterus bichir lapradei | reverse complement strand
CCTTCCAATTACAGCCATCTAGTATTTATTTACTGATTTATTTATAATGTTTTTGTCATTTTAATTAGATTGTGAAGGATAAAATCCCAGGAGTGTTTTCATAAGTTTAATTTTAATAAGAAACAGGGCTACTGCAAAGCTGAAAGGTAGTTAACATTATCAAATTCCCTGTTATGTAAATGGTATATTCTCAAAGGGAAAAGGGTCACATGGGTCTGGGTACGCTCACAGATCTGGAATGGCCACTGTGAGGTGAGGGTTTTTATTTTGGCTTCTTATAGCGTTTCAATTGTTAATCATAATTATTTTTTTAATATCGTGAAGCCCAGGGCAGCTACAGCCGCTCTAACCCTGACACAAACAGACAGGACACCAATTGCCACACAGCACACAAGACCAGAGCACAACACAGTCCCTTTTGCTGCCAGTCCTTCCGCCTCCACTCCTCCTCAGGCTTTGTCCTCTTCCTCCCAACTCTGGCCACCGGCCCCTTTTTATAGGGCACCCGGAAGTACTCCAAACTTCTTCCAGCTGTATTTCCAGGTGTGGCGGAACTGTGGCCAAATAGGGCCCTGAAAACATCCATCCGCCCCAACAGGGTTGAGCTCCCTTGCTCATGACCTGAAGCCCCGCTGGAAACCAAGGGGGCTGCCCTCTGTCAGCGCAGGGGAGAAACGGTCTTAAAAATACACACTTCCCTGGTCCTTTCATACTCAGGGCATCCTGACCGTCCACCACACTATTTAAATGTAAATATATTTTGTATTACATGTTATACAGGTGATGAGACCCTGTAAAAAAATTGCATTACAGTTATGTTTAATGTTTTACAATTTTCTAAAAAATAAAAATAAAAGTTCTGTAATGGCCACTGTGAGGGCATACATGTGAGGAGACCCTGTAAAAATTATGTACTACAGTGAAATAAACAATTACAGAGTATTGGACAAACTCTGTCTACACATAAACCACAACGCAGAGGAGAGCCTGAGACAGAGTTTACCCTTTAAAATAATTTATATCTGTATCTAGTTATATTTTATATGTTTGTGTGAAGAAGAATTGCTTGAATGAATAGCAGGGTTTGGTGGTGCAGTCTGTCCTGGGTGGCTGCCCACTTCAGCCCCACTTCGAGACAGCTCTAAATGGCAGCTTGTGTCTTACTTATTAAATAGTTTCTAATTTATGAATAAGTCTCAATATAATGTAAAGTTCCTTTGATATTTTTAAGTATGAAGTTATTTTTTATCCATAGTACATTTTTCTAACTAGCCAGTCTAACTCACAGTCGTGAACGATTGGTCTAGCTCTTAAATCTTAGTGCAGAAACATCTGTTGATTGAAACGTGGGTAGCTACAGTCCACAATATCTATGACATCACTTGCAACACACTCATTCATCTGTGTTTTTCTCAGTGCGTCCATTACAAGTCATTTGTCTTGTGTAAATCCATTGCATTTTTAGTCCAATGAATAGCACATACAAACAGGCCATTTTAAATAAGAAAGATAGAAAAAAGATTCATAGAGGAACTAAGAAACCAATTGGAGACTAATGACTGTCAGACAGAAGGAGGGAAAAGCTGATGGAATGATGGTGAGGGTCTCAAACTCAGGTCCTAAGAAGCCTTCTTGTCCTTTTTATGAGGTGTGATTGAAAAATATGGTATTTTAAAAAAGAAAGGTTTATTACAGTAAAAGATTTACAACTACTACTAGTCACCCTCAAAAATACTCTCCTCCGCTTCGAATGCACTTATCCCAACACTCCTACCACTTCGCGAAGCAGTTCTGGAAGTTTTCTTTCGAAAGTGTCTTTAGTTGGGCTTTCGTGGCTGCCTGGATGTCCTCAATGGATTGAAATCATTTGCCTTTCATGGTCATTTTCAATTTAGGGAACAGCCAGAAGTCGCACAGTGGCAGATCCGGCGAATAAGGTGGATGCGGACACAGCGTGATTTTTTTTTTCCAACAGAAATTGTTGTACTAGAAGGGATGTGTGACAAGGAGCGTTGTCATGATGAAGAATTAAACCATTTCAACATTTTCCTCAGTTATTGATGTTGAAGGACGTCCTGATCTTTTCTCGTCTTCAACTGAGTCAGATCCATTACGAAATTGATCAAACCACTTGTAAACAGTCTTAATTGTTGGTACAGTGCCACCATAAACCGATTTTAACATCTGATGGGTTTCCTGAGCTTTCTGCAATTTGAAACAACGTTTCATGTCAGTTCGTTGCTCGATATCCATTATTAATGACAAATTTGAAAAACACACTTGGACTCAACAGTGGCTCACAAACGACTGACAGTATCAAACAAGTTGAAACTTGTCACAAACTGGGCTCTAGGATGGACATGTCAGAACCTGCATTGAATTGTTTTGCATTGCTCTTGGATGGTGCTCTGCATCAACATTCACCATACTTTTTTATTATTTACTTACTTACAGGATTCATTCCTGCTCTCATTTGGTTATATTAATGAGTGCAGATCGCCAGAATGTCTAACCGAATTCAATATCATTTTTACTACCTCTGTCTTTCTTTTCCTATATTTTTTCTATTTCAATTTTCCTTTATTATATTACTTCAGTTATATAGCATTTGGCATATAATTCTCAACAGCAGTGCTAATGTTTGTGATCTGTTGGAGTGAAAAATGAAAAGTATTTTATAACTACCAGCATCACAAACTACTTTTCAGTAAGTGTTAGTACGTTTGTCTAACATGGTGTAACTTTCCAGACAGACAGAAATCCCCTAATAACATTTGCCTTTGTAAAATGAAGACCTTCAATAGCACATATTTAAAAAAAACAATGACAGTAAAATTATTACATATGTATTAATTGCTTCAGAGTTGATTAAAGATTTGATGAATGACAACTACATAATTTATCTTCAAGTTTCAGATCGAATGCAAGTATCTTGTAATTCTTATCGCTTCTCCTTTCCTTAAACCACTTTTCCTGCTAAGGGTGGCCACACTATGAAAAACTTCATTTCAGCCACTTGTACTAACAATCTCATTCTTCTGATCATTACCCACTGCTTATGACCATAACTGAGGACAGGGATGTAGATTGACTGGTAAAGCAAGTATATTGTCTTTAGATTCAGCTTCCACTTCACCACCACTGGATTAGTAGAGCACTCACAAAAGATCTGTTAACGTTCTGATTTGCATGTCAAACTCATTTTCCCCTTTTTTCAACACTTGTGAACAAGACATATTTCACAAAATACTCCTCCACCAATGTCACTTGTTCCCTGCTCACCTGGTGATAGCTCTCCTCTCTTTTCTGAGAGACAACAGACTTGGACATGCTGATCCTTATCCCAGTCACTTCTCACTCAGCAGCGAATTGCTTGAGTGTGTGTTGCAGGTCAGAGTAAGTTCAGACAAAGAGTACAACATCATCTGCATAAAGCAATGATGCTACCCTTAGCCACCATCCCATCCTGAGCAGTGCCTTGATATCCTGCTCATGAAAACCACATCCAGGAGTGGTGAAAAGATACTGCCTTGATGAAGCACAACACCCACAGTGAACTATTTCAATTCAATAGCGAGCATTCGAATACATTTACCTATTTGGCTAATGCCTTTATTCAAGGCAACCTACAACATTTATGATTCAATTGGTTACATTCTTTTGGTTTTCCATTTGGACTTGTTCATGGTCACACATTGTCAGTAGTGGGATTTGAGCCCACAACCTTAGGGTTTGATGGCCAAATCCTTAACCACTACACCACAGTAGCCCACTCATACAACTCTCACTGCATTCATACTGTATAGAGAACAAATAGCATGCAAGAGTGATAACGTTATTTCATATTCCTGCAGTACCTCCCACAATACATTCTGAGAGAAACAAACTTCCAAATCTATAAAACACTTGTAGACTGGGCTGTCCTGCTTCCATTGCACCCTCCTGCAGCTTTGTAAGGGAGAGGAGCTGGTCTACTGTTCCACGGCAAGGACGGAATCCATATCGGTCCTCCAGTATCTCTGGCTCAACAATTGGATGGCGAGTTCCCTCCAGTCCCCTTACATATGCCTTACCCGGGAGACTGAATAGTGTGATTCTTCTGTAGTTAGAACAAACCCTGTGAGATCACCATACCAAACTGCCATTCCAAGTGTGCCTTACCCACCTTCCATGTGATAAAGAAAATTTAACCGTTAACCATGATAGCACTTTCAAGATATCTGGCTGAATTTCATCCACCTCAGCAGACTAACCACCAAACTGACTTTGACAACAGTCACCTGGGTGTGTGTGGGCCATCTTGTCATAAAAAAAAATCAGACTGTGAAAACACAGAATTATTATTCTTAAATGTATCATTTAACAAAATTAAGCTTTTTAATTTAATTTGTGTATCCAAGTTAATCTTTAGCCTTATGCCTTATCATCATTTTGGAACATGACTTCTATAGGCACTAGAGAAGCAGTCTCCATAGTGACTGAATCCTGACCTATGCCTGCTCTGCTGCTTTATACATTATCACCAAGCTGTGTATCTGTATTGAGAATTCTGTATGTGTACAATTAGAATGTGAAGGTAGGGAATGTATATAAAAATTATTATTCAAATTTCTTTGATGGATTTTCTCGGTATCTTGGCATCATGCTTCTATTTCAAGAGCAATTATTCCAAGTGAAGGTATGGAAGGGTAAGATGGAGTTTAAGATACATCCAACCTCATAATAATGGTCTAGTCAGACAGCTTTGACGGAAAATATCATTTCATGAGATTTTTTTGTCTCCAGGGTCAGTTCACATCTGTATTTTTTGTAAATAATGCAAAAATATTTTTATTGTATATTGCTTCATATTTTTATTGTATATTACCTCTTCATGCATATGCGATTATGTGAAGGGTTTTGCAGGATATACAACCTCAAAGGGCACTCTACTAAAAATAAACCGTATTGTATTCCAGTCAAGTTTACAAATAAACAGATAGTTCTAATCCAAACCCTAAGGGCTACTGTTCCAAAGCCATGTGGCATTTTTCTCACACTGCTGCTCTCAGTACAATGTTGGCAGCCCTCTTTTATTATATCCGCAAATTTCTAGTTCAGTCATCGCTGTCATTGTTTCACCATAAAGCTTTATCTAACTGCACACTGAGCTTTACTTTTTCATGTTTCAATTTTTGCGCAGTTCATTATAATCTACAGAAAATGTTACCAGTGCATGCATTTTTATATCGTAATAGCAATCTGAATACATACTGGCATCACCTCCTCTCCACAATAAAGCTAAAATATGAGGAGTTCAGCCAGCTGATCTGGGCTAAAGATATAGAACACTGAAATGAAAGTTCATGCATCATGCAGCTTCTGTTATGGTCTGAGCTCTCAGCATTGTGCTGGTAAAGCCAATTGTGAACAAGCCAGCGTTTGTAAGGTTAAAAAAAATTATATTGTGGAAATCAGGGGACGTATAGCTCCCCAAACACCCGACACACCAGACACAGAAGCACAAGTCAGGCACAAGACACGTTTATTTTCAGCTAGGGAGCTCTGTTTCGCTGCTCTCCGCAGCACAGCACTAAATAGCACAAATAGACAGTCCTTCCTTTTCTGTCTTTCCACCTCCACTGACAAGCTTTATGTTCTCCCACCCGATTCTGGCTCTTTCTGTGAGCCTTTTTAAGCCACACCCGGGAGGACTCCAGGTGGCTCGTTAGGGAGGTCTGGAATTACTCCCAGGTGCAGTGGAAGCCCAATGTAGGGCTCTGAACTGCAGCTCCCCCTGGTGGCATCCCTGGAATCCAACAAGGCTGAGCAGACCAATATCAAGTCCCATATAGCCCTGTGGGACTCAGAGGGGCTGTTACGCCCCAGGGGGCTGCCAAATAGCTGTTTGGGGAAGATAGCACCCTTCAAAAGCCATCTCCCCCATCCTTCCTTTATGGAAGTGTCCCAGCCGGGTAAAGACACGGCCACCATCCATCACAATATATGTACAGTATATATATTCATAAATAAAAAATTACACATCGAAAGTGTAATCCATATATATATAAAAGTCAATGTACAGTATGTGTGTATGTATGTATGTTCCAGCATTATTTCCCAACGGCTGGAGCGATATTCATGAAACTTGGTACACATGTTTCTCATTGGTCGACTAAAAATACTGTAGGGTGAAATCATCCCTAACCCACCCCCTTCTGGGTAGGGAGAGGGTGATCTTGCAGTTTTGTATGCATGTTATCATCCAGTTGACACTCAGAATGACCACCAGTGGGCAAACTGGAGGTGACTGCCAGCATTCTTTATGTTTGAGCACCACCGCGCCCCTGTTGCTTTTGAAATTAAATAAGAGTTGGCCGGTTCCGAGCGTCAACTGGATGATAACATACATACAAGACCGCAAGACAAGCACATTAGTGAGTCTTCATTGTTTGTTAATTTATTTTTATTTTTAAAGGTTTTTTTTTTTAAATTATATTTTTCTCAAACAATTAAAAAAAAAACCACTTTATTTTCCTCCCGGGCAATGTTGGGTATTTCAGCTATATAGGATAAAATGTAATTCAACAAACCATTTCATAACCATAGTTTATGTACTATTTTTATATGACAGGCAAAAATATTTGTTTTAACATTGCTTGAACTGTCAAAAGAAAAGGCAAAAGAAAATGATATTCCAGATTGAAGAGTTAGCAGTAAATGAGAGAATGGTCAAACATAGCTAGGACGAGTATGCAGAGATGTGAAAAACAAATTTCCAAATCCACGATCATAAACCAAAACTCTAAACACTTCAAACAAGATCATTGTTGTATGCTTTACATGAAAGTTATTTTATTGTTTTTTTTTACAGACAATTTTTTGTTACCTCTAAAATTATATTCTTAAATTCTAAGTGCTGTTTACTTGTACTTGAACTTCTAATCTTTGTAACAGTTTAGCTAACCTCATAAAAGAGGAAGTGTTAGTAGACACAGCAGTGTGAATGCTAAGCTACCAAAAATAAAACATGCTAGTGTGAAAAGGGCAGTCTAGGAAGATGGAAAGTTCAAAACTTTTTTTGTCAAAGTGGTCATTTTCTGTATTTTCTCACATACAGTACATAAAAGCACATCTCTAACAACAAAGTGTTATCTTTGTGTATACACACGTTGTCAACATGTACTGATATATTCTGTCAAAATGACATTGGACAGAGAGGGACTAGGAGTGTTCACGTTTGACATAAAAAGCTACAAAGTTAACTTGAAGCAGTAAAAAGTAGAAGAAACAGGCGGGAGGAGAAGAAGGGAGAACTAAGAACACCAAAAAAGTGAGACACAGAAATTTAGCCTTAAGACCACTTGGGTGTTTTGGCCGGCATCGACTATGACACCTCCTGAAATAACCAGGTTGTATCATTGATTTGCCACACACATTTACTTTTTATTTGCTTTTGCTTTTTGGCACATTAACAATATTTAAGAATTTTAAATACTACAATAACTAAATAAAAGTTTATTGCCTGCTCCCTTTGTTCACATTTAATATTTGCTCTATTTTGTCACTGGGGGTATAAATGAAAAAAAGGAATCATCCTCTAATAAGTAGCAACCATTCCTGTGTGGAGAATGTATCCATTTTTCCCATGTGCAAGTGCAAAGTGTTTTCAGGCTATGTCTCCTTCCAGGTATGGCAAGCGCAAGGATAAGAGAAGAAGAGCTGGGGTGGAGGACATATGTGTGGGACTACATTCCTCAAAAGCCTACCATGATAATTCATTTGCTTTTTTATATTAAAGATTCTCACTTTAATATTTTACATTTCAGGCACATATTTATATGTGTGGCTATCTTTTATATCGTTTGCCAGGATGTCATGTGTCTTCTGTCTGGTAATCATGCAGCATCATAGTGAGCACACACGATCTGACAACTCCCAAGAAAACGATTATACAAAATGACAACATCATGCCATCACCAGAATAAAACAAAAATAAATCAAACATAAAAATTATGATTAATACAGCACAACAATTATTTCATACTTCATATTCACAGAAATGCTATGATCAAATCCTTTAAATTACCTTAATCATGAAATTTAAACTGTAGGAGAGTGAAAGGAACAACATCTGTGCCTTAGCAATACACTGACTACTGTACGTCCAATGGCATGACAATTACCTGGAGCTGCAATCACCAAAAAGCACACAAAAATCTACCAATGAAAAACAAAAATGTTGAATTAACAGAAAATAGTGTACAAAGTGGAAAAATGTTACACAAATGCATTATGTACTGTAGCAGCTGCAAAATATGCGATATAGATGTCTCTTGTCAAGAGCCCTGTTTTTTTCATGTTCTGATTCTTTTTTACACATTTGTGTGCAGATTTATTATTTTCTGTCGTTAAGACAATGACGTCTACATCTCATGTTATAATTGTTATGTTATAATTATTATATATTGATAAAGATATATTAGATAAAAGTGTTATTGAGTGCTGAAACATACATCCATCCATCCATTATCCAACCCACTATATCCTAACTACAGGGTCATGGGGGTCTGCTGGAGCCAATCCCAGCCAACACAGGGTGCACACATACACACACACCAAGCACACACTAGGGACAATTTAGAATTGCCAATGCACTTAATCTTCATGTCTTTGGACTGTGGAAGGAAACTGGAGCACCCGGAGGAAACCCACACAGACATGGGGACAACATGTAAACTCCACGCAGGGAGGAACCCGGGTCTCCTAACTGCGAGGCAGCAGCGCTACCC
The DNA here is from genome assembly GCA_026402145.1 of Polypterus bichir lapradei. Classification (NCBI taxonomy): domain Eukaryota; kingdom Metazoa; phylum Chordata; class Cladistia; order Polypteriformes; family Polypteridae; genus Polypterus; species Polypterus bichir. Next base: position 25,899,044 of record JANRMT010062841.1, on the reverse strand, counting down.
ACTGCGCCATCGTGCCACCCATGCTGAAACATTAAAACATTAAATTCTGCAGTATCTGAAAACATATTTTTTCCCCATTGAGATTTAAATTAACTGTAGACTTCTCAGCTTCTCCACATGTGACTTTTATTCTTCTCATTTCTACTAGATGGGAAGTAATTATGGAAGTTTTGTCCCAGGAATACAATAAAGAAACTCAGACAATACAATACAATTTATTTTTGTATGGTTTAAAATCACACAAGAAGTGCCACAATGGGCTTTAACAGGCCCTGCCTCTTGACAGCCCCCCCAGCCTTGATTCTCTAAGAAGACAAGGGAAAAACTCCCAAAAAACTCCTGTATGGAAAAAATGGAAGAAATCTTAGGAAAGGCAGTTCAAAAAGAGACTGCTTTCCAGGTAGGTTGGGCGTGCAGTGGGTGTCAAAAAGAAGGGGGTCAATACAATGCAATACAAAGATCAGAACAGAAGTAATCTTCAATACAATATAATAGTAAAATAAAATATTACTAGTACAGAGCAGAATTCAACAATAGATGACATCACGTAATAGGATTTGGATTTGTTCAGAGTCAAGCTGACTCCCCCTATTGGCCATTCCACACCTGAGTCAGAGCTGGGCCAGTCAATCTGATGAAAGGACACCTCTACCCAATGATTCCTACAATAAGAGATGACTTTACCTTTGGCAGGCAAAACAACTTGGCAGGTGGGCACCACATCCCACATCTGAGTGCTTTATACTGCTTTATTTTGCACATTTTGTGGTATTTCTAATATATTTGATGATACCCAGCACTAATCCACTTTATTGTATATATCAAATACATTACAAACACAAACAATAGAAAATAAATGATAGAATGAAAAGGTCTTACAAAGTATGCAAACAGTTTTATATACACTACCAGTCAAAGTGGCTGAGTTTTGCAGTAAAAGTCATGTTAAAACTGGCAAAAAAAAAAAAAAAACACAATAGGCAATTACAAATGTTTCTCTAACAAAAATTAGAATTTAAAATTACTAATTAAGAATAAGTTAAAGGAGTTGACCATATGGACACTGAAGTAATGGCTGCTGTAAATGGTGTGTTACAGTTATGTGTGAATAATAAATTAAAAATCTGTCATTTAAAGCAAAAATAGCCATTAGTAACACTAGTTAGGTTTTGACTGCATTTCTACATCAATTTAATAGTATCAACCAAAACAAAAATCTGTCAATTTCCATCATAAACATGAACATATCTGGATGATTCCATATCTTTGACTGGTAGTGTATATTTTGTTCTTTAAGTATTTTTTCTATGCAGCTATACAGGTAGATATGTAATTAATTTTAGTCTTTTATACAACTGTAACAATCATAGTTAGACACAAGGAGCATATCTGTTTGCCCACTGTGTCATGATTGAGTTAGGTAAAGACAATAGAAAACAGCAAAAAAGTATTTTATTAAGTCTTAAACTGCTAGACAGAACTTATACAGAAATGGAAACACAACCAAACAGTGTTCCCCCCTCAACTGCACATTCTCCTGCCATGGTTTCAGTTATCTGTGATTTGAAAATATTAAATAAAAATTAAAAAAAGAAAATCCAAAAAATACAAGTTTATAAAACTGCCTGCCTGGATGAACAGTGTCAAACCACATCCAGCATGAGTGATCCCATTGTCAGCCATGTCTCCTGTCACCCACCCCAGCCACCCAAACAGCCTCCCTATCACTGTTAGTCTTGCTATAGCATCCAGGATGTAAACGTTATTTACACTCGAGGGATCGCTATAAATATAACTTGTATTTTGCTTAATATGCCCACAAAGTGCAAAAGTAGTGATGTTTTCAGTTCTGCTAAGCCTAACGGAAAGTATGAATTCCTTCCTTTAAGTGAACAAATCTAAATTCTTGATTTAGTAATGAATAATAAAAAGTTGCATGCTGAAGTGGCCAGAATGTACAACAAGAACGAATCATCAATTTGTGAAGGGATACGAAAGAAACTTTGTGCTAGTGCTGCTCCTGTCCCTAAAACTGGTAAAGTGACACGCCTAGTGCGTGATAAATACAGAATATAGGGTTCAATATTATCTGCAGATTTCAGTCATCCGCAGTGGGGCAGCAGAAAGACTACTGTAATCATTAATCAGGTAGGAAAATTCAAACCGTAAGATATGCAAAAGTAGATAGTGTTTACAGAGCCGTGATTGAAGAAGATGAAAGGACCACCTATTTCAGAGACAGAGCTGAGCTTCAGTCGATTCAGTGTAGCAAGTCTACACATTATGCCATGTTAATGTTTATTTAAGGATGACAATTTTTGAGGAAAACACTAAAATGCTAAATAAACAGCAACTGAGGATGACAAAGCATTGACTGTTAATACCAAACAAAAAATTAGAAACGCATAATTTAACAGTTTGGGTCACCCCATCTAATTTTAAAAATAACTACACAAAATATTAGGAAGTATTAGGATGAAAATGTTCTGTAAGAATGAAAATGTTCTCTAAGATAAAATAGCTTTACAGATGTCAGGGTAAATTATTTTAAACATATTTCATGTAGCAGGACAAAACACAGACTAGGCACCCAAGCATTGAATGGTTTCAGTGGTGTTTGTTAAATAAAAGAATCAATAACCAATCTCAAAAGAAAAGGATTCAGCTTCAACTAAAATAGAGGTTATTACAAAGTAGGTCACATATAATAAGAAGACCTTTCAAAAAGGCACCAGCATGGGATGGAATTCAGAGAACAAACTATTAAAATGACCATAACATTTGAAGCCAAGCTCTACAAACTAATGAAAAGAAATACCCAAGTCCAACATGGTGTCGGCAGGAAAGACTTTGGAGGGGCTGATTTGAAAGAATGGAAGGCATACATTAAATAAATAAATAAATAAATAAATAAATAAATAGTGTGGTTTCCAGCATTAGTTGTGCTCTTATCCAATGGTTCTGTTTCTGTATATAATAAATAAATGTGATAAATGAAAAATATACAAAGGTAATGCCTTAAATATGCTAATACATTTGGTAGATGCTGAGCAGAGCTGGTCTGCTATCCCTTTTTTATAGAGTATTTCCACAGCCGGGCATATACTGTAAGCTTTTGGCACAATTTTAAGCCCAATTTGCAGTTGCTGGATGAATTTCAGCTTCTTCGGTCATTCTTTCACATGCGGTATGAGTGGAGTTGCAATGCCTGATGGTATCTTACAATTGGCCTTTTATACGATTGGAACAATTTCTGTCACGTCAGATTTCACGAAATTCATTGTGCAGTAGGTAGTTGAAGTCCTCAAAATAAATGCTCAAAAGGTCACAAAAGCCTCTTATAACAGCTGTCTAGGTTTAGAATATAAAAAGAGAGAAATACCATAATTAAAAATGACGATTATTCAACAGTTTGTCCAGATGACGTATTGAAACTGTAACAATTATATGATCCATGAGAAATGATTGGTATTATATTTCAGTATGTTGTAGTACAGTGGCTATTCGTTGTACATCGGGTATAGTCCTTGTCATGCTCATTTTTACCTTTTTTATTACAAAAAGTTAGCAGCATACACAACTAAATGGCTAATGAAGAAAGTGTCTTAGGAAATGTTTACTGGTAGAACGAGAAACAAACACACACATTAATTTACATAGACTACGTACCTCCAAAACTCTCTGTTAAATAGCCCGACCATATTGTCTGCACCTTCAATCCATGTGCCAGTTGTGCCTTTTTCTGTCTTTGGTACTTTCTGAGCACAGTTGTGTTGGGTTACATGGGTTGGGTTGAGTGTTGGGTTTTTACATTCCTGGCATGTCATGCAAGTTGGAATAACTGACAAATTTAAATTGGTCAGCATTAAGTAAGTATTTATGGGTGGGTGAATTTGTCATGTAGTACAATGGTGTGTCACCCAGGGTTACATATTGTCAGATGGTGCTCCTACTCCTTGAAGTTTTATAATGGAAAAGTATGTCTATAAAATTGATGGAGGATTAATTTGGACTTATCGTGTAGGGCACGGATATTGAACTCTGGTCCTGAAGGGCTGCAGGTTTTCATTCTAACAATCTTCATCAGAGACTAGTTTTTGCTACTAATTAACTTTTTTTGCCTTTGTTATTGCCTTTTCTTGACTTGGGAGACAAAGTCAGTGAGACGAGATTGCATTGGTGTGGACATGTGCATAGGAGAGCTGTTGAGTATATTGGGAGAAGGATGTTAAAGATAGAGCTGCCAGGCAAGAGGAGAAAAGGAAGGCCTAAGAGAAGGTTTATGGATGTGGTGAGAGAGGACATGCAGGTGATGGGTGTTAAAGACCAAGATGCAAAGGACAGAAAGATATGGAAGATGATCCGCTGTGGCAACCCTTAATGGGAGCAGCCGAAAGAAGAAGTAGAAGAAGAAGCCTTATCTTGACTCAGGCCTCTTAGTTCTTTCTTTTTCCTTATTTAGCGGCCAAACAATAATGAGACACAAAACAAGCCACCACATGACCAGCTCACCTGTGCCCATCACACAGCATCTGAAAATAAATAAAGAAAGGTGAAGGTCTCAGTAAGGTTGATCTCTCAGGTCACCAAAACATTTTGACAATGTTCTTAGAAAAAATAGAAAAATCAGCAGTTTTGGAAATGTCTGTTGTGGCAGAATGAGAGCAGCAACAAGCCATGGAATTAAATAACAAGTTTAATTAACAGCAAGAATCAGCTTCTCATTAGGAAACTGATTGTAGTGAAATTAATTAGAGTTTGACGTTGCAATTTAGCTGGTCATCTGTCGGCTTGTTTCACATCTCATTTCTGTTTGGTTGTCATTTAATGAAGAAAGGAATCAATTCAGAGGGCCGAATCCTTAAAAACAGGGCTTTTAAAATCAAAGGAAAAGAAGTTAATTAGCAGTGAAAATTGAAAAAGGGTTAGAATGAAAACCTGCAGCCACTGAGGCCCTCCAAGCCCCTGGTGCAGGGCCTTATTTGAAAACAATTAAAGGCATATTTAGAGCATTTTAAGTATTACATCTTCAGTGGTGTGCAAAAGTATTCAATCCCCTTAAATGTCACCCTTTTGTTCTGCATGATAAAAGATTTGTACACGTATTTATCTATTCAGAATTTTTACTATGAACTCTTATGCTTTAATAATACATTTCCAAAGTCAAAATAAACCATTTTCTGTAGATATTTAACTGAAGAAGTAAAACTCCAAAGTGTTTGCATTAGTATTTAAACCTCTGTGCTTTGGAAGCTCCAGGTTTACACGAATGACAAATTAATCACAAATGGCACAAAGTTGACAGTCATAACTAAACGTAATCAGGTACTACTTGTGAGTTCTTTATTACTCCCTGGATATAAAAAGCACCCTCTGTAAGGGCCGTAGTCTTTGTTGGACAATCACTGCGAAAATGAAGACAAAGGAGAATTCTACTAATGTTAGCAAGAAAGTCATTGAAATGCACAATGCAGGAAATTGGTGCAAAAAAAAGATGAGTGTGAATGTCTCGTTGCACACTGTTGGACCCATCATCAGAAAGTGGAAGGCTGAGCAGAGCTGGTCTGTTATCCCCTTTTCATAGGGTATTCCCACAACCGGGCATATACTGTAAGCACAGCACCCAAACTCTTACTTGAACAGGCTGTCCCACAAAACTAAACATCAGAGCAAGATGTCGACTGTTGAGAGGGGCAACTAAAAATCCAACCGTCACTCTTAGAAGTCTGCAGTGCTCTTTGGCTGAAACTGGAGTGAAGGTGCAGGGGTCCACAATTCAAGAGCTCTCCATTAAACAGTCCTTCTATGGGAAGGTGGCAAGAAAGAAGCCATTCCTTAAGAAGGTCCACATAAAAGCATGTATTGCATTTGCTGCAAAGCATGAGAAAGACCCAGTTAAGATGTGGGAGAAGGTTTTATGGTCAGATGAGATCAAAACAGAACTTTTTGACCAGCCTTCAAAGAGGTATGTGTGCCGTAAAACTAGCACTGCCCATGCCTCAAGAAACAGCATACCTACGGTGAAATATGGGGTGGCAGCATCATGCCATGGGATGCTTTTCATGTGCTGGGACTGGGAATGTTGTCAAAGTTGAAGGGACAATGGATGGACACAAATACTGCTTGGTATTACAGGAGAACTTGTTTCAGTCTGCTATTAACCTATGGCTTGGGAGAAGATTAATCTTTCAACATGACAATGGCCCTAACCTTGAGGCCAAGTCAAAGCCCTGATATTATCCCCATTAAAAGTATGTGGAACTATTTGAAAACTGCTGTCCAAAGCTGTCCCAGAGGGTCTCCACAAATTCTGCCAAGAAGAATGGGGAAGAATCTCTCCTGAACAAGGAGCAAAACTGGGACATGCTTACCACAAAAGAATTAAGGCTGCTATTGTAGCAAAAGGGTCCTTGACAAAGTAGTAGTGTGTAGGGCTTGAATACTTAGGCAAACACCAACTTTTGAATTGTTTTCTTCAGTTAAATATCTACAGCAAAGGTTTGTTTTTATTTTGATTTTGGAAATTTATTGTTACAACATAAGAGTTCACCTTAAAATACTGAATGGATACATATGTGTACAAATCTTTTGTCTTGCAGTAAATTATGATGATTTTCAAAGGGATTGAATACTTTTGCACGCTACTGAATTTGCTCTTTTGAACAGTTTTTGGTTGCTTTGTTTCACTTGCTACACCTTTGCCTAACTGTTCTCTTTAAGCTCTGTTTTTCTTCAAAGCAAATGAATAAAGTCTCATTGGTGTAACACTAACTTGACAAGCTTTCAGACATGAAATTACTGTTTACCTTTTCACTTAAAAGTCAGTTTAAACGGGCAATCCATTTATGCAGTAAAAGTGGCATCAATACATTTCTGTTTGCAACTCATTCTTGTATAATTGCAACTTTAAATTAGTCAGTCAGTCATTGCCTAACCTGCTTTGTCCTGAACTGCATCACAGGGGGTGCTGGAGACTATCCCACCCAGCATAGGGCACAGGGCAGGAATAAACCCTGGGCAGGACACCAGACCATCACAGGGTCACACACACAAACACACCCCAATCACACACACGCCAATTTAGTATCACCAATCCACCTAACTTGCATGTCTTTGGACTGTAGGAGGAAACTAGAGCATCTGGAGGAAACTCTCACAGACACAGGGCGAACATGCACACTCCATGCAGGGAAGACTCCGGGTGTAAACCCTGGTCTCACTGTGCCACCATGTCATCCAACTTTAAATTAATAAGGCTGAATTTACTGGTGCCATTGACAATTTCAGTGTGGACTTATGTTGACTTTTCACAAGTGTAATATAAATGTTGCTTCAAAGTGAAGCATAATTGTCAAGTTAATGTTGCTTATAGGGCAGAAAGACTCCCTAGGAAATCATATAATGTGTCAATTGCACTTTGTTGATTAAGTAGTTTTATACTCAATATTTGATTATAATTAATCCAGATTTCCACTTTCCTTTTTAATGTAATAATACAATCTTTACCTACCGTAATTCCATGAAAATAAGGCCTACCCCAAAAATAAGCCCTAGTCAAGATCATCAGCTGAAAAGTAAGGAGCTTTAAAACAGCTGACACTTGATTTAATAGTAGATTTGAAGGGAGTAATATTGCAACTTGAGTGCAAAAAGAAAGGGCTATTCCTCGAGTACAAGAAAGGGATCATGGAGGACTCCCAGGACAGAATCTCATGGCTTTCTACAAAGAGAAGTAGTTGGATCTCCAGATGGTCCGAAAATGGCGAAATGCTAAGATGCGCAGGTGTGGATCAGGTCGGCAACCATTATTTCCTGAGCTGGAAGACATCATCTGTGAATGGATTGCTGACAGGAGAGCAAAGGCTGGGCACCACAGCTAGAAATATCCCCAGAAGAATTCAAAGCATCACAACACTGTCTGGATGGCTTCCTTCAGCAACATGAACTGTCTCTAAGAAGACTGACAACACTTTTCAAGCTGGAAGACACTGAAGTTATTAAACGTGCACTTGCATTCAAGTCCTTTGTTGATGGCATAGACTTTTCTAAATACCCACTCTCCAATATGACTGCTATGGTCGAAACTGCAGTGTTTATGGGCCAAGAATCTCAAACGACAATTGATCAGAGGGGTGCCTCATCAACCTACATTCCCTCCACTGGTTATGAAAGTGCATGTTTTACTTACATTTTGGCAATTCGTCTGGATGAAAAGAAAGCCACACCTGTAATCATCACTAAGGGCAAGAAAGATAAGATTGAACATGTCTCAGGCATTTATGTCCTTGAAACTGAGAAGAACTGGTGCAGGCAAGCAGTTTATAAGGATGTGGGTCGATTTGATGCTGCTCCTTGCTTTGCAAGGTGGCCAAAGAGGTCTGCTAGTCTGGGATTCAGCCAGCAATCACTGCGCTAAAGACATGAAGAACGTCCTTGCAGAAAGAAGAATAGATCAAATAATGATTCCCACAGGAATGACTGCCTATCTCCCTGAAAATAAGCCCTAGTGCATCTTTTGGAGTAAAAATTAATATAAGACCCAGTCTTATTTTCGGGGAAATACGGTATTACATGTTTATTTTGATCTTTTTAAAAGATTGTGATAGGATTCAAAGCTACTTTTATCAAACAGGTATATGTGATAAAAGTGCAGAATTAAAATTATTCTTGGAGCTGTTCACAGCAGGATTCTTTTTACTTCTTTTCCCAAATGTAATGTGGTTTCAAGTAAACAAATCCACAATGCAATTAAAACACTTTTTTGTTAAAAATGCATCTTAATAACCTCATACAAAAGAAACCGTCTCAAAAAAGGAAACAGTATGTTTTGTAGCACTAAAGCGAAATAGCAATAATGTGTTTAAACGCAGTTGATTGCAGTTTTGCTGCTATGAGTGCCATCATGTTCATGCTTGGTTCATGTCATGTGCCTAGCGTTGCAGAAGTAGTGATCTGCTCATTGTGACCCTGAATTGAATAATCAGGTTATCACTTGGAAGGATTAATAAATAGAAACATCATTTCATTTTTTTTCCATATAAAGAAAAACAGTCTTTTTATAGACTAAAATATGCCAGCTTGACAATATTTACGATCATTGTTTATTGGACAAGAGGGACCTATAATTCTTGGAATTGCTATTGAGAAGTCAAGTAAAGTGACTCCTTTTATTGGCTAACTAAAAAAACCCTTCTTCAGGGAATTGTTGATTATGGAACTGTTATTAAAAAATACTTAATTCTAAAACTTGTATCAGTTCCCTCTCAGTCACCTTCAAAACACTTCCCTTGAGATGTAATACAATTAATTGTTCAAGTGCTTCTCACTTTCTTATAAACATTTCCTGTACTCATCTTTGGCTACCATGTCTAGCGGTTCCTGCATTTTTTCTTGGATTTCATCCATGGTAGCAAATCCTCTTCTCTTCACAGTCCCAGGTTTAATTTGAGGGATAAAACGTCACAAGGAGTGAGATTTGGTGAATATGTGAAGCAACAACCACATTAATTTTAGTGAAAAACTCTGACAATGTGGTGTGTGCAGGTGTCCTATCAAGGTGCAAAATGCATTTTTGGGATCGTCAATTCACCTTAGCCTTAGAACAAACTCTTTATGAACAAGTCTGTCAGTGTTGAAACCCACAAGCACCATTGTCTCTTGTGTAGCGAAGTCCAAGGAAGTTATGATGCAGCTTCATAATGCACTTGGGAGGCCTCATCTGGAGTACTGTGAGCAGTTTTGGTGTCAGACTACAAAAAGGACATACAAGCACAAGAAAGAGTTCCAAGAGAGAGACTAGGCTGATTCCAGGGATACAGGATATGAGCTATGAGGAACAAATTAAAAGAGCTGAGCCTTTTCAGTTTAAGTAAAAGAAGATTAAGAGGAGACATGATTGAAGTATTTAAAATTATGAAGGGAATTAGTACAGTGCAACAATACTGTGACTTTAATATGAGTTCAACCAGAACACAGGGAAACAGTTGTAACTTGGTAAGGGTAAATACATTTTTGCACAAACATTAGGAGGTTTTTCTTTACACAAAGAACCATAGACACTGTAAGAGATGGCTGGCAGCCCAACTTGGCTGGGACACCCAATAAGTGGAAGAATGGGGAAAGGCAGCCTCTTTAGATCACTGCTTCCCCCAGAGCGCTAGATGGCAGCTCCCCTAAATTGCAGCAGTGCACTTGATTCCCACAGGGCATTATGGGACTTGGAGTTCTTTATCTCAGCCCTGTTGGGTACCGTGGGTGCCTCCAGGGGGTGAAAAATGGAGGAGCACTTCTGGGTTGGTCACTATAAAAGGACTTGCCTGCCTCACAGTGACGAACCAGATTTGGGAGGTGGAGGACAAAGCTTGTGAGAGGATAAGTGAAGACTGAAAGAAATGAAGAGGAAGAAAGGACTGTGTGTTATTTGGTGTTTTGTATTGTGTTATGTAGTGGAAGGCAAAAGAGAAATGCCTCCCCACTTAAATAAAAGGTGTACAATTTGGCAAGACTTGTGTGTCAGCCTGTCTGTGTTGGGGTTTGGGGAGCGGTACAACCCCTGGTGGACCACAACACAAAGAATTATAAATGCATGGAATAAATTACCGAGAAGTGTGGAAAAGAGTTGTACTTTGGGTATCTCCAGATCTCAACCTGGTGATATTTTGGAGGCATAAGGACAGGATTTGAGAGCTTGATGGGATAAATTGGCCTATTCTTGTTAAAATTGTTCCAGTATTTTAAAATGAAGATATTTAACTTGCAATCGAGTATACTTGTTAATCATTGCCATGTTGTCCTTTGTTTCTTTTGTGTGGTCTTCATGTTCTTGCTTGGGATAGTACGTCCTTTGCCATTTCCTCTACAGTTTCAGAGGGAAAGGTGTGACTCTTTGTGGCATCCTGCCAAAGAGGTGTTATAGTTTTCCACATAAGTTTAGTTTTGAAGTTAGGCTTCTTCTTCCAGATTTTGTTCAGGTATTGGTTGTCATGGAATGTACACTTAAAAAACAGCTGGGGTCACCACTACAAAGGTTCTAACCTAATCTAATGGAGATCCTTTATTACGGTAGTCCTGTGGAAGCTCTGCCATGATATAGTGGACTGAGCATTGCAGAAGACTGAAGAAAGCAGACTGGGATCCTTCTTCTTTCATGGAAGGCAGAGGCAATGACTCTCACACTCCTTCATCTCCCCGTTTTTAATTTGTGAGAAATTCTTGTAACTGAAGAAATATGTTAGAGCTTCAGTTTATGAAGGCTAGGATAATTTGCATAACATGCAGTATCTGTAAAACTCATAGTTTACACCAACCAACACAAAGAGAATAGCATAGCTCATCATACACTCTATATTTTTATAAAAATAAAAAGGGGCCAAAATATCCAGATGGGTTAAACTTTATGACAAACATCTTATTTTTGAATAGGAACATCTTATATATAAATACTAAAGTTAATAATAATAAAAGTGAAATGTCACAGAGAACACACAAATAGACACACAGGAAATTTCCCAAATCCGGCATGGAGTTGTAGCGTCAGAGAGGCTAGTGATTTCCAAGGGTCTTGGGTGTAGCTCCAGAGTGTGTCCAAAGCACTTAAGCCACTGAAGAGGGACACCAAGATTAAAGAGAAGGTGCAGCCTATGTTAAATGGATAAAGAGTTCACTTCCAGGTTCAAGTTGAAGCCTGCTTATAAATGGCAGGGTGTGTCTATCAGTAAGGAAGTGGTCAGCTGACATTTTAGAACTGTCTCTTTATTTTCATAAATAGTATTGTTAATTAGATGAAATTCAAAAGTACACATGTCCCCTAATGATAGAACAGCAGAAGGACTTCAGTTCAACAATCTCAATGCAGAAGATTAGAAGGAGATGGAGAAAGAAGACCTGGCCAACTTTCTACTAAAGCAGGTCCATCAACAACAGTTATGTCCGTGCTACTACATTTTAATTTTAAAACTTAAACGAAGATGATCTGCATCCACACTAACATTTTCACATCATTTATGAAAGTATCACTGCCCACACTAAAATTTTGAAAATGCATGTAATGCTCACATTCACCTACATGGGGTACACAGGGAGAATAGACGTCTTACCTACAAACTGGTAGTCCTTGAAGGGATGGTAATGCCGTCGGCAATTGAGTTTACCTCAAAACTGTAGTGATTAATAAATTATTTGCCTGTTCCATATGTATGCAGCATTCAAACTGTACAAAATGTAATTTAAATGCATAAAGGTGAGCAACACAACAAGAGCCATGGAAAGCAATTATTTTATGCCTCTATGTTGAAATGTGTTTCTACCATGAAGGGTAACTATCATAGAGACAGGGAATTAGATAGATAGATAGATAGATAGATAGATAGATAGATAGATAGATAGATAGATAGATAGATAGATAGAAATTAAAATTTTACAGAGATATTGTAATGAGCAGGATTCAATCAGGTATAGGGCACCTAATAAGCACAAACAAATTTTTGCCCACCCTCATCACAGTGTTGATGCTATGTTTTTAGAAGTAAACAGCTTTGGAGAACATTTTCAGAAGTCTCCATTTTAAGGAGTTTAAAACACTGGGGTAGTGTGGACAAAAGGTGAAAACTATGTCTGCATTTTTAAAAGAAAAGATTATTTGTCACTGAAAGCCTGACAAAAAGGGCAAAGCCCACTTTTCCCCACTCAATCCTAAGGGCTAAAAGTTTAATTTAAAATTGAAATCTCTCTATTATAATAAAAAAAATCCTGGGATGAGACAAGACTTTTTAGCCTGGGTCGAGACATGACTTTTTCACAGAGATACTTTCATGTCCTTCGAGATGAGACTATGTGCCAAGAGATTTAAGCATGCCCGGGGCTGGAAATAAAAAGACAAAGTGTAGGTGACAAAGTAGAACGTCGTAAAGAAATCAAAAACGTTGGTGCGATATACACACAGAGCAGGTCAGAGATAATGAAAGTACTGAAATTCGAAAGTAAATATCGCATTAGCGCAAACAAACGGAAATTATTACTCGGTGAAATAATGGAACAGTGAAAAGAGATTGAATATATTGTTCGGATTTAAACTTTAAGTCGGAGACTTATAGATCGTCTAATTCGTGTTACCATCAGGGAAAAGTAGTGTTTCTTCCCAATGAAGAGGCGTATCCGCGAGAATTAAAAGATTTGCTGTTTGGTGAAAGTAAAAACCACATATGCAAGCGGCAGAAACATAAAGTGGCTGGCGCGTAGTGCAGGCTGGGAGGGTTGGCATGCGAAGCGAAGAGGGTGCAAAGCCCCCTAGTGTTCAATTAAATTATTTTGAGAAGAGCTAAATTATTTTACATTCATGTCTGAAAAATGTGACGAAATGTTCTGTTTTTGCATTAGCTGTTATGATTGTTAACAAAAATGAAATACTGTGTCTATAAGCTATTTAAGTCATAGGAGGCTACTGGCCTCTAGTTTCAATGCCAACACCATAACTAATTAAACTCTAATATGGGATTTTATATTTCTATTTCTCTATTTTTGAATTCAGCTCCCTCTACATAAAACTGTTTACAGCATCTTTCTCATTCGGGATATAAATCATAATTCTGACTCTTCAAAAGGCTTGAAAAGGAGCTCATCCAATATTTCTGTTTAAATAGTTTCTGATAAAGAGACAAAGGTGCAAATTCCAACACATGATATTGAAAAAGTGTTAATAAATTGTAATTTTCACTTGTCAGTACTCTTTGTGAATCCTTCATAATTAAGGCAATAACCTCTAATTAGCTAAACCCAAGAGACTGAATACAGGCGTATGTGCAATTATTCATGAAAAAGATGCATTTCACTACACTTATTTGTAATGAAAAACTGATTATATTTTTAGAAATACAGACGAATAAAAAGGCTAATTAAGTGCTAACGTGCTGCCGGAATGTAACCCTGCAAACAACACAGCCTCGTAGAAACAAGTCTGATGCCTCTAGAGTAAGAGATGATTATCAATTATTTAACTATTCTATCATTTAATGGTGATTACTATCAATATTTAGAATGTATTTTTACAAATAATTGTTATCTTTCAAAAATGACAGCAGCACACACTTATTAAACAAAAATAACATGTATGGCCTTATGAAGTCATTTAGTTATTAAGTTAGTTTAAAGTTTTCTCCTTAATTATTATTGCTGCATTGTTGTTAGTTTAGCAAATTATCTTATACAGTAATACTTTACTACAGAAATGTATGTAAAAACTACGGTGGGCTGGCGCCCTGCCCGGGGTTTGTTTCCTGCCTTGCGCCCTGTGTTGGCTGGGATTGGCCCTGGGAGACCCCCGTGACCCTGTAGTTAGGATATAGCGGGTTGGATGATGGATGGATGGATGGATGTATGTATGTAAAAAAATTCTAAATATAGAACTTAAATTTAAGGATTTTTTAAAATGCATTGAAATGAAGCCAATGTTTTCTATAAACCAATGATGTTTTAACACACCCTGTTTGGTCTTAGAAATATTTATAGCTCATACTGTTAGGAGGATTAGCTAACTAAATGAAGCTTAACAGGATTTGTCACATATTTGAGAGCAGGTTTAATTTATCGCGTAATTTTTACTCAATCTGGAAATTCAGCTTTTTATGGAAATGTATTTTCAGTTTCTTACTCACATATTTTGTGATCTGCAAATCCTATTACTGTAGCACGGTATTACCACAACTAATAATTTCCAGTAATCCATTCTACCTACTGAGAACATAATCACTTGGACAAATAAAGGCAGTCTATTCCAGTCCAGCAAGCCTGACTGGTCAGCCAATAGCTAAGTTGTTCCAATATTTCATCCAGATACTTTTTCAACTATTTGACTTGAGCATTTGTTCCAGATTTTCACAATATTGCAGAAGACTGTAAATACTGAGATAAACTGGCAACTTGTGCAAGGCTGGAATCCTGTTGCATTTTTATCAATGCAGAAGCAAATTTGAAGTTTTTGAATGTTAATTTACATTATGTTTTTGGAAGCAAAAAGTTTGAAGTTTGTCACTAATACAGGGTGAGTAAAAATTATGCTAAAATTTGAATGGTGGAAACAATTTATTCACAAAATATATTTCATATGTGCAAGATGATTTACAGGAATGTCTCAACCTGTTTGCCATCATGTTCAACACATGTACCATATGTGGCACATAAATTGTCCACAAAAATTGTATATAAATATATACATAGCAGTACCATTAGTGTTAATATAATTTTGACTCACCCTGTATAGTCAATTTTGACTATAATTAGTGACACAACCATACGCAACTTTTAAGAGAAACTAAAAAATGATGACAATCTTAATCAAGTATAGAAATGCAGATAAACCAACTAAATGATGACTCCCGCATACATTAACTCATATCACTTAGCCGCTATCAGGATGTGTGTTGACATGACAAACATATTAGACCTCAAAAGTGACAATTATGCTGTACAAGACTGTATTTTAGTCCTGCATATTTGCTCTGAATAACTTTTTTGGTTGATACAGGCCCAACAGGTCAGGAATATCTCAGCCAGGCTTCATTCCATCATGCCCATCGAGCTGGAAGCCATTACCCAACCACCGAAGTTTTATATCCAGTTTTCATATGGTGTTGCTTGTTCATATATAAAACAAGTTTTTGCCAACATCAAAAGGCAATTTGCATCAGTGTCTGGTTCTTTCAATTGACTACATTCAAATTGCAGTAAGGACACCTAGCGAGAATCAAGCTGCTTTTGTTAACTGTAAGCAGTTACATTTCATTAGCGCACAAGTCTGTGATGCCAAGATGAGACAGACAAATGTTTTGGCTCAGAGTTCTGGGTCAACCAATGATACATTTATTTTGAGGCAAAGTGGCTTTGGCAGAAGTGGATTGTGCTGTACATGTTGGCTAGCTTCTTGGTAAGATAACAGTTTTTCACATGGCTTCTATTAACCATTGTAACAGCAATCATGTCTTTACATGTGCCAGCTAATAGTGGCCACCAGGATCAACATACATTTAATCATTAATTTTCATTAAAAAGACGCAGAGTCAATGTGGCCAATTAAGAAATCACCTGTTCACCAGTTTGTAACTTTGCATTGAATGATGCCACCAGATTCTTACATGCAGTATGCCTTCGGAGTATCATGGAGATATCTGTGCAGATGTTCTCCAAGTCTGATATGAGATCTCTCACAGTATTATATACAGTTTGTGCTCTACTGTGAAGACTGTTCTGCTACAAGACACTCCTTACAAATTTTGTCCCTTGTCTGAGTAGGTATTCTATATGCTTTGGTTACTGTTTGATTAATTTGGTTATTAGCAAAGGCTGGGCACATAATTGAATGACAAGTATGACCTCTTTTGTATTATCTAAATAGTTGGGAAATGAGTTATAGCAAAAACAGGTTAACAGACCCGCACAGGCTCCAGGGTGTCACATGCACATACTATATTTACACTCAATGAACATCACATATAAAAATAACATAAGCTGGGGGTGGACTCCCTTAGAGATTTCATGTGTACAGAATAATGCTAGCATTACTTTTTTTTGCCTATGCCAAAGCCCCTTGGCAATCAGGGCTCCACGGTGCATACCAGTGTGGTGACCCTGATCGCAGATCTGCCTGTATTTTAGAAAGATATAATTATGCTTGGGATATGATTATACTAGCTTGTACCTTTCATTGTCATTACTTTATATAAAGGGATTTCAGGACCTTTTCATATGTTTCAAGTGAATGACGTCTGCAATAACAACAGCTGATCAAATATAGCTTAATGATTGTAATTACCTTTGACAAGTTTACCTGAGGATGTAGTTTTTCCCTGTGCTCTGTCCCTTAAAATCAGGAGGAATGTGAAGACGCACATTGTTAATTTAGAAACGGTGAGACATTAATTGCCGGCATACTGACGTTATCTGGCAATCATGTTTTAGCTAAGGTTTCTCCTCCATCTTTATTTGATGTCCTTTTTTTATTTTTGATGGTTTTGTTTACATTAACATTGCTTGTGTTGATTATTTGTATTCTTTGTTTTTCATTTTGTCCATGTATCAATGCCTTGGTTATTTCCCATGTGTTTTGTGGGTGATCCCTCAAGAGGCCAGGCCACCTGCCGATCACTGCCATTAACTATCCTCCACCTTATTAATCCGGAGGGTCTCCCATTTTTCCTGGTGGTTAATTTCGAATTTGCTTGGGAGTTTGGTGAGTCTGTCTTTGTATTGTTTGATACCTAGTGATTATTTGGATTTCTGACCTTATTGCTCTGTTTTGACCATTCTTTAATTATCTGTATTGGGACTTTGTTTGCTTTTGGAATTGACTTTGCATTCATTGTATGCTTTTTGTACTTTTCGGTTGCCTCACAGTAATATTGAGAGAGAATTTTTGTTAAAATAAACCTTATTTATTTTTATAAAGTTTCTGTGTTTGCCTATTTATCTAGCTGAGATTTGGTGGTATAGCCCCCTCTAGTGAGCATTTTTGGAAGTGCATTTTTGTACTTCATGCTGTGGGACTCCCTGTCGTAACACAATCAGACAGCCAACTGTGCAAACCAAAGACAAATATAAAGCTAAAACAATACTAGCTGTGGATTAATTAAACTTGGGATTGATTACCTTCCATTGTTCACAGAGACAAAATTTAGAACCTAAGGGTCATCGACTCCCAATTATATACTACGTATTCTGGTCTTGATCCACTGTTAATATGGTACATTCTCAGGTACACTGCAACTGACTCTTGGTGTCTTGTAAATCACTTATAGTACCTGTCCCATAATTTATTTCCCAAGTTTTCTAATACTATATTTACCTTGGATCACGTTTTTGGTATAACTTTAGTATACGTTCTGACAAAAACACATCTCTTACTCCTTTACTATATATAACAATACCTCAGCAAAGGATTCTTTTGGTGTTAATTATGCTGATAAAGCATCCGTAACGTGGTTATTTATCTCTGTGCAGTGTGGCATTTTAAGTGTCTGTGATATGCTGGTAAAATTACTAACAAATATGAAAGATTCACAGGTCTTATACTGAAGTATGAAATATCAAGAGAAATATATCTGATATACATGTAAATATTAGTGCTGGGCAGCATTTAAAATTAATCATGATTAATTGCTTGATTGTCTGTGGTTAATCGTGGTTAATCGCTGACCATCACAACAATCACATTTTTGGCCTGCGCCACCTCCACCTACTCAAAGCTTCATGATGCTCCAACAATGATGGATGGACTAAAAGGCAGAATTCTACGTGACCATCATCATCAAGCCTTTTCGTGAGAACCCTAAATCCAAAGAGGACTGTTTCATTTATGTTAGGTAGAATGCCCTATCTAGTTTGTTACAGAAAAACAAGTTACCCTCAGAGTCCAGCGCCACGATCACAACATTATAACAGGCACCTTCCGTGCAACAGGAAGTTAACATTTCTAAATCTGTTTTCTTTTTTATCTGAACAGATACCAGCAGAAACATTTTCTTTTATTAGGGAGCAGCATAAACAGTCTATGTTCAGTAGCAACTCTTTGAGGGTTAATATTTTTTCCAAAAAACACTGAAAAGCGCACAACGCAGTGGTTTCACACATAAATCAACATAAAAAGTCTGTTGCTGCCTGTTATGCCTGCTGTCGGTGCCTGTTTGCAGTTTGTGGCAGCAATGGCTGCGCGGGGGGATGCTCAACGGCCTGCAGTAAAGCACGGTGGGCTGGCTGCCTGGCTGTCTTTGTGAGACTGGTGTGCAGAGTGGCAGTTGCAGTGAAACTCAACATCGTTTGTACCTCCTGTCTGTGTCTGTCCTCCCAGGTGAATGCTGCCATAGTTGCATCAGCTATACAAACGTGTTCAGCACCACAATCAGCTGGGGACTGATCAGCTGATGCCGGTACCTCACTTTCATTTTTGGTCTACATCTGCAGATCACTTGCATCAAAATCGGAGTCCAATAAATCAGAGTCTAATTCAGCGATAATGTGAAAAAAGCCATCTACAGATTATTTTGCTTTGAGCATTCACTTTTGGTTTCTCTCCACATGCCATTTTAGAAGCTGTTTACTCTTTCCTACTCATGCACATACAGGGAATCGAGGTCAAATCAACAAAGCTAACTTTCCTTCTAGCAAAAGTGTATCGAAAAGCGCGGTAACAAGAAGATCACTGATCTCTATCGATCGCTAGCTAGACTGAGGCTTTCAAAATAATAATAATAATAACAAAAATTTGCGATAAAATAATTCTCGGTGTTAATTAATATGTTAACACGATAATAACATGTTAACTTGCGCAGCCCTAATAAATATATATAAGTGATATTATTTTAGCAGGCCACATTGCACACTTACCTTACTGATGCTTTATTAGTGAGATTATCACCTCTATACATGTCTTGTTCCATAATGGCATGCGAGTAATGGATGCATTTTTGCAGTACCAAAACTAAAGTTTTATTAAGTTTTTTTTTTTTTTTAATTAATATACTGTATATATTTTTCCTATGTGAATGTATGGTCCTTGCCGTCTATCAACTCTGCATCAAGGATTTCAGGGTTTGCTGTTCATTTATTACTAGATGCATATAGTTATCACAATTACCACTTTAATACCATACATTGTGGGGTTTTCTGTTATGTGTTGGTAATTGTGAATGGGTGTTTATGCTGATGTTTAGCCCAGAAATACAAGACAATGATTACAATTATATAAAGGTAATAAGATTCCAAACATAGGAATGTCCAAACAACAACTTTATATGCAAAAAACTCACCTTTTCTTCATCACTCACTATGCTGTATAAATTCCAAAAATGGTAGCAAAGAACTCTTCTCACCAAAGTATAAGCACCCCTAGAAATGAAATCAATAACACCCTACATTTGTGTGTCCTTGAGCTGCTGTAATCAAATTCGGGATCTGTGTATCCTTCATTAATTTGTTCACAGCTCACTTTTCAAGGTGTCCTCATTAACACGTAGCTACTTTGGCAGTAATGCTATGTTGTGCTATCAACACAAAAATACAGATGCTACAAAATTCCAAATATACACATCTACATAAAGCCTAGTCTAAAGCAAGAGCTTTTCAAGGTGGAACTGAGGAACACAAACATTTCTGGGTGAACTTCATGTTTTTAGGATTGAAAAACATCTAAAGGAATTGCAAGTGAGCAGGCTAACACTACTGTTGCAAGTAACATATGATCAGTCAGGCCCATATGGTCTGCTTCCACTTGGCATCTGGTAATGCCATTGTTGAGGGGCAGAAAATCTTCAGCTCACTGATTCTCAATATTGAAAGCTCAGTTATGGAATATTCTTCCCATCTTGGCTAGAATCCATGTTGTTTTTCAAAAAGTGATAACCCTCTTTTTCATACTTTATTTACCCCTGAAGCCTCTAATATGAGCTGTCCATGATTATGTTTCTCTACTACAATCTATTATTGTATATGGAATGATTTATTGTAAGAGATTTTTAGTTAGTAACTTCATTTTTTAATTTACTTTTTTTCACACATCATGTAACACACTTATTTAACTTGTGCTGAAGTATAATAGTGTTCAGTCTTTAGTTGGCACTTATCTGATTGATCATGCACTACTGAGCTGATCTGAAGAAAAATACTGCTTCACTTTCCACTTACAAGCTTTAGTGAAAGTGGCAGTGCGTAAACTCTGGACTATACAGGCCATGTCACTGTATTCCCAGGATCTCCAGTTCCTCCTTTGAAAATCCCAGACATTTTCAACGGAATACTCAACCCAAAAATATTTTTATACCTTACCCCATGTAGTTTTAGTGAGAATAATTTTTAATCTCAAGTGTCCCTGCAGAGAATGAGAGAAATAGTTTATGATATAATGGAGAGTAATGATGACCCATTCTGTCCAATAACAAACAATGTGAAAAATATCCATGGCAAAAAGAAAAATAATCTCACATTACTCATGTAGCATAATCTACATGTCTGTTAACCAGTCGATTCTTCAAAGCATACAAAACACATGCATTTTTTGCATCTTATTAATGCTTAAAGAATACTTATAAGGCACTTACCAATGAACGATGTGGAAAAGTGGAATTAAAAGCACAAAATTATAGTAATACTTCCTTCCTGTTTACGTTCTATTCTGATTTTTCTGGAAATAAGTATTAATAATACTTTATCAAAAAATTAATGTGTGTTGCACACTTTGAGTATTCATCTGGATAAGGGACACATGGATTATGTGACACAAGCAACGTGAGAATTTTTTTCTTTTTACCATTGACGTTTTCCATGTCACCGAATTCAGTGAGTGGTAATCACATCACAATAAATTCTAGAGCAAGTGGCAGTCTTTCCCAAATGTCATTTCAACTACTCCATTTCCGAGGTGTATGTTTCCTGCCCTGGGTAATTCTTTGGAATTAGCTGATGTCTCTGCAATATATGACTCCAGAATCACCAAGCTTTATGTGTGCTTAAGACTTGACTAGCCGTGTTGTATTACATTGATAACTTTATGACACAAAACTCTTTAAAACAAGAGATCTGTGCACATACATTTTATCAATAATCTCATAAGAAATGTTCTTTTCAAAGTAAGCAGGAGCATTTTCCCAGTTATTATTGCAAGTGAAGCTGCACTGGGGCCTTCCAGTTAATTTAATTACTGAGAGCTGTATTTCATTTTTTTCATTTACAGAATGTGTGAAAGAAGCACTGAGCTGAAAAGCATGTTATGTATTCAGCAAAAATAAAACCAGTTTCATTTAGTAGCTTTATTTCCTTCAGTAATTATCAGTAAAAGGAAAAGGAAACAGTTCAGGACGATTGCCAAATTTGCATAGGCTCATTATCTATCTGTAATTGATGTTATGGGACTTAAGTGAATAATCAGGATTCTCGCAATATTCCAGTCCCAAAAATGAAGCTATTTCTTAAATTGTATTCTAACAGTATAGCTTCTTCAGGAAAGGCTGAGTCTGATGATCCTCCTATCTGATTTTGGAACTCAGCTTTAATCATACGTATGCATAATTTTCCCTTCATTTACCCATTTTCTAGCCTTCTTATATGACATTGTGGGAAGTTGGTGCATATCCCAGCAACACTAGGTGCAAGAGTCGGACAGGGCAGCATTCATAATTATTGTTTTATGTGTTTTCCAGAAAAAACCTATTACTGAATATATCGTTAGTCGCTTCATTTTTAAAGAAAATACTCCAAGATATAAACACACCATATTGCTTTCCTTCAAAATACAATTTTATAGTAGCTGTTTCCTGTCTCATCAAACCCTCTAACTTCTTCAGGAGGAAAAGGATTCAGTGCCTAGAGATCAGTGCCACAAACATCATGGCTTACTAACCTGTATCCTACTAGGAAAATAAATCCTTCAATTTCACTCAGTCTCCAGCTGAATTAGTGTCAGATTATATGTCATTCTCTGTAGTATCTGTTTTTTGAGTCTCCTTTCACTCCAAAACATCATGGCATAATTATGGAGAATAACCTGCTGTTTTTATTCCTGCAAAGACACTGGTGTCTCAGAAGTTCAAAAATAAAAATACAAAAACATCTGGTAGAATCAACTCATTAACTTCTGTATGTCATAATTTCATAGCAGGTGTGAGTACAGGTCCAAACACTATCAGACAAACACCACTTCTTTCTAAAACACACGTTTATTACACTAAATAAAGTCCCACACAACACAGTGCTCCCAGCACCAATCACCCTCCTCACGGGCCTTTCTCTTAATGTCTGTGAGCCGCCTCTTTTCCTCTTGTCCCGGGAGCTTCATCCTGGTCCCACTCCCGACTCTAGCTGCCCGACTATAGGAAGACAGCCCCTTTTATAGTCACCCGGACGTGCTCCAGGTGCTTGATAACGTTCTTCTGGCGCCACTTCCTGGTGTGGCAGAAGCACTCTGGGTGTCACTGGGTGGATCTTCCCCCACCTTCCCAGGTGTGGCGGAAGTGCAAAATTCCCGGGCTTTAGGAGACTTGGGGCGCCCCCTGGCGGAAGCCATGGGCCCCATGAGTTTGTGCCTCCTTGCTCCATTCCCGTGGTCCTCTACTTATCCAGGGCGGTTGCCCCCTCGCGGCCTGGGGGACGTACTGACTACCTCCCCGTCCTTCCAAGCATCCCAGCTGGGTCTGGCCCCCAGTCTCTTGTGACACTGCCCCATCGCCAGCGAAGACCTGTTGGGCGCAGTGGCCCGTCCCGCAGGGGCAGGTCTCCCACGAAGTGGGTCTACATCACGCTCGTCCAGGGCCCGGTCCTGCAAAACATAAAGCAGACATAGGGGCAGAGATGTTGCCTTGACGCCACTGCCTGGCATCCTCCTCCAAGCCAAAGGGCCAGTGCTCCACCCTTCGGCCAGCACACTGGAAGGTGAAACCTCGGCACCCGCTCCGCGACCTCCGTGCCGCCTTCCTCGGGTTGTCCAAAGGGACCGCTCACACTCACGTCTTCCCTGCTGACCTCGGGGTGTCCCACTGCCACGGCAGAGGGCTGCCCATCACCGTACGTGAGCTCAGGGCTCACGTCTCACTTTGTGGGAAGAGCCGGCTTTACTCCTCCGGTTCCTCCTTTTGCTCTGGGGCGCCCTGACGGTTTGAGTCTCCCTACGGGAAAGGAAGAGACCCCTAGTCTGCACCCCTGTGGAGCGAAGGGAAACTGACGCTGGCCTTGGGAGTAGGGCACTAGGACCCACGGCACTCATCAGCCGGCGTCTCAGCTTCACTCCCACCATGCGATCAGCCCTCCGCATTGCATCCACTATCGGAGCCCCCACTACTTGAATCCATTCAGATACATCTCGGTTCTTTTCGCTGGGGTCTCCATTTATTTTTATAGTACCAGCTTCACTTACCCGTTCCGCCACAATCCTCTGGTCAGAGAATCCAGTGCCGCACCACTCCGCCCACTCTCATAGCGTCTTCCATGTGCGGGCCACTTCCACGCGACGTGTGTGTGTGGTGGTCTGAGGTGCCGGACCATTCACAAAATATTTGTTTTTAGGGGTTCCCACCTTGGAACAGGTGGAAGGCCCCACGTTGGGTGCCATTGTGAGCACGGGTCCGAACATCATCAGACAAACACCACTTCTTTTTAAAACACATGTTTATTACACTAAATAAAGTCCCACACAACACAGTGCTCCCAGCACCAATCACCCTGCTCATGGGCCTTTCTCTTAATGTCCGTGGGCCGCCTCTCTTCCTCCTGTCCCGGGAGCTTAGCCCTCGTCCCGCTCCCGACTCTAGCTTCCTGACTGTAGGAAGGCAGCCCCTTTTATAGTCACCCGGACGTGCTCCAGGTGCTTGATAACGTTCTTCCGGCGGGACTGGTGTGGCGGAAGTGCCGCATGAGCACCCAGAAGCACTCCGTGCTGTTTAGTTTTTTTTAAAAGCTTTTAATTCTGATGCTTTCATCAATTTTAATACAGACTATTCAACAAAAGAATAACAAGAAAAAAAAAAGAATATTTTATTTAAGATCAAAATTTAGTATTTAAATATTGGATTTTTTTTTTTCTTAGTCTGATTCCATTTTTTATAAAATTGAAAACTGTTTATGCTCTTACCTTTATTTGTAAATGAAGTCCATGCGTCTATCCTTCTCTATGAAAATCTCTGTCACTTTCTTGTAAAAGTCCTCCTTATTTTCCTTCAGTTTTAAAAATCTTAATCTTCCATCTTGGCAGTCAGTCGGAACAAAAAAATAAAAATAAACTGACCTCTGCAGTGCACTTGACTTCCTAATATCACTAACTTATTGGCGCCGGGAGCCTCTGCGTAGAAGAATAGCAGCAGCGAGCACCTGTTGGGCTCATGTCCGCTCCCTTCAGGGCGCCACGGTACTGTCTGCCTCACCTTGTGCCTTTTCACTGCAGTTTTATGTCTGATCAGCAAGACTAAATATGTCACACACATTCAATTAAATATAATAAATGTGTATAATAAACATGTCTGCAAACATTACATTGGCGACACCAGAGAGGCAGCAACAGGCATGCGCCAACTGCATGCATCGCCCTAGTGTGTGAGGGAGAGCGCAGTCTGAGGTGAGGCTCTGTTCGTCGCTGCCACACCTCATGTTTCTTTTATGTTATCAATATTAGTTTTTTTAACTTTTCATGATGACAGGTGAGGCTCTGTCTCCCCTGAGTGCATGTCCCTGCTGCACATTCATTTTCCAGTGTCCAAAACGGTGGTCTCTTTTTCAGGGATACTTGAAAATGAAACCTACCACAGACACTTAGGGAGCTATGTGATATGAAATTAGATATTTTCCACTCTGTATTACTAACTTGTTAATTCTGAATTGCAATAGGTTAGGTGGAAAACTGAAGGCTGCTTGGATTTCTGTCTATTCAGCTGTACTCAGAAGTGAAGCTGAGTTAGCAGGCATTTTTCTTTCCTTCTGGTAAATTCTTCTGTTTTTGTTTCTAGGGCACTCTAGTTCATCTACATTAAAAATGCAGTTACTGGTGGTGGCATGTAATAACGATAATCCATCCGTCCATTAATGTGTAGTGGTCCAGAGCCGCTAAGATTCTCAGCGTCGTAGAAATGGTGATTTGTTTATTTGTTTGGTGGGGATCCCATGAACGCACCCAGCCTTGGCCCGATGCACACCACTCACACACAGAGACATGAATTAACAGTAGCTAAAATAATAATGTTGTATATTAAATTAAACAAAAACATATACAACAAATAAACCAATAACCCTGCCTACTCCCCTACAGTGATAAGATGAAAACAAATACATCATGATAAACACTTAACAGTAAACACTAACAACCAAATACATAAAAGTCCAAAAGTTGCGGAAACAGATATTGTGCAATGAAGGAACAAAATGACGATCCTGTGAACAGTTTGCTGTAAGAAATGCATAAACAGTTCTACCAGTATTCCTGATGCAGTGAGGGGTGGTGAGATTTGGGAGCACTCCCTCCAATGATGGCGATGGTAAATCCGACACACTATTCACACAACAGGTAGACACAAGAAAGTCCATACATCCATACAGGCGGTGATCCAGGAAAAAGAGACAGTCCAAGGCAGATGATGCAAATGGCAAAAACAAACGGATGAACACAGAAACAAAACAACTGACTTCTTATCTCCCTTTATTGTCTGTTCTTTTAAAGTTCTTGCTGGCCCCTCTTGTCCCCAGTAGCCCCTGTGCCCCATGCAGTCGTCCAATCAGGACAATACCCTCTAGACAGCTGGGAAATAGAGTCCTATAGTTTGTAGCGCTGCTAAAATGTATTCATTTTCTGAACTTGTCTTTTATTATTATTATCAGCTCATTTACGACTTGAATCTACCACATTAGCATTAAATGCAAGATAGGAACCAACAACAGGCAAGATGCACAAATACTCATGTAAACACTCAATAACAATGGATCAATTTAAAGCTAATAATTACCAAAACTTGTACATCTTGAAGATGAAGCTAGGATACCCACATAAAATCAAATGAAAAATCCAAAGCAGGTTTGTAAAAGCCCAAAAAGAATCAAAGGACTGTATTCTAAAAAAAAGTGTGAACTTTCCAATAGACAAGGACCACACGCTTTTAGTGGATGAACTTAATGGCTTTGTTACAGAAACCAATGACTTTATCATGCAGAAGTAAGGGTGATGCTGTGTAAAAATACCAGAAATACTGCTGGGATGGAGGTCAGTGTAATTGAAGTGGAGAATAGGGCTGTGGGGCCAAACAGCCTATCATGTCAGCTCCTAAAGTCCTGTTTTAAGCAGCTCTCCACAATTTTTCATTTGCTTTTTAACTGGTCCCTGACCTGTGGTGTTATACCTGAGCTGTACAAACTGTCAGTCATTTCCCCAGTTCCTAACATCTCCAGGCCAAGCAGTCTGAATGACTACAGACCTATAACACTCACCTCCATTCCAATAAAATATACATTTTAATGACAAAGACAAAGTCATTTCTAGATAACCACCAGTTTGTTTACTGTGTAAACAGAAGTGAAGAAGATGCTCTGTCACACACACGTGTTTAGGAGACAACTAAAAGGCTTGAATGAATGTAATTCCATGCTGGGCCAGGGGGTGGCGAAGTGTACTAATTCTCTCCCTCAATCCTTTGAAGACCATTCCTGGGAATTCCTGCCTGTTTCTGGGGCAGCCAGCGACGTCACTTCTGGTTCTGGACATGATGACATCACTTCCCTTACTGGCCTATAAAACCACCATCTTGCCTTCAGTATATCATTTCTGCATTGGACTCAGTTGTGTGAACATGTTTGTTCGTGATAAGCATTTTTCCAGCCAGAAAATATTATACGGGTAGCTGCCCCAAACCTTTGCAATGTCTTTGTGTCGTTCTTGTGACAGCTCTATTGGTTACTTTACATCAAATCTGCACTTGTCAGAGCACTGTTTCTGGATTTTTCTTTAGCATTCCACCCAGCCTCACATTCTGATTGAGAAATCGAACATTATGAATGTTAGCCCATTTATTACATTATGGATTCAGGTCATTCTGTAAAATCATTCACAGATGGTCAAAATACAGGACACTTTATCAAAAGTCATTCATTCAAACACAGGAAGTCCGTAGGGATGTGTCTTATGTCTCCTTTACTTTTTACTCTATACACAAGTGACCTGAGACTGACAATAACCTCTGCTCTATTATGAAACATGTTGATGACACCATGTTGATAGGAGTAATAGCTGCAGAAGATAAAAGCCATTACTTAAATCAATTGGACTGTTTGGTAAAGTGGAGCAATAAGAATGATCTTACTTTGACTCTTTCAGGGTGGATGTCAAAAGGAGGGTTTGACGGTGATAATCAACTTTAAACGGTGACAAAACCCAGCTTTATGTTTTAGCTGGATTCTCTTTGCTAGAAGGAAAGTTAGCTTCATTGGTTTGACCGAGATTTCCTGCGCTTGCGTAAGTAGCAGGAAGCAAACAACAGCAAAAATGGCATTGACATCTGGTGAGAGATCAAAGCGAATGTGCAAAGTAAAATACTCCGTGAACGACGTTTTGCCTATTATCTCTGAATTGGACTATGACTTGTCCGACTCCGATTTTGATACAAGCGATTGAAAACGAATGTGAGGTACCAGCATCAGCTGATCATGGTTCTGAACAAGTTCATGTAGCTGACACGCCTACGACAACGTTCACCTGGGAGGACCGCCACTTACAATGACAAGAGGTACAAACCAGATTGCAATGCACTGCTGCTCCCCGCCACGTGAAGACAGCCTGGCAGCAAAAGACTTTTTATGTTGATTTCTGTGTGAAACCACTGCTTCTTGTGCTTTTAAGAAAACTGTGTTTTTTGGAAAAAAATATTCAGCCTCCTGAAAGAGTTAAATGTCAAAAAGACCAAAATTATATTTCACTTTAAGAGACAGAAATTTGCATGTTTACCCATTATTGTTCTGTGGGAAGAAGGCGGAAATAATGGTGGAATATAATTAGATAGATGATAATCTTAATTGGAATACAAATACAAAAATATTCTCTAAATACAGTCAGTTATTTCCCCTCTACAAACTCTGATTATTTAAAGTGGACAAGGAGCTAATGTTGTCCTTTTATTGCTATGTGTTTCATTCTGTTATCATTTTTGGCTTCAGTTCCTGGTTTAGTAGTCAAACCAAAATAAAAAAAAAAAACACTTCATCAGATTACCAAATGTGCAGCTGAAGTGATCGGGGCTGAAGTAGACAATCTGGTAAGTGTGTGTCAGTGGGCACTGTTAAAAAAAAATGGAAATCATCTCAACGGATGACACGCACCCACTACACACAGAACTTAACTGCAGAAAATCAGAGAGCATATTTGATTTGAAAAGTCACACAAATCGCTTGAGAAATTCCTTTCTCCCCAGTGCCATGTCTTTTTAAATAAGGAATCTCAGAAGTACCAATTAAAAAAAATTCAACTTTTTTTTTCTTAGGTATCATGTATCCATTTAGGTAAAATGTACTATTAAAATGATACAAGGAAGTTTTAACAAAAAAATGTTGTTTTTCTTAAATGATTTCAACTGTTTTTAGAACTCCTGTGTAAGTTTCTAACCTGTCTTGTCTCTCTTTGTTTGTTTTACTTCTTTCTGTTATTGGATGCAACTGAGAATGCAAATTTCAAGTTTTCTTATGCAAACTAAATAAAAAACTTTGAACTTTGGACATGGGGAGCCTAAGAAAACTATGCAGTGACTGATATTGATGGTTTAACTAGGTAGTGCAACATTTAGCAAGTAAAACTAATGTTTTGAGATATCACAAAATGAATCGCAGATATCTTAAAATGCAGTTTATTTTTTAAAGAATCTGAAACTCATTTCCAGATATCTCAAAATAGTTCACTTTATATTGTGGACCAACCCTGACACAGACAGGCTGAGACATAAGGCTTGCTTGACAACACATCTTTATTTAAGTTGGGAAGCATTTTCCTTTTGCTCCCCACTTCACAGCACAATACAAAGCAAAAAATATTATAAGACACAATCCCTTTCTTTCTTTCTTTCTTTCTTTCTTTCTTTCTTTCTTTCTTTCTT
>JANRMT010062841.1:25822207-25869452 GCA_026402145.1 Polypterus bichir lapradei | reverse complement strand
CTTTCTTTCTTTCTTTCTTTCTTTCTTTCTTTCTTTCTTTCTTTCTTTCTTTCTCCACTCCTCCTCAGTCAAAGCTTTGTCCACCTCCTCCTGACTCTGGCTCTCCGACAAGTGGTGAGGCGGCTCCTTTTATAGTGCACCCGGAAGTGTTTTCAGGTGTTTCTTGACCTTCTTCCAGCTGCACTTCTGGGTGTGGCGGAAGTGGTGCCACAAAGGGCTCAGCTGTACCTGCAGCAGCCCCTGGCGGCACCCATTCAATTCCAAGGATGCCCTGTGGGGATCCATGGTGCTGTGGCAACCCAGAGAGGGGCTGCCCTCTAATGTCTCGGGGAAGATAATATCCCACATATGGTCTCTCCCTTGGTCCTTCCACCCAGCTGGTGTCCTAACTGGGTAATGGCCCTGGCCATCCGTCGCAATATTTAAATAATTTCTAGAGTACATTTTGAGATACTGTATCTGAAGATGTTTTTTGGAGCAAAATTGTTTTCCCACAGTCAGCAGTGGCACATTTCTTCTTTGCCATCTGGCCTATTCATATGTTACCACCACACAGCTGCAAAAAATATGTGA
Organism: Polypterus bichir lapradei; assembly: GCA_026402145.1. NCBI lineage: Eukaryota > Metazoa > Chordata > Cladistia > Polypteriformes > Polypteridae > Polypterus > Polypterus bichir. The sequence goes on along the minus strand of JANRMT010062841.1, from coordinate 25,868,879 downwards.
AGAACGTCTCATACCTCAAGATTCGGTATAACTTCATTGGGGTATCACTGTCATAATAACAGGCTGTTATACGTCCAATTTCACAACTTTTCTGGCTATTTCAAATAAGGATTTCATTTCTGTGGTTTATTTATTTTGATACAGTAAGCTTAGTTTGACTGCGTTGAGGCTGGTGCCCTGCCCGGGGTTTGTTTCCTGCCTTGCGCCCTGTGTTGGCTGGGATTGGCTCCAGCAGACCCCCGTGACCCTGTAGTTAGGATATAGTAGTTTGGATAATGGACGGATGGAAGTTTAGTTTGAATCGTATCTTGTTTACTTTGTGTAGGCAAAGAAACTTTTGAAAGTGTCACGTAACCAAGATCCTCTTGTTGCTAACAGTATGTAAGTGGCACTACCTAAACACAATATTTACAGCCTGCTGTAGCCTGCGGCCGGAACCCTAGCCCGGCCAGGACGCCTTCACACTGGAGGGACTGGGGGAGCAGCATGGCCTGAGCATTACCTCGCCCGGGACTCTAGATGGCAAACCTCCCGGGTTGCAGCGATGCCTTCAACTCCTGCAGAGCTTCATGGGAGTTGGAGTTTGGTGCAGCCCAGTTGGGATTTGCAGGCCCCGCTAGGGGGTGCTGCAGCAGAAGCTGCTGAGCCCTTATAAGCAGTTCTTCCACCACACCCGGAAGTGCTGCCGGAAATGAGTCATCAAGCACCTGGAGCACTTCTGGGTGCCTTATAAAAGGAGCCAGCAGCCACTACTCAGAAAGCCAGAGTCGGGTGGAGGAGGACAAAGCTTGACTGGAGTAGTGGAAAGGAGAACAGAAAGAGAAACCGAAAAGAAAGTATTGTGTTTGTGCTGTGCTTTGGACTGAGTTGTGCCTGTGGGAAACGAGGAAGGCATTTCCCATGAGGTAAAAAGGAAAAATAAAATGTTTGTGCCTTGAACTTGTGTCCCATGCTTGTCTGTGTCAGGTTCAGGTGGCAGTGCCTGCCAGGGTGGTCCACACTGCATTATACAATGAACAACATCTCTTTGTTGCCACATTACTTTTTCATGTAGGCCGTAGTTCTAGGATTGTATTTCTGGTTTTGACTTCATTTTGAACCTAACTTACAGGTAATGAATGCCTTTACTTCTTTATGATTTTGGTTGCAGATTTCAAACTCTGACTCCTAGCTTTGATCTTTGGTTTGTTTGACAATATCTGTTTTTTGTTAACTGTTGCCGGGTGTATGTATTTCCAAAATAATCCTTAAACACGTTCTGTCTGTCATGCAAGTTTTTTTTCTCATTGTGCAGACTGGCATCTCATCTTACTAGCTCTTGTGCCTTGTTGCCACCTTTTACCAACTGGAATATAAAGAAAAAAGAAAGCAAATATCCTTCTTGAAAGTTTCTGATCATTTCCCTTGATGCTGGCTACCCTTTTCAATAGACATATGCACTGTTCAACAGAATAAGACTGTACTTGGATGCAAAGTTTACAAATACTGGTATGTAAACAGCTTCAGTTCTATAAGTTTTAGTTAGTGTTGTATACTTTGAACCAGACATTAAGGATTGATAAAACAACAATAAAACAGTGAAAGCAGTTCAAACCTAACTAAATGTACACTTCTTGTGCTGCCTTTTTTATAAACCTATAAGTTACTTTCTCAAAATTAGGATAAAAAATAACAACTGCTTCCTTTCACTCCTGCCTCTGCTGAACGGAATTTAGCTGTGGGCACCCTTCGTTCAACACAAGGCTTATCTCGTAAGAACTCTGGTAACCTTTGATGAACCCTGAACATGAAAGGTAATTTGCACCCTTCTAATTGTTTCATTCATAACCCACTCAACACTGCTGCCGCCTAATCATCTCCATAAGTGCACCCAGCTGCACTCTTGTTCTGCTGAACAATGCACACTTCACTTCAAAAGAGTAATTTACAAAATTATTAATAAAAAACAACACTTGAATGCAGAGAAACTGTTTACAGCTGAGCTTCTGTTTCTTTCTGAAAAGTGATTAGTCAGAGTCAGATTTGTATTTCAGCCAAGGAAACTTAGATAACATGCTAATCAATTGGCTGCAGTTTAAAATTACAATACATCTTTATAACATAAGAATATGTCAGTTTTTTTTTTTTGCCTGTCACTTACTTTGACAGACTTTTTAACTTCAGTGTAGTCTTTAAACATAAGCATTTTGTTTAGTTTAATTCCTAAAGTTCACATTGAAAATTTTTTACTTTTAGGGCACTAATGTTTAAAATGGAGACCCTGTCCATAAACTTTTATCACTTCAATTCATATTGTCTTTACATAATTTATATCATTTTAATTTTTTTTTCTGTTGAGCATCTCAGTGTTTCTCCAACTTTTTTTGAAGATCTTGCTGTTAGTCACATTGATAAGGATGAGACTGGGTCATGAAAATATCTGAAGCTACACATCAGGCTGCAACAGCTGGCAGAAGCTTGAAGACAGCTATGCAATCCATTAACACTAGAATCCCTGAAGCCTACGAAAAATGTTGTAATCCCGGGTCACCTTAAATTCCTTCGCACCTCTCCATCAGTGTGTTTGTTTTGCAAATGTGTCAATCAGCACAAGCGCAAGCAGCCTGCTATCCTGTCCCGTTGAAGTTCTTCCAGCTCAAGTCTGTTTATCTGGGTGTGAGGTGCCTGGAGTTGCATAGTGTAAATAATATATCGTTATTTGGAATACATGCACTTCATGTGTGTCCTGTGTCTACAACGATCTGTGTAAATGTAGGATGACAGGAAATGTGAGGCAAGAAATGTTGAACACATAACTAAAACAGAATTTTTGTTCATACTATAGTAAAAATTAATAAAATGTTGACGTGAAATGTATAATGTGTGAAGACTGAAGTTCAAATATCAAATACTTTCACAAAAGGTATAACAAAAGAAGTGTGCCTTTATTCAAGAATATAATTGAAGAAAAAGAAATTATTCAATTTACATGTTGCTCTCAATATATAAAAACCAAAACCAGTTTATCAATTGCATGGGTGGGTTGGAGGTACTGCTGCCTCTAAATCAAAAGGTTGCAGGTTCAAGCCCGGGTCTTTCCCGCATTTTCCATTTTGAGTAGTGAACTGCTATTATTATTATTATTATATAACAAAAACATTTATTTGATTTGAGTCTGTAACACCCATTGTAAATTTTTGCTATTTGTAACAGTGTTTTTTTTCTCACTTTTATTCAGTCAGTGATGTTCACATGGTGCAATGAACTTTCCTCTACCTCTATGAGTTGATGGCCTCTCCATTCTTTTCACAACAACAGTGATGACCACAGTTGGCACTGTGATTGATGCCTGGTCAGAACTATTTGTTGTACCAGCAATCAAAGATACAATGCCCTGTGACCGCTTTCAGACTATCATGCAGCATTTGTGCTTTGACATCAAAGACACCCATGCAGAAAGTATGAAAAATGGCAGATGTATGTATTCCAAATAACGATATATTACTGTATGTACCCTATACAACTCCAGACACCTCACACCCAGATAAACAGACTTGAGCTGGGAGAACTTGCTGCTTGTGCTGATCGACACATTTGCAAAACAGACACTGATGAGGAGGTGCGAAGGAATTTAAGGTGACTTGGGATTATGGCTTTTTTTGTAGTCTTCGGGGATTCTAGTATTAAGAGGCTACAAGCATTCATGCTCCTTCCTTGCTGTCTTCCTTATTTTGATGTGTTCTCATGTAATGCGAGAAGCACCTATTGTGACGCAACCCTCATGTCTGTCTGTGGACCAACTTTCCTGAAATGTGGCACACTTATTCTTTAAGGACATTTGTCAAGACAGTTCAAATTTCATTGAGATATCTCAAACAGATTGTGCTGTACAATGTTTTGAAACCTTTAAAATCTCTCATTGAAAAGAAGTCGAGAATTTGCAGACTCAACTCTCTTAACACAGAGAATTAAACTATAATTAGTTTGCTGTTTCAATTTTACTTTGAGAGTAGTCACATCGACTTCTCTATTTTGTATATTTCCCATCTTTTATTCATCTGACATCTACTAGGATTGCATTACAGGTTCGTCAAAAGTCCATGGTTGGCCTACACACAAGTCACTCATATTGTAACACACGCACAAAAAAAGTCACTTATCTAAAAATAAATGGAAGAGAAAACAAATTCTGTATGTGTCGCTGTATAAGCAAAGATTAAACTAACATGTCCTTGGTGTTTATGTAACATTATAAAGTACCTTGAGCCAGAATTATCTGCTGACTATTATTGTAAAGAATGGATGTTATCAACCTTCAGATAAAAGGTGATTTGAACTAATTAATCACACATGAAGGGGCAGAGAGCATGGGATTAGAAAGGGAGCTGCCATTTATAAACGGGCTAAAAATGGGGAATTTACTTTATATCCTTTTCTTCTTTTATGGAGTAATATTAATTGTCATTTTATACCAGTATTGTTTATTTTCTTTTTGTAGTTATTTTAATTTTGATCATTTCACTTTATCATTGATGCAGTGTGAGCATTTAGCAGGTAACAACTAAGTGGGGTGGTATTGTTTAGTAAAGTTCTGAAAGAGGCGATTGGATTTACCACACTAAACACCAATTAGGTGGTTATTGGGGTTTTTTATCTTTTTGGGGATCCCTTTTGTTTGAATTTTTTGATTTTGATATACTTTGTTCATCTCCAAGAGGAAACCGTTTTTTTGTATGACCCTTGGAGGTCAGAGAGCCAAGTCAGCCATTGTTCAGCACCTTTAGAGCAATTTTCAGGTTAAGGTCTTGCTCAAAGGCCCAACGGAGTAGAATCCTTTCTGGTAGTAACAGGATTTGAACCGGCAACCTTCTGGGTACCAGTGCAGATCCGTAGTCACAGAGCCATGTTAATAAATAAATAAATAAATAAATAAATAAATAAATAAATAAATACAATTGGTCAGATTCTCCACAACTACTATCAGTTCATCACTTGATGAATTTTCACATCATTTGAACTAGAAACTTACGTGTACAGAAATTATGGAGGGTGGGATGGGGGCCCTCCTCACTCACGCACCAGCTTTGGGGCGTATCTTGCATCCGCTTAGCTATTTAGATCAGGTTTTTTTCTGGAATTTGCTTAAACATTCTGGTTGATTTTGTGACTTCTCTCATCAAGCTAAGAATTATAGATCATTTTCAGGAGCGATATATTCACAATAATCCCAAACAGAGTTTGCGTGCCGAGGGGAGGGAAAAGCGTGATGTCAGGAGTGCGGTGACGGGCAGGGTCCTCCTCACTCCCATGCCAGCCTCCCTTCTAATTGCTCTATCTCTCGCCATGTTTTGGAGTATATCTTGCCTCCGCTTAGCTAACAATACCTGTTTGTTTATTGATTTTTAAAGTTTGTCCTGTTTCACTACTACATGGGCAAAGCCACGGGGGATGGTTAGTTCTGAATATTTATCAGTTAACCATTTTGTTGTCTTCTTGTGATGGAAGCTGACACATTGTTTTTGGTTGCTGGTGCTGTGTCAAAGAAGTCATGTGTTGTGGTACGTCACCAGGCCCAACCAATATAAAAGATTGCAGTGTGTTTCAATATTTGGATAACATAACAGATTTATTTTGTTACTTTGCTTATTTTTGCTTCAAGGATTTTTTGCTGATGTTTTGGATTTTTTACATTCGTTTTAGTTACTGGTTTTATGATTTGCCTGGCACCATACCAGACTAGGCGTCAAAGCCCCAGGGAGACCTAAGAGATAAGTGAGCCTGGCTCCAAAATTGACCTGCACAGGCCAGAAGAAGCCAAGCATATATTTTTCATAAAAACCAGCACAGCAAAAAGACACATGCAGCTAAGCCAAAACACAATACAAAAAAATTGTGGTCAAAATAACTTGCAGAAAAATTGTTCTCCTAAATTTAATATCATTCCCTAAACTCCTTTGCTCCATATTTTACAGAATCCAGAAACTTAGACAACTAACAGTGGTGTTGTACCTGATTAAATACCATAACTCATAATAATATCATACTGCTGTGGCTTCCTGTTGCTGACCCCTAGCAACCCAATGTTGGCTCCAAGATGACAGTAAAAATGCCATATTTGCAAAATGATAAATATTCCATAAACCACTGGTTCTTAAACATTCTTCCCTCACAATTCAATTTTACCTCTATGCATATCTTCACAATCTTCAGTCGCTGTTGAGCATCCGATGAATCTTTGCTGGTCATTGTCCCGTCCCTCTTGAAGAATCGAATCAAATTGATTTTCTTGTCACCCATGTGGACAAAAGGAGAAGGTGACAATTCCTCCTTACCCATGATGACCCATTGCCAGGCATTCTGCAAAATGTTTGTGCCCCTTTCTCATTCAATACTACTGTAATTCACAACTTGGCACACTCAAAGTCCAGATCCATAGTTTAAGAAGCACTACTGTGAATAATCAAATATTAATATCAGCAAAATGAAAGCAAATTAATAAAAAAAATTACACAAAGAGTACAATAACAATTAAAGCAGTCAATCAGGAAAATGTATTGAAGTAAATCCCACGACATATTCCAAATTAACAATATAGTGTTGCACAATTAATTCTTAAACACCTTATTTATTTTATTTTGGTGAATGTATTACTTTTGACAACAGTAAAAAAAAAGAAATTAAATGTTTGTTTTATTTTTTGCCTATGCATTTTGCAGATATCTGGGTTAGCAAAACTCCCAAATCCATTGATATACTAATTACAGAAATAGTTTGAATATTTTAGGAAAGAATTGGGAGAAAACTGTAGTCTGGAAACACCAAAACAAGGTTGAAAAAGGAAGACCAAAGTAAAATGATTACCAAAACCAAAATGCTAACTGCAAGATTTTAAATCATAAAAGTACAAGCAGGGATAAATAACATTAGAAAAAATCATAATAGATTAAAATAAAAATACAGTACATAAAAACTTAGACTCTTGAATTCCAGAGCCTGTTTTAGCAGTAATGAATGTCTTATGGCAGTAAACACTTAACCACAACAACATTTATTTTTAAGGCATATTTTTATACACAGAAAGTAGCTCAAAGATTAATAGTTACAAGAAACAAATTAAGAGTAATGACGAATAAGTAATAATAAATAAATCAATATGAGTTTACATTTCATATTAGTAGAAATCTAGCGTCCTTATATGTAATATCATATTCTAAATTTATTATTCTAATATTGTAGCTCTCAGTATCTTAAATATTAATTGTTTTTGTATGTAATTTTGAATGCAACCAAAATAATTATTTTCCATTTTAACATGATCAGTAAAATAAATAATGTTACTGAAATTCCATTACATAGCAATACTACTACTTGTTCACTTATAAAGAATATATTTTTTATCCTGAAAAACTCAGATGTCTCTTATTTTGCAAAATATACACACCAGTTATTTGACTTTAAGCCATACATCAATAAATCAAAACCAAAAAGTAAAATAATAAATACCAGTTAATCGTCACAGATTAGAATAAAAATACATGTATTTTAAATGTTATCATTCATTAATATGATATGACATTTTATGGAATGTTAGATATCATCACTAATCCTAAATCATTTTTTTTCTTCATCCTTGGTCTTAAGTTTTGATCACTGGGATTCTCTGACATCTACAACAATAAACTCTTCACTCCTTGTTGAAGTCCTTTATTTTCAAAACTAGATATCTCTTTAGTAGGTATATGCCTTAGTTGCTTCATGACCTTAAACTTCAGACCTAAATGATCACATTTAATCCTCTGACTGCCTTGTTTTAAATTCTTTAACTCTCCATAATTTACCAGTTCCTGAAGTACATTCTGATGTATTAATTAAAAACCGTATCTTTTTCAATAGAAAAAGAAAAATCACATCTCTAACAAGAAATTAAAAAATGTGGTTCATTTACTTTACCCAGAACAACACAGTAAATGTCATTATTATTTTAAGCATAAATCACTCTAAATCATTTTACACCTTTTGTTGTTTTTGCAATTAAAATTTTTTTTATCTGTGTATTATTTTATTTTTCGCTGCAGGTTTAATGACCTTGCTATAACAGAAGATCTGGTCAAATGATTTATCAAATAACATTTCCCAATTGATCCAACCCATATTTTCACAGTGTGATCATCCATCGGTCTTTATTTGGCATTAGTCTTATTTTAAGAAGATGTGTCTTTAGTTATAACGTATGTACGTAACAGAGCATTGTCAAACACATAATTCAAGGTCACGCACACACACACTCATACTAACGCTCTTAAAGGAATACTCTACCAAAAATTATATTTGGTGTAGTTTGTAGTGATAGCAGAGAACATTTTTTTATTCTCATTTTTCATCTAGAACGAAGATAATAAAGTTTGTGATATAATACAAGCCAATGGTGACCAATGCTGTACAACGGTAAACAGTGTCAAAAAAGTCTTTAGCAAAAAGAAAAAATAACGTCATGTTACCCATGTCGCATAATCCACATGTCAGGTATTAAGTTGTATGCCTAAGATGTGCTAAATGCATGCATTTTTTTGCTAAAATACTGTTAAATAGATACTTCCAGAAAAATCACTGCACATCATAAACAGAACATGGGTGTCCCCTCAGGACTGTCTTGTTGATTTGAAGATCCAAGTTTCCCATTAAATCACTGGTCAGGACTCTTATATTTACGCCAGCTGTGTGATTTGTGTAAGATGGGTTGAAATCTGTAAGGTCTACATCAAATGTTGACGAGCATAGATGAATTAGAGCAACACACAACAGCCCTTGAGATGCTTTGATCTTTGTTTGAATCTTCAGCTGAATACTTTTATTATGTAATTTTCTAAGACAACTTTTTTTTGTTTAACTTGGATGTGTAATATTCTGTTGATTTCTACAGACACTCAGCTGTGGTATAACAGGTCAGCCGCTCAAAAAAAGTGGCCGTTTTTAATACATAATCAATTGGCCAGCTCCTTCACCGCAGGCGAGCTCACACAGCTGTGGGGAGTTTATGGAGTAATGGGGGCAAGACGCATTTACACATGAAGGTGTGGTTTTTCTCAATTGCTTTATCGGCTTCCTGAACGATTGAGACGCTGCGCCCATGGAGTCTTAAGAATAAGCTGGCGCAAGAGAAGGGAAAAGAACAAAAGAGAGTGGAGGTTAAAGAACAGAGAGAACGGCAGGGACGGGAGTGAGCAGGTGCTTAGAGAGAAGTAGGCAGATGGGAATGGTGCCCCGGGAGGTAGTGTGTGACCAGCACTCAGGAGGGAGCATGGAGATCACTCCTGTTGAGCAACCAGGGAGCAGGGTCCGGTGGCTTCCTGTGGACTGAGCAGCGGGGACACAGGCCATACTGAAGGATGTCTGCACCTGTTGGTGGATGTCTCGCTGTGCTGCATGGTTCGGGTAGGATAACCAGGAGAGGCGTCGGTTTTTAAAGGGAAGAACCTGGGATTGAGAATTTTAAAGAAGACTCCTGCCTCAATTTTAACCTCATTTTTACAGACTCATTTATTTGATCTTTTCAACCTCCACCTCACCTTTGTTTTTATAGATTATTTAACTTTTTGAGTACTGCACTCTGTGAACATTTGTTTTTGTTGAGTTTTTAATAAAAGCACTGGCACTTTTCACCATCCCCTTGCGTGGTGTGTTTTGTCCTCATCTGCCACGGTCATCTCAGTTACGGTACTGACAATGTCGGTTTCGAGAGGCTCCCACTAAAAAAGAGGAAGCAAGGAGCCAACCTGCGCCTTCACGTGACCGTGGATTGAATATTACCTACATAAGCCTTTTCCTGTTTTTCTTTTTGAATATTACCTTGTGCTTGGAGCTGTTCTGATTACTTTCTACTCATTAATATTTGGTGTAATTAATTGTAATATTCCTTTATAACTTTGTTGAACTACATCTTGTTTAAAATAAAATTCATTGCTCTATTTTCACATGATTGTGTTTAATATGTTTTCATGTAATTAATTACAGCATAGGACTTCATTTATAATAGCTCTAAGAGTCAATCTTAGAAAGTTAAAAGTTATAGAAGTGTCTGCTAATTTGTATTGAATATTATTTTCTCATAGTTACTTAGATTATGGTATAATCATTTACCCCCTGTAAGTTAACATGCATTATAACTTTATCTATTCCTGTAAAAAATAGTGTTAATTAAGACAGTTGTGAAAAAGTCTCACTTCTAGAAGCAGGGACTGTTAGATTAGTTCACGGACTGAACATTAGCATACAGTTTTCTGATTGTCTCTTTATCTTTCTACATCCTTAATGAACAAATGAACATTTGAAAGTATGACTTTATGACCACATATTGAGAGAAATGAATCAAGATAAGTAAGCCTTAAACAGAACTTTCTTTAAACAGGAACATTTATTTTTGTGTAATATCAATTTTTTCTCTATTTTTGTGTGGACTGTTTTGTTTTGAATTTTACTCAAAATTGGAATAAAGAAGATACTTTTATTGTGGAATTATTTGAACACGTGTCTCACTGTTGTCAGGATTGTTCAAATGAAGTAATCTAAAGCTCCAGAACCTTAGAAATTGTGGGCAAATTCAGCTACAATAGTATGGTTTGTTTCTCTGTTGCATATATATTTGTTGATTGTATATAAGCAGAGTTACTACAGCTACATCTCTCTCTATATAAAATCTAACCTCTGTCTGTATCTCTGACTGCTTTTCACGAGACAACTACTTAATGGATTTAGATCTAGTTTTTTTCTATAATTTTGCTACTTCTCTCATTGTGATATGTATCATACTTCGCTTGCGCCACCAATTTATTTGCGTAAATCTGTTAGAGATGTGGTTGGGGGGGGGTTTACAGGGTTCTCTTCACTCACTCACACTGTAGCCTCGGAGCACACCTTACATCCACTTAGCTAGCGAACAAGAGAACTGCTTAAAAGATTTAGATCAGGTTTTTCCTATATTTTGCTTGAACATTCTGGTTGATTTTACGACTCTAATTGCGCTAAGAATCATAGTTCGCTTGCATGAGCGATATGTTCGTGCTAATCCGAGATACAGGCTGCGGGCCAAGGGGAGGGGGAAGCATGACATCAGGAGTGGGCCTCCGCTTAGCTAGCAGTACCTTTTTGATTTTTAATGTTTATCCTGTTTTCACAACTACACGGGCGGAGACGCGGGGAACGGCTAGTTTATTTATATATGATTTTCATCTTTTTTTGTGGATAGGCTTTATTGATTAATACACACTTTGATATTCTAAAGTTGTTTTGGGTTGCTCTTTTGTTTTTTTTCTGAATTGGTTCTAAATATCTTTTTTTTTAATCTAGTATCACATTTTGGTAATTGTATTTCTAGTTTTATTAACACTGGATTTCCTGCCCTATCTTTGTGCATTACTTTCCTTGCAGTTCACTCCCTTGATTATATAATTGAACATGTTTTTCAAATTTGCTATTTTACAGCCTTGTGAACTTTCAATATGTAAATCAATTATCCCAAATACTGAATCAGTCATCCTAATGCCAAAAGATTCGATCCCTACAATTCACAGTCTCAATTGATTACCTTTGTTGACAGCTCTCTTTCTTTTAAAAGAAAGAACAAAGGAGTAATGGTAAAATAAGCAAATGTCCAAGCAATTTTACATAGTAATTCAGACTATAATGTTTTAACCATCTTCCCTTTCCTTCGTCCCAAATCCTGCAGATTGTCTTGTAATCTTAACAGTGGAATTGAAGACACAAATTCTATTGAAAAACAATTCTAACCAAGTAACTAGAGTAAAAGCAGGAGGCACAGCTGGAGGTGACAGTTGAAGATGCTAAGATTTGCACTGGGTGTGACGAGGATGAACAGCATTAGAAAAGAGGACATTAGAGGTGAGCTCAAGTTGGACGATTGGAAGACAAAGTCAGCGAGGCGAGATTGCGTTGGTTTGGACCTGTGCAGAGGAGAGATGCTGAGTATATTGGGAAAAGGATGTTAAAGATAGAGCTGCCAGGCAAGAGGAAAAGAGGAAGGCCTAAGAGAATTATTTTCCACTACTGCATCTACTTTACCAATAGAAATTTGCCAGGCAAATACTGTAGAGTAATTTAAAAAACTGCTAAAAACCCATTATTTTAAAATGGCTTTTTCATAGCTACTTTTCAGTTGTATCCTTGTTAGTCTATATGGGCATTGAATTATCACTTGGCAGGTGTCCAGGATGTCCACATTATCATCAATTTCTTCCATGTGAAGCCTGAAAACCATAAGGACTGATTTAGAACATCTATGTTATGTAGAATGCTCTGAGGGTCCTGGGTGGTCTTTTAGCCTTGGGACCCCTGCAGATTTTGTTTTTTTCTCCAGCCTAACTGGATTTTTTTTTTGCTTATTTATTTTTTCTGTCCTTCTGGCTATCCAGCCATTTCTTCTTCTTTATTATATACAGCGTAGTATTGTTGCCTAATCTGGTTTGATTATGTTTTATATTTCTTTTATTTCATTTTGTAAAGCATTTTGAGCTACATTGTTTGTATGAAAACATGCTATTTAAATACATGTTGATGTTTTTATTGTTGTCATGCAGATCATTTACAGTGGATTCAGAAAATATCCAGACCCATTTGCTTTCTGCACATTTTTTTGTATTGTAGATTTAATTTTAAATGGATAAAATTGTCATTTTTGCCCATCAGTCTACATTCAATAACACATAATGACAAAGAGTAAACATGTTTTTTAAAAAGGGTTGCAAATTTATTTAAAATTACTAAAATGTGTCATTCATATAAATATTCAGCCCTTTTGCTGTGCCACTCAACACTGTGATCAGGTGCATCCTGTTTGCTTTAATTCTCCTTGAGATGTTCCTAGAATGTGATTGGAGTTCACCTGTGGCAAAGTGTTTTGTTTGGACATCATTTAGAAAGGCACACATGTACCTGTGTATCTAAGGTCATTGTGAACCTCTGTAGATTTCCATGATCAAACTAAGGTGAGAGATAGATCAGGGCAAGGGAATACAACTATTTCTAAAGCTTTATGGGTTCCCAGGAGCACAATGGCTTCATTTTGATATTGAAGAAGTTTGAAACCCCTGAGACTCTTCCTAGAGTTGGCAGTCTGGTAACCAGGGAAAGGCAGAAAGGTGACTAAGAACTCAGTGGTCCCTCTAACAGAGCCTCCGGTATCATCTTTTGAGATGGGAGAACCTGTCAGAAGGATGATCGTCTTTGCAACATTCCATCAATCAGGCATTTATAGTAGAGTGGCTACACAGAAGACACTCTTGAGTAACAGACAACTCCCTTTGGAGTTTGCCAGATGGCATTTAAAGGACTCTGAGAGTATTAGAAAAAAAAGATTTTCTTGTCTGATAAGGAAAAACTTGAACAATTTGGGCAGAACTTCAAGCACTGTGTCTGGTGAAGATCAGATACTGCTCATCACCTGCTTAATACCATCCATATAGTGAATCATGGTACTGGTAGCATCATGCTATGCTATAGGGATGTTTCTCAGCAGCCTGTACATGGAGACTGGTCAGAATTGTGGGAAAGATGAATGCCAGCAAGAATGCACTGAAGAAACATTGCTCCAGAGCACCTCTGACTGGGATACAATACAATACAATACAATTAATTTTTGTATAACCCAAAATCCCACAAGTGCCACAATGAGCTTTAACAGTCACTGCCTTTTAACAGCCCCCCAGCCTTAACTCTCTAAGAAGACAAGGACAAACTCCCTTTTAGGGAAAAAAATGGAAGAAACCTTGGGAAAGGCAACCTACCCTTTCCAGGTAGGTTGGGCGTGCAGTGGGTGTCAAAAAAAGGGGGTAAATACAATACAATACACAGAACAGAACAGGACACATGTAATCCTCAATACAGTATAATAATAAAATAAAAATATTACAAGTACAGAGTAAAATTCAACAGTAGATGATATTATATAATACAATTTGGATTTTTTCAGAGTCCTGGACAACTCGCCCATTAAGCTGCCTCCCCCACTTGGCCATTCCATAGCTGAGTCAGTGCTGGGCCAGCCAATCCGATGAAAGGACGCCTCTACCCGACGATTCCTGTGATCGTCCATCAGGAATGACTTTACCTTAGGCAGGCAAAACAACTTGGAAGGTGGGCAGTGGGCACCAAGTGACAAATTTGAGTACCAAAAAGAGAGGTGAGGGTTAGTAACAAATTCTAACTATCATATTACTTATGTTTTAGTGCTAATGACTAACAACAGACATGCAGTCTGAACAGTTAATCAGCAACTTTAGTCAGGGTATACTAAACTGAAGTAATGAGTCTTCATTCGGGATTTGAAAGCTGAGACTGAAGGGGCATCTCTTTCAGTAGCAGGCAGACCAGTCCACAGTTTAGGGGCCCTGTAACTAAAAGCTCGACCTCCCACTGTTATTTTATTAATTCTTGGAATCATAAGCACACCGGCATCTTGAGATCTTACAGGATGATGGTTCACCTTTCAGCACTACAATGACCCATCGCATATAGCCATGACAACACTGGAGTGGCTTCAGGACAAATCTTTGACTGTCCTTGACTGGGCCCACCGAATTCCAAACTTGAACCACACAAAATATTTTTCCAATCTAATGGAACTTGAGAGGATGTGCCAGCAGAATTGGGTTAAACTGCCCAAATTTAGGTGTGCAAAGCTGTAAGAAGCTTACCTAAAGAAACTGAAGCCATACTTGCTGCCAAACCCTTAACCTGATAAATTGCTCCAAGGGCGCTGTACAATGGCTGACTTTGCACCCTGACCTCCAAAGCTTATGTGAAAAGACAGTTTTAGGGATTAACAGATTATATTAAAAAGGGGCTTCAACAAGTACTGAATTCAGGATCTGAATATTTATATGAATGAGAGAGTTCAGTTTTTGATTTTTTAAAAATCTTCAGTCCTTTCTGAAAACATAAAATATTTTCACTCTGTTGTTATGGGTTATTGAGTATAGAGATTGATGGGCAAAAATGGTACATTTATCCATTTAAAATGAAACTTACAGCACAATAAAGTAAGAAGAAAGAGAATGGACTTGAATACTTAATGAATCCACTGTATATACGGGGATAATGTGTTGCCTCTGTACTGACAGAAAATGAGTTGGGATTTGAATCCATTCTTCTAGGGATATGAGACAACAGCCTTAGAAACTACACCACTGTGCCACCTGAAAACTGTACATTGCAGCAATAAATTGGTACAAAATATTTGCACAGACCCTTAAAATCTCTTTTTGTATTGGTATTGGTACATAGTACTGAATTTCTTAATGTTTTAATTTAATTCAGACTGCAAAAACATTTTTGGCTTGAAGCTTTAATTTGCATTTTCAGGTTTTCTTTAAAAAAAGAGAAATAAGTAGATCATCTAGTGTCACATATAAAAGCAAAGACTGTTATTATACCCTGAATTGAAAGCAGCTGGCTAGTTAATCCAAGTGTAAATCCATTGGAATATAAACTGCAGTTTCAGTAGACAAATACACTTTAGACTGTGTCTGTGCACATCCTTGATCAGACTTTTTAGACTTAAGTCAGACTGAGGTCAAAAAGTATAGAAAAAGGCCATATTGGAATCAAGTCTACATCCTGCTAGAGGGTTTAGCACTGCATCCGTACCAACGAGATCCTTGAAACAAACTCTGCAATTCCTATTGAAATGTAAGTCAATCATACCTCCCAAGCCTTATCTTGATTTTTTTTTAAAAAGGGTTACTGATTATTAGAGCTCTTATAGCTGTAGTGAAGAAGGAAGGAAAGTGAACAACTACAATTTGGGTTACTAAGTACACTTCATATCAATGAATGCACGGATGCAAAAGGTTTTTTATTTGATTTTGGAAGATGGAATCAATCCTTTGCATCGGTTTTCAAATAAAAGTATCAGTATATGCAGCAACTGCTTATTATTCCACATTGAAAAATAAGCTTCTAATTACAGAGATCATATAAAGAGATGAAATAATCCTTTTTTGTTTCAGTCTGAAAAACCTGTGACCTTTTGAAATTTTTTGGAGGAAATCATTAATAGCCTGATAATGAATGATGCTGTGCAATTAAATGTCATAATTACGATATCAGTAACAATCACAGAACTGCAATTTTTTTTTTTTTTTTATTAGTTATTTACATGTTGTATTTCTGCTACTGTCATCAGGTGATAGGGAACCAGACACATAAGACACATTAAAAATTATCTATAAATATAAACCTGCTTTGTACTGGACTATGTGTTCAAAAATATTACCAACCATCTTTTAAGCCTGCTTAATCCTAAGCAGAGTCACGGGGTCAAAAATAATAAAATATACAATTAGTCAAAGGTAAGCTCTAAAGAACTAAAATGCTATTATATATTATATCCTCAAAGCTTTACAAGGAATACATACTTCAATAGCTTTTCACAGTATAGTGCAGAAAGCTATGATGCATGTGATTTCAGAATATGTGTGTGTTCATGCATTCACTGTTTGATATTTCGTATTCTTTTTTTCTATTTCAACATCATTATAAACATGGAAGTTGTTTATAGTTGTGAGTGATGTATGCTTCAATCTGTTTTCTTGACCTATCATCATTGTCGAGAGAAGCTGGAGTGCAATTAGACATCAAGAAGTACAAGAAAATGAAACATACTTAAATGAGGTATAATAATTTATTCTGCACATTGTCAACAGATCTCTAAACACATGAGATTTCAGAAAATACACATTTTCAGATTTTTCATACAATTTCTTTCAGTACGATTATGTAAATAAATGTTTTTGTATTGATATTTTCACTCATGTCCATCAGTGGATCACTCTCTGGGCTCATCTGAGGTATGTACTTGTGTGTGCGATCAGCCAAGCACCCAATCAACCCCAGAGTGAAGCACTTTCACGCACATGTGCAGCCGATAGGAGCCTGCACTTCATGGGATATGATTATTTACGCGTATTTAAAAACTACACTGCACCACTGACCTCTCATCACAGTTCCCATTTTGGAATTTGTGCCTGTGCTCGAGCTCAAATTGTGCAGCCAGTCACCCTTTGCAGACTGGTCTCTTTGTCCTCTCAGCTAAATAACCCCACAGAATAAGACCTCTGCACTCGAAAACATCACATCACACCACTCTCCCATGTTGCTATCTACCACTTCTCCTCACAGGAGGCAACTATTGATCTTTTCTGACTGCAGCAGTGCTCAGACTGCTATATAGAATCTGATTTTTAATTTCAGATTTTGACCCTGGTAGTCCCCTGATTAGGATTCTTCTTTGCCTTGTCAAAGGCACTGTGTCCATATACAGTATGGCTTAATGGTATTATGTACTATGTGCTTAACCCTGACGGGTTTTGGTGGTTTTCCCTCTTTGTGTGTGATATTTTAAAATGACCTCCACCTTGTTTTTGACAATACCCTTTTTCAAGCACTGTCTCGATGCATGCTCAATAATCCAGGTAAGGGAATTCTAGAAAGTTGATTCGGTTCATCTGGACATTTTTTTTTTTCTTTTTTTCAAGAACTTACTGCAATCAAAGAAAAAAAAAGTTGTTTTGATTTATTTTTATTGAACGGATAAAATGGGTCAATCACATTATCCTTTAGTATTTTTAAAATAATTAAAATATAAAAAATAAAACCCTTCTTCAAATTGCATAATCTATGTAAAACTTTTTTGACTCAAGGAGATTTCACGCTCAGATCTGTCCATTCAACCATTTTCTGAACTAGTTCTTTAGCATTAGTGAGTAAAGGAGAGCCTTTCCCTAAAAGGGGTGACGGTCAGTTGCAAGGCATGATTACTTGTGTCTTGGGACAAGAGGTGCCCATTAACCTAATATACTAATTTTAGGGATATCTTAGGAAAGACCCCATAGAAAATTAAAAATTCAATGTGACAAAAATTAATTTAGAGCATAGAAGCTCCTACCTGCATGTTGTAACAGTATCTATCAGGTGTCACTTTGTAAACTGAACTGCTAATCAGCTTGTGTTGCTCTGGGTATAGATTGTCAATATTCATTTTTAAATTACATCATTAAAACAAAGTGTTTAAACAGTGTGATTGTATGAAGTACAGCTTCTCTGAATACAATTAAATGATTTTAGAACATTCGAAAACTCTGGATGAGAACAGGCCATTAAGCCCAATAAAGTTTTTTAGTCCTATCCTCCTCATTCTTCAGAATTACATCAAGTTGAGTTTTTAAAGTCCTAGTCTACCACACTTTTTGGTTACTTGTTCCATATGCCAGTGGTTTTCTCTGTGAAGAAAAACTTCCTAATGTTTGTACAAAATTTACCCTTCACAAGTTTCCAAATGTGTCCGTGGGTTTTTGATGAACTCATTTTAAAGTAACAGTCTCAATCCACTGGACTAATTCCCTTCATAATTTTAAACACATCTTAATCTTCTTTTGCTTAAACCTTAAAGGCTCAGCTCTTTTAATCTTTCCTCATAACTCATCCCCTGTAGCCCGGGAATCTGCCTAGTTGCTCCTGTCTTGACCTTTTCTAGTGCTGCTATGTCCCTTTTGTAATGTGCAGACCAAACTGCACAGAGAACTCCAGATGAGGTCTCGCCAGTGTGTTATAAAGCTTGAGCAGAACCTCCTTGGACTTGTACTCCACACATCAAGGCGCTATATAACCTGACGTTCTATTAGACTTCTTAATAGCTTCTGAACACTGTCTGGAAGTTGATAGTGACAAGTCCAATAAAACTCCTAAATCCATCTTGTAAGGTGTACGTTCAATTTTCTAATATCTCCATTGTGTATTCAAATCTAACATTTTTACTTCCTACATGTAATACTTTATATTAACTTACATTAAATTTCACCTTTCTCAAATCTATCCAAGCCAGTATGCAATCTAAGTCTGTCTGTAATGTTTCAATAGATTCTAAATTATTTGCAATTCACCTCATTTGGTTATATCTACAAACATAACCAGCTTATTATTAAAATAATTGTATTAACTTATTTTATGAAATAAGGAAAATTATTGTAACAATCCCAAAAGTACAGCAGCACTTCACACAGTTTAGTATGAAGAAAGTGAAGGTGTCTAGATAGTTTATACTTCTGAAGAAAATACATTTATACCAAAGTTGTTTTTTAGTAATATTTTTAAATATTTTTTTTTTAGAAAAACTGTCAAATTACTGTCAAATTTTATATGTTGGCTTAGCAAAAGGTAGCCCATTGCATGGATCATTAATTAATACTATGGAACACATGTATATGTTGCAGTACCTGCTATAGACAGAAGAAAATATCTGTAATTGGGCATTTTGGTATTCTCTAGAGTGATACACTGACACTGTGATGGATGAATGGGTCAAAACACAACATACTTTCTCTTGTGCTGTTCAGGAAATTGCCCCACTAGGTAGTAAGGATATGGTATCTTGTTTTATAAATAAGCATTAAGTCATATTCATTGTAATCAATCATAACATGAAGGAAAGAAAAATAGCCTACTTTTATCATTTAAGCCTATAGAGTCTGAATTTACAGCAATTCCCTGGCCTACTAAAGTCATTTTTAGGATTATTTATAGCAAAAAAGCAATTTGTATGCTATACTGTGCATGCCAAATTACCTATTTTGTCTTCACATAAATGCAAATAACAAAATACAATAGCAGGCCACATTGGAGAAGTGAAAAGGGACACTGGTTTGGCTCATGTGATTCCCTTGTTCACATGGTTTTTCTCCATGCACTCTGCTTCTATTCTATATCCCAATAATATATATGTGAGGATCAATGTCTTCTGCAGACCTGCCTAGTATATTAGAACATTAGAACAATCTAGACGAGAACAGGCCATTCAGCCCAACAATCTCACCGTTGCAATCTTCTTAATTCTTCTAAAATAACATCAAGTCTGGTTTTGAGAGTCCCTAAAGTCTTTCTGTCTACCACACTACTTGGTAACTTATTCTATGTGTCTATGATTCTCTGAGTAAAGAAAAACCTGCTTATATTTGTGCAAAATTGTCCTTAACAAGTTTCCTGTTCTTGATGAACTTGTTTTAAAATAACAGTCTTAATCCACTGGACTAATTCCTTTCATAATTTTAAACATTTCAATCATAACACCTTTTAATCTTCTTTTGCTTAAACTGAAAAGGCTCAACTCTGTTAATCATTCCTCATAGCTGATCTATTCAGTCCTGGAATCAGCCTAGTTTCCTGTCTCTGGACTTTATCTAGTGCTTCTATGTCGTTTTTGAAACCTGGAGACCAAAACTGCACACAGTTCTACACATGAGGGCTCACCAGTGTGTCATAAAGCTTGAGCATAACCTCCTTAGACTTGTACTCCATACATCCTTGGACTTGTATATACTTCCTAAATTTAATATTTTACATTTACTTACATTAAATTTCATCTGCCACAAATCTTCCCAAGCCTGCATACTGTCCAAGTCCCTCTGTAAAGATTCAATGGATTCTAGATTATCTGTCAATCCACCTAGCTTGGTATCATCTGGAAACTTAACCATTTTATTATTCTGATGAGGTTCCTCACACCATCACCCTCTGCTTCCTGTGTCAGAGACAATTTTGCTCACAACTACAAACAACATCCTGAACTCCTACTTCTTTTAGTTTGATACCCAACCTCTCATGTGGCACCTTTTCAAAGGCTTAATATGCATTTTTAAATTTAAACTATTGTTTGTTTCTTCATGTACAGTTGTCAATCTGGCCTCTCCTAAACTCCCTGCAACATACCCTATTTTAAACAATCCTCGACTAACCTACTTATATTCCTCCCAAACACATTGGTGCCCCTCTGGTTCAGATGTAACACATTGTGGCAGAACAGGTCTCATCTGTTCAAAAAGGAGACCCAATGCCTCATAAACCTGTACCCTTCTACCCTACACAAAGATTTGAGCCACACCTTCTAATCTCCTCATTCATACCTGGACTGGTGCGTGGCACAGACAGAACTTCAGAGAAGACCAATGGATCCACTCCCGGTCTGGCCCAGAGTCTATCAGCATTTACAGGGAGGTCTCCCACTTGTGCCTCCTGAAGGCAACACACTGTGCAAGACTTTCTGTCTCTTTCTTCTCATGCCTGCCTACCACCTCAGAATCTTCAGAGACACCATGCAGCTCCGCAAGGACTTGAAAATGGTATGACACTCTTAGTTCTGGGGTTGATGTCCCTGGACAGTGTGCACCCTTTATCTTGGTGTCTTGTGACTGACCCACCTACCTCTATCTGTCTGGTCTTGAATCTCCTCCTGCGCCTTAGGAGTGCATACTCTCTCTCTAAAAGACGCTTGGGCCAGGTCCGCCAATTCCCTACTACAATGCAGGCCAGCCAACTCCTCTTCAAGTTCAGCAACCCTGAGCTTGAGATGCTGGATCAGCTGATATCTCCTGCAGATGTAGCCCTCATAGAAGACTGGCTACTCCAGGCCATTGTCTAAAAAGTCCAACATCCAACAGGACTTGCATTGCACTGGCTTCTTTATTAAAATTTGACTTTGGTTTATTAAAATTGCTTGTTTTTAAAGTTGTTGTTGATTTTTTTAATTAAGCCAAAAAATTTGATTAAAGAACAGCCACAATTATTTATTACATGTGCTGACCCCTTCGGCTCCTGTAATATCTGAGGCCCCCCCCCCCCCCAAGTGTCTGCTGTTTAACCTGTAAGGTTAAGTTTACTTTTCCTTTGTCTGCTCTCTTAACTTTGAGCTCCTCTTATTCTCTACTTAAAAGCTCTACACTTGCACTGTTTGTATTCCTTCATATTAATGAACGCTTACACTGTCGCCCTCTTAACTGCTCTACTTTCCTGACCTCTAAGAACTGTTCAATCTAGAAAAACTTGCTCACTGAACTTCCACTGCTAGTTAATTTCTTACTGTCTTGTCTGCTCCTACAGCCACTTGTGTCTGACCAGCACCTTAACACTAGCCACCTTCCTATATACCACTGAGCCCTTCTCTTTACCACTTTGAAGTCAGCCGCTGCCCTTTTTTCCCAGTAAGGAATCATTGTTTCCGTTACTTACTACATCAGTTATTTGCTTACAGAGTTGCCAGTGTCAGCTACTACTGCTTACTGCCCTGCCTTGCCAAAGCTAGTTTGAATACAAAGAACAAGTACAAGTAACAAATAACAAGTAACTTTTCCAAATGGTCCCCCAAACACTCAACTGCTTTTTCTCCTGTGTGGGCAAAAAAGCATTCTAAAGGAAAAAATAATCTTTAGAAATTCCTGCACAGCTCCTTAGCAGCAACAAAAATACAAAGATTTTAGGAGTAATTTTTTTTAATTAACTCTCATACCACAGAACACAAAACTCTCAGAAAATTTCTCAGCCACTTCTCCTTCATTTGCAAGAATGCCAGTACTTTTCAGGTCAGCAGTATAAATGAGTGAGGTACTGACATACCATCAATTTTTGATTTCTGTTTAGTGTTCAGTGTTGTTCACAAAAGATCTAGCCTCTAATTCCCCACAATAGAAGAGAGAGAGAAAACAAACTGGCTTAAATAATGGACTGATAGCTGCAAAATATAAAATATAGCTAAGGTACAAATAAAATCTAAGACATACTAAAGCAAAACCCAAATTGTATAAGACATGACTTTCATTGATAAATGAAGCTATCAGAGCTCCAGAGTTCATGAAATACACAATTCACTATGATATTAGAAATCCTGTATATGTCAGTAATTTCATAAAACAATGTGTCTATATTCCTTTTGTGCAAAGGGATGATGTCTCATAACCTTACACTGCTTTTATGCACACCACCAGCAAACATTGGTCACATGTTCAGGTAAATTATACTCTAAAGCATGATACTCAACTCAAAGTCTCCATGAAATTCCACTGGGGGGCCATCAATTTTGAATTAATAACAGACAAATGTGAAGAATAATACTTTTTCACTCATTTACTGTTCATACTATTGGCCATTGCTACATGCACATTATAAACTGTTCACGCTATTCCCTGTATATTGCACTCCTGAGTTTCTTAAGGAAAGAGAGTGGTAAAGCAAATATGATACACTTAGGATTTTGTGAACTTGAAATTATGACATATAAATGTCATGATCCAGCAGAACAAAAAATGAACATTTTTTGCCTTTGCTTACTTATGTTAGCTTTAAATGGCAAAGTTAAAGTAGTTAAGCTCTAGAAAAAATAGGATTGAAATCAAAGCAGGGGTCATAATCAGCATTAAAAAGATTTCAATATTTGAAATCATTAATGTCCAGGATTTAAATCAGAAGATAACAGCTAATAATGACTTCTGACCAGTAGCCTTTACTTCCCACATCATGAAGACCTTTAAGAGGCTGGTCCTGGGCTATTTAAATCTGCTTGTGAAAGCCCACTTGGGCCCACTGTAGTTTCCCTATTGGACAAAGATTGGAGTGGAGGACAGGGCCGGATTAAGGTGGGTGCTATTGATGTTGCAGCATTAGGCCCATTCCTAAAATAGGCCCAGATGAAAACAGACGAGAATTTTCCGGAAGCTGAACAGTTTTCCTTTGCTATATTAACCTCAAAATAATTCTTAGAATGAAATTTGGAGTCTGACTTTTGGACAACTAGACACAGCGTTACTTATTATACAGTAACTGTTGTTCTTTGCGCTGTGACGTAACTATAACGTCATTGTGTTTATTGTTAAGTCAAGTTAATGCTATAAATTTTACGTTAAAGAGTTTACTTAGTAATGTAGCTACGTTTTTTGCAATATCTTGGGGATTCGTGCCACTTTATTATTGTTTGGTAAGTGCCATGTAGTAAATTTTTCACCTTGAAAGTTAGTTGTACAGTAAAAATCGATGGCTATTTAAATGGTTATCTGTAAAGGTAAAACTAAAAGCCGGCCTGTGGGCCCAGCATTGATGTTTAGAATTTTTTAAATCCTCGACAGGATTCTGGTCTATTATGAAATTTAAATCGTGGACAAATATTTACCCTCAAGAGCCTGAACTGAGTCACTTTGACCCAATGTCTCTGCAAATTCATTTTTTTTTAGTCTGTTTCGTAAGAGAATTGCAAAATTTTATGTATTTCATTGTTAGGTTTTCTGTATTAAGTGCACTTTTCAGACAATTGCTATTGAATTTTGATGTTACATAGTTTGATGTTAATCTCGAGTTGTTACGATACTACGTTGTTATTATTATTCATGTTCAATAAAGGCTGGCTGGTTGCGTCGCAAGCAATTAAGGCTCCTAGGTTGGTCTGAGTGTGCATGCACGGTGAGTGTCGAATGCACATGCACCAATGGCGAGAAAAAATTGTCCTTTTTTGCGCTGCAGCATCAGGCCCAATTTCGTCTTAATCCGGCCCTGGTGGAGGATGCAATTATCTATCTGCTCCATAAGGCTTACTCTCACCTGGACAAAGCTGACAGCACTGGCTATTGCACTGGATTATGTTTTTTGATTTTTCCAGTGCTTTCCATACCATCTAGCCGTCCCTGTTAAGGGGTAAGCTCAGAGATATGCTGGTGGATGAGCATATGGTGTCCTGGATAATAGACTATCTGTTGGGCAGGCCACAGTTTGTGTGGCTCAAGGACTGTGTCTCTAATATGGATGTGAGCAATACTGGAGCACCACAAGGAACAGTCCTGTTAGCTTTTATCTTCCTGGACTGTAAATATGACACCAAGTCATGTCACTTGCAGAAATTCGCAGGTGATTTTGCACTAATTGGGTGTAATGATAAGGGAGATTGAGACAGAAGATAGCAGTAGTTGGAAAACTTTGAGAATTGTCCGTAACTCAACATCAGAAAAACCAAGGAACTGGTTATTGACTTTTGCCACATTAAACAGCCTCTATGCCTGGTCACTATCCAGGGAGTGGATGTAGAGATGCATTGCTGCAAGTACTTGGGGGGTCCACATCGATGACAGGCTGGACTGCTTTCATAACACAGAGGAACTATGGAAGAAGAGAGAGTGTGCTCCCTAGATTGTTTTATGCTGTGGTGTGCTGTGCTTGTAACATCTCTCTAAGACAGGCCCACTGAATCAAGAAGCGGGCTCACTTACGAGACACATTCTCGACTCGCTGGAGGTAGTAGCAGAGGAGAGAATGAAGACAAGACTGATGGCCATAATGAACAATGCTGCACATCCTCTCTCTGACACACTAAATTATTCAAAAGAAGTGAATCAAGAAATGCTGCTGGAGCTCCTTTATACCAAACAGCAATATGCCTCTACAATGCCTCACTGTGATTGTGAGTGCTAAGTCAGAAGTTTTCTTTATTTCTTTTTAGTAATTTTGGTGTGTATTTGAGAGGGGTTGTTGTTGTTTGATTGAATTTTTATTTATTTATTTATTTATTGAGGTTCTTTAAAAGGCTCAATTTCCCTGTTGGAACAAATAACATACTATTTATCTGCCTCTCTATTATTTATTTATCTGTTGTAAATTAAACACAGAACAATTATAAAGGTTTGGGGCAACCTCAGGCAAACCCTCTATACTGTAGAACAAAAAAATAAACATGAGTATACTGTGAGTAACATCTTCACAGATGGTCTGGAGAAAGACTGGAGGTGGTGGTGGTGGTGGTGGTCATGAAGGTGGTGAGATGGAAAGGGTGGGTCCAGGAGCCACAGGACCAATAGTGATGTCATATTTCCCCTGAATTGTCATAGACTCTCTATATTATATTTGCGATTCTTTGACGACATATTTGGGTTTGGACGCACACTAGGAAGGAATTTGATTGGTTTCTCCAAGTTTTGAATGGTATCCATCTGGCGATTAAATTGAAGGCAGAGACTAGGAAAAGCGTTATAGGGCAGCGCCAAACCCTGGCTTGGGGTGGAATTTCAGGCTGACATGCCCTGTAGTGGTCTCCCAGTCACGCGTGTATGACACTCTATATGCAAAAATTTGCATGTGCCTCTGTCTAATGACCTTTAAAAGTGTAATTTGTCTGGTTTTGTTAATTTAACATTATTAAAATAGTGGTCTGCAATAAAATAGAACAGTCTAATAAAAATTATAGCTAGGAATGCACAAACACCAGTGAATCCAGCAAATGCTACAGTGTAAATAAGGTATGAAGATAATTTATAATAATCTATAATAAAAATATGAATGAATTTCTAGCAGAAAAATCTGAAAAATAACTGTTTAAAATGATTCCATTTTGAGAGGTAAAACGTTTGCACTATAAGTGCAATGCTATAATCATAAAAGTAAAAACTTATTAATAAATTAGTTGATTCTTAAATTCTGAATGTACTGGTGTTTTAAAAATCTCATATAATAAAATGCGGACTTTTGTTATATGCATTACTGTATATCCCATTAGTACGAGTAACTTAAGCGTATTGCAGATTCCGTGGACAAAGTGAATAATACTCGACTATTACAAAAAATATCCTATTCAACATTACAATTATTACAATGTTTTCTGAAAAATGAGGTTACGTGTTAAATTATTGTTACAGCAGTGTAACAGAGAGGAAAATAACTAACTGCATGTTATTATTGAATGAATTATGATAAGCATTTATTCTTAAGTTAGCACCACATGCGGTAAAAAGATATCATACAATAAAACAACCATCAACCTTAATCCATCAAACTTCAACTACAAGAGTCTGACCTTTGGCATCTGTCCCTGGAAACCTTTTATGTTAAATTACTCTTCAATTAGATATTACTTTTATCTTGTATTTTTGTCATTTCCCAAAAATAGCCATTGCAAGAGTTTTTTTTCCTTAAAATATGTCTCTCTGTGATGCTGCAGGTATATTCATTCTTCTTTGTGTTGCTTTATACTGGGCTTTGTAACAATTTCAGTACTTCAAAGATTACATGCATTTGCTTAAAGATTACAAATAATAATGCAGAACAAATAATTGATGTGATTAATTTCTATCATTTTTGCCAAGCAATAGTTAAAACTGCCGTACTGGACATTTAAGATGCCTGCCATTTTTGTGGATGCTTTCATTTAAAGGTGAGAGTTTGTAAAAAAAACAATAATTAATGAATGTTTTTCTGTATAATTTCTTCTTTTCAATATTCATTATAGGAGAAAGGATTGCAATGATTTGTACTTTTGTAGCCTTTGCTTGAGTCAGTGATTTTTTTGGCATATTATTCTCATCATGAACATAGCAAAGGCATTGAAGAATAATGTGCTCAGAGTTTTATTTGTTGGTATTTTGTGAGTAAGGGAGGTGAGCATGGGGGAACAGGCAACACTTATGGTTAAAGAAAACCAGGGGTCAAATATGAAAAACTAAATAAAGTAACTGTAATGGTTTAGTCAGACTTTCATACCTGGCTCATGTAAATTGTAATTTTATGTGCTATCAACTGCATTATCTGTCAAAGAGAGGTAACAGAATAATTCGAAAATATTTGCTATCTCTTGCCCTGTGTGTGCCTTCAGTGCCTTTCCCCTGTAAAACCTGCTTTTCAGACTCTGTATTTATTTATGAGGTGCCTTTCTCGGCTTCTCTGCTTTTATACTTTCCGTCTTTGATGGTGACTCTCAGCATGCCTCCTATGCGATTTCCTTGTGAGTCTCGCACTTCCTCATTTGTTGAGTCACCAAAGCCAAATTGACCAATTACATCAAAGCCAAACTGACCAATCAGGTTGTTCTGAGAGACTTGACACACACCTTTTTATATTTTGTTATTTTATTGTTCAGGTTATTTGTCATTACTTGCTGAATATTAGTTTGTTTGTTGTGTTTTATTAATGTTTAGCTAAATAGAATCAATAAAGGAATCAAACCCCTTCACTTTCTGCACACTTTGTGTTGTAGATTTAATTTTAAAAGGACCAGTTTACCAATTTTGACCCTCAATCTACACTCAATAACCCCTAATATCAAAATAAAAATGTTTTCAGAAAATTTTACAAATCTATTAAAAATTAAAAACTGAAATCACTCATCCATATAAGTAATGTGATCCTTAATTCATTAATTTGTACAGTAATTACAGTTCTGATTTACAGCTCTCTTCTTAGGTAAGTCTCAACAAGCTTTTCACACCTAGATTGGGGCAGTTTATTTCATTCTTCTTGGCAAATCCTCTCAAGATCCATTAGATAGTAAACAGCCATCTTCAGGTCTCTTCCCAGATGAGTCAGGGCTATGGCTGGGCCCATTCAGGGACTTATCAATAAGTCACTCCAGTGTTGGCATGGCTGTATGATTTGGGCCATTGTGGTTCTGAAAGGGGAACTGTCACTCCAGTTTGAGTTTGGGTGCAGTCTGGAAAAGGTTTTCTTCAAGGACCTCTCTGGATTTGGCTCCATTCATCTTTTCCTCAATTCTGACCAGAGTCCTTGTCCCTGACATTAAGAAGCACGTCCACAGCATAATGCTGTCACCACCATGCTTCATCATATTAGGTGATGAGCAGTGCTTGGTGTTCGTCAGCATTTGGAGTTCTGCCCAAAAAGTTCAATTTTTGTTGTATTAGACTAGAGAACCTTTTTCTTCAAGCGGCTGTCATATGCCTTTTATACAAGAGTGGCTCCCATCTAGTCATGTTTTTCATTGTGTGTTTATGTAGTATTTCTTTGTATTTATTTTTATTTTGTAAAGTTTACTCACAAATTTGCATTATTTGGATGAATGGCAATTATTTAAAACTAAGAAGACATGGCTTTGAATTTGAAATAAACCATAAGGGTTTTAGATATACACAGTCTGTTTAAAATCACATGGGAAATTCCGTCCAGTAAGTCTTCTAAGTCTATTTTAAATGAAAGGTACTAAATAAGTACAGCAATGACCATATTTAAATTATTATATATGGATGACATTTTAAGCACAGTGAGGATATAAAATGACATATAGTAAAGGCCCCGTTTTTTAGGAAAGGCAGAAAATATAAGATGTTGTTGTAACTGTATCCATTCACCTACTGTAGTGCACAATGCAGTTTATTACCTCTTGTATGATTAAGAATGCCTGCTGGGACTTTTGTGGGAAAATCAGCACATCAGAGCATATCCTGAGCAGCTGTCCTAGATCTCTTGGCGATGGTGTTGACGTGATCAGTTCCTTTGGACAATTGCTGATACCATCTACCGCACCCTTAATATTTGCAGATAAGAATGTTATCTGTTTTGTTAAAGTGGGGGAAAGGCCAACAACAGAACATCAGAAACAACCGAGTTATTTTTCACTGTGCAGAACTCAAAGCTAAAAGTAGATCTTGGAAAACAGCTTCAGTTTCCTCCCCATATTGCATTGCAGCCTGATATTGTTTTTAGGGTCTGATTTATCAAAGCACATTCTTTGGGCTTACCGGGCTGTAGGAAGAGCGCAGAATAGAGCAAAAAATGAAGAATTAAAAAATAGCTGCCAAAGAACAGGTTGGAGAGCCAAATGTTGGCCCATGGATGTTGTGATTTTGCAGACCAGTCACTCTGCAAAGCATTCCAGGCACTTGGAAAGTGGAGTGGCAGATCTATGGCTAAGGATAAGTGCTGGTATTTGTAAGTCTGCCGGTTCAAATCCTCTTTCTGCTTGAAGGGATCCTACTCTGTTAGGCCCTTGAGCAATGTCCTTAACCTGAAAATTGCTCCAAGAGCGCTGTACAATGGCTGATCCTATGCTTTGACCCTCAACGGTCATGCAAAAAGACAGTTTCCCCTCAGGGATTAATAAAGAATATCAAAAACAACAAAAAAAATTCCTACCATCACAGATGCAGCTGAAAACGTGTCAAGATGGCTCTGGTTAAAGAGGCAGATCCATGGGTTTCTGCTAGGGCAGAGGCTGGGGTTATATCAACCCTAGCTGGGTTGGCCTGGACAAGGATAACAAGTTTTCTTTTTCCTTGGAGATGGAGCCCTTACCCCGACTCCACCTCTCATTTCCGGGCCGGACAGACACACACACTTCCACACGTAGACGTGTATTTATAAGATAAAATCCAATGTCTGTCTGTCAGTATGTCTGTCCGCTTTTCACAAGAACTACTTAACAGATTTAGGACTGCTTTATTTCTACAATTTGCTTGAATATTCATCGTGCTATGTATCATAGTTTGTTTGCAGTACTGATTTATTTCTACGAATCTAAGAAACACGCAGTAGGCTGAGGGGAGGGGGGTGGGGCCCTCCTCACTCATGCACCATCCTCGGGGTGTGTACCTTGTCTCCGCTTAGTGAACAAATGAGAGAACTACTTAACAGATTTAGATCTGTTTTTTTTTCTATAATTTGCTTGAACATTCTGGTTGATTTTGCGACTTCTGTCATCGCGCTAAGAATCATAGTTCACTTGCAGGAGCAATATATTCACACTAATCCGAGAGAGAGGCTGCGGTCTGACAGGAGGGGAAAGCATGACGTCAGTAGTGGAGAACCGGGCAAAGCCCTCCTCACTATCCTTTTTCACTACTATGTGGACGGAGCCACAGGAGACGGCTAGTATAGTATATATCAGGGGTGCCCACACTTTTTCAGCTTGTGAGCTACTTTTAAAATGACCAGGTCAAAATGATCTAACTATATTAAAAATGCTATATATATATATATATATATATATACAGTGGAACCTCGGTTCACGACCATAATTCGTTCCAGAACTTTGGTCGTAAACCGAGTTGGTCGTGAACCGAAGCAGTTTCCCCCCATAGGATTGTATGTAAATAAAATTAATCCGTTCCAGACCGTACAAACTGTATGTAAATATGTAAAAATATGTAAAGATTAAGCACAAATATAGTTAATTACACCATAGAATGCACAGTGTAATAGTAAACTAATGTAAAAACATTGAATAACACAAAACACCCAGGCTCCCTGATCAGCTACACGAGCTGGCTCGCTCGTGCTCTCTCTCTCTGTAGCACACACACCACCAAAGCCCCTCCCTCCCTCAGCTACAGGAGCAGGCTGGCTCACACTCTCTCTCTCTGTGTAGCACGAGCGCGCACACACACACACACACCCTATCCTCCCCCCCCATCCCTTCCCTGTCAGCGGCCTACGCCCGCTCTCTCTCTCACGCTCTCTAATCTCTCTGTAGCACATGCTCGCGCAGCATTTTTTTTAAAAGAGGAGTTTTAAGCACAGCGGAAAAAAGAAACATTGGAACAAATCCGAAGCGCATGCAAAAACCAACTCGCAAGCAAACAGAAAAGTAACATTGCAGGAGATCACGCTATTAAACCTAAAGTCTGATCGCTGTAAACAATGTTTGTTAAAGGAGCTTTAAGCACAGCAGAAAAAAAAACGAACAACAAATCCGAAGCGCCTGCAAAAACCAACTCGCAAGCAAACAAAAAAGTAACATTGCAACAAATCACACGATGAAGTCCTCCATGTAAACAATTTTTTTAATGAGTTTTAAGCACAAGGAAAAAAGCGAACATTTGAAAAAAGAGAAAAATAACATTGCAACAAATCGCATTATGAACTAAAAAATTTACTTTTGAAAAATCCGTAATACAAAAACCACCAAGAAAACTAACCTTGCATGAGACGAGTTCTGGCATGAAGTGTTTTCCTTCAGGTGTTTTCTCTCTTGTGATTTCTTGGGTTTCTGGTGCTTTTAGCTGTTTAGCTGGTGGGAGTGAAAGCCTCATGCAGCCATTCCAAAAAGAAAGTTCTTGTGACCGTCCACATTACTGGCATTCTGGCTTTGTTTACATTGTGCTGCTTGAAAGCACGAGGGTTCTCAGATTGGTAAATGAGTAAACTGGTAAACAGTTTTTTCCACCTCTTGTAATTTCTTTCTTTACTTCGATTTCAATTTTCTTCAAAACTTTCTTTTGACCTCTCTTGACTTGCTTAGAAGCCATAGTTAACTGCAAAAGCACACGAAATACTGTAGAGCACAAAGAGAGTGCAGGTCTTATTGAAAACAAGGAGCGGCTTGTTAAGCAAACACTGCAGCAATCTTCCCCTCCCCCGCAGGCACGTGCTCTTGCGCTCAGGCAAGGGAAACTGGCTTGTTAAGCAAACACGTGCAGCAGTCTCCTCCTCCCCCTCACCAGCCGGCACATGCTTGCTCGCTCTTCCTCTCTCTCTCTCTCTCTTGCAGCTCAGGCAGGCGGGCAGGCAGGCAGGCAAGGGAAACTGGCTTGTTCGTATACCGAGTGTGTGGTTGTGAACCGAGGCAAAAGTTTGGCGAGCTTTTTGGTCGTGAACCGAGTTGTACGTGAACCGGGACGTTCGTGAACCGAGGTTCCACTGTATATATACAGTATATATATATATATATATATATATATATATATATATATATACTGAGTATACTTTATACATAAAATATATGTTGTCGTACCTTGCATAACTGAATAACCTTTATGGCACAATAACAAACAATTCAGTACATTTATGGACACTACAGTATTTGGATTTAATAATCTTCATGTGGGAAAAAATCTGACTTGCATAAATAAGTAGAGCTGAATAATGCAGTCGAGCTTTTGAATTCAGCTGAGTGAAAAATGACGGCTGTCCGATTAACTGCGATTTTAGTTCCCTCTCCTTTCTCTTTCTCGGATCGCTTTTCAGAAGGAAGTCAGTTTCGTAGTTTTTATGAACAGTTCGAAAGTGCCTTTCCACATTTTCCTTCTTTGGAATAGCAATGATAGATTGACAGATCAGACAAATGCACTTCGATTGTGACATTGTAAGAGAAAAAAATCTTCTTGTAATTCCACATAAAGCCCATACCCTCCCCAAACAATTTTTTTTTAAATCCCTTCTTTAGTCGATATAAATTGGAAGGCTAACTAGATCACAGCCGGAGTTTTGCAGTAGCTCACGCGTTTGATCGTGCGTGCGGGATGATCAGCGTGTTAGAAGAAAGGAGATCTCAGACTG
Organism: Polypterus bichir lapradei; assembly: GCA_026402145.1. Lineage (NCBI taxonomy): Eukaryota > Metazoa > Chordata > Cladistia > Polypteriformes > Polypteridae > Polypterus > Polypterus bichir. Next base: position 25,836,029 of record JANRMT010062841.1, on the reverse strand, counting down.
GCCGCCCTGTATGTCAATCAAGTGGCAAATGTCATAGGGAGGATATATGATAGACTAACATTTAAAAAATTTTTTTTTTGAATGCAACGTGATCTACCTGCACTACCTTTGCGATCTACCGGGCGATTGCGATCTACGCAATGGGCACCCCTGCTATATATATTATGGTCCCCGGCCGGGACGCTCAGGAGGACCAGAGGAGGGCTTGTGCCTCCTCCAGACCGCGAGGGGGCGTCCGTCCTGGTTATGTTGGGGGCCTCGGGTACAGGGCTTGGAAGCCCAGCCCTGTAGGGACCCGTGGCCACCGCCAGGCGGCGCCCCGATGCCGGAATATCCCGTGTGGTCCCCGGCCGGGGCTGGAGCCTGGCCGGGACGCCCAGGAGGACCAGAGGAGGGCTTGTGCCTCCTCCAGACTGCGAGGGGGCGTCTGCCCTGGTTATGTGGGGGGCCACGGGTAGAGGGCTTGGAAGCCCAACCCTGTATGGGCCCGTGGCCACCACCAGGTGGCACCCAGGTGCCTGAGGAACCCTGGAGCCCAGCATTTCCGCCACACCAGGAAGTGCTGGGGGGAAGATGACAGGGGACACCTGGACGGCTTCCGGGTGCGCAGCCGGCACTTCCGCCACACTGGGGTGTGGCTATGACTGATTGCCGGGAAGCAGCTGGAGCCCATCCGGGTTCCCATATAAGGGGCCGCCTCCCTCCAGTCAGAAGTGGATGTCGGGTGGAAGAGGACAGAGCTGGAGAGAGGACGGGAGGCGGTCAAGAGAAAGGAACAGAGACTGTGAGGCCTGGACAGTTGGGGGAACGGTGCTGGAGGCACTGGGAAGTGCACTGATTTAAAACTGTAAATATTGTAAATAAAAGTGGGTTGGGTGAACAATGTTGTCCGTCTGCCTGTGTCCGGGTCCCAGTCCACAATATATATATATATATATATATATACACACTGCTCAAAAAAATTAAAAAAAGGAATATTTAATCATCACAGTCTAACACCAAGTCAATTAAGCTTCAGGGATATCAATCTGTCCAGTTATGAAGCATAAGTGATTGTGAATCAACTTCACGTGCTTTGGGGCAAATGAAAGTGACAACAGGTGCACTGGAAGGACAACAGCAAAACAACCACCAAAAAAGAAATGATCACAGACTATTGTTCTCTCCTTTTCCTTCCTGACTAATTCTACTCTAGATTTGCGTTTTGCTAGCATCCTTGTCACTACTGGTAGCATGAAGCGGTACCTGCAGCCAATTCAGCTTGCACAAGTAGTCCAACTCTTCTAAAATGTCACATTCATACATGCCATTGCAAGAAGGTTTGCGGTGAATCCCAGCACAGTCTATAGAGAATGGCGGAGATGCCAGCAGAGGGGCTGTTACACAAGGTGGGCTTGACAGGTGTGTAGAAGAATGTCTCCTCAGCAACATGATCCATATCTGCACCAAATAGCGCCACAGTATGTCCAGAAGCTAACTGATGCCCTGATCCAGGTCTGGGAGGAGATCCCCCCCAGACACCATCCACTGTCTCATCAGGAGCTTGCCCAAATGTTGTTGGGAGTGCATACAGGCATGTGGGGGCAATAGACACTACTGAGTCACGTTATGAGTTGCCATAATGAAATTCACGCAAGATGGATTGGCCTGTGATTTTAATTTTTGACTTCAATTTGTGATTTCAATTTTTGGCTTAGATTTTCGGTGCGATGTTGAAGCCAGCCCTCAATGGGTTGGTAATTTTAGTTTCATTGACCATTGTTACATCATTTTGTTCTCAAATAATAACACAGTATTACTTCGTAAATATTTTCCATTTGAATATTTCATCCATTGAGATCCATTATGTGATTTAAGTGTTCCTTCTTAAGTGTTCATTCTTTCTGTTACTCTGAAAGGAAATAGTGAGCTCTAAAAATAAATGGCTAGATTAGAAAATAAGCCCATGTATTTACAGGTGTTCTAAAATAGTTTATAAAGTAAATACTAAATTTTAGAAAAACATTAAAAAATCAGAACACTATAGTTTATAAAGTAAATACTAAATTATAGAAAAGCATAAAAAATACATTAAAAAATCAGAACACTTATGAAACCATATGATTAAATATTTTTTACTTTATCTACTAAAAATGAATTCACTTATCATACACCCAGTTACTGTGAGAGCTGAATGGCAAGAGACTTTTAAGCCTTTCTCAGTGCCAAACTGTTCAAGGTTATTACTTAAAAATTGAAACCATCTTTGAGTAGTTGTGTTCATATTTTTTTTTTATAGTAGGTAAGCATTAAGTATATTATGCCCTTGTAAATATGAATTCTGGAGCTAGTAATCTATGCCATCTGCTCTAGAGATATACGTATCCTTTTTAAAGGGCAGAAAGGGACATTCCACACATAGATGAGAACCACAATTGCCAATATCCAGCGATGATACCAAGCCATTTAGCTGAGGTGTGGATAATGGGATGTTTCTTTTATTGAAGGATGAATCAATGTGGCATGAAAAAAAAGAATTTCCACCCCATTTCCACTTCTGATTACCAACACACATACACAGTCCTTAATAGCTTGTTTTTCCCATCAATCTTCTCTTACTACTTTCACAAAAAGGTCATAGCTTTCTGCATTTCATTGTGTGCACTAAATGTTTTTAGAATATATGCAGTAAATATTATTTTTATTGGAGGGAATTTTTCATTTTAACACTCTAATAAAAGAGATGAAATTTACTTTGGGAATAATGAAGATGACCACTATGTGTCTTGCCAATATTTTCTATTTTGATTGCAGTGATAATATGTAAAAATGAATTGGTAGACTACGATGCTTTTAATGCTTCTAATTTACTTAGTTAAAGAATTAGCTGACATTATTTATTTTTTTTATTTTCTTTCAAACATTTTTTTCAGTTTTCAAGGCAATTGAGAATGAAAAATACATTCTCTATGCAGAAAAACAGTTCTTTTCTATGCCCACATTTTTATGCCTGTAAATTAACATGCCAATTATTGTTTCAATTTCCAAACACAGAAAATGTAAATCTTGTAAATTTAAAATGTACTTTTGTTGTTTAGAATCATGTGATGATGTACAGTGGGATGCAAAACTTTGGGCAACCTTGTTAATAGTCATTATTTTCCTATATAAATCGTTGGTTGTACGATAAAAAATGTCAGTTAAATATATCATATAGGAGACACACACAGTGATATTTGAGAAGTGAAATGAAGTTTCTTGGATTTACAGAAAGTATGCAATAATTGTTCAAACAAAATCAGGCAGGTGCATAAATTTGGGCACCACAAAAAAGAAATGAAATCAATATTTAGTAGATCCACCTTTTGCAGAAATTACAGCCTCTAAACGCTTCCTGTAGGTTCCAATGAGAGTCTAGATTGTGGTTGAAGGTATTTTGGACCATTCCTCTTTACAAAAACATCTCTAGTTCATTCAGGGTTGATGGCTTCCGAGCATGGACAGCTCTCTTTAACTCACACCACAGATTTTCAATTATATTCAGGTCTGGGGACTGAGATGGCCTTTCCAGAACGTTGTACTTGTTCCTCTGCTTGAATGCCTTAGTGGATTTTGAGCAGTGTTTCGGGTCGTTGTCTTGTTGAAAGATCCAGCCCCGGCGCAGCTTCAGCTTTGTCACTGATTCCTGGACATTGGTCTCCATTTGTCCCTCAACTTTGACAAGATTCCCAGTCCCTGCACTGACCACACAGCCCCACAGCGTGATGGAACCACCACCATATTTTACTGTAGGTAGCAGGTGTTTTTCTTGGAATGCTGTGTTCTTTTTCCTCCATGCATAACGCCCCTTGTTATGCCCAAATAACTCAATTTTAGTTTCATCAGTCCACAGCACCATATTCCAAAATGAAGCTGGTTTGTCCAAATGTGCTTGAGCATACCTCAAGCGGCTTTGTTTGTGCTGTGGGCGGAGAAAAGGCTTCCTCTGCATCACTCTCGCATACAGCATCTCCTTGTGTAAAGTGCGCCGAATGGTTGAACGATGCACAGTGACTCCATCTGCTGCAAGATGATGTTGTAGGTCTTTGGTGCTGGTCTGTGGGTTGACTCTGACTGTTCTCACCATTCATCGCTTCTGTCTATCCGAAATCTTTCTTGGTCTGCCACTTCGAGCCTTAACTTGAACTGAGCCTGTGGTCTTCCATTTCCTCAATATGTTCCTAACTGTGAAAACAGACAGCTTAAATCTCTGGGACAGCTTTCTGTATCCTTCCCCTAAACCATGATGGTGAACAATCTTTGTCTTCAGGTCATTTGAGAGTTGTTTTGTGACCCCCATGTTGCTACTCTTCAGAGAAAATTAAAGGAGGAGGGAAACTTACAATTGACCCCCTTAAATACTCTTTCTCATTATAGGATTCAGCTGTGTATGTAGGTCAGGGGTCACTGAGCTTACCAAGCCAATTTGAGTTCTAATAATTAGTTCTAAAAGTTTTAGAATCAATAAAATGACAACGGTGCCCAAATTTATGCACCTGCCTGATTTTGTTTGAACAATTATTGCACACTTTCTGTAAATCCAATAAACTTCATTTCACTTCTCAAATATCACTGTGTGTGTCTCCTATATGATATATTTAACTGACATTTTTTATCCTAACAACCAACGATTTATACAGGAAAATAATGACTATTAACAAGGTTGCCCAAACTTTTGCATCCCACTGTACCTTGTGAGGGCCACCATCAAAAATAATTTATTAATAAAATAATATCATACACAATCAAAGCATCATGAGATGTACAGGCCATATATTTTATATTGTAAAAGGAGACACAACAACATGAGAGGGGTTGAGGCACCAGCCAGGTGACCCCATATAATTGGAGACAAAAAAACAAACAAAGAAACACACAATAAATGCAGAGAAACCTTTTCAGACCGGAGTTCCTAAGAGAACTGTTTCAAGATGACCGAACTGCTGGTCATATGGCTTCCAGGCAGGATGAGAAGGGTCCAGAAGGGCAGACAATACAAGAGTGATATCAGAGGTAAAACAGCTGTTGATCTTCCGTTCTGCAGAAGGAGGAAGATTGAAGGCATTAGCAAACAGCGCCAATTCTTGGTCTGGTGGGTTATTACCGTCACCAGAGTCCTTAAGCTGTAATCCCAAACACACATAAATTTATTGGATTAACAGGAAATATGCAATAGGCATCATAATAAAATTAGACAGGTGCATCAATACTTAGTTGAGCCTCCTTTTGCAAATATAACAGCTCCTAGATGCCTCCTATAGCCTTTGATGAGTGTCTGGATTCTGGATGGAGGTATTTTTGACAATTCTTCCATACAAAGTCTCTCCAGTTCAGTAAAATTTGATGGCTGCGGAGCATGGACAGCCTGCTTCAACTCATGCCATAGATTTTCGATGATATTCAAGTCAGGGGACTGTGATGGCCATTCCAGAACATTGTACTTCTCCCTCTGCATGAATGCCTTTGTCGATTTCAAACTGTGTTTGGGTCATTGTCTTGTTGGAATATCCAACCCCTGTGTAGCTTCAGCTTTATGACTGATGCTTGAACATTATCCTGAAGAATTTGTTGATACTGGGTTGAATTCATCTGACCCTCGACTTTAACAAGGGCCCCAGTCCCTGAATGCCACACAGCTCCACAGCATGATGGAACCTCCACCAAATTTGACAGTAGGTAGCAGGTGTTTTTCTTGGAATGCAGTGTTCTTCTTCCGCCGTACAAAGCTTTTTTTTTATGACAAAATAACTCAATTTTTGTCTCATCAGTCCAAAGCACTTTGTTCCAAAATGAATCTGGCTTGTCTAAATGAGCATTTGCATACAGCAAGTGACTCTGTTTGTGCCTTGAGTGCAGAAGGGGCTTCTTTCTCATCACCCTGCTATACAGATGTTCATTGTACAAATTTCTCTGAATTGTAGAACAATGTACAGATGCAGCATCTGCAGCAAAGATGTTCTTGCAGGTCTTTGGAGGTGATCTGTGGGTTGTCTGTAACCATTCTCAAAACAATCCTGCGCATATGCCACTCCTGTATTTTTCTTGGCCTGCCAGACCTGGGTTGGTTTAACAGAAACTGTGCCTGTGGCCTTCCATTTCCTGATTCCATTCCTTACAGTTGAAACTGACGGTTTAAACCTCTGAGATAGCTTTTTGTAGCCTTCCCCTAAACCATGAGACTGAACAATCTTTGTTTTCAGATCTTTTGAGAGTTGCTTTGCGGATCCCATGCTGTCACTCTTCAGAGGAGAGTCAAATGGAAGCACAACTTGCAATTGACCACCTTAAATACATTTTCTCATTATTGGACACCTGTCTATGAAGTTCAAGTTTTAACGAGCTAATCCAACCAATTTGGTGTTGCAAGTAATCAGTATTGAGCAGTTAAACTGTTAAATCAGCAAAATTACAAGGAGAGCCACATTTGTGCACAGCCAGTTTTTCACATTTGATTTAATTTTATACAACTAAATACTGCTTCACTAAAAAACACCCCAGTACTCAGATGTTCCTAGGAAATGAAAGACATACCACTGTTACCTTTTTTGTTGAAAGTAGAGTAAATTATTATGCAGGGGTTCCCAAACTTTTTCATATGACTGTATTGTGAGGTTTAAGAGTACTAGGGGGATTTTATATTGCTACCTACGCAGCCACCATGCCTCGTGTTTACTTTGTTTCCTTTATTGTCCTGAGCATAGGAAAGGTGCTATATAAATAAAATGTATTATTATTATTATTATTATTATTATTATTATTATTGCACTGGTCTAGCTATTGACTTATAACAAATAATGTAACAATGTTAAATATGTTGTATTTTTCTCTTAAGTCTTTTTCTGTGGTTAGATAGAACTGTTTGTGCTAAAAAAAGCAAAAGCTGCTTATGAAATCTTGTTTTAAAAGGTTGAGGATAAAAGAAACGGCACAAGTGTTAGACATCAGTGCTTATTATTAGCATTAGTCTGACTTGACTTCTATAGATTTCTTAGATTATCTTGCTGTTTCCGAGAAATATCAAATGATCAGGGTATAATGTATGAAAATATATGTGTCTACTTATACAAGTGACATGCCTAATGGAATGGACACATACACCTCAGGCAGCAGCAGTGTGTGTCTGTGTGTGTCAAGTAGTAAACCTTGCTCAAGACTGATCAACGATTAAAATGTCTGATTTTTTTTTCACAAGGGCAATTCCTTAAATGCCTCCACAATATTCAGAACATTTTATTGGTGCTTTTACACTGGTAAATAATATCTTGTTGGAAAAAAGTTGCTTGTTTTTTGCTAGCTGTCGGATGTAGAGTATCCTTTGTTGTTGAACTGAACTAATCAGCATGTTATAAGGTAGAACCACCCCCATTCTAAAAGGAGAACACTCCTTAGAAGAAAATGAAGCTTTATGTAAACACATAACATAATCTATGCATTGATTATATTTTACCTGTCAACAGACATCAATCGGTTGTGAAAGAAATCTCTAATAGGTTTTTAGAAGTTGTTTGTAGTTCCTTTTGTGCTACACATGATCCCTTGTAATTCATGTCAAGTCTTGATGTCTACATGTGCTCCTTTTTTCCTGTTTTGGGTTTATCCAGTGATAGATGTGGCTGACATATCAATCCTATTCAATGATACTGATGTCTCGCTTTTCATCTATTTGTAGATTTTGAAATTCATTTTTTATTGTAAGTAATGAATAGGAATTTCACAAGGAAACATCTAGCAATGATGACTGCAAACATTTGTAAGTTAAAAGCAGATATACTATTAACTTTGTAATGTAGCCACATACAGCTGTCAACACCTAATCTCTAAAATATTAGATTGGAAAATATTTTAAATTGTTGCTTTAGTGGTTGCGTTGGGCATCAGATAAATGATGAGCCTAGCGGCCCTACTTTTTATTGTTGGGATTCAGCAGTGAGCTGTTTCAAATATTAATTTTATATTATGCATTATTTAAAGATATTGATTTATTAATGTTTCTAGGTATTAGTTCAGGGGTGTTGATGTCATGTGTTCTGCAACTTTATTCATTTTTTATGGGATTTCCTGGACAAATTTACACAATCTAAACATTGATCTATGGGTTTTAAAAATCAAGGATTACAACTTGCTTAATAGTTTTTGTGATAAGTGAAAACTGCGAAAGATTTTTCCGATTATGCCATAACATAATCTTTGTTTCCTTTGCCAAAACTGTTTTGGGGTTTATGGCATCTCCGGTATTCACAGAAATTCTCCCACAATTCCACATTATTAATGCTGCTTGTGATGTCATCAGGGTGACAATTTAAAAGTCGCTAGAAACATCTGTACAGTATCCAAGTTTTATAAGTGGAACTTGCGCTTGAATCTTTTGAAGCCTTGTGCTCCAGTGTTCTCAAATCTTGCTCCCAATTCTGACTACTGACTTCTAATTACGTTTACAGTTTGTTAGAAATACGGGATTGACTTTCAGTTTTGACCTAAGCTTGCCTTTTGACTATGTGTAACTCCTGATCCTCAAATTAACTAAAAGTATTACCGTCTTAGTGTGAGTCAGTATAGTTGGCACTGTGGTTCAAGCTGGCATGTGCAAGGCTATTTTGTGAGTTGTGGATACATATTTTAAGAAACGTTATGTGTCCAACATTATTATTAGACATAAAGAATAACCAGGAGATTGAACTGTAGTCAAGACACGCAAAGGATCAAAACTGTGAAAAGTAAAATAAAATCAGACAATCAGAAATCAAAGAGGCAATGTGTTAAGCAGAGGTCGAAAGAAAAATGAAATCAAACCAGAAAAACAAACCTAACGCTAGGGCCTACTTGGAAAAGATGCTAAGTATGCTAATAGGGCATTTCTGCACATAGTGAATCCACTGAGGGGTAATGCATAGTATGACCATCATGAATTTATAATGTTACTTCTGTGATGTCACCATGGAGACAATCTCAGTCACATGACCCTTCCAAAAAGCGATGTGTAAACAAAGAAAACCAAGGTGAGATTAAAAACATACCACAAAATACACACACAAAAAAAAAATATAAAAATATGTTAATATAACAATATATAAGCACTACAGTTTTAAACAGGAAATGTTTCAACATGTTTTCTGTCTTTCTGGGTTTGTTAATAGAGTTTTCTATATGATCTAAGCCTATTTAATTGTGTGTGTCTGCAAGTATACCTGTTAAGTATAAAAATAAAACAAATATTTAACAAGATATTACAGAAAACATAATGGACTCTGTCTCTAAAGTATGAGTCAAGTACAGAGCAGTTATTTTACCACAACACAACTGATGTGGGACTGTGCAGTATTTTCAAGTAATGTGCCACTGAACAGTCCAGACTACCTCAACTTGGCTTACATGTGCATGATCTTCAAAATAGACGAAATTGCCGAGAGTTATGACCTCAATATTCAGGAGGTTCATATATGCCTTTGAGTTGTCTGAATGTTATCCAGGAGTCTGTCTATTGTGTAAGCTCAGACATGCCACACATCTAGCCAGAAAGCGGAGAGTGATTAAAAGAAATACAAAGCTGTACATTTTCATTCTGGGTGCATGTCTGTGTTAACTAGCTCCTAAATGAACATTAGTACCACAATAATGAAAAAAAAAAAACAAAAAAAAAAAATTCAGGAGCACAAGACAACACAACCTGCCCAGGAATAGCAAGAAAAAAATGGGCATTAATGATAAGTATAGGAGAAAAAATACTTCAGGATTAATGAATGAATTTCAAAAGATTTAGACCTTTCCAAAAATATCAGAAGTAATGTCCATCTGACAATACTTCTAGATCTCTTTGAGGACTTGAACTCTATGACATGATAGCCATGTGGAAACAATGGGAGATTCCTGGAAACAACCATCCCTCCATCCAGTTTCTCCTGCTTATCCAGGTCTGGGTTGCTGGGGCAGTGTGACAATTGTGAGCCTGGGTCTGACCACCATCAGACTACACCAGCACTTTACCAAAAACACATGTTTATTGAATAAAATAAAGTCCGCTCAGCACACAGTGCTCCCAGCACCAATCACCTTCCTCACAGGCTTCTCTCTCAGTGTCCGTGGGCCACCTTTCCTCTCCTCACAGGAGCTTCATCCTGCTCCCAATCCCGACTCTGGCTCCCTGATTGGAGTGGGGCAGCCCCTTTTATTCCCACCCGGATGTGCTCCAGGTGCCTGATGACGCTCTTCCAGCAGCACTTCCTGGTGTGGCGGAAGTGCTGCCCTTGCACTCGGAAGCACTCCAGGCGTCCCTGGAAGGTCCTTCCTCCACCTTCCCAGGTGTGGCGGAAGTGTCGATCTCCCGGGCTCCATGGAGACTCCTTGCTCCTTCCCTGTGGTCCCCTCAACATCCAGGGTGGTTGCCCCCTTGTAGGCTGGGGAACGTATAGATCACCTCCCAGTCCTTCCAGGAATCCTGGCTGGGTCTGACCCCCAGCCTCATGTGACACAATGTAGGTTCAGCTTCATGCTCCCACCTCGCTTTTGGGAGCTCTTGAACCTGACACCGTCGGTAATGTAACCAGATGAGCTGGACAGTGAGGACACCAACGTAGCAAGGTGATGGTACAAAAAGGTGCAAGTGGTTTTTTTACAATAAAACAAAAGCAGTGCTCAAATAAATACTGCAATGCATTAAAAATTCAATAAATAAATAATCCACTAAAAAGCAAGTAAAATGTGTAAATTAAAATAATTCCAATAAAAACAAGGTTAAAATAGCTGGTTGGAAGCAGTCCTTTTAAAAACAAAACCCAGTGCCTTCCTTAGCTGGTGGTTCCCCTGCTTCTCCCATCTGGGTTATGCACCAGGAGAGTTGTCCTACCTGCAGCTAACCTTCACCACGTCCGGTTGCCTTCTGTCCTCTGGCTCCGTACGGCACCACTACCTGGACTAAGACTTGGGTTCCTCCAATGGCCAGGGCTCTCATGCTGGGGTTCTGATCCCAAATCTGACTCCCACTGCCTTCCTCGGCCTTATGCGGCAAGCCACTCGCCTTCCGGTCACTCCTGCTCCTCCTCTAGGTGAGGGTAGTAACGTAGATCGAACAGTAAATGGACAGCTTTGCCTTTCAGCTCAACTCTCTCTTCACTACAACTGACTGGTACAATGTTCACATAACTGCTGACACTGCTCCAATCCACCTGTTGATCTTTTGTTTGCTTCTTGTCTCACTTGTAAACAAGACCTTGAAATACTTAATCTCCTCCACTTGAAGTAGCACCTCCTCAAAAACCTGAAGTGAGTGCTCCACCATTTCCCGGCTGAGAACCATGACATCAGACTTTGAGGTGCTTGATCCTCATACTGAGTGTTTCACACTTGGCTGCAAACTGTCTCAGTGCACATCTGTAGTCACCACCTAATGAAGCCAACAGCTTGACTTTGGTTGCACAAGGTATAATGTGTCATGTTCCTCAACTGATTAACAGGTTTTTAGGGTGATTGGACTCCTTGGACACAAAACAAAACAAATAGACAAACAAAAATGTGTTAATCAGCCTTGAATCTTGACACATAACACTTTATACTACTGAAGAACACTGGAATTCATCTGGTTAAAGTAATTTAATTTGATATACTTTATTGTTCCTGAATGGGAAATTGTCTGTTCACATGACCTTTGGAGGTCACAGTGCAGGTTCAGCCACTGTACCGCTCCCATGTAGCAATTTTCAGGTTAAGGGCTTTGCTCAAAGGCCTAGTGGAGTAGGCTCCCTTCTGGCAGTAGCAGGATTTCAACCTGGTTAGATCCTTAGCCTCTTAGCCACCACTCCACCCTACATCCTGTACATATCCCACATGCAAACACCATAAACAAATTTCTGACACATTTAAAAAAGCAACACATTTCTTTTAAATGTTTTATTTTGTTTTCTATAGCACTGTGAACACACTTTAGTCAAATATTGGCCTCCACAAACTGAAACCTCATACTCTTCAAAAGCCTATTGAAAAGAAAAATGAAGGCCTTTATCTATTGAGCTTAAGTGCACTCTTGCTTATACTAACAGACTTTTATTGCTGTTCACTGCAGAGGCTATAAGATTCCATATCATTTACCAAACAACATTCATTCATACTAGCACCATTGAACAAACTGCTGTGTAGCATATGCAACTTTCCACAAATATGTTGCTGCAAAAGCCCGTAAGTATTTTTTTCAATCATTAAAATAATAATAAAGATACTAAATAGCCCAGTGGGGATTACAGCGGGAAGACTGATAAGAACACTGCTCCTCAGCTCTGGAATTCAGTCCTTCTTCATATTGAGCGTCTAAATACCATTTCTCTCTCTGCCCTCCCTACAACAGGGTCACATTTAACTCTGTCAGATTTTATTTCTAATTTTTAATTGACCAGTTAAATTATTTGTATCATATTTTTCATTAATATGAATCATTTGTACTGTAAATTCTGTGGTTTTATCTTGTAATGAGTTTCTGAGTTATCTGGAAAATGCAATTACATAAGTGTAATATTATCTTTATTATTTTTATTCTTATTGTTATTCTGTTACTGATAATACTTACACAATGGACAGAGCAGACATGAAAAGTACAACTACTTGATCTTGACCATTCTTTAGTTTTTCAGTATAGTTTTACTTATAACAAAACTTCTCATTGTATATACACAAAATCATTTTGTTATTCTATTTTAGGAATGAAACACTATTATATTAATAAATGCTTTCACAGTACTATGCAATTAAACATGACTAGTGTGATAAATTAGATGACTCCAACACAACAAAAAAGAGTTGGGGACCGTCCCCGTATAATGTCCAAAGGACAATAATGAGAAAAAAAACAGAATTTGTGATCAAAATACTTTTTAGCAATTGACAGTTATACATATGCAAGAATGACATTTTTATACAAGAAAATATGGCCGACAGAAGTGAGTTGGCAGGAGATGACGTCATGGCTGGCAGATAGAAGCGACACCATCTTTGGAAGCCAGTAGTGATGTGGAATCGGAAGTGTCTTGGAATCAAATCATGCAACCAGTTATTGTGGATTTTCTCCCTGTGTCTGTATACAGTGGATCCACTTTCTCCACACTTTGTGTGTTAAATGATTCAATTTTCCATTTTTGCTCATTTATCCACACTCAAGAACCCACAATGACAAAATGAAACTGAAATCTCTCGTTCTCGTAAGTATTCAGACATTAATTCAGTACTTTACAGTCATTACAGCTTTGGATCTTCTTGGGTTAGTTTTTGCAGGATTTTCTACACTCTGATCTGGTCAGTTTATTCCAGGGGTTCTCAACGTTGGCCCTGGGGACCTCCTGTGGCTGCAAGTTTTCGTTCCAACCATCTTCTGTCTTTAATTGGAATCTTGGGCTAATTAAGTGAACTGTTATTGCCCAAATTCTGTGTTATGGGAAAAATATAAAATTAGAAAACTAAGTTTGGTAAAAAATAATATATTAAAATGTACTAAGCAGTTACTGTATATGGGAGTAATTTTTTTTTTGTTTTTAACAATATTTTCATCTTGATATTCATTCTATTTTTCTGAGTGTTCTAATTGTTTAATTAATTTATTGTTTTTTAATTAGTGGGTCTGACGCTGAAGTAATTGCAGCCTTTCACGATTCAGTGTTGTTTACCTGGGTGTCTGCTCTACTCGTTTTTAATTATCTATACTAATAAACGGCAAAGCCCTCACTCACTCACTCACTCACTCACTCACTGACTGACTGACTGACTGACTGACTGACTCATCACTAATTCTCCAACTTCCCGTGTAGGTAGAAGGCTGAAATTTGGCAGG
>JANRMT010062841.1:25783923-25817207 GCA_026402145.1 Polypterus bichir lapradei | reverse complement strand
AGCGGAGAAGTAGTGTGTTAAAGAAGGAAAGAGAAACAAAAGAAAACATTTTGAAAATAACGTAACATGATTGTCAATGTAATTGTTTTGTCACTGTTATGAGTGTCGCTGTGATCTATACTAATAAAAGGCAAAGCCCTCACTGACTCACTCACTGACTGACTCATCACTAATTCCCCAACTTCCCGTGTAGATAGAAGGCTGAAATTTGGCAGGCTTATTTCTTACAGCTCACTTACAAAAGTTAAGCAGGTTTCATTTCGAAATTCTACACGTAACGGTCATAACGGTCGACAACGTCCGCCATGTTGAACTTTCTTATTTATGGCACCATCTTCACGAAATTTGGTAGGCGGCTTCCCTGCGCTAACCGAAACCGATGTATATACTTATTTCGATGGTATGACGCCACTGTCGGCCACCATATTGAACTTTCCGACGTCACTAATTTTCCAACTTTCTGTGTAGGTAGAAGGCTGACCCCATCTTCACGAAATTTGGTAGGCGGCTCCCCTGCGCTAACCGAAACCAATGTACATACTTATTTCGGTGGTATGACGCCACTGTCAGCCGCCATATTGAACTTTCCAACGTCACTAATTTTCCAACTTCCCGAGTAGGTAGAAGGCTGACCACATCTTCAAGAAATTTGGTAGGTGGCTTCCCTAAGTTAACCAAAACCGATGTACGTACTTATTTCGGTGGTATGACGCCACTTTCGGCCGCCATATTGAATTTTCCAAACATCACTAATTCTCCAACTTCCCGTGTAGGTAAAAGGCTGAAATTTGGCAGGCTCATTCCTTACAGCTTACTTACAAAAGTTAAGCAGGTTTCATTTCGAAATTCTACGCGTAACGGTCATAACGGTTGACAATGTTTGCCATGTTCAACCTTCTTATTTATGGCCCCATCTTCACGAAATTTGGTAGGTGGCTTCCCTGCGCTAACCAAAACCGATGTACATACTTATTTCAGTGGTATGATGCCACTGTCGGCTGCCATATTAAAGTTTCCAACATCACTAATTCTCCAACTTCCCGTGTAGGTAGAAGGCTGAAATTTGGTACTTATTTCGGTGATATGATGCCACTGTCGGCCGTCATATTGAACTTTTCAACGGTCTTTGTTACTTATGGGCCCATCTTCAAGAAATTTGGTACGCGGGTTCCCAACGCTAACTGAATCCTACTTATGTACATATATACATCCATAGCCTGCAGCTCGGTCACCGTGTGAGGCGGCGTTGGGTCCCCCATCCCAACGCCTCCCACGTTGTTGGCTGCCTGCCTATATAAGGCCGTCTGTCGCTCCAGTCTCTACATTCCCTTCCGTGCTTCGCCATGGGATTCGCGGCTCCCTGCTGATAACTACAGCCTTTTTATTTAATCCACGGCTTCTCTGCTGTTTTATTGTTTATTTATTACGATTATAGTTATTGTGTAGGTATTTTAGACTTTCTTTACATTGTTCAGGTACACATTTCCTTTATCATCCAACCGTACCCCCATTAACATGTCTATCGAGGTGAATACCATCGATCAAAGAACTGTCACTTACCAAGTGGTTTCCATGCCCGGAGATGGCACCTGCCTTTTCCATTCTCTTTGTTACATATTGCAGGCTCATTCTTGATATCCGGAGGAACATTGTGTCTTATGTATTGAATGACTGGGACAGGTTCAAGGTGTGGACTGATGACGGTACAGGAGATAATTATACTACACAGGAGCACTAGAAGAGTGAAATGCTTAAGTGTACCGAAATGGCCAAATATTTTACACCTTTGGACAACCGCCAATGCCTCTTAAACATCTTAGATTCGCAGGTGATGATTTCAGTAGTGGACACTTTGATGTTTCGAAATGTTTAAACTCTCAAAAGCTGGATGTGAAGTTATGAATGAAACTGGTTGTATACTTACAACGCTTGACAGATGCCGAATGTCTCTTCAACACAAGTCCTACAAATACTGTCGTAATTGAAACAAACCATGAAACTCAAACCGATTATGACAGCAGCAATCCAAGCTGTGAGATTTGAAACAAGATTACTGTTCACATGGCCAACTGTACGTTGCATGCTCAAGAGTAAGCTCAGTGCACAGCTACAGCTTGGTCATATTACAACTGAATGGCCGAACTGACAACGTGGCATACAAAGAGATCCTTAACAAATAATTATTGGTATATTTTCCCTCAGTTTAAAAAGGTTTAATTTTCTTCTTAATAAAAATTTTAAGGCAGTACTTCGCCGCTGCGAAGCGCGGGTATTTTGCTAGTCTATACTAATAAAAGGCAAAGCCCTCACTGACTGACTGACTCACTCACTGATTCATCATTAATTCTCCAAGTTCCCGTGTAGGTAGAAGGCTGAAATTTGGCAGGCACATTCCTTACAGCTTACATACAAAAGTTGGGCAGGTTTCATTTAGAAATTCTACGCGTAATGGTCATAACTGGAAGCTATTTTTCTGCATATACTGTAATGGAGTTGAGCTCAAAAGCCGTGGGGGCGGAGTTTCGTGTGACATCATCACGCCTCCCACGTAATCACGTGAACTGACTGTCAACGCAGTGTGTAGAAAACCAGGAAGACCTCCAAAAAGCGCTGAAGAAAACATGCATTATATAATTGAGAAGGCAGCGAAACAATAAGAAGCGAGCGAGTGACATATACTACCATATTCATGAGTGCTGCTACTTCAGAAAGAAAGCAAGGTGTAAACCTAAACTTTAAATTAAGTTCATAGACAGGCTGCCGCTGGCGTTTCTCATGCCCACGGGTAATGCGGGATACAAGTTTATTGAGAGGACGCAGGATATAAACGAGAGTTTTGATCACTTTGTAACTAAGTTAAAATTGCAGGTGAAGGGGTGTGCTTATGCAAATTCCGAGAGACTGTGTTTGTGGGGGATTGACAGTTAAGGCGGGTGGGGGAGTCACGTCATCATCTTCCCTCCCATTTACCTCATTTCGCTCTGAGCTGAGCTCCGCGGCTAACGCCATCTTCCGAAGCAACTTCGTCACACTGCCACCAAATACTCACGGAAAAATCCACAAGTTAATACACACGCTGTCTCTAGAGTTTCTCCACACTGAATCCTCCAGGCACTACTTACAAAAGGTTACATTGACAATCGTGTTACGTTATTTTTAAAATCTTTCCTTTTCTTAGCACAAGCACAGCTGAGAAGCTTTGATGCATGTGCTCCATAACGCGTTAAAAAATAATGAATTTAATCACACTTTGCATTACAAGCAAAGGGGAACTTTTGTCAATGCATGATTTCCTGGTACACCGATTACATTGAAAAAATATGAGGTTAACACAGAAAAACAGATCACCAATTCAAGCTTTATGAATAATCGATTCACCATCAATAATTGTTTTGGTAAAGCCATACTCAGTGTAATCCTCCTTCCATTTTATAATTTTCCCACCACTAGCCATGATTAAATGAACGGTAAAAAAGTAAGAGCGAAGCGAGGGTGACTTATTTAGGCAGGCATATATATGACAGCAACACTCATGACAATGTCAATCATGTTACGTTATTATTAAAATGTTTCCTTTTCTTTTTCATTACTTCTTTAACACACTACTTCTCCGCTGCGAGGCGCGGGTATTTTGCTATATATATATATATACTAGCAAAATACCCGTGCTTCGCAGTGGCAAAGTCCAGCCTTAAAATTTTTATTAAGAAGAAAATTAAACCTTTTTAAACTGAGGTAAAATATACCAATAATTATTTGTTAAGGATCTCTTTGTATGCCACGTTGTCAGTTCGGCCCTCCAGTTGTAATATGACCAAGCTGTAGCTGTGCGCTGAGCTTACTCTTGAGAATGCAACGTACAGTTGGCCATGTGAACAGTAATCTTGTTTCAAATCTCACAGCTTGAATTGCTGCTGTCATAATCGGTTTGAGTTTTATGGTTTGTTTCAATTACGACAGTATTTGTAGGACTTGTGTTGAAGAGACATTCGGCATCTGTCAAGCGTTGTAAGTATACAACCAGTTTCATTGATAAGTTCACATTCAGCTTTTGAGAGTTTAAACATTTCTAAACATCAGAGTGTCCACTACTGAAATCGTCACCTGTGAATCTAAGATGTTTAAGAGGCATTGGCGGTTGTCCAAAGGTGTAAAATATTTGGCCATTTCGGTACACTTGAAAGCAACAACCGAACAATTCAACGGCAGCCATCAACTCACATGCAGATACCCATTTCCTTTATCATTCCAACCCCCATTACCATGTCTATCGAGGTGATCACTATCGATCAAAGAACTGTCACTTACCGAGTGGTTTCCATGCCTTTTCCATTCTCTTTGTTACATATTGCACGGCCATATCAGGCTCACTGTTGATATCCGGAGGAACATTGTGTCTTATGTATTGAAAGACTGGGACAGGTTCAAGGTGTGGACTGATGACGGTACAGGAGATAATTATACTACACAGGAGCACTATAAGAGTGAAATGCTTAAGCCCTTCACCTATAGTTCTGCATGTGAGTTGATGGCTTCCGCTGAATTGTTTGGTTTTCGCTTTCAAGTGTACCGAAATGGCCAAATATTTTACACCTTTCGACAACCGCCAATGCCTCTTAAACATCTTAGATTCATAGGTGACGATTTCAGTAGTGGACACTTTGATGTTTATAAATGTTTAAACTCTCAAATGCTGGATGTGATTTTATTGATGAAACCGGTTGTGTGCTTACAACGCTTGACAGATACCGAATGTCACTTCAACACAACAAATCCTACAAATACATATATCTTGTACATATATATACACATATATCTTGTAAGCTTCATATTTTTTTGCTGCCTTTTCAATTGTGTAATTCGGTTTTTGTTCAGTGCTCTTCGGAACTCTTGCTTTTTGTCTGTGCACTGCGTCAGTTCACGTGAGCCGCTCGGTGTTCTTGCATCGAAGTTTCCCAGCTGTGCTGTTGCTATGTCGTGCTATGTCCATGGCTGTATCTAATGCTACCGAAGTCCCGGTACTTAAAACTTTCTCTCGCAGTTTCGCTGAGTTTGTGCCAAACACCACCCTGACTATCTCATCTTCCTCTCCATAAGCACAGTCCTACACCCGTGAATAATTTACCCGTGGCATTTTGCTATTGGATTGCCGCTGACGGACGGCCTTATATGGGCAGGCACTAAATTACAAACGCCAGCGGCAGCCTGTCTATGAACTTAATTTAAAGTGTTGGTTTACACTGTGCTTTGTTTCCGAAGTAGCAGAACTCATGAATATGGTTGTATATATCACTCGCTCGCTTCTTATTGTTTCGCTGCCTTCTCAATTATATAATGCATGTTTTCTTCAGCGCTTTTTGGGGCTCTTCCTGGTTTTCTACGTACTGCGTGATTACGTGGGAGGCGTGATGATGTCAAACTCCGCCCCCACGGGTTTAAAGCTCATCTCCATTACAGTAAATGGAGAAAAACAGCTTCCAGTTATGACCATTACGCGTAGAATTTCGAAATGAAACCTGCCCAACTTTTGTAAGGAAGCTGTAAGGAATAAGCCTGCCAAATTTCAGCCTTCTACCTACACGGGAAGTTGGAGAATTAGTGATGAGTCAGTCAGTCAGTCAGTCAGTCAGTCAGTCAGTCAGTCAGTGAGGGCTTTGCCTTTTATTAGTATAGATTAATTTAGTAATTATTAAGGTACAATGAAGGGAGCAAACTGCACAGAGGAAGGGTAAAATATAATGAAAGCAACACAAGTGAGTTAAGCATTTCAATCTATAGCAAAAGTAGAAATATTTCTAAATGTCTTATAAATGTAAAAATCATGCTGCTGTGCTTTCCTAAGGTAAAATAAGAGAGGAGAAAAAAAATAGGAGGTAATTAATTGAGATCAGTGTTATCAGTTGTTGCAAGGCGGTGGGCTGGCACCCTGCCCTGGGTTTGTTTCCTGCCTTGTACCCTGTGTTGGTTGGGATTGGCTCCAGCAGACCCCCCATGACCCTGTAGTTCGGCTATAGCGGGTTGGATAATGGATGGATTGGTTATCAGTTGTCATTGATTATGAGTCTGGTTGAAGTAAAAACCTGAAGCCACAGTGGGCCCCCAGGACCGACTTTGAGAACCCCTGGTTTATCCCATTCATCCTGGAAGAATATCATAAGCTCTATTAGTTTGGATGGGGAGTATCTATAAACTGAGATCTTTAGGTCTCTTTACAGATGCATTATGGAGTCAAAATCTGGGCTTTGGCTGGGTCCCTCAAGAACACTCGCAAACTTGTCCTAAAGCCTCAGCAGTGTTGTATTCACTGTTTGCTTTTGTGTCACTGTTGTGTTGAAAGGTGGTCCTTCACCCTGCATGAGACTCTTTACCCTATGGGACAGGTTTTCTTCAAGGACCTCTCTGTATTTGGCTGCATTCATCCTTCCCATCACCCAGGTAGGATGAAGATGCCACCACCATGCTTCACTGTAGGGATGGTATTATGCAGATGATGACTAGTGCCTGGTCTTTACGGGACATAGTGTATGGAGTTCTGCCCAAATAATTTTTGCCTCATCAGACCAAAGAATCTTTGTCCTTGTGCTCTCAGAGTTCTTTAAATGTCATTTGCCAAACTCCAAGCTGACCATTATGTGCATCTAATTGATGGCGTGTTGCTGAGATGGTCATCCTTCTGACAGTTTCTCAGACGTCAGTCAAGAACTTCTGATGCTCTCTTAGATTGACAATTGGCTTCTTGGTTACTTTCTTGCCTGGTTACTCTGGTTGACCAGACAGCCAGCTGTAGGAAGAGTCCTATTGGATCCAAATGTGTTCCATTTCACAATTCTTGAAGCCACTGTGCTCATTGGAGCAATTAAAGCTTTAGAAATGGTTTTAACCCCTTACCCTGATCTCTGGAGGTCTACAGAAAGTTTCTTGGTCTTCATGGCTTGGTTTCTATCCTGACATGCATGAATGTCTATACACAGGTGTGTGCCTTTCTAAATGATGTCCAATCAACCCATTTGCTGCAGTTGGACTCCAATTACATTCTTGAAACAGGAGAATTAAAGCCAACAGGGTGCACCTGAGCACAATTTGGAGTGCCTCGGCAAAGGTTATGAATACTCATTTGAATGAGATATTTTATTTTTTGGTTTGTAATAAATTGGCAAACCTTTATGAAAATATGTTTTTACCTTGTCATTATGGGTTATTGAGTGTAGATTGATGGCAAACATGGCTAATTTATCCATCAAAAATTAAATCTACAGCACAATATAGTGTGCAGAAAGTGAAGGGGTCTGAAAACATTCTGAATGTACAGTATTGTCAGTCAGTCGTTTTCCAACCCGCTATATCCTAACACAGGGTCACGGGGGTCTGCTGGAGCCAATCCCAGCCAACACAGGGCGCATTGTATTCGTATTAAAATTTGTGAAAGTAGACATTATAAGCAAATCAACTTTGAGAATTTTCAAAACATATGACATCACCTCTGCATTCACTATTGCTTACAGTGTAGCGTATGGGTGCTCATTCTTTTGTATCTTCCTGTAAATGAGAATTGATGGTCTTGTAAGAAAGGCATATTTAGGACAAGGTTATAGTGAAAATAGACACAGCATGACTAGCATTGTTACTGTGTCACAGCCTAGAAAACATTTTGGTGTCCAACTATGGTATATAGCACTGAAGATTAATGGGTTCTACAGTGCGGTGGGCAGCATTACTGCCCTGTGAAGCTAGTGTCCTGGGTTCAAATCATGCACCAAGACATTGTCAGGTTTGTCGAATGGGCTAGGAATTGGTGTTTAAAAGAAAACAACATTTCTGTTTGTTTCTCTTAGACAAAAAAATGTGTAAATAGAAAATGTAAAAGCCCACAGATGAAGGGGCAGTAGGCACCCTTTGTTTAAGACATGGATAATAAGTGAAAAGGCAAATTTCCTGAATAATTCTGTTACAGCTTATTGTTGATTCAGATATTTATCTGTCTTGCAAAAGTCACCTGCTTTGAAGATCAAACTGCTTTGATTGGCATCTCACCAACATACAGCACTGTGATAGCAGAACTGCCTGCTTTCTTAGAAAATGTACTTGGTCTAAAAGTGAGCGTGTTCTGGGGACATTGGTCTCTATTCAACATACAGTGGTATTTGCACTCCTTGATAGTTAGTAACATTACTATTATTTAACCAATGAAAATGTGTGTACACTATTCTTAAGCAAAGGAAATTGGCAAGTACCATTGTTTAAACAATCGTCATGTTGATCTAGGCAGAGATTGAAGCGGTTATATATCTCTGGACAAATTGGAATAAAATGAAGTAGGGTCAGAGATTCCTAACTAGTTTTTGGCATCTTGTCACTGTGGCTCCACCGTGTAGCAACAGTGGGCTTGTACCTGACCCAGATTCCCCAAGGCCTGAGGCCAGTAACATTTGCACTTTCTCCCAGTATCTGCATAGGTTTGCCTCTTAGTGTTCTGGTTGTCTTCCCAAATACATGCTAGTTAGATTAATTGAGGATTCTGTATTGTTCTGGTGTGCTTGTTAGTGAGCCTTGCTATTGCAATGTTGCAGGTGAACGTTAAGTATGATCAGATTAAGACAAGTCTGTAAAAATGTTTTCTCTTCCCAAAGAAACATACTTTGAAACTAAACCACATATGCATTTATTTTGTGCCTCATCTTAATCCAGATGTAAGGTCAGAAGAAGCCAGAGACCATCCTGGCAGCAGAGTGTGCAAAGCAGAAACAAGTCCTAGCTGGGGCATTAGTCCACTGCCTGGGATAAACCAAAGTAGCAAAAACCTGTAAAACTGAAAGGAAAACATCAGAAATAATGAGAATAAACTGACTAGAAATGTAATTTTTTCCTGTTTTATTTTCTGGTGGCATTTAAAATTTTGAAGAGAACAGATTTTGTATACAGTATAAATAATACTAAATTCTAATTGATTCTGTCATGTCATTTTCTAATCCAGTTAATCCAGACCAGAACTGCATCTGGAGCCTATCCCACCTAGTATAGAATGCAAGGCAAGGCAGGAACAAACCCTGGACAGGTTGCAAGTCCATTACAGGGCGGACACACACACTCCCACCAAACACACGCTATGGCAAAATTAGCATTGACAGTTCACCTAACCTGCATGTCCTTACAAAGTGGGAGAAAATCAGAGCACCCAGAGGAGACCCCTACAGATACAGGGAGAACATGCAACCTCCACACAGGGAGGACCCAGGATCCGGACCCTGCTTACTGCAAGGCAGCAGCGTTGTCACGGTAGTCAATACTGATTAATGTAATAATGTCAAGTGTCTTAAAAATGTGCGGCTTATCTTTGAGAAAATTAAAAAGTAAAACTCCAAGAAGAACTGTAAAAATGTGTTGTTCAGCAATCCCCAGTCTTAAGAGTATGTGTAATTTAAAAGTTTGATTCAACTTATTTCATTAGAAAGCCTGTGTGACAGAATTCCAATATTTCCTGCTTACAAGGTTTCTTAGACCTATTTAATTAAATACCACATCTCATGTGCAGTGATGTGTGATAGTTCAAGCTGTTGAGACTAGACGGACTACTCCTTTTAATAGTGATCTGATCCAACATATAATTTCATTTGCTTTTGACACATAATATATTGGGAGACTGTTTATATGAAGACCTAGTTTTGTATAGTTAAATGTTGACAGTCAAGCACCAAATTTTTAGAAAATAAATTTGTAACTTAATCATTTTAAATATAATTTACTGATTAACATTGCAGTTTTAAATATACTCAGATTTTTCCTTAATACATGTTGTAGTCTGCATAAATGGCAGTATGATATTTACCTAGTTATAATATTATTAAAAATGATCTTAGCAATATCCTCAGTGTTGTGATGGTAAAATACATTTTTGTGTTTTTGCAATTGTTAATTTAAATGTATAAAGTATAATGTAGAAGCAATCCCATCTTTTCATATATTTACAAGGAGAGGCTTGTAAAAAGGACATAAAGAGGCTTTTATAAAGGGCATGAAAGTGCAAATCCCATTAGATCAACAATTGTACTGTAAGGATTTTCAACATCTAACCCATATGTAAAGTAAATAAAATGAACTGAAAAAGACAGTAACTGCTGATTTTTTCATATTGTACTTTATTCTTTTAAGGTTAATTCTAGTATATTTTATTTTTTCCTACAACTGCTAAATACATTTGCCCCAAGTTGTCCCATTTTCTTTTTTGAAACTGCCCCCAAACCCTCCAAATTATTTAAATATATATCTGTAATTATTTTTTGAAGGGGGGTAGGCTCTCACAAAAAATTCAGGTTTGGGGACTATGCACATAGACGAGGGGGTACCTAACAATAACTGGAATCTGTACCTGGCGCACAATCTAGACTTAGTTGCAAATTTCGCCGCTAGGTGTAGCATACTTACAGTATTCTGTGGTAGTCCGCCAAGTGGCTTTGCTCTGAATTGTTCATACAGTATTCTGTGTTGGTTTTTCTTGGTGCTTATTAAACGTGTTTTGCAATTTTTGTGTTGGGTGATCATAAAGAACAGCAAGTCTGCGTTAAATTTTGCTTTCTCTTAGGGAAAACAGCTGCTGAAACTGTAGTGATGCTTGAAACTGCTTTGAAAGTGGAAGCTTTAAGTAAAACACAGGTCTATGAGTGGTTTTCACATTTCAAACGAGGGAAAATGTCACTTAAAGACCAACCAAGATCTGGCTGACCTTCCACAATTCCGAATGATGAAAATCTTGAAAAAGTTCGCAGTGCAATTTTATGAAGATCATCGTCGGACTATTGAAGTGATTTCTGAATTGACTTGTGTGTCTCAGAGATCTTGCGACATTCTCTACTCGCCTGATTTTGATCCGTGCGACTTTTTCTTGTTCCCGCATATGAAAAAAGAACTCGAAAGAAAGTGTTTTTGTACCCGTGGAGGAAGTCAAAGAAAAATCGTTGCAGTCATTGCACAACGTTTCTCTTCAGCAATTCCAAAAATGTTTCCACCAGAGAGATATAAAATATCTCTTTTTCTAAAGTAACATACTATGTAAAGTAAAGAATAGTATTGATAGGCAAAAGTGTTTTTTGCAGTGAATATGCTGAGCTTTCTGGTGATTTTATTGATGAATATTTTCCTGGAAATTCGTCATCCAGCTACCTTAGATGAACATTTTTTTCCTAAACACCCTATGATGCTTTGCAAGGCCAGTGTGATACCATAGAGCTACAGTAGCCATGCACAGAATTTTTGCACATGCTTACTGTAAGATCGTTGCTGATGTGACCGTTACGAAAAGAAAAAAATCAAAAAATAACCCCTGTTGCGCTTGACAGTGCTGCGAGATATTTTCTCCCATCTCTAACCTCACTCATTTCACCAAGAAGAAACCCTGCTCTTTCACTTGCGGTTGTTTAAACGCCCCAGATTTTCATTCTGTATGTGTTTAAAAATATACATTTTAAAAAGTTGCAGTATTTTCATTTCAGGACTACATTAGCTGACATTACGAGTACTGCCAACAGATTTATAACACTGATCCCTGTGCACTGGCAGTACAGCACCACATGGCCAATTGTGCATGCAAGTTAGTCATGTGCCCAGCTACATTCCGAAAAATACATTAAAGGAACCCTCCTTTTCTCCATCCAGTCATCAGAAAACACAGAACATGCGAATAAGTGATAAAAACAAAAGGTTTATTACTGTTTACAAAGTGTCTTTTTCCTTCTTGATGAAAGTATCAGCATAGATAAAAATAAAAAACAGAACTGATTTTCTAGCTGCGTCCAGAGCCTCATCAAACAATGGAATGAGCCAGTGAAGGATTGCTGCTTAGTGTGGAACTCTGTGAGAGCAATGATATACAATACAGTATATTTTATATGTTAATTGCTAGCTTCTGACCGCTTGTTTGTATATTGTTTGTGGTATTCCTTCCATCTGCATCTTTTGTTGTTTGAGGAACAGGTGGCACAGTAGATTGGCACTGCTGCTTTACAGCTCAGATCATATATTTGGTACCATTGCTAATTCATGGCTGAGTTATTATGCAAAACTGTGAGTGAGCCCACTCCTTTGGCAGAGAAGCAACCCCACACATGAATGGTCTCAGGAGGCTTTACTGTTGGCATGACACAGGACTGATGGACTGACCTTTTCTTCTCTGGACTATCTTTTTTCCAGATGCCCCAAACAATCGGAAAGGGGATTCATCAGAGAAAATGACTTTACCCCAGCAGTCCTCAGCAGTCCAATCCCTGCCCCTTTTGCAGAATATCAGCCTGTATCTGATGTTTTTCCTGGCTTTTTTGCTGCCCTTCTTGACGCCAGGCCATCCTCCAAAAGTCTTTGCCTCACTGTGCGTGCAGATACACACGCACCTGCCTGTTGCCATTCCTGAGCAAGCTCTGCACTGGTGGTGCCCCAATCCTGAACCATAAATCAGCTTTAGGAGACGGTCCTGGCACTTGCTAGACTTTCTTGAGCACCCTAAAGCCTTCTTCACAACAATTGAACCTCTCTATTCAAACTCAATTAGCATGGTAGAGTGATCTCCAGCCTTGTCCTCATCAGCACTCTCACCCGTGTTAACAAGAGGATCACTAAAATGATGTCAGCAGGTCCTTTTGTGGCAGGTCTGAAATGCAGTGGAAATGGGTTTTTTGGGATTAAGTTCATTTTCATGGCAAAGAGGTTCATTACAATTAATTTCAATTCATCTGATCACTCTTTATAACATTCTGGAGTATATGCAAATTGCCATCATAAAAACGGAGGCAGCAAACTGTGAAAGTTAATATTTGTGTTAATATTTCTCAAAACCTTTGGCCACGACTGCACATTAATGATTGAGCTGCAATCAAATTATATATTCTCTTATTTTGGGTGTTTTTCCACTGCTAGTTTTGGTGTGGATCAAAATCGTTGTTTGTTAACTGCTAGTACACGAGTAAAAGAACCATTTTTAGGTAGTCTATGCCCCCTTTGAAAATGATAAAAAGTCTATTGGCGATATGCCATGAGATCAGGGTGAAAACACAACACATACTGTACATGCTGTTCATGCTTGCGTTACCATAATCAAGGAAAAAGAATATTAAAAATATTTCAAATCAGCACAGCAATTCTGTGATGTACCATCATGGTTAAATAACAACAAGTTTTCTCTTATAGTTATCCATCCATTTTCCAACCCGCTGAATCCGAACACAGGGTCACGGGGGTCTGCTGGAGCCAATCCCAGCCAACACAGGGCACAAGACAGGAACCAATCCCAGGTGGTTGCCAACCCACCGCAGGACACACACAAACACACCAATTTAGAATCGCCAATCCACCTAACCTGCATGTCTTTGGGAGGAAACCCACGCAGACACCGGGAGAACAAGCAAACTCCACGCAGGGAGGACCCGGGTCTCCTAACTGCGAGGCAGCAGCGCTACCACTGCACCACCATGCCACCTTCTTATAGTTATATGGCTCCTTTTGTTTTCCCTCTCAACTGTTTTTTTTAATTAACAGCATCAACATATTGAATGTCCTCAAACATATTCATGCCTAGGACATCATATGCAGTGGCGTTTCTCAGCATCTTGAAAAAAAAAGTTGCAATTTCAGTACTAAGAATGAGGGACTTTAACCTTCCAGGTCAATCTCCTAACTGTAAACCTAAGGACATACAATCACACAAACACCCCTCGATATACCAGGAACAATGCAAGGCCAATACCGCTAGCCCCATCAGCCAGACAAAGGCTTGCAGTACCCGGCACAAAGACAATTTCACATACAGTGGATGCAGAAAGTATTCAGACTCCATTCAATTTCTACATTGTTTTTCAGACTTTATTTTAAATGGATAAATGTACCATTTTGACCCTTTCTCATTCATACAAGAATTCAGACCATTTGCTGTGTCACTCCAAATTATGGTCAGGTATATCCTGATTGCTTTAATTATCCTTAAGATGTGTTGAGAACTTGATTGGAGTCCACCTGTGGCAAAATTAATCAATTGGCCATTGTTTAAAAAGGTGCAAACCTGTTACATGGAGTCCCAGTATTCATACTGCATTTTAGGACAAAAACCAAGCCATGAAGTCTAAGGAGCTCTTTGAAGGCCTCAGTGATCAAATTGTGGCAAGGCTTAGTTAAGGACAAGGCAATAAAACCATTTCTAAAGTTTTGAATGTACCCAGAAGCACTGTGACCTCAATGCTTATAAAATGGAAAAAGTCTGGAATCACCAGCACTCATCCTAGAGGAGGCCATCTAGCCAAACTGAGTAACAAGGCAAGAAGGGTCTTGGTCAGGGAGATGGTCCCTCGAGCAGAGCTTCAAAAGTCTTATGGAAACGAGAAATAGATTTTTATTAAATTTACCAACCTTTCTGAAAACATGTTTTCAGTTTGTCATTTTGGGTTATTGAATGTCGTTTATCCATTTAATATTAAATCTGCAACACAATAAAGTGTGTAAAATGTTAAATAAGTTTTGAATCAACTGTAGTCCGAAAAGCTACATTTTTCTATGTGAGAAATTACAATTACAAATTGGAGAAAAACTGTTGAAGAGGACAAAATTAAGTGTTGTTATAATCATGTATAAGAGATCAACCAGGCCATGATAAAGAGTTGTGGCTCCACACCCTAGTGATGCCGTTTATTTAAAGTTGAATAACAAAGTAAAAACACACAATAAGTGTGAAGCCTTTTCTTTCAGACATGAGTTCTTAATTAAACCACCTGAAGATGGCAGACCTTCCGGTCTTTAGTCCTTCCAGCCGGAAGAGGCGGGGCCCGGACACCGGATGTGACATCAGAGA
This sequence comes from Polypterus bichir lapradei, assembly GCA_026402145.1. NCBI lineage: Eukaryota > Metazoa > Chordata > Cladistia > Polypteriformes > Polypteridae > Polypterus > Polypterus bichir. Next base: position 25,802,386 of record JANRMT010062841.1, on the reverse strand, counting down.
TGGTATTGCTGTCAATCATTTGGTCTACAGAGGGAGAAAGAGAATAGGCATTAAGACACAGCACCAACCCCTGGAGCGGCAGAGAATTACAATCACCAGAGCTAGCTGTCCCCATGTGTATGTGTGTGACACATGTTAATGAGAACTGATATTACTAAGAGAAACTTATTACTTATTTTTTACAACCACTGGGCCCCACTGGCCTTTAATGCATAAACGCCACTGGTCAAAAGATAATTTTTTTAATTTCCCTTCCTTAAACATCACATATAATGGTTGCCATATAAAAATAAAATAAAACAGTAAAATAAACAAAAAAAATGCTGCATTACTGTATTCCTTGCTTTTATCCTTAATTCACAGATCTCTTCTGTCTGTCTTTAGACAATCTGACTTCACCCTTTCCACTTGTGTTCTTTGTGATTTGCTCTTGAAGATTGTTAGCCTCAAGTAACATAGAGTTTATTGCCTAGTCTGTCTCGAGTGGTCACGTAATTCTCTGTTCACAGGTAATATTTCAGGATAATACAGACATCACACTATTGAAGAATTAACTGCATGGCTTTTTAAATTAAAACTGAGTGAATATGTTTTCACTTGATAAACCATCTATGAGAATATATTGATTAGGTTATATATAACACGTCAATAGTAACTCAAAATAAAGTGAATGTTACACTCTATTAAATATCTGTTAATAATTTATAGAGCAGGTTATGGATCTACCCAAATGTAACATTACATTAATTATGATACACTGCTACTCACTGAATGTGACTATGATAAAACTAATAATATTTTTAACACTCAGCATATTTATTGTGTCCTTTATGGTGATGTTGGTCACAATAAAAAAAGTAGAGTCCTTTGCAGCACTAACTATGACCCATGTTGTGTCCACCCATTTTATATGCCATTTAGCTTGTTTAGGTTTTGGTGAACTGGTATCTTTATTGGCAGCAAAGCAGCAACCAGTAATGCCCATAGCAGGGTGCACTCACCCACTCATTTATGGAGTGCTCATTTAGACGTGGAAGTAAAACTGGCATGCCCAGAAAAAAATAAAGAAACAAATAATAACAACATTTATTTCTATAGCACATTTTCATGCAAATGATGTAGCTCAAAGTGCTTTACAAGATGAAGAAAGATAAAAGAGAAATATAAAAATAAGATTAGGCAATGCTAAGGAACAAAAAGTAAAGTAAGGTCCATTGGCCAGGAGGACAGAAAAAACAAAAAAACAACAATCCAGAGGGATGGAGAAAAAAAAAAACAAAGTCTGCAGGGGTGCCAAAGCCCCGAGACCACTCAGCCCCCATTAAGCATTCTACCTAACATCAATGATCTCAATCAGTTCTCACGGTTTTCAGGTTTCACATGGAAGATAATGATGGTCATGTGGACATCTGGCCTTCAATCCATCAATGTAAGGACATCACAGTACTTTGATCAGGTGGTGGTGGCAGCGCAGATCGCCACCACAGAAAAGTGGAAAAAGAACAGCAGAGAACGTAAGGGTTAGTATGGATTGCAGAGATATGATAAAGTTGATAATTAAATGCATATACAGAATATCAGGGTTACACTAAAATGAAGCTATAAGAGCCTGTTGTGTGTAATACATCCATCATTTTATTTAATTGAGGATATTCAATTCAGGTTTGCAGGGAGCCATAGACTATCCAGACAGCATTCGGCACAGAACTGAAACCCACTCAAAGTTATTGAAGGTCACACTCATGCACGCATATACAGTACCAAAACTTACAGCAGACTCATTTAGGTTGCCAGTCAATCTAACCTGGACATAATTGCAATATGGGGGAAAATCCAGGGAGAATGTGCATACTCCACCAAGACAGTGACTGGAACTACGAGGCTGTGCGTCTGACTACAAAATACTTGACATGTGTGTAAAAACTGCATTGCTGTGGTAGACGCTAAGTATCCTTTGATAGCTTTTGTGGAGTATCTCATCAGTGTCATCATTTAAATCCAGGCTGAGGACTGATCCACTAGATGGAAGCAGAATACTGTCCCAGGTGTTATTCAGGCTTAACACTATAAATCTTATCATGCCACACTTTAACTGATGATGGTTTACCCCCAGTTTAACTGTACTTGCAAAGAATTCCAAGCCCAAGTCACACTTGGAGTTAACTTCAAAAAGGTTAACAGGTGACATGATTGAAGTTTTTGAAGTTATGAAGGGAATACAGACAATGGATCATGACTGTTACTTTAAAGTGAGTTCAACAAGAACACTGGGACACAGTTAAAAACTTGTTACGGGTAAATTTTACACAAACATTAGAAAGTTCTTCTTTACACAGAGAACCATAGAGATAGATAGATAGATAGATAGATAGATAGATAGATAGATAGATAGATAGATAGATAGATAGATAGATAGATAGATAGATAGATAGTTTATTAATCCCCAAGGGGAAATTCACAATAATATATTCACATTGACACATGATATTAATTACCAAGTAGTCTTGCAGATAGTAGGATTTTAGAGACCTTCAGATCTCAACCTGATGTTATTTTTGAGACTCTAGTTGTATACGATTAATGAGCCTTCTTGGGCTGAATGACCTGTTCTCGTGAATATTTTTGTAATTTTCTAAACCTTAGGTTAGAACTAATAACTATTTAATACAATTTATATAGCACTTTTCTAACCTTCTCAAAGCACTTTATATAGACAGTGCGGAACCACATCAATCACTACCTACTGTATGTGTAACATCCATGAAGATTAATTTTTCTTAAACTATGGGTGATGTCTGAACTTGGGATGCGTTGAGTCATGAATTACAATAGTAATGGTTGAGAAAGGGCCACAAATGGTTTCAGAAAAGCCTTGGGATGGATCACCACACAATGATTGGCCATGATTCTCCAAGGGGGCCTGGACAATCAGTAGTGATTCTCCAAGTTGAACAAAGACGACGTTCAGCGAAGATTTTCCAATGGGGAAACAACAACGGTCGATGGAAGTTCCACATAGGGGTGCATGCCATGGTTGACACATCACTTGTCTAGATGATGTGTTGGTGGTCATTTTTGCACCGGTATGCTCAATACACATTAGCTATTAGGTTGTGTAGGGGTGAGAGAGGTAAGTGACCAATAAGGATCAGGGAATGATTAGGGGGCCAGAATGACCAGGCCATGATGGGCAATTTAGCCAGGACATTGGGAAACACCCTACTCTTCTTGAAAGATGCCCAGTGATCTTTTACGACCATCGAGTGTCAGGACATTTTACATGTCATCATTAAGTCTCATCCAAAGGATGGTACCACTTTTTACAGCAAAATGTCCCCATCACTGCACTGGAGCATTAGGATCCACAGACAAACCACAGGGTAGGTGCCCCCTGTTGGGCTCTCCATCACCGCTTCCAGCAGAAACCCAAGATTTTTCTAGATAGTCTCCAATCTAAGTACTGGCCAGGCCTAAACATGCTTAGCTTCAGGTAGATTACCTGTTGCGAAGTGCATGTCGTATGGCTGCTAGAGATTCTCACAATAGACTTTCATAATAGCCTTCAAGGCACAGCTCTTTTTCATTGACAGCTGCGATGTCTAATAATAAACCTGATGACTAGAAGGCATAAAGAATAAGAAGAATAACGTACAGTGTATTAGACAAGTATACTCATGTCTGATGCCTGTAGTGAGCAGGTCATGCAGTTTGCAGCAGCCTTATTCTTGATGTATTGGTTATATCCTATTCAATGTGTGCACAAATTCTATCTCATTTATAAAGTACTTAATAAATTTAAAGCATTTAAAAATAATATTGCATAGGGCTAATTATTATATTAGAATTTAGCTGTGAGATCACCTGCCATATATAACATAAGAATCATCAAAGGAAAATTAAATATGCTTAAATTACGGCACACTTGGTACAATACAGTACAGTTTCTGTGTTATGCATTTTATTTAATTAGAGTGCTGTTGCAATATAGTCAAAAGTAGCCTTCCCCCTACAAGTAAAAAAATGTGGAAGGAGCAAATAATAATGAATATATTCAACGTCTTACAACTGGTTTTACAGCATCTCAGTTACTTGAAGCAGAGATGATTTTATTGCTGAAGGAACATAAAAGTCTCATCTCTAGTAAAGCAACAGAGCTGAATCAGCACAGAGATATGAAATGTGCCTTGGTAGTTAAATTTTTAGAGCCATATTGCACTGCCATTATCAAAAACCTAAACAATTTTTCATCATTGAAAACAGTCCAGAAACATTGCAGTACTGGTCCCCTCGATTCACTCTGCCTCTGTATTATTAACAAAAAGGGGGGGGGAAACAAATCTGCCTTTTTACACACACAATCATTTTTATTGCCTTTACTGGTGATTACATATGATGTTATATGGAAAGGGGGAAAAATTGAAAAACAAGTAAATAACACAAAAAGAGAGGAGGTCTTTATCTATATTTAAGTTTCTGCCAACTCTATAAAAAAAACAAAACAAATGTACAGCACTACAGTAGGTTAAAACTGGTCATCACATACATCATAATTCAACTCACCTTTCAAAAAATAAATAGAACTTCTTTGCTAAGTCAAAGCCACTTTTCAACATCATTTTTTCTTGTTAAAACAAATATTCCGGGACATGAAAAACACTGCAAAAAATGAAAAGAAAAATTAAATTTACCAAAAAAATGTAAAAGCAAATTAATCACAACATACAATGCAATCTTGGCAAAAACATTATAGTGAAATGCATTTAAAGTATGAAAACCGGCAATTACACTGACAGTACATCACACTACCAAAGGCAAACCGTAGATCATTTATAAAGAATATAATGTTTTTTTTTTATTGATTTCAAAACCATTTATAAAGATCAGATGTTAACAACTGTGGATTTTATTTTAGATAATTTTCACAATGTTTGCATGAGAATTAAAGGCTAATTAGATGTCAGATACGTGTAAGATATTTAGTTGATTCAGGGGCATTAAACATTTCATATATTTTATCATCCATCCATCCATCCATTACCCAACCCGCTATATCCTAACTACAGGGTCACGGGGGTCTGCTGGAGCCAATCCCAGCCAACACAGGGCGCAAGGCAGGAAACAAACCCCAGGCAGGGCGCGCACACACACACACACACACCAGGGACAATTTAGGATCGCCAATGCACCTAACCTGCATGTCTTTGGACCGTGGGAAGAAACCATATTTTATCATGTTACAATAATATTTACTGGAGTTCGTCACTCACCTCATGGGCTTGTTTGGAAAATGTTATTACAGATACAGAAGACGGCCATTGTATATACAGTGGAGTCAGAAAGTATTAGAACATTAGAACATTCTAGACGAGAACAGGCCATTCATCCCAACAAAACTCGCCAGTCCTTTCCACTTATTTCTTCCAAAAAACATAAAGTTGAGTTTTGAAAGTCCCTAAAGTCTTACTGTCTACCACACTACTTGGTAGCTTATTCCAAGTGTCTATCATTCTTTGTGTAAAGAAAAACTTCCTAATGTTTGTCCGAAATTTACCCTTAACAAGTTTCCAACTGTGTCCCTGTGTTCTTGATGAACTCATTTTAAAATAACAGTCTCAATCCACAGGACTAATGCTCTTCATAATTTTAAACACTTCAGTCATGTCTCCTCTTAATCTTCTTTTGCTTAAACTGTAAAGGCTCAGCTCTTTTAATCTTTCCTCATAATTCAAACCCTGTAGCCCTGGAATCAGCCTAGTCGCTCTTCTCTGGACCTTTTCTAGTGCTGCTATGTCCTTTTTGTAGCCTGGAGACCAAAACTGCACACAGTACTCAAGATGAGGCCTCACCAGTGCATTATAAAGGTTGAGCATAACCTCCTTGGACTTGTACTCCACACATCAAGGCGCTATATAACCTAACATTCTGTTAGCCTTCTTAATGGCTTCTGAACACTGTCAGGAAGTCGATAGCTTAGAGTCGACTATGACTTCTAAATCCGTCTCATGAGGTGTATTCTCGATTTTCTGACCGCCCATTGTGTATTCAAACCTAACATTTTTACTTCCTATGTGTAATACTTTACATTTACTGACATTAAATTTCATCTACCACAAATCTGCCCAAGCCTGTGTGCTGTCCAAGTCCTTCTGTAATGATATAACGGATTCCAAATTATCTGCTAATCCACCTATGTTGGTATCATCTGCAAACTTAACCAACTTGTTACTTATATTCCTATCCTATTCCTATTCAGACCCTTTCACTTTCTGCAGACTTTATTAATTTTAAATGGATAAATTTGCCATTTTTGCTCATTAATCTACACTCAATAACCCACAGTGACAAAATGAAAACATGTTTTCCAAAAAGTTTGCAGCTTGAACTCCTCGGTCACAATCATTATACTGTCCTGGAGAAACATCACACATTTACTTGTAGGTAACAATTCTTTTTCCCATTTCTCTTTCCCTCTGTCTCTATTTGATATTTCTGTCCCTATATCTTCACCCTTCTGGGACACCCAGCACACACATAGCCACTGTAGGAAATATGCTGATCTGATGACTCAGTTAATTCATTATCAGTTATGCAATCGACAATTCCAACATTTACCAACACACCTATGAATGGGACACCAAATTAATGTCAATTGAGTGATTGATCTCTGTTTCGCTTTTCAGACAGGATGTCAGACATATAAAGAGATCAGTTCAGTTTATGAACGAGGTTCATAAATTGGAGAAAGCGTACATTCACAATTTGAACAGGAGGTACGGGTTAAGTTGTATCTCTTTGAGTCTGTCAGTTTGCGACATATGATATAACTTGTGTCTCAGTATGCAGCCACTATAGATGCTGACTGCTTGCTGCAGTTACTGTATATACTCACGTTTAGGTTTGGTCTTGAAACCCAAAAAATCGATCATAAAATCAGACCCCGGCTTATATGCCCATTCAAAAATAAGACACTTAATTTTTTTTTTTTTTTTTTTAAATCTTCTTCCTTCCTCCAATTTCGCACCAGTTTCTCAGACAAATCGAATTTTGTTGCAGCAGCGCAGTTACCAATTTCTTTTGCTACTTCAATGACTTTTAATTTAAAACCTGCTTCATATTTTCTTCTGATCAAACACTCCACCATAGATGAGTGATGCTCTTATGATAATGGTGTATGAGGGTGTAAGATACAAAAAACACAAAATATAGTCAATAGTTTGGGTACTACCGTGTGGTCACATAGGCACAATACATAGTAAAAAAGGCAGTGTGCTCCGTGGTTACTTTCTCAGGTGGGTGTTAGCATATCATAATAGCATGAATTTTCAGCATTCCACTTATACGACTGATATTATAAAATACCGGAAATTATACGGTAAAATCAAGCCCCGACTTCTCTGCGGGAGTACTTAATATATACCGTATTTGCTACAGTATATTGCTGCTGTCTAGTGGATAACCTTAGAATTTTTTTTAGATGTAACAGCTTGTAGAAAATAGTGCTATAAACAGCCTGAGTTTATGCTATTGCAAAAAGTGTATACTCTAAATGTGTTGATGTTTCAAAACAACTAAAATTGTTGCAAAATTAATATTTTGACGATAATGATAGCAATCAGTTGGATGCTGGGGAACCTGTAGGCTCTGGTACTGATGCAAATTGCTGCCCTGAATGTATTTCTCCGTTACAAAGTATCCAACTTGTATGAACTGTCAGAACAGCAGTACATGGACATTCTGCTGCCCACTGAGTGCAAACAGTGACCAGCTACCAAATGTGTTATGTGCAACAAGTGTGGTCACTTGTTATAATTATGACACATGTATTTTGTGAAGTGTCATGCTTCTAGGACTCTCATTTAAATGGAGACTTTTACATGATGCTGGTGAAAATTAATAACAGTTTCTTTACATTTTTGACAGAGTTACTATTGATAACAAAACCGTTGCTTTCTAATAGACTTCTTGAATTTTTTTTTCAATTTTGATAGAGTTCATTATTTATCATGTATGTATAGACTTATACTGTTTTCTGCTGGTAATAATTGGTCCAGCTGTCAATGTGTTAAACACTTTTACTTTCCCTGTTGTGTTTTGGTCTTTGTATTTTTAACAACTATCCCAAACATACCTATTGCAATAAACAAAATAATATAATTTATTCATAACATAGAAGGTGAATATATGCAAGTATAAATATATATATTTTGTGAGATTTTTGAGATTTTGACAACCCTCAACTGTGCTGCACACTGAAACTCTGTTAATGCAGGCAGGGATTGTTTCTCCGCTGCTGGTGCAACTGCAAGTTTGCAGGCTCACTGCGTAATGTGTCTATTGCCCAATAGTTGATGTGGGGAACATTTAAATCTGGCCACTGATCTGGCCTTGCAGTCACTTTCTGTCTCCTCTCTTATATAGGAAGTTTATCTGTTCTTTTGAAGGGAGCTGATGCAGGACAGCGTCATCGTCACCTCTTGCATGCTGTGTGTGTTTAAGTGACAGCTCCAGTTTGAATAAATGCTTTGAGAATGTTCTGGTCTTCACAACAATAAAGCTGATTTTTTTTCAGAGATCTGGACTCACTTTCTTCTTCCTTGTGCAAATCTGTGACCCACACAGCACATCTCTCTCTCTTTCTCTCTCTCTCTTTCTATATATATATATATATATATATATATATATATATATATATATATATATACTCAGCAAAAAAAGAAACGTCCCCTGACTTTCAACTGTTTTTACTTTCAGTAGACTTAATGTGTAAATATTTGTATGAACACTAAAAGAGTCAACACCATAAGACATAAACTAAAAATGTTTCACAATGTGTCCCTGAATGAAGGGAGGCCCAAAATCAAAAGTACCAGTCAGTATCTGGTGTGGCCACCAGCTGCTTGAAGTACTGCAGTGCATCTCCTCCTCATGGACTGGACCAGATTTGTCAGTTCTTGCTGTGAGATGTTACCCCACTCTTCCACCAAGGCACCTGCAAGTTCCTGAACATTTCTGGGGGGAATGGCCCTAGCCCTCACCCTGCAATCCAACAGGTCCCAGACGTGCTCAATGGGATTGAGATCTGGGCTCTTCGCTGGCCATGGCAGAACACTGACATTGCTGTCATGCAGAAACTCAGGCACTTTTTGCCACTCCTGTCTGGTCCAGCGAAGGTGGGTTTGTGCCCATAGGCAGCGTTGTTGCTGGTGATGTCTGGTAAGGACCTGCCTTACAACAGGCCTGCAAGCCCTCAGTCCAGCCTCTCTCAGCCTATTGCGGACAGTCTGAGCACTGATGGAGGGATTGTGTGTTCCTGGTGTGACTCGGGCAGTTGTTGTGGCCATCCTGTACCTGTCACGCAGGTGTGATATTCGGATGTACCGATCCTGTGCAGGTGTTGTTACACGTGGTCTTCCACTGCGAGGATGATCAGCTGTCCTTCCTGTCTCCCTGTAGCGCTGTCTCAGGTGTCTCACAGTGTGGACATGGCAATTTATTGCCCTAGCCACATCAGCAGTCCTCATGCCTCCCTGCAGCATGCCTAATGCACGTTCATGCAGATGAGCAGGGACCCTGGGCATCTTTCTTTGGGTGTTTTTCACAGTCGGTAGACAAGTCTCTTTAGTGTCCTGCGTTTTTAGAACTGTGACCTTAAATGCCTACTTTCTGTAAGCTGTTAAGGTCTTAACGACCATTCCACAGGTGCATGTTAATTAATTGATTATGGTTAATTGAACATGCATGGAAAACATTGTTTAAACAATTTACAATGAAGATCTGTAAAGTTATTTGGATTTTTAAAACATTATTGTTGAAATACACAGTCCTGAAAAAGGGACGTTTCTTTTTTTGCTGAGTATATATATAGAGAGAGAGAGAGACACACACAAAGGACAATAGCAAACAACACAAAACATAAAATTACAATAGCTTAGCTTCTCTCATATAGGAAAAGGCACATAACTTATAAATTCTATCTCTTGGCTAAGATAGATCTTTTTCTCTCCTATAGAAAAAAGCATACAGCTTATGAATTCTGATCTTGCCATTCATGTGGTTAAGATGGACAAATTCTTTAGCTAGTTATTAAGGTTTCTAGTGCCACAACATGCCATTCATTTATTCACAGCTAGTCTGCACAGACTTACCCTCCTCTCAGCAGTTTCTGTGTGTAAGTGTGTGGGAGTAAGATGCTGCTCTTCAATTTCTTACTGGATTTAGGAAGAAACTTATAACAGCTAGAACTCATGCTTCACAAGGTTATTACCTTTCAGTTATAGTGGCACTAATATCATAATACATTAACTGGCTTTATTTTCACTAATAAGTTACAATTAATTTTTCGTTTATCAAAGTAGGTGTACTTGTGGTTCTGATATAGATGATGATTTGTTCCTTTTCTGGTTGGCTTTCTGGAAGGTTCTTCAGCATGCTTTTCTTTTAATAGCTTGTCTCATTTTTTGCCTTGGTCACATCTTTTGGTTTTGGGAGGTACTGCAGTTTCTCTTTGAGGTTCAAACATGCCGTTTTAGTCCTCTTGTTACTAGCAAACTTACGTCTGCTGGGTCAGTTGCTGATCACACGGTTACCATTTTCAGCAAGAAAACGTGGCTTAACTTATGGTCTTCCTCTGTTTGGGCACTAGCTCTCTTACAAAGGTTTAGACTAATGGCACTCCTCATCCAACTCCTTTTACTGACGGTCTTCAATTTCTCTAGTTCTGCACTTTACCCTTTGGAATAGAAGGGATTGCTCTAGCCTTTGTTATAGCCACAACTATTAAGCACTAGGTCTCTGCTATCAAGCAGAACTTATAGTCAGGTCGAAAGCCGTGGGTTAATAGAGAAAGCAAAGATTTGGGGTGTGCAAAGGGTTTTAAAGGAAAGACGGGATGTCTTGCAACTGGTTTATTGGGTGCAGATAATCCCATCTTTTTTGGTTGACTATTGGAGTAGAGGTTAGTCCATCAATGCTTCTCATCATTCAGTTATAGTTTTTTGTTTGAGTTTGTGTGTTTAGATGGTACCTTGAAGACCCATCTCTGGAATGTCACTTGGCTTGTGACTGATCATTTTATCAGATAGGGCACAGAAGCTGCATTCCAAAGATAAGTCCTGTTAGGAGGACTGAGGCTCTTTAATTTTTGGCAATTCAGCTTTTTAAGCCAAGGACTTTTGTTCCATGTTTGGCAAAAATAGATAATGTCAGTTAGTCCTAAACCAACACCTGTTAGCACACATACTGCTCAAACTAGAATGGTGATGAGTCTACATGCTTTCCTCTTTCTATTATATTCTTGTAAAGTTAAGGCCATAACTCATGCAATCATGTCCAGCCCATCGGCTCCATCCTGACCTATTTTTCTGCTATATGAGTTTGATTATAATGTTTATAAATATTATTGCATATTAAAAAAAATGCCCAAGCAAATGTTATACTGTATATTATACAAAAGGCAAGTTCATGCTAAATAGATATACATTAATATATAGCATACACACTGCATTTTTACGACAACTAGCTGTAAGTCAGTCATACCTCAGGACTTCGTATTCACTGCCGCATCTCAGCTGACGGTAACAAAGGAGGACAACTTTTACCTAATTATATTCTTTGAGTACTGGAACCATGTCTCAATAGACTTCGCAGTTGTATTTGTGCTGTTGCTTCGATGTCCTTTTTTCTGCCTCACTCCGCGCTGTCCGTGCAACGCGGCCACAAAGAGCTTAAACAACTCGGCACATCCACATAACAATGACAAGGGGTGAGCTTTCTTGAAGGCTTTTATTCGACGTACCTCGTTGTAAACTGAAATATATACAAAAGAAACATACAGGTATATACAGGTGTACAACCAAAGACAATAAAGAATGATTTACAAAGCAATACATAGCAGACAGTATACATTAAACAATAAAGATTTAAAAGACACTTACAAGGCAAGTGATTTCCACGGTTGGATCAAGACAAAGAGAAGTGTGTAGACAGAGGTTCAGAATGCTGCGTACCACAACTAACCAGGCGCAGGGGTTTGTATACCTTAAAGGTACGCTTCAGACGTGACCAAAACAAGAGATAAAGGGGTGCCTAGATGAGACAAATGGGGTGTTTTGTATTTAAATGATCATTAGGCGACCTACATGCTTTATGTGAGTTTCATAGACATTTATGACACCACTGTGTGTGAGACATGACTGACAGGTGTGTTAATAAATGACAAGACAAGGGGGGAGCACAGCTCAACAAATAACAGCTAACTGCTAACAACATGTGGGGCAGAGCATCCTTTTATAGTAGAAGTACCTGACGTCACCTTTTCCGCTGTCCACAAAAGGTTGGGTAACAGTTGTCAGCTTTTTGTCTTAGTGTTTCATAAGAAGAAACTGAGATGGGTCTATTCACTTTAACCAAATGCTCTTTCCACAGTTGGTTTCATTAGGCTCCCTGGTTTGACCTCCTGTAGGTGTTCTTTTGGTTTTTTGAAGACATACTACTATTTCACTTGTGGATATTTTGCAATGTTGTACCTTTTCATCTTCCTTACATTCTAGTATTAAAAAGTGACTGATAACTTTATCAATGCTAACAAGTATAAAAGCCCAATTCAGTGTGATAGTACAGGTCATGCTCGATAACAAATTTTGTTTCAGCTTCATATCTCATCACAGAGTCAGTATGTGACCCTGAACAAGTAGTTCACTGTGGCTGTGCTTCATACGTATTAAGAAAGATTTATTGTCTGATTAACTTTAGATGGGTCAATAGAGGTGTTAGAGCTATTTGCCCTTTCGGTGTTCTATGTTTGCCTGTTATGTTTCAGCATATTGTGCAATTTGTTCTTTACAGTAACTCAACTGTTCAGTTAGATATTTAACAGCGACCATTACTGCATTTGGATTATAATATGTGGTCGACATGTTTGATTTTTTTTTTTATTTTATTGATTTTATTGTAATCATTTCATACAAATAAATCAATTTTTACAAAAAAAAGAGTGGTTGACATGTTTTTATTTTTTGATCACTGTTGACTGTCATTTCAAAAACATAATTTTCTGCACCGCATGATGAATATTTGAATGCCATCTAACACAATTTATAACTGTGCATTATAAATGTGAGTGAATGCCTGAAAGGTTTTATAGTTGTATTATATGTAATTATATGCAGCTGTATATTTTTCTTTCCTCAACAGGATAGCTTGGTTCAACAAATGTACACCTAATCTACTTCTTTAAGCTCTGACGTTGGACAATGTTTTTGTTATTTGATCATATTATTTAGGGCAGAGTGGTGGCTCTGAGGCTAAGGATCTGCGCTGGTATCCCGAAGGTTTCCGGTTCGATTCACTGCCAAAAGAGATCCTACTCTGCTGGACCCTTGAGCAAGGCCCTTAACCTGCAATTGCTCCAGGGGCGCTGTATAATGGCTGACCCTACGCTCTGACCCAAAGAGGTATGCGAAAACTAACAAATTCCTAATACAAGAAATTGTATAAGGCGAAATAAAGAACAAAAAAAAAAAATGTAAAATGATTGCTGCCTAAATAGAATTTACAGTACAATTTGCTTGCCTTGATAGAAGTTAATGTAAATCATACAGTTTTATTGGAATTAGAAAGCTCTTTATGCTGAGTTCATAGATAAAACATAAGTCTTCATAATGCCAAAAGCACTGACTTTAGGAAATTCATTTATAATCTTTATAAAGTCAAGATAAAAGAAATGTGCAAAATCCTAGGAACTCTTAGTCTATGTGTTAAATATGATATTACATACTGCTTTTAAAGCCTGAAATTTCTTGGCAATGTTTTGCATTCTTATACAGATGGCATTCAACAATTATGTGACAGTTGTTGTTATGCTCGGTTTTTTGACTTGACTATAAGCCTAAAAAATATGTTAATTAATTTATCATTTCCAACAAGTTTCCTCTCTTTCCTAGAAATAAATGTAGGAGATATTGACAATAATTTATGGCATGTTGGCTTGTATAGTACCCATCTCAATTTTAACACCATTATCCTTGAATATTTTGGGGAAAAGACAGATCTCCATGCTTCATGGGGTGCCATTTCTTCATAGAATATTTACATACATGCCCGCAGGCCATGTTTAGTAAGAAATCAACACAAAAACTTGTCATTGCCATAAATCAAATTTCCCACATTACTGATCACAGTTTAAAATTGATTTTAGAAAGCCATATTTTAGGCATTTAGTTCAGCAACTACCTTATTTTATAGTATATCAGTGTCTCATGAAAAGGGTAGAAAAGTTTATGGCTATTGTGTATTTTTTTTTTCTCCAGCTCTTGGAGTTTTTTTTTTTTGTTTTTTCTGTCCACCCTGGCCATCGGACCTTACTTATTCTATGTTAATTAATGTTGACTTATGTTTATTTTTTATTGTGTCTTTTATTTTTGTATTCATTTTGTAAAGCACTTTGAGCTACATTTTTTTGTATGAAAATGTGCTATATAAATAAATGTTGATTGATTGATTGATATTGTACTTTATTATAAAAAAGTCTCAAAAATATTAAAGCTAATTTTCTATTTCTGATTTCTTTGATATTAAAGTTAATTACATCATTTTAATGCACCAGCATCATTTATTATATAAGTTGTATTGTGTTGTCATTCTTTCAAATATGGAGTGCCTGAACGAGTTTCTGTGAATCTTTTTTCAAACTGAAAATTGTATCTGAATTATATACCACAAAAGTAGATCACTTTAAAGGGAGAGGCATATGCTGGCAGCACAAGGTGTGCAAGGTGAACATCTCTATTAAAAATAATGGTGGAACACACACCCAGCTAGATCTAACATATCTCAACTGGAAAAGACAACTTACGAGTAACTATTGGCGAATCAAGTGAGCTTGACAAAGTAAATGTTCCCTCTTTCATGAAACTTCTTATGCTCTAAAAGGTTAGGAAGAAAATGTTTATCATCATTCTTGAAAGTGTGTGGTACACACAAAGACACATACAAGGGGATACCCAAAAATAACTGGAATTTGTACCTGGCATGCAGTCTAGACTTAGTTGAGAATTTCGCCACTAGGTGTAGCATACTTACAGTATTCTGTGGCAGTCTGCCAAGTGGCATTGCTCTGTATTGTTCGTACGGCATTTCTTGTCAGTTTTTCTTGGTGCTTATTAAACATGTTCTGCGATTTTTGTGATGGGTGATCCTAAAGAACAGCAAGTCTGCATTAAATTTTGTTTTCTAATAGGGAAAACAGCTGCTGAAACTGCAGTGATGCTTGAAACTGCTTTTAAAGAGGAAGCTTTAAGTAAAACACAGGTCTATGAGTGGTTTCCACGTTTCAAACGAGGGGAAATGTCACTTGAAGACCAACCAAGATCTGGCTGACCTTCCACAATTAGGAATGACGAAAATCTTGAAAAAGTTCACAGTTTACGAAGATTGTCGTTGGACTATTGAAGAGATTTCTGAATTAACTTATGTGTCTTTGAGTTCTTGCCACCTACTTGCCTGATCTTTGCTCTGTGTGACTTTTTCTTGTTCCCGCATATGAAAAAAGAACTCAAAGGAAAGCGTTTTTTTACTGTGGAGGAAGTCAAAGGTAAATTAGCTGCAGGCATTGGACAATGTTCCTCTTCAGCAATTCCAAAAATGTTTCCACCAACAGGAAAACCGTTGGGACAAGGGCATTCATTCACATTGAGAGTACTTTGAAGGAGGCTAAAGTTTCATTAAGTAAAAGTTATTAAAACATTTTTTTTTTCAATTCTGGGTATTTTTGGGTACCCCCTTGTATATACTGTTCTGGCCATGAGGTTGTGGACACCTGACCTTCACACCTACAGTATATGAGCTTGTTGGATTTCTGATTACAAAACTATGGGCTATTATGAACTAGCCCCCCCCCCCCCCCCATCCCCCACTTTGCAGCTATACCAGCCTCCACTTGCTCTACTCAAGATTTTAAAGTTTCTGTGGGAATTTGTGCGCGTTCAAACTAAAGAGCATTTGTGGGGTCAGGCATGGATGTTGGACAAGAAGACCTTCCTCGCAATCAGTGTCCCAGTTCATCCCAAATGTGTTTATTAGGATTGAGGTCATGGCTCTGTGAAGGCCACTTGAGTTCCTCCATGTCTTTATGGACCTGGCTTTGTGCTCAGGGGCACAGTCAGGCTAGAACAGATAAAGGCCTTCCAAAAAATGTTGCCATCCATCAAACTATCAGATAGTGAAGACTATCTGGAATATCCCGGTCAATGTGACCCTGCACTAGTCTCTAAAAGCATGCAGCAATGGAAGTTAGGGCTGCTACTCTGTTGTCACTGAGACAGTCCAATTTTGTATTCTTATGCTCTGGGATTATTGTATTTTTGAAGACGGTGTGAACAATAGATTATATGAGTGATATATTAAACATGTCCCTGAAAACAATAGCTGACTGGTTGCTACAGGATTTTAAAAAGTGCCCTGAAATTCCATCCAGACCACATGTGTTATGGACCTGTAAAATCCTCCTTATGTCATTTATGGAAACAGATGAGGATGAATCATGTAGTACTGCATGCAATCACATGAAAAGCAGTTTCTTATCAGAATCAAAGCAAGAAAAGAAAGCATTAAGTCAGTGCATGAGAGAAAATGTAGATGCAATTGGATTATATTTTACTTCAGCCTTCAGATCATAGTGATGAGACAAAGAGGAACATTTTTCTTAACTTAGAGACAGGGTTTTGTTAAGGCACAGTTCTGGAGAAGTCTACAAAAAAACCGGAAGGTTCTCAAAAGCACAATCGCCTCCATAATTGTTAAACGAAAGAAGTTTGGAACAAACCATGACTCTTCTTAGAGCAATCTGAGTAATCTTGGAAGAAGGGCTGTGGTAACAGATGTCACCAAGATCCCGATGGTCACCCAGGCTGAGGTCCAGAAAACCTTTGTGAAGATGGGTGAAACTTCTAGAAGAGCAACCATCACTGCAATATTCCACTGATCCATTCTAAATATCAGAGTGTCCTGACAGAGGCATCTCCTCAGTAAAAGACACATAGGAGTCTGCTTGGAGTTTTCTAAAGGGCACCTAAAAGTCTCTCAAACAAGATTTTCTGGTTTCTGTAGTAAAGCAGGTACTGCTCATCACCTCTGCAATACCTTTCTTTACATTTTCACAGTTTTGAGTATAAAAAATTGACCATTGCTTTCCAAAAAATTTCTTTATATTTTTTATGAATTTTAAAAGAGTTCAATATTTATCAAATATGCATAGACCTATAGTGCAATGTCCAGGTAATAAATGGTCCAGCAGTCAATGCGTTAATGAGGAGCTGCTTCAGAGCCGAAGATCCTCAGACTGAGCCGAAGGTGCACCTTCCAACAAGGACAATGGCCCTAAGTACAAAGAAAAGACAACACAGGAGTGTCTAAGGGATGGCTCTCGATACGTCCTTGAGTTGTCCAGCCAAACACCCGGACTGAAACTGAATCTAACATCTCTAGAGAGACCTGAAAGTAGCTGTCCATTGATGGTCTCCATCCAACCTGACAGAGCTTGGGAGAACGTGTAGAGAAGAATGGCAATAAACCCTGTAAGACGCTAGAGGTCGCTGTTGCCCATTTTAACCCAACAGACAGACACACTGAACACAGGGTAAAATCACCAAGAAGGTTTTTAATTATTTTTCTTCTTATAGTAGTGCCCTGAAACACCTCCACCACCATACACAGAAAATAACAATGACAATAAATGCAATTCCAATACAAAATCTCTCCTCCACACCTCCCAGTATGCTCTGTCCTACTCCTCGTGACTCCAGCTCGCCTGCTGGGTTCCCATCAGTCTTTTATGTAGCCCTTGACCCAGAAGTGTTTCCGTTCTTCCTTCCACATGACTTGCCAGCACTTCCAGGTCAGATGGAGGACTCCCCAGGTCTTCCTGCAGTGCCTCCTGGCAGCACCCATGGTAGCCAGCATGGCTGTGAATCCAACACCAGATCCCATGATGCCCTGTGGGAATTTGGAGCACTGCTATGCTGCAGGGAAATCACCATCTAGCGTCCTGGGGGAGGCAGTGTTGGCAATTAGCTGCCTTCCCCTATCTTTCTATTCCAGGGGTGTCCTGACAGGGTTAAACTGCCAGCCATCTCCCACAACCCTCAAAATGTAAAGCTTGTCATGTCAGGACCAGGAAAAAGCCATACTAGAAATGATTCAAAAAGGGGGATCAACTGAATTTTAAGAAAAGGGTCTGAATATTTCAGCCACTGTCTTATTTCACTTTTTTATTTTTAATAAACTTGCAAGCATTTCTAAAAACCTGTTTTTTCTTTGTCATTCTGGGGTATTGAGTGTTGCTTGATGTGAGGAAAAAAATAATTCAAATAATTTTAGCATAAAACTGCAACATAACAAAATATTAATAGTGAAAAAGGGATATTGAATAAATCCACTGTATATTGTTAATGCTGCTTGCTCTCTTTCT
>JANRMT010062841.1:25719309-25773258 GCA_026402145.1 Polypterus bichir lapradei | reverse complement strand
CAGGATTAGATAGATAGATAGATAGATAGATAGATAGATAGATAGATTTTAGTATAGTAGGCAGGATTAGATAGATAGATAGATATATTTTAGTATAGTAGGCAGGATTAGATAGATAGATAGATAGATAGATAGATAGATAGATAGATAGATAGATAGATAGATAGATAGATAGATAGACTACTATATTTTTGTTTAAAAACACAGATTTTAGTCTTCATTATTTGTCTGTTGTCCACAAATTTTTAACCTCCAAAAATGGAGACTTGACAAATGTTCTCCAAAGCCATATATTTCTGAAAATGTCACCTCAGTGCTGCAGTGTGGATGGATGAAAACGTAAATTATAATTGTGCTCTGATTGGTTTGTGCTGATTATGTTCCCCTTCCCCGACTGGTCACCCTTCACGGAAGAAAACCATGCTCCCATATGGTGGATGTAGATTTGTTGCTTTCCATGGGGTTTGTTGTGTTGCTTACCTGTATGCATCCAAATTTCGTTTTGCACGGTTTGATTACATTATACATGCCCAAAAGTCATATAATTTTCCAGTTGCTACAGTTTTCCAATAAATTCTTTGGCTGGCAGTGTAACCATCCCTGCAAGGAGGACACTTCCTCTTCCTGTTTCTACCGATGCATGCATGCCCAGTTAAGGTAAATGACTATGTCAAATGTGTTTTCATTCGCTTTAGTGTGGGTGGAGATACTTTCATCAACCTTGTGAAAACGCTAGTGTGTATTGAGATCATTTTCATTTAAATTTAAAGTTTGGACGTAATCTATGCAAGAGTACTGTTTCTGGATTTTTTTCAGCATAATCTATCTTCATTCATAACCAAGAGTAGGTGATTGCAGCATCTGCACCTAAGACCAGTTTAAAAAGGGAGCCTGCATGAGAGAAGGGGGAATCGAGAAAGAGTGAAAAAGACAGAACAAGAGATGGAGGTTAAAGTGAAAGAAAGGATGACAGAAATGGCAGGACCATGAGGAGCCAGTATGCAGTAGAGTGGAGGCAGGCAGCTGGGTAGAGAGCCCTGAGGAGCAGCACATAGCCAACACTGAAAGCGGTTGAAGAGGGTCACTCCGGCAGATTGTCTTCAGGTAGCTGGAGTGACCCGTTACTCAATAGGGCTTCCTCGTAAGGCTGAGGAACAGCAGCAGGAATCAGAGGACTAAGAATTGGTGTGGGACCCTGTAAGAACAACAGGGACCCGAACCTGGATTTTAAAGGTTGGCTGAGCCTGTCAGGAGGGCATCTCCTCTGGCTGCAGGATCCCATCAGAGGTAAGCAGAGGAGACATTGTTTTTTAGAAGGAAGGATCAGGATTCATTAGATTTTGTTGGACAGTTTCCTGTCATGATTTTAACCCTGTTTTAATGGATTATTTCTTGACTTTATAACCTCCACAAGCACTGATTTTATGGAATATTTATGTATTGAAGAACTTTGAGCACTGCACTTTTGCACTTTGGGTTTTTGATCTGTTGACTGTTTGTTTTGTTGAAAATAACAGCACTTGAATGCTTTGCACCACCTCTTGTGTTACTATGTTTCCTCTTTTCCCCAATTCATCCTGGTTACGGGTTCAAGTGGTGCCAGGGAAAGTGCAGCTATTCTGGACCGTCATACACCACAGAAGTATTACAACTGTTTAGTTCCAAAGGGTTGCACTTGAAAAACAGAAGAAACTGATCATTTAAGGAAGAAATAAAATAAATATAACCTTTCTTTACATAAAAGTAATCAACAATGAGTGGAGTTGTTGAATACTTAACGCTTTTCACATATATAACGAGCTGGAAATTTACTAAGCAATTCATAAGTTTCATACAATTTCAGACAAAAGACTCCAAATCAGAAAGGACTGAGGCAAATGTATGTTTGATTGCAAAATGAAAATCCACCTGTCAAAAAATGTTTACCCATTTTATTGAGCTTAATTACTTCTATAAAAACCAACATATAGCTTGAATAATTGATGAAGTGTTTGTTTTATCTGCAGACAAGAGCAATGTTTTGATTTACATTAATGAACATCATGGAATCTACAAGCTTTTAATCAAATCCTAATGCAGTTAAAACCTTGGCATAAATCCTTTCATAATGTCTGCATTATTTACCGGCCTTTACATTTTAGTGACAGGAACATATTATATAATGTTTGTTGATGTCATATTACTGTCACTTGGCTTAAAGACTAAAAGCTTGTTTCTAGTAAATATGATTTTGTGAATTATTAATACTTGTTTTCAAACAAAAGGGCTGTGCTGACAGCTCAGATGAAACTAGATGCATTACACATGTTTCAGGCCACTAACATTTCTTTTGACTAGATTTAAAGTGCATTCAAAATATATAAATAAAAAAGGCTGAGCAACAATAGAAGGTTTCTCGAGGACATAACTTTTCTTTATTTTATTTTAGCACAGGGACAACCATATTTTCAGTTTATTCTATAGTAATGCAGCATTCAAATTTTATTTTATTTAGAACAGGAATGTTTATGTAATTCATAAAGGGGTCGTAAACCTGAAATGGCCAGAGGATGAAGAATTGGAGGATGAGGTTGTGCCATGTTATGGACTGGCACAACATCCAAAGGTGTATTCTGCCTTGTTTTATTTGTTTTCTGGTAAAATGATGCCATGATTTATTGAAGATTAGGTTCAAGTTTAAGTTTAATCAAATCAAATCGAATTTTATTGGTTGCATACCAATTAAACATACAGTACAATATGTAGTGAAAAGCTTTATGCTTTATTGTTATGTGTACACTAGGGAGTTCCCCCCTGCTCGCTTCACTTGCAAATTCCCCAGGCCTGCGCTATGCGCCAGCCACTTTGCGTCACTGCGGCTCGCGTTTTGAAGAGGGGGACTGAATGCACGCTAAGGAGATTCGGTCGCTCCTCCGAAACCCCCTCTTAAATGGTGATACAAATGGGAAACAAATACAGTTTTTTTTTCTCGTCTTTGCTTGATCAGCTGTGGGCTTGCTGCTGCTGCCTCCGTACTGCCTGATCTGCATCTTGCGTGGCACTTTGAACATTTAAAATCCTGTACAGCAGCTGTCTTTTCATCTACTCTTTGTCTTTTATTTCCGCCCCTGGCCATGGTTAAATCTTTTGGCACAAAGTCTCGTCTCGCGGGACCTGAGTTCTTCATATTTTTAGTTTAGAATTTAAAAATGGAATAAGAATCTGAAAATCTAACAACATCACATTAAAATTCGATAAATTCTGAAAAGAATGATACCAAACATATATATGTAGGTTTTAAAATAAACCCGATTTAAAGCATGACAAAAAACGTGACACAAAAATGTCACATAAAATTGATGCACAAAATCATTGCACTTTTAGGCTTAGGATTTTATATACATTATATAGAATAGATATCGCAATAAATTTTTCTCTTACATGTCCCCCACAGACTAGGAGTAGAAACAATATCAACATGAAACAATGAATACAGCATTATACACTGAATGCAACACGCAGTGCCTTCAGAAAGTATTCAGACCTCTTCATGTTTTACACATTTTGCTATGTTGCAGCCTTGTGCTCAAATCATTTAAATTAAAATTTTCCCTCATCAGGCAATACCCAGTATCTCATAATGACCAAGCACAAACACGATTTTAGAAGTTTTTGAAAATGTATTAAAATTAAAAAAACTGAAATCTCACATTGGCACAATTATTCATAACCTTTTCCTCAGCCTGGAGTCTTCTTGGTTCTGATGTGTTAAGTCTCACACACCAGGATTTGGGAATTCTCTGCAGATCCTCTTTCAGGTTGGACACAGACCCGACAATGGACAGCTATTTTTCAGAGATTGGTTTTAAATCCAGACTCTGGCTAAGGCACTCAAGGACATTTCCAGAGTTGTCACAACGCCATTTCTATGTTGTCTTTACTTTGTGCTTAGCGTCCTTGCCCTGTCTGGAGGATAACCTTTGGCCGAGTCTGAGACCCAGAGCACTCTGGAGCAGGTTTTCATTAAGGATATCTGTGTAATGTGTTCTGTTCATTTTCCTTCATCTTTTTCTAGTCTCCCAGTCCCTGCAGCTGTAAAACAACCCCACAAAATGACGCTGCCACCATCCTGTTTCACCGCTGAAATGGCATTGCACAGGTGATGAACGCCGCCTTGTTTCCTCCAGAAATGATGCAAATCTTGGTTTCGACAGACCAGAGAATCTTGTTTCTCACAGTCTGATAGTGCTTTAGCTAACTTTTTGCAAACTCCAAGCAGGCTTTCCAAGTATTTTTTACTGAGGTGAGGCTTCTGTCTGCCCAGATTAGTGAAGTGTTGCAGTAATGGTTGTCCTGAAATTTCTAATGTGATTGGTTATTTTTAGCTTTACAACTACATTTTAATGTCTCATTCCATGATAGATGGCACACAATGTTGACCACAGTTGCCTGGCATTTTTGTCTTGTCAGACATCACGATGGCGCCCCTGAGCAGCCGTGAGTCGAGGTAATTCTTGGTAGCGAAAACCAATCAGATCGCTTTCTACAACCAAGATTCTACCAAGAATTGAAAGCTCGGGCCAATCGCGGCCCGTATCGGCAACCAAGAATTGACCATTCACAACCCGTTTCGGCTACCAAGAATTGACCATTCACAACCTGTTTCTCCTACCAAGAATTGACCATTCACAGCCCGTTTCGGCTACCAAGAATTGTCCAATGACGGCTCACTCGGCTACCAAGAATTGATGAATCACGACCACCAAAACTCGGAAAGGGTGGGCCAGCCTCTTGTCAGTTAATGTATTCTGCAATAGCTTGTTCGAGTCGGCACAGAGACGCTTTGCGACTTGCGTTTCTTTTTGAACTGTC
Organism: Polypterus bichir lapradei; assembly: GCA_026402145.1. NCBI lineage: Eukaryota > Metazoa > Chordata > Cladistia > Polypteriformes > Polypteridae > Polypterus > Polypterus bichir. The sequence goes on along the minus strand of JANRMT010062841.1, from coordinate 25,768,407 downwards.
TAAAAATGTTACTCATGAGTGTCGGTTTGTGCAGATATATTTACATTCACCTACACATTTTTTGAATGCTTTTTTTAAACATTCTTGGTTAAGTTTATTACATTTATTAAATATTTGTGCAACACGTGTAAAGACAGATATAATAATGTATAAATATAATAAACATTGAATTGTATAATCATAGTTTAATTTTACAGAGTGAGCTTTAAAAATAATAATATGAAGTGCTCTATAATTATAAAAATACAAATCATAGAGAAAATTAACTATGTGTACATATTTCCGACAAAAGACCCTTGGGAAGTCTTTCTGGTATATAAAGACCAATAATTGTTAATGAATTACTGCAGTAAAAATTATATATATACTGTGTATATATGTACCTGTAAAAACAAGAGACTGGTATGCTTTTTTTTAATACTTAACACTAATTTCTCAAATCGTTCATATGAAGGCCAATATAGAATAATAATAATTATAGTTATACTCTATATTAACATTGATATTATAAATTATGCTTATAAAGCAGACCTACACCTTTAATGCTCAGACGATTCTAATCATGCTGTAGAATAGCATATATATGTATATATATATATATATATATATATATATATATATATACAAACCGGATTCCAAAAAAGTTGGGACACTATACAAATCGTCAATAAAAACTGAATGCAATGATGTGGAGGTGCCAACTTCTAATATTTTATTCAGAATAGAACATAAATCAAGGAACAAAAGTTTAAACTGAGAAAATGTATCATTTTAAGGGAAAAATATGTTGATTCAGAATTTCATGGTGTCAACAAATCCCAAAAAAGTTGGGACAAGGCCATTTTCACCACTGTGTGGTATCTCCCCTTCTTCTTACAACACTCAACAGACGTCTGGGGACCGAGGAGACCAGTTTCTCAAGTTTAGAAATAGGAATGCTCTCCCATTCTTGTCTAATACAGGCCTCTAACTGTTCAATCGTCTTGGGCCTTCTTTGTCGCACCTTCCTCTTTATGATGCGCCAAATGTTCTCTATAGGTGAAAGATCTGGACTGCAGACTGGCCATTTCAGTACCCGGATCCTTCTCCTACGCAGCCATGATGTTGTGATTGATGCAGAATGTGGTCTGGCATTATCTTGTTGAAAAATGCAGGGTCTTCCCTGAAAGAGATGACGTCTGGATGGGAGCATATGTTGTTCTAGAACCTAAAAATATTTTTCTGCATTGATGGTGCCTTTCCAGACATGCAAGCTGCCCATGCCACACGCACTCATGCAACCCCATACCATCAGAGATGCAGGCTTCTGAACTGAGCGTTGATAATAACTTGGGTTGTCCTTGTCCTCTTTGGTCCGGATGACATGGCGTCCCAGATTTCCAAAAAGAACTTCAAATCGTGACTCGTCTGACCACAGAACAGTCTTCCATTTTGCCACACTCCATTTTAAATGATCCCTGGCCCAGTGACAACGCCTGATCTTGCTTAGAAATGGCTTCTTCTTTGCACTGTAGAGTTTCAGCTGGCAACGGCGGATGGCACTGTGGATTGTGTTCACTGACAATGGTTTCTGGAAGTATTCCTGAGCCCATTCTGTGATTTCTTATACAGTAGCATTTCTGTTTGTGGTGCAGTGTCGTTTAAGGGCCCGGAGATCACGGGCATCCAGTATGGTTTTATGGCCTTGACCCTTACGCACAGAGATTGTTCCAGATTCTCTGAATCTTCGGATGATGTTATGCACAGTTGATGATAATAGATGCAAAGTCTTTGCAATTTTTCGCTGGGTAACACCTTTCTGATATTGCTCCACTATCTTTCTGCGCAACATTGTGGGAATTGGTGATCCTCTACCCATCTTGGCTTCTGAGAGACACTGCCACTCTGAGAAGCTCTTTTTATACCCAATCATGTTGCCAATTGACCTAATTAGTGTTTATTGGTCTTCCAGCTCTTCGTTATGCTCAAATTTACTTTTTCCAGCCTCTTATTGCTACTTGTCCCAACTTTTTTGGGATTTGTTGACACCGTGAAATTTTGAATCAACATATTTTTCCTCTAAAATGATACATTTACTCGGATTAAACGTTTGATCTGTCATCTACGTTCTATTACAAATAAAATATTGACATTTGCCATCTCCACATCATTGCATTCAGTTTTTATTCACAATTTGTTTAGTGTCCCAACTTTTTTGGAATCTGGTTTGTATATATATATATATATATTGTGAGATGTGGCCAGCTTGTCATCCCGGCCAATACCCCCAGGCTGCCAGATAGAGCCCTCCCTGCAGTATGGAGGTGCCCCGAAGACCAGCAGGGAGTCATGGGACATGTAGTTTTTATACAAGACCCTGCTGGATACCACAGGGGCCGCAAGAGGGAGCTACAGGGAGGACCGAAGACTTCTTCGTGCCCTATAACCCAGAAGTGAGTCAGAGGAAGAGCGACGTGCTTCCGGGGTGAGAAGAAAGGACTTGTACCTGACCCGGAAGGGATTGAGAGTCACATGGACTTGGGATTGGAACGCTTCCGGGTCAGGGTATTTAAAAGGACTGTGGGAGCTCCAAGACGGCGAGCTAAGCTTGGTGGAAGTGTGGCAACGCGTCTGGGAGTTGGAGGATTGTATTTGTAATTGTTATTGTGATTTGTATGAGTATAGTGGAGGAGAGGGTGCTTTGAGCACTGTGGCAATTTAATAAAGTCAGCATTTGGACTTTTACCTGGTGTCTGGAGTCGTGGACAGGGGTTCAAGGGAGCGATAGCCCCCCTATCTGTCACTATATATATATATATATATATATATATATATATATATATATATATATAATTAACTAAGTGTGTGTATGCTGTTTACTAGAACACATATAGTTATTTTGCGCTAAGTATATAAACATTTCCCTTTGCATTATTTCCAAATATTTATTTTTACCTACTTCAAATTAAATAAATGCCAGAATCAACTAGAATATATTACTTCCCAAATGTTATAAATACATACAAACACAAGGCTGTGCACTATTATTTATTCATTCTTATTGTGCTTTCATTTTTATTGTATCCCTCTTGATTATCTGTGCAGCCGTCTGAGACCATAGTAAAGGCGCTATATAAGGAAGTGAAATGCATTATTATTTGTTATAATTATGATTCAATAGTTGGGCAGGCAGTTTGTTTAAGAGTGATTTTTAACTATGCTTGTTGTCCGTGTGTTCCTTGACAAATCATTCACTAAACAGTTTTTGTTTAATCAAAAAAGAAAAATAAACAACTACAACTGCAATGTAGGATTCAAAGCACCGTTCATTGAAGAGAAAGTTTTTTTTTTTTCCATACGGAAATGTGCCTTGAGCCAGATTCAAACTCGGGTCCCTGCAATAATTTCTGGTAGATCGTCTATCAAGAATTGCAGCTATACCTCGACTAATGTGCGATATCCTTGGCGCAGAGTGGTGGCTCTGAGGCTAGGGATTTGCACTGGTAATTGGAAGGTTGCTGGTTCAAATCCCTTAAATGCCAAAAATGACTTTACTTCGTTGGGCCCTTGAGCAAGGGGCCCTTAACCTGCAATTGCTCCGTCCTGGGTATGATGTTAACCTGCATCCAGCCCTGCATCAAGGTCCTCCAACCTGCAGGGAAAAACCTGGGGGTTGGTGGCAGTGGCACTCCGGCCACCATAAAAAAACCTCACACTGGTTCCATTCCATCTGAACCAGTGTGTGCTGAGATGTTACCCATTGCATGGCTGAACTCAGGTCAGTTTGTGGTGGGTGCGGCAACGTGCTATATCAGCGCCTGCTCCTAACCTCCTCCTGACATCACGATGTTGACAGAACAAAACATGATAGCATGCTTGCTTTGGTGCCCAAGTTTATTGATTTACTAAAAACAAACAAACAACTTTTTGGTTTTTATTTGCTTGTTAGAGAATTTATTTGATAGTAATAGATTAGAATTTTGGCTAGAGAATTTCTGACATTTAGATTTTTTGTATTCATTTCAATTCTGATAAACTTTTTGACTTCCTGGTGACTTACCTTCACTAGTTTTGTCTTTTTCCTTGTTCTTTTTAACAAAAACAGCAACATATATTTCTATAGCACATTTTCATGGAAAGAATGTAAGTCAAAGTGCTTTACAAAATGTCACAGAAGAAGTTGAAATAGATAAGAAAATGAATAAATAAATTAGATACTAAAAATAATAAGTATAAATCAATAAGCACTTAGATAACACAAATATACAAATGATAGATAAATTAGAGTCCAACTACTACAGCTCAGTGAGCTCACCGTGTTTCATACAGATGATTATTTCTGTCGCACAATGCACTTAAGCCTGGTAGCTTATAAGCCCAATTAATAATTGACGTGTCAGAGCAAAAATGACATCAGATTTGGAGGCATGCTGTGCAGCAAAAGTTTTCCAACACGCCGTGGCAGACACCATGGCCATGTATCCAAAATGGTAAATTTCAAAGAGAGGCTGGTTACAGTATGTGGGAGCCAGAATGATGAATGAAGAGCTGAATATGACGCAACAAGTCACCAAAATGCAAGGAAGACAAGCATTGGCTCGTCATGTAGTTCCTCCTCTCACGAGAATATTACGCTTGCTCTTCTTTCACTACTTTTGATCAATAGGCCTGACATTCTACCTTCTCATTTTATTCCTCTTAAACTCAGTAACAGCAGGCACAACTCTGCTTCCATTGGATTTTCTCTTCACTTTTTTGTTTTGGAGTCATTGTAATTGTCTTTAGCATCTGCCTTTTTTTCTTGATTTTGGTAATGTTCTTGCATTGAACTGTTTATATATTTGTAGCACATCTGGAATAAAGCAGAATTCTGTTATTTGAACAGTCATCATTGTCTGTGTTTCAGTTCTCCTATCACTTGGTCATTCAGTTATGGCTCTCTTTGCTCAAAGTCAGATACCGTGCAGTGTAGTGGTGCCATTGCACAGGACACCACAGCTTTTCACTTGTTATTGGGATTTCACTGCAATTTTCTATGCTAACAATAGATTCTGGAATGTTTTGCACTTTTTTGTGTTTCTTTTTGTTAATAGAAACTCAAGGGTTGCTTGTCTAGACATCAATTAACCTACCAACATATCTAGTAAATTCAGTATGTTACCAGTTGATAGCCTCCTTTTAATGTTACATGTATTGAGTGGCTGTGATTGGTAACATTTAATTCAATCTTATTTTCTAAACCCTGTTAGGCAAAAATTCTCTGTAAAATTACTATTCATATACAATCGACCCCCGAAATTCTCAGGAGTTACGTTCCTAGCGCAGCCACGAATTGTGAAAAACCACAAATTTTGAATGTGGTCAAAGAATGCCTATAAATGCATATTTTTATAGTTTAAACCCTAAATATGCCCCCAAAACACTTTAATTTAATTTCAAACTCAACTTAATACGTTATCCTAAAAAAAAAAGAATGTAAAGGTAAACCCGTATACTGTACAGTATGTCTCCCACAATGCTAGAATGTAAAATACCGATGTTACCCCTATATGTACTGTAATTCATGCAAGCGACTTTTCTTTGGTAAGCACTGTCGTTTTCTTTGGTATAAGTATAGTAAATACAGTATAATTTAATTTAATATAATAAAATACAGTAAAATGAATGGGTACTCACCAATAATGAATGATATTGATTGAAGATGATGATGATGAATTAGCTGTGCAGTACGATGAAAGTATGTAATGAAGATAATGACTGCACAGTGTCACAATAATGAGACATACTCAGATAAAGATTTGGGGCAACCACCCGTATATTCTGGTATCCTGGCTGCAAAGTCGTTCTTTTATGAAAATACACAGCAGTGAAGTGCATACAAATGAGTCCAAAACAAGACTGAAGATTTAGGGAAAAAGGGACAGGCTTTTAAAGGGGAAGACAGGAAGTGAGGTCATAAGGATCAGGCTCATGTTCTTTAGTCATTGGTTCGAGCCCGGACATGACATCACAGGGGCCGGAGCCGGTAAGGTCTCCTTCCATTGGCTTGGTCCCGGAAGTGATGTCAAGAGAGCCAGATGGAATCTCCCAGGAATGGTCTACAGGAAAGAGAGAAAAAGAGTCAGTGCACTCTGCCAGCTCCCGGCATGCCTCAGAACTGCCATCACTCAAGCTCTTTAGCTGCCTCCCATGCGCACATGTGTGACAACAGCAAAGCAGAGGATTTACAGCTCCTTGGGTGGTGCCACATCTTCCGGTGCTTCCGAGCTTCCGAGAACACTCAGTGAAACACTCAAGATAGCTACACATGGTAAACTGTTATGATGCGGGAATGCTGGGCTGCATCTGCCTGAGATGTGTCACAGGGCAGCAGCCAATCAGCAGCAAGGAGAAATGAATAACGCTCTCGGATTGGCTACTTTCAAACCTCCCGCCTCTGAGTATAGGGGTATTTCACCATCCCAATCCACTTTTTCCTCTATGGTTGTATTGTGTTCTCCCTACAGTACAGTATCGCCACGAAAAAATTATTTGGGAACAATTATTAGTTAGGTTCTAAAGAAAAATCCACGTATGACTGAGGCTGAGAACTCTGAACCGTGACTTTGCCGGGGTTGACTTTATATGCATTCTAATTGAATTTCCCCCTAGGAATCACTTAAATGTATCTAATGTATTCTAATCCAAATACTTCAGTTACTTTATCATTAAAACAATTATTTTAACACTGGTGATTTTGTTGTGTAGGTTTATTATTAGTTGACATTTTAATCAAAGAAGATCTATATTAAAATGCATGCATACAGGATAGGCTAATTTTCAGTAGTTACAAAACAAAATGGGCAAATGAGCAAAATAAGTGAGCATAGGCCTACTCGGGCCCTATACTGGCACTGTGCCTGGTGAAAGGACACTATTTATCTACTCAAAATGTCCTGTTATCTCAGCTTTCTAATATGTCACAGTGAGAAGACAGTTTTTGTGAGAGGCAGCAGACTCACTTGTGCCGTTTCTTTCTGCTGTCTAACAGCCATGGGCTCCTAACTTATTTCTTGCTTTGGTGAGGTGCTTACAAGTGGCCTCGCATTTACAGCCACATTAAGCTGTGAAGTTAATATATGACTTTCACTCAGCAACCTTAAGAGATTTGCCAGGAAGGCATAAATTGTGTGGCATTTTGATGGATGGGAACAGTTCAGAATGGCTGTATATTTATTACTGCAGTGAGGAGTGAACTCACTACCTGTCAAAGAGTTGACCATCCCCTATCTCATGCAAACCACTTTGATACATTTTACTTTTGTGTCTGTGTTTGAATCATACAAATGATTTGAAGCTGGGGGTTTTTACAAGTGATGCCATTTTTTCCCCCCCACTAAGTGTCACATTTTATGTTTTTGGCAAAATAGTCATTTTTATTCAGTTCATTTTTTTATGTCAATAGAGAACAGAAAGATATGGAAGAGGATGATCCACTGTGGGAACCCCTAACGGGAGCAGCCAAAAGAAGAAGATATACAGTTGTGGTTAATATTATTGGCACCTTTGTGTTTTAGGTTTATTAAGTCAATAATCATCAGAAATGATTGGAAATGCATACCTTTTTGATCATCAGATTATTTTAAATGGGTGTCCGGTGCCATACAAGAAAAAAAAAGATGTCTGTCCAAGTTTCATATAACTTCTTTTTCTATGGAAGAACACGGAGAAAGGACTTGTATAGTATTTAAAATTCACCCTTCCCTATTACTTGGATGCACATGACAGCCTCCAAACATTTCTTGCAGTCATCTATAATCTTCTTTCTCTTTGTGGTTCATCCCACTGTTCAGCTGAAATTTGTTCTTGATCTCGAATGTTTGTGGAGTTTTCTTTTAACAAAAGCAATAGGCTCTGGCACCCTAGTATGGATTAAGCAGATTAGAAAATAACATAACATAAGTAGAAGAAGAAGGAAAACATAATCTTCTTCCTTCTTCTTTTGGTTGTTCCCGTTCGGGGTTGCCACAGCAGATCATCTTTTTCCATATGAAGGAAAACGTATTAAGGTAGGATTTTGAACTAGGCTGCATGTAATTGGAAAGACCTAGACCTAACTGTCCTTCCTTCTTTCCTTTTTTCTGATAAAGGGCAGAATCCTTGACTCCTACAACCAGTGGTACCCTCAAAGACAGTGCACTGCTTCCCAAACAACAAGCCCTGATTACTAAGGAGCTAAAAGTTCTCTTGACTGAGAAACAGAGAGCATTCAAATCCAGTGGCAAAGAGACTCTGAAGGATGAACAACATGTGCCAAAGAAAAAGCTGAGTGAAGGAAAGGAAGCTTACAAAGCAAAAATAGCAGTAGAGTGTTGTACCGTGGTAGCCATAGATTGATCCAGAGAAAGTAGGGTGAAATGACACCTTTTATTGGCTAACTAAATAGATTACAAATGCAAGCTTTCAAGGCAGCTAAGGCCCCTTCATCAGGCAAGGTGTAACAAAGAAACTGAAAAATACTCTCGCTTATATTGGGACAGCAAAGTGATTTTTTTCTTTCATCTTAACAACCTTTTTGTTCAAATGTTAGTAAAATGAATGCACCTGAGATGAATTAACCCTGAAAAAAGAGAACAATAAACTAATTAAATGTAGAGATAAGATAACCATCACTAGAGAAAGTCCTGTAAGGTTTTTTTTGAAGTGCATTGTCTGTAAGATAGGCCTCTGATGGAGTCAGCTGGTCAATCAGTCTGTTAGTCCACATATCTGCTCATGAAACTCTTGTCTATATTAAGACCATTTTGTAGCGTGTTGAATTTAAGCATAAGTTTGTATTCCCATTCTCTCTGCTCCTGTTGGGTCTTGAAATTACCCATAAGCACAGTGACCCTCAGATCCTTTATGCTGTGGCCATTACTGTTAAAGTGTGCTGCCACCTGAAGATCAATACTGTTCGGATTAATATGAAATCTGTGTGAGTTCATTCGCTGGCGCAGTGTCTGACCAGTTTCCCCTACATACAGTCCAGTGTTGGGGCACCTTATGCACATGATTAGGTAGACCACATTAGCAGATTTGCATGTGAACAGACCCTTTATTTTATGCTCCTAAAGCTAAAATAGAAAACAAACTCACTCAGAATAACATGAAGGATGTCTGGAATGGTCTGGGTATAATTACAGGACTTAAGAAATCCAGTACTTAGATGGTAAAAAGTTTAGGTTTAGGTTTAGGTTTAGGTAGACTTTATTATCCCAGAGGGAAATTTGTTTGCCTAAGGAAAGTACAAAAATTGAAGACATTGTTACAGAGATCCAATAGATAATCAAAGACACAACATTTGACATCAATGTTACTGCGTAATTATACAATCAAAATCAAAACAAAGAATAATTACTTTCAACAGTACACAAAATAATAATGCAAGGTTTAACATTTAGCAGCATTCCTACAAGTGATAGAATTTAAAATGCTTATAGCTCTAGGAATAACAGAGTTCTTAAATCTGTGGCTCTTTACATTTGGAAATCTGCAGCCTGATGGCAACAGCTGAAATTTCAAGCAAAGAGGATGGCGAGTGTCTGACAGAATTGAGTTGGCTTTCTTTCTAACCTGTTTGCAATACTTCAGTGATAGAAGTCTGCTGTGAACCAATAGGTTTACTGCAAATTTTTGTTGTTATTGCTGTGGTTGCCAAACCAACAGATAAAAGCAAATGTAGTAACAAATTCAATAAAAGACTTATACCAAGTGTTATTATGGTTTTATCCACTTTAAAACAGTTATATTTCCTAAGAAAGAAAAGTTGTGACTGTCCTTTTTTTACAGATTTGCGCTGTGTTAAGATCAAAGTTTAGTTTGTTATCAATGATTGTTCCCAGATATTTGTATTGCTCTACCTTCCACTTCTCCCCTTTAATTAAAGTTGAGACACGGGATGGTGGAGAGCACATGAAATCTACAACCGTATCTTTTGTTTAAGAAATATTAAGTCATAAATTAGTGTGATCACACCATTGTACAAACTCATTGACAATAGGGCCATGGCTGTCTTACTATCTAGTAAAAGACTCACAATAACAGAGTCGTCTGCAGATTTACACAAGGATTAGTCTCTCCTTGTGTAAACTCCTGCAGTCATTTGTAAACAGGATACACAAAAGACGAGATAAACAAAAACCGTGCAGTGTGCCCACAGATATACTGAGGCTATCAGAGAAACAACCATTGACACTCACTCTTTGTGTTCTGTTTGTTAAAAAGTCCAGAACCTACCCCACCAAACAGAATTAATCAATCAGTTTCTCAATTAAAATGTAGGGCTGGATCGTATTAAAAGCTGAGAAAAAGTCTATAAACAGCACTCTTGCGTGTTTTTTTATCCTTTCAAGCGCTCATTCAATAAATTTGAAAGTGCTGCTGTGGCGTCCTCCAAACCCGTGTTTGCTCTGTATACAAATTGGTGAGAGTCCAGAAGAACCCCAGCCAGTTTTGTTAAGTAGTTGTTTCTTAATTAACTTTCTCAAAGGATTTCATGATATGAGATGTTCGTGCCACTGGTCTAATGTCACTTAATACTTTGGGGTGTGCAGTTTTTGCCAATGAAATAATAGCTGCCTGTTTCCATAGGCTGGGCACTTGCTGCAAATCCAAGGACATTTCAAATATGGAGTGGAATGTTGAAGAAAGCTCCTCTGCACAGTAATGAAGCAGACAGCCACTTATTCCATCTGGACCCAAGCTTTTTTGATTTTTTTTTGGTTTAAAGACCTTCCTGACATTATTCTGGTCAAAGAAGGGCTGACTCCTGTTTCTAGTCCTCAGTCTGTTCTTTTGCTGACCTACTTCTGTAGCAAAATCCTGTGTTTCAAATCTTGAATAGAACTCATTCAAGTTTTGCACCAAATGAGAGTCAGTTTTGACTCCTGCTAATTCAACTTGATTATTGCTTTTTGTATGAATGCCAGCCATATTCTTCATGCCATTCCATAATGAGCCCAGATTATCCGTCCGAAGTTCATTCTCTGTCCTGTCCTTATACTTCAGCTTGGCCTGCTTTATTTCACATTTCACCTCCTTCTATAATTTATTCTGTTTCGTTAATGTTCCATGTTGAAATTGCCTATTTTTTCGGGTTATCCATTGTTTTAGTTCTCTGGTGATCCACAGGTTGTTGTCAGGGTATATTTTGGCTGATTTCATGGGTATTATGGTGTCCTCGTAGAATTGTATGTAACAGCTTACAGCATCTGTCAGTTCATGAATGTCAGCACAGGATTTTTCAAACACTGACCAGTCATCACACTCAAAACAGCCATGCATTCACTCAACAGAGTCCTCGTCCTAGATTTTAATTTGTTTGCTTTTCAGCTTTTCTCTGTTAAAGACAGGTTTATAGATTATAATAAGCTGGACACAGTAATGATCTGATGAATCCAGCGGTGGTTTAGCTCTCGATTCATAAGTGCCTTTGATGTTCACGTAGCATTGTTCAAGTACTCAGTTGTGACAAGTTGGGCAAGTGACATATTGGTAAAAATTGCAAAGTGTTTTGCTCAGTGCACATCGGTTGATGACTCCCAAAATAAAGTTTGGAGAGTCAGGAGACAGCACTTCAAGCCTCTGTATTACTCTGGAGATGGTGTTAATGGCCTCACTCAGATGAATATACACAATTGCCATGAAAATCTGTGAAAATTCTTTGGGCAGATAAATGGGGTGCAGCAGAACAGATAGAAATTCCACATCTTTCATGCACGGTTTTTCTCTAACCACCACCATTTCACAAAATAGTTTATTTATATAAAGGCAGACACCTCTACCATGTGACTTACCGGTGATGGCTGAATCTCTGTCCAAATGAATTGGTGCACTAAATCCATCAATTGTCAGGTAGTCATCTGAATTGTTTCCATTAAGACAGGTCTTTGTAAATGTCAAAAAGCACACATCGCTGTAATTGGTTTGAAAGCGTGCAGATGCTTAAAGTTCATCCACTTTATTGTGGAGCGCTCGAACATTGCCCATTATAATAATCGGTAAGGGAGGTTGAACTCCATGCAGTTTTTAAAGTCTTCCTTGAATGCCACCTCTTTTTCCCCTTTTTCATTCTTTCCAGGTTATGCAACTATTATAACAAGTTATGCTGTTAATAACAGTGTCGCTGAGAAATCGAGTGGTAGATACGTGTGTTCAGGTGAGATCCATTGAAAAAGATACTCTCTGACATAGAAAATCCGTGTAGGCTGATTAGGAGGGGTAGTGTGAAGACCCTAGGTTATTAATTATTTGTTAAGGATCTCTTTGTATGCCACGTTGTCAGTTCGGCCCTCCAGTTGTAATATGACCAAGCTGTAGCTGTGCGCTGAGCTTACTCTTGAGCATGCAACGTACAGTTGGCCATGTGAACAGTAATCTTGTTTCAAATCTCACAGCTTGGATTGCTGCTGTCATAATCGGTTTGAGTTTCATGGTTTGTTTGAATTACGACAGTATTTGTAGGACTTGTGTTGAAGAGACATTCGGCATCTGTCAAGCGTTGTAAGTATACAACCAGTTTCATTGATAACTTCACATTCAGCTTTTGAGAGTTTAAACATTTCTAAACATCAAAGTGTCCACTACTGAAATCGTCACCTGTGAATCTAAAATGTTTAAGAGGCATTGGCGGTTGTCCAAAGGTGTAAAATATTTGGCCATTTCGGTACACTTAAGCATTTCACTCTTCTAGTGCTCCTGTGTAGTATAATCATCTCCTGTACCGTCATCAGCCCACACCTTGAACCTGTCCCAGTCATTCAATACATAAGACACAATGTTCCTCCGGATATCAAGAGTGAGCCTGATATGGCCGTGCAATATGTAACAAAGAGAATGGAAAAGGCAGATGCCATCTCCAGGCATGGAAACCACTTGGTAAGTGACAGTTCTTTGATCGATGGTGATCACCTCGACAGATATGTTAATGGGGGTACGGTTGGAATGATGAAGGAAATGGATACCTGAACAATGTAAAGTAAGTCTAAAATACCTACACAATAACTATAATCGTAATAAATGAACAATAAAACAGCGGAGAAGCCGTGGATTAAATAAAAAGGCTGTAGTTATCAGCAGGGAGACGTGAATACCGTGTCGAAGCAAGGAAGGGAATGTAGAGACTGGAGCGACAGATGGCCTTATATAGGCAGGCAGCCAACAACGTGGGAGGCGTTGGGATGGGGGACCCAACGCTGCCTCACACGGTGACCGAGCTGCACGCTATGGACGTATATATGTACGTAAGTAGGATTCAGTTAGCGTTGGGAACCCGCGTACCAAATTTCTTGAAGATGGGCCCATAAGTAACAAAGACCGTTGAAAAGTTCAATATGACGGCCGACAGTGGCATCATATCACCGAAATAAGTACCAAATTTCAGCCTTCTACCTACACGGGAAGTTGGAGAATTAGTGACGTTGGAAAGTTCAATATGGCAGCTGACAGTGGCGTCACACCACCGAAATAAGTATGTACATTGGTTTCGGTTAGCGCAGGGAAGCCGCCTACCAAATTTTGTGAAGATGGGGCCATGAATAAGAAAGTTCAACATGGCGGACGCTGTTGACCGTTACGCGTAGAATTTCGAAATGAAACCTGCTTAACTTTTGTAAGTAATTTGTAAGGAATGAGCCTGCCAAATTTCAGCCTTCTACCTACACGGGAAGTTGGAGAATTAGTGATGTTTGGAAAATTCAATATGGCGGCCGACAGTGGCGTCATACCACCGAAATAAGTACGTACATCGGTTTTGGTTAACGTAGGGAAGCCACCTACCAAATTTCTTGAAGATGGAGTCAGCCTTCTACCTATACGGGAAGTTGGAAAATTAGTGACGTTGTAAAGTTGAATATGGCGGCTGACAGTGGCGTCATACCACCGAAATAAGTATGTACATTGGTTTTGGTTAGCGCAGGGGAGCCGCCTACCAAATTTCGTGAAGATGGGGCCATGAATAAGAAAGTTCAACATGGCGGACATTGTGAAAATTACTGACGTTGGAAAGTTCAATATGGCGGCAGACAGTGGCGTCATACCATCGAAATAAGTACATACATCGGTTTCGGTTAGCGCAGGGAATCCACCTACCAAATTTCATGAAGATGGGGGCATAAATAAGAAAGTTCAACATGGCGGACGTTGTCGACCGTTATCGACCATTATGACCGTTACGTGTAGAATTTCGAAATGAAACCTGCTTAACTTTTGTAAGTAAGCTGTAAGGAATGAGCCTGCCAAATTTCAGCCTTCTACCTAGACGGGAAGTTGGAGAATTAGTGACATTGGAAAGTTCAATATGGCGGCTGATAGTGGCGTCATACCACCGAAATAAGTATGTACATTGGTTTCAGTTAGCGCAGGGAAGCCACCTACCAAATTTCGTGAAGATGGGGCCATGAATAAGAAAGTTCAACATGGCGGACATTGTTGACCGTTACGCATAGAATTTCGAAATGAAACCTGCTTAACTTTTGTAAGTAAGCTGTAAGGAATGACCCTGCCAAATTTCAGCCTTCTACCTACACGGGAAGTTGGAGAATTAGTGATGTTTGGAAAATTCAATATGGCGGCCGACAGTGGTGTCATACCACCGAAATAAGTATGTACATCGGTTTTGGTTAGCGCAGGGAAGCCACCTACCAAATTTTGTGAAGATGGGGTCAGCCTTCTACCTACACGGGAAGTTGGAAAATTTGTGACGTTGGAAAGTTCAATATGGTGGCCGACAGTGGCGTCATACCATTGAAATAAGTACATACATCGGTTTCGGTTAGCGCAGGGAAGCCGCCTACCAAATTTCGTGAAGATGGTGCCATAAATAAGTAAGTTCAACATGGCGGACGTTGTCGACCGTTATGACCGTTACGTGTAGAATTTCGAAATGAAACCTGCTTAACTTTTGTAAGTGAGCTGTAAGGAATAAGCCTGCCAAATTTCAGCCTTCTACCTACACGGGAAGTTGGAGAATTAGTGATGAGTGAGTGAGTGAGTGAGTGAGTCAGTGAGGGAGTCAGTCAGTCAGTGAGGGTTTTGCCTTTTATTAGTATAGATATATATATAAAGAAAAATGTAACAAAATATTTAACAAAACAAAACACGGAGTGAGGCAGTCCTGCTACTGGTCATTACAAGTCTGAATGAATAGGATGTGGAAAAAGCTAATGCGCTGAACCATTTTTTATTAGATTTTCCCTCTAACTGCCACCTTATTCCGATGACCAGTCTCCCCACATCATTCCTACTACATCAACAACTCCTACCACATCAACTTGAATGGCTAGTGACAAGTCCACCTCTGACCATCAGTGTTTACTGTCCATAGCTAAAGACTAAGTAAGGAAACAACTGAGGAATCTACACACAGGAAAGGTTGGGGGACCAGATGAAGTCAGCCCTCAAATTCTTAAGGCCTGTGCTAATCAGCTTTGTGGTGTTCTCTTTCATCTGTTCAGTCTACCCCTAAGGGTTCAGAAAGTGCCAGAGCTGTGTAAAACATCCTACATTGTTACTGTTCCAAAGAAACCAGGTGCTTCGCCACCTGATGACTAGATACCAGTGACACTTATATCTCATATCATGAAGACCTTTGAGGGACTGCTTCTGGACTATATGAGTCCTCCTACACGGACATGCTGCAGTTTGCTTATCGGAAAAAGGTTAGAGTGGAAAATGCAATTAGCTATCTGCTCCAAAAGAGTTATTCCCAACTTGGCAAAGCTTTCAGCACTGTGAGAATTATGTTTTTTGATTTCTCCAGCACCTTCAGCACCATCTACCCCTCCCTGTGAAGAGTTAAACTCAGATATATGCAGGTGGATGGTATCCTGGACAATGGACTATATGTCGGAAGACCACAATTTGTGAGACTCAAGAACTGTGTCTCTGATACAGATGTGAATAACACTGGAGCACCACAAGGAACAGTCCTGTCTTCTTTTCTCTTCACTCTCTACACTCAACTATAAACGTAACACCAGGTTTTGTTACTTGCAAAACTTCTCAGGGAATTCTGATAAAAGGGATGAGACAGAATATAGGACTCTGGTAGAGAATGTCGTTTCTTGTGTCACAAAAATGAGCCAAAGACATCAAGAAAGGCTTGGGGCAGCCAACCGTATAATATTCCCTGGCTGCAAATGAGTAATTCTTGGGAGTTGTTTACAGGTTCAAGTCCAAAACAGAACTGAGGAAGGTTGTCAAAGAGCTTTATTTGCTGAGACAGGAAGTAACGTCATTATAGGGCCCAGAACCAGACGTGAAGTCAACAGAGGCGCTGGAACCGTGCAGGATTTTCCATGGATGGTCTACAAGGGATTGAGAAAGAAATTCAGTGCACCTTGCCGCCCCCTGGTCTGGCATGGAATTACCATTATTCAGGCCCTTCAGCTGCCTCCCAATCGCACAAGTGTGACACTTGTCTGAAAGTTAACCAAGGAACTTGTTATTGACTTTCACCACAACAAAAAGCCTGTATGTGCACTCACTATTCAGTACTTCATGGGGTCCACATCAATGACAGATTGGACTGGCCTTGGAACACAGAGAAACTATATAAGAAAGGGCACAGCGGGCTATTTTTCCTTAGAAGACTGTGTTCCTTTAATGTGGGAAGTGGCATCCTTTACATCTTCTAGAACTCTGTGATAGCCAGTGTGATTTTCTACTCTGTGGTGTGCTGGGCTACTCACATCATTTCAAGAGAGGCCCACGAATTAAAACAAACTGAGTGCCATTTTAAACAGTGCTGCACATCCTCTCTCTGACACACTAACACTGAGGACTTTCAGACACCAAATTATTCTGCAGAAATGTGTCATGAAACCAACATCAATAGTCTGCATAATGCCTCACTGTGACTGTGGCAGCCAAGTCAGAACTTTTCTTTCTTTTTAATTTTCTTGCTTTATAGTCATTCTGGTGTGTGTTCAGACCAAAATGTGTCTATCTATCTATGCATTTATTTAAAGAACTCCTGTAAAAAGCTACATTTCCCCTCTGGGGTTAAAACCAATTTTGTCTTTCTACTGTGTGGTACTTCATCAAGATCCTGAGGTCCCTAATCATCTCCATACCATCACACTATAACAACCAGCTCTGACTGCTGGTGGGATTTCCTTACTGTGGAATGCTGTGGTTGCTTTGCAACTAGGCACAATGGGACCCATGTCATCCATAAAGCTTCACTTTTGCACATTGGTCCTTTGGACACTTCTACCAAAAGACATATGGATCATACAGATATTTCCAGACAAATGATAGATTAGCATTTATGTTCTTCTTGGGTAGTAAAGGTCTGCATTTTGCTACCAACAGTACTTATTTTTACCCAATATCTTTTGGATGATTTAGTCATAAACAACAATTTTTGGTGAGGCAACAGAAGTCTGCAGTTTGTTGGATTCTCTTTAGAATCCTTACATGGAGCTGCCAATATAGCTTTATTGTTTTTTGCCAAATGATAGATACCAACAAAGTTTTTTTTTTTTTTTTTTTTGTTCTCTTAAAGGAATTAATGTAATTGTTTCATTATGTGCTTTCTGGATATTTGTCGTCACAACTTGAAAGCTGCCTTTATTTAACCCTTTGATTACTAAAAGGTCAATTACTTTTTTGCCATTCCCAGTTGTTGTTGGATAACTTTGTTTATTAGGTAAATTAAATATTTTAAAAAGCATGGATTGTTTGTCTCCTCACATTGTCGAGTATTAGATTTTAATTGAGGACTTGAAAATTCAATGTATAGAACTTGCAGTAATATAGGAAATCAAGAAGAGCACAAGTACTCTTTCTGGCAGTTTATATATGCACTTTTGTATTCTGTGACATTACAGAATGCATTCCAGCTCTAATGTTTATAGCTGATCCTTGTTTAAAACTATTTACAGAGCAGTAAGTGGTCAGTCTTTGATAATGTGTGATTACTGTGAATGGTAATGTGACGACTGCATTGCTTTTAACACAGTGGGGTGCAGCAAGCGCACTTTCATACTATAATGTATTTTTAGACAGTAATAAATGTAATTTAGGTGTACTAGAACACTAAAATGCTAGAAGAAATACTCATTATTGTAAAATACCTTAAAACAGGAACACAAACTAGCTAAATTTAGGTAGCCACATAGGGAAGCTAATTGGGAAAAGAGGCTTATTTACAAGCATGAATTGGCCACTGATGAGAGTTCGGTAGGAAAAAAAAAGAAATCTGCAGCCCTCCAGGGCCAACCTTCATCATCCAAGCTTTAAATCTTTATTGATTAGTGTAGATCAAGGCTTGCAGTTATTATTGAACATATCTTAATACTCACCTCTGATATTTTATATTTTATAAGGCCTTTTTTTAATTGTCTATAAAGCATAAGAGGTTTTTTTAATCCCGTGATGATGATATACATTTTCAAATTGCGAAGCTAATATAAACCCTTTTACTTTTAAGAAATCAACTATATTATAATAAAATATATTTAAGATAGGCTGTATTCCATCACTGAGAAATATTACATTGGTTTCAAATTGCATCTACCTGAAATAAAGTGGCTAATTTAACTATACAGAAAGAGGTTGTCCCGAACTAATTAGTTTATATGGACACTAGTGGCTCCTTGATAAAAATTATTTGCTGTTAAAAGTGAGAAAATCTAATATATACATTTGCCTACAGCAGTCAGTACAGTTCTTTATTTTGCAGAAAATCAGAGTAAATGAGTTGATAGTGAATCAAAAAACTATTTTACAGGCAGCTATGTATATTGATTTGACATGCATATCATGATGGAGAGTTCAGCAGAAGACGGGGATTTTTAGGAATACAGTAGCTAACTGCATCACCCGGAATTTGAAGAACACATGACAGTAATATGACTGGCCTGGTCCATTTTTCAAAGCTTGCAGAAAGTTGGGTGAACTATTTTGCAAATAGCAAAACTGTGTTGAGAATGGTACGCCTAATATCAGAGGTATTTTAAATTTGCACAAATATTACATTTAAACATCATACAGTGTAACAAAAACTATCCACTATGTACAAACTTTTTTTGCATTTTTTTGAGCCAAAATTATTTTTTTCCCTTGTCAAGAAAGACTCAATACATCCGAATTACAAAGTGAAAACAAGATTTGCAAATCTATTAAAAATGAAAAAAAAAGAAATAATTCTAGTTGTCACCTTGTGGCAATAACAGCTGTTGCTAACTGAAAGACTGCTCAAAATGGTAGCACCCATAAAAGACAAATAGCAAGAACAACAAAAAATATTAACACATTCAAATGAAACTGAAAGTAAAAAACTGGGAGTGGTCTCCCCTCAACTTTCTCATATACTCAGATATGGAGATGGATATTTCAGGAGTAAACCACAAGACAATTATTATATTTTTATATTATGTACATTAAAGAGCCATCAACAACAAATCAAATTAATAATACACTGAATAATTATTATAAAAGTAAAGTTGAATAAATTGGACTCTGCAGCTGCCTGAATAAAAGGTAAAGTACCACCTTCGGTTAAAGGAAATAGCCCAAAAGCTGATTTAAATCTATGTTTTGTACCTAATACTTGCATGCAAAATTTGGTTGACCTAAGTGAAAGCGTACTCAAGTTTTCTTGTTTAAATATGTCCACACGCACAGACATAATTCAAAAAATGGTATTTTCGGACTCAAGGATGTCTAAAATGAGGAGATTCATCAAAATCCTGTAATGAAATTTTTGAAGAATTCCAATACTTTTCCTATACTTTGTATATGGGAAAGTCAGGGAGGCCTAAAACGTCGAGATTAATCAAAATCTCGTCGTCGTTTACAATACTTTCCCTATACTTCATGTACGAGACAGTAAAAAGAACTACATAATTGTTATAAAGTGGAATCTCATACATAACAAAATTGGTGTTAGACCTCCTAAAAGGACCACAGCCTAATCAGCCTGACCAAAGAGGATAACCTTAAAGTCATTTAGTCCCACAGCAGCAAGCTGCACAATTCTGGCCTGGCAGGCCTCAAACATGAGGTTGAGGTAAATTAACATGAACTGTCCCAAAATATAGCAAACACCATACAAGGAGGAGAGTGACCATAAACCCTTGGCTTGTGCACATTAGGGTATCTTTACTAATTAGGAGTGCAGCGTATGTCTGTGCGTCACATCATCTGGCGTCCACAACAGGGCTGGAATTTCCAACAAAGAAAGGCAACAAGAAGCACAAAAAAAAGGGAAGTAAGTGCTTGAATGTCGGATGAACAAAGGCAACAAGACAGACAAAGACAGAGGGAAATAAGGCATATCCAGTGAACAGAGGTTTGTAAATGCGCTATGTGATCAAAACAGATGAATTTACAAATGTACCATTAAGTCAGTTTTAATAAACAGGGGCTTTGCTATGCTAGTTTAAGATCGTTTGTAATGAACTTCAGTTTCGCAGTATTCAATTAATTGTCACTACTTAGATGACTTAATTACTATCTAGAGTATATGAGTATACTTTATATATTAACATGTGTAAAAAGAAGAGAACACACAGCATAAAGGGTTGGGGTTTCCAGCCCCGTATACTGTACAAAAAACAAATCTTTTTCCACAAACAGGTCAAAATATATAAACATAAGTGTTCATATGCGCGACGCCCTTCAAAGGCGTCGGCGGCCATTTTATAGAGGAGGAGCCGGAAGTGGAGGAATGCTGGGAAGGAAGCGTGAGGGATGACGGGATTGCTGACGTCAGGGAAGATGGCGGAGGAAGGGCGGAAGTGGACGTAGTGCGGGCAGGTTATGATGGCGGAGCGTCTTTTTTCCTGAAAGAGAGAGCAGAAAGGTTAGTACCCCGCCATTCCCTGCCGGCGAACGTCTTTCAAAGCGGTTTCAGGTCCGTCCGCGGCCTCCTACTCGCGCATGCGTGACACATGTAATATGGGTTACTTTTTCATAACTGATTGTGTAAGTGGTCCTTGAAAATTAACTTTTTCTATGTTCAAATCAATCAGACCATTACAGTTTTAAATAGTGTTTTATGTATTATATTAAAGTAATTATGAGAAAAGAAAGAATGGCAAAGACGTCATCTGATTTAAGAGACTGAAGATCCTTGAACTTTCGATGATCTGATTATTGCAATTTAAACTGATAAACTTTTATGCAAAGAAATGTATCAGAGTCTAAAAGACTATGTACTGTGTTAGTCATTTGAAAGCATTCAATTAAAAGACAGCAGAATAATATAGAACAAAAGAACATGTACCATTTATATAGTGCCCTCCAGTCCTCTCACTATCACACACAATCATTAAATTCCAGGCATTTTGCACTTGCACAGTTTTGTTAATGCAGAAGAAAATAATAATAATTCTTTACAATTATAGCACTTTTTAATACTCAAAGCGCTGTACATAGCTGTACATGATGTGACAGCAGTCATTTTGCTCCGGTACGCTCACCATACACTAGCTGTTAGGTGGTGAAGGGGTGAGCGATAGTTAGCCAGTTTGATACAGGCCGTGGTGTACAATTTAGCAGGATACACCCTGCTCTTTATGAAGGATCTTTTATGACCACAAATATTCAGGACCTCAGTTTTATATTTCATCCGATGGACTGCGCCATTTTTACAGCACAGTGTCCCCATCACTGCACTGGGGCATTGGGATCCACATTCAGACCACAGGATAATCACCCCCTGATGGCCTCGTCAACACCTCTTCCAGCTGCAAGCCAAATTTTTTCTGGTTGGTCTCCTATCTAAGTAAAGGCCAGGCCCAAATATGCTTAGCATCAGGTGGATTACCTGTTCTAAAATGCTTGTGGTATAGTTTTTTTTTTAAATAATAAAAAAATTAAATAGAATAGAATCATTTACAAGGAACAAAAATGTCTTGAAATCTGCAACTATTTCAGGATCTGTACCACTGCTTTTACTAGAGTTTCATGGAAATGTAAAGTCTTAGATAATAACCACAATATCTTGGCAGAGGGCGTCACGGTGGTGCTGCTGCCTCACAGTAAGGAGACCTGGGTTCACTTCCTGGGTCCTCCATGTGTGGAGTTTGCATGTTCTCCCCGTGTCTGCGTGGGTTTCCTCTGGATGTTCCGGTTTCCTCCCACAGTCTAAAGACAGACAGGTTAGGTACATTGGTGATCCTAAATTGTCCCTAGTGTATGTGTGCCCTGTGGTGGACTGGCGCCCTACCCAGGGATTTTTTCCTGCCTTGCGCCCTTTGTTGGCTGGGATTGGCTCCAGCAAACCCACATGACCCTGTGTTAGGATATAGCAGGTTGGACAATGACTGACTGACTGACCTTGGCAGAGCGCAGGAACTGCAAGCTCAGACCTACGTAGAACAATGAAATGCTACAATATGCAGGGAGTATCCAATTTCTGCTGTAAATTTTAACAGGCCTGTTAAGGTTGCTGTTTTATCTTGGAAGGGTTTGGGGGTTACCCTGTCCAAAAACATTAAACAAATTTATTCCTTTACACCAGGGTTTCTCAACCTTTAAGTATTTGCGACCCGAGTTTTCATAACAGTTTTAATCGTGCCCCCCCTAACATTTTTTTGAAATGTAGATGCATATTTTATTATACCTACTTAACTTTTATCAACATTTATCTAACTCGATATTTATTGTTCTATATCAGAATGTAGTTTAAGTTAATTTGTTTTGGTTTCAACAGATGTTTTTTTCATATTTTTGATTCGTTTTTCTTTTTTTCACATCTTCGCGCCCCCCCTTTTTGTTACAGGTTGAGAACCACTGCTTTACACAGATGCTTTGTAGCATAGACCCACATATTTGTCCTCCACCTCTGTTCTTATTCTCTTATCCTCATACTCACCTGGCCTGGAAGAATCCTGACAAATTTGGAAAAACAAAAAATGGAAAAAAGCCCAGAGCACAAAATAAAGTCATCTCTTATTAGACTGGTACTGTTCTAACAAAAGGTTCTGTCACCAGGAGGTCTGTCCTTATTGAGGGTACTCTCAAAATACCACCACCTCCTTGGGACACCTTGCTTTTATGGTGTCTGAATGGAAGGGGCGGGGCTTGCACTGAGAACTGTGGGTGGGGCTAGGCACCTTTCTTGGGGATTTTCTTGGAACTGCTGGTGAAAGAGAGGATACAGTCAGCAACAGCGCCCCCTCTCAACCTGGAGTGTTATCGTTTACCTCAATACAGCCAGGAAGGTGACCCCCAGACACTCATGCGTGACAATGTATAATATGCACTGTACCTACAATATAGAAAATTAGAAAATCATTTGATTAAAATTTCAGTAGTTTTGTCCAGCGTGATTTTATGAAAACTTGATGCATTAGTAATGACAGATTTAATTTCTCAACACATCCAATCTACCAAATTTGAAATATTACAACTTATGCATTTTTCAAAAGTACAGTGGATTCAGAAAGCATTCATACCTCTTTGCTTTCTGCACAATTTATTGTGTTGTAGATTGAATCTAAATGGATACATTTGACATTTTTGACTGTCAATCTACACTTAATAACACATAATGACAATGTGACAAACACGTTTTCTGAAAGGTTTGCAAATTTATTAAAAATCAAAAACTGAAATCTCTTATTTATATAAGTATTCTGGCCCTTGGCTGTGGCATGTCTATAAATGCATTCAAAATTCTGATGGCATGAACTATTTTTTCTATCACATTTTTATTTATTATTAAACACCTTTCTTTTCCAGACACATTTTTGAATATGTTTCTGTTGTGTTTGTTTACTCTCATATTCAAACAATGTTTGAAATCTTTCTTAAGACAGACATAAGTGTTATATGTACAGTGTAAATCTTTTCTCAAAAGAATCTACAAAATGAAATTTCCCAATATCTTTGAAGATGTGTGTATCACATAAGCAAGTGAAACATATTCCTGTGAAGTTTTCTGCCTAACCTAAATGGTATATTTGTACTGTAACCACATTTCAAGTGAATAAAATGAGAAGTAAATGCCAGAATATAATGAGTTAACTCTCTTAGCTGACCATATTGTATATTAATGCTACCATTCCAGCTTCCACTTTTTACAATTTGCACAGAGCGGTTTGGAATCTAATCCCAAGGGAATGCATTATTGCCATGTCTGCTCTCTTGCTCACTGGTACATGTGATCCTAATATAATAAACCTCTTGGGAAAAGTATGTAGCTTCTGAGAAACTGTTAATATAATTTCAGTATAGCAATAAAGTCAATGTGCTACACTAGTAGTTAAACTTTATAAAGCATATTTATTTCCAATTTCTGTTTTCACAATTATTATCTGATATTAAGAATGCTTGCAAATATCTCAATATTAGGATGTCTTGTATGAGTTGCAAGTTCAGTTAAAAACACATTACTAAACACAATATAGGGATGAAAAAACTCTATTCACTAGCTCAGCAAAAACTTTTTTATAACAAAATAAAACTTTGGTTTGCTGGTCTCTTTGTGCTAGATTCTGTTATTTTTTTACCATCTCAATAATTATCTTTTTGTAAACAACTTATGCATACTGCGTACGTTAGGAAAAACTTTGTGTGCGAGTTTGTGAGTGTTTCTGCATCTGCCTTTCCTGTGTAATTAAGACTTTCTGTCCTGTTTATTTCCAGCACATTTTAATGGAGATAATGAGATCAAATTGCATTTTTAATTTTTAACTATAGTATTATATATAACAAGTTCATATCTATCCGTGTTAATAAAAGGACAAGTATCTGTGCGTCTGTCAGTGTGCCCGTGCGGTTGCTACTGTATGTCTCTGTTATCCAATAGATAATGCATTACAAACATTAGCATTGCTTTATGAATCCTGTACCTAATTTAATGCAATAGAGACTTAACAACCGGATGCACACGTTGCACTGTAAACGTTAACGTTGAGGTCTATGTTGATTACTTCGATTTCAGCCCTTCTTACATGAGTATGTGAATGGCGAATATGAATTTCCCCTTGGGATTAATAATCTATCTATCTATCTATCTATCTATGAGTAGTAAAGCTGATATATGTATATACTGTATATAACATTGATCTTAGTCTTCATCAAAGGTTTATGATGTGATATGTGCTGAAAAAAACAAAAATGTGGTCAGCGTCAACTTCTACAAAGTTATTGGAGTTCTTGTCTTTCTTACAGCCAACTGCGCTGGCACCTGCTGATCATGAAGCGAATTGCAAAAGTTGATTATGTGATAGGAAGAAGAATGACAGCCCTATCATCCACTACACATCAAACACATGTGGCACCTCAGCCTGATGTTACTCTCAAAGTATTGAATCCTTGATATTGGGAGAACCAGAAGTCCTCGTGTTTGCTAGTTTATTGGTAAGATATTACCCAAAGGCACTTATTCTAACTATTTTAAAAACCTTTCGATGTACAAAGATGTAGGGTGTGTTATAGATTATACTATCTATCATCTTGATGCTTAGTGTAAATGAAAGCATTTCTTAACAGTGTTACTCAAATTATCCCATCTTTTTAAACTGAATGTTCTCCCATAGTTATGAAGAAAGGCTTTATTAACAGTTAAAACCTCTATAAGGGGTAAAAATAAATGGTGTCCTTTAGTTAGAAAGGAAGAAGTTATTTTGAATAGATTAAGGCTTGGGCATGTTGGTCAGAATCAGTACCATTACTATATTGGCAAGAAACATGTTAGCCAAAGAAGACTTGATTGGATGCTAATGATTGGTCACTTTATCAGACTCAGTTCCCTAGCTAATATATTTGGAAAAACATCTTGCACTACTGTAACCATAAAACACAATGAAAAGTCTGAGGGTTCAATATTGGAATATGTGTAATTCAAATATATTATTTGTTTTGTTATATTTTTTTTATTTTTAACAAATGTGTTCCAGTTACTTGTTTTAAATATACTCTGCTGTTTTTTGTAATTGCTGGTAAGACTGCAGGGGACTTCTTTAATGAGATGTATAGTGGTATATTGACACTTTTTGTGTTTTTCAATCCAAAAATTAACATTTGTCCCAAATGGACATTTACTTAATCCAATTTGTACATAATATATTTGGTGATTTTAATGAATTAGTGTGGTTTAACTAATATTATCAGGTAGATGTGGGGCTCTATTGGGTATACTTTCAAAAATTATACGTTTAACAGACTTGAAAGACTGTTAGTCACAAACCTGCCACCATTAAACCATATTAATCAATGACATTTTTTATATCACTGGAATTGGAATGCTGTGTATAAAACCTATTGAGTCACATGATTGTCTGTGCCCTCACTCATTAGCATCAACATCTAGCAGATCATACCAGAGGATGAACTAGGGCACAATAACAATTATCAATGCAGAAGTGCATATTTATTACTGTTTAAAATGTGCAAAACTCAATTGTCAGAGCAGACGTAAAATATGCCATAAATAAATACATTTATACAAATAAAAAATACAATTAAAAACCCATTGAGAAGAAAAAATGAAAAGAACAGTCATTCCATATGTGCAGTAAAACTCCTGCAATAATCATTCCACATATTCATGCCAGTACAGAGTATTCCTGGTAGCACATCCTTAACTCATCCTGTTTGCATAGTTTCTGAGTTCTACCTGATGCTTTTATCCACATTGAAAACCTTCAGGAAAAGACCTCAGTAAACTCCAAAAAAAAAATAGCTCAGTCTACCATAGTGTGCTTGATGATGTACACTCTTTTTAGATAAATCTTCACTTCTCCTGACCTCTCTCCAATGTTGACTCATGTCATCCAGAATGAGGACGTCTTCCTATCACCCAGAGGTTTACAATATTGCATTATTCCCACTTGGTGCAATAGAATACATCACTTGCTCCAGCCTTGACTCTCCCAGCACACTCGTGGCACTCATCGCTTTTCTCATGAACGATCAGCACATCTGCTGTGCTCGAGGGCTTCACAGCACACTCCATGTTTGCTCGCTGTCTTCCTCGAGCATTCAACTGGTGACCTTGCTGTGTTCACTCAACACTCATGGATGCTCTGTCCTCCAGTATGCGCCTGACATTTTACTGCTCTTTCTACATGCTTCCCCTCACTAATGCTCACCTGGGGCCTCATGTATAACGCCGTGCGTAGAATTCGCACTATAACATGGCGTAAGCACAAAAGCCGAAATGTGCTTACGCACAGAAAAATCCAGATGCAGGAATCTGTGCCTACTCCAACTTCCACGTTCTTTTACTACATAAATCCTGGTCAGCGTGAAAACTAACGCTCGTGCACGCGCCTTATGTCCCACCCCAACTCCTCCCAGAATTACACCTCTTTGAATATGCAAATCAATATAAGTCGCCCTTAAGCTCAGCCTTCTGTGAAAAGACAATGGGAAAAGCACGGGGGAAAATATAAGAATTTCAGCGAATACCAAGTGAAGACAAAGGAAAAACATACTATTTGTTTAATTAAACCGTGGTGTAATCAACAAAAGGAAGTTGATCGAGTGACATAGCGTGTTGGAGAAACTTGAAAGCTCAGATATCAGTCGCCGTGAAAAGACGAGTTGTAACCCACCGTCTGAGTGTCATATGAAAGCTTATTAAAATACAGAGGAAAAAAAGGCACACAGTGGGGTTAAAAGCACGAAATATCAAGTTCAATCTAGAAATTTCCACTTTAATCATGTAGTTTATTTTGTCATTAAAGTAGAACATCATAAACGTCATCTTAAAATTGTTTAATTAACCAGTTTCTCAAATCACATCGTAATTAAAGTAGCACGTTAAATGCTTTGTTTTGTATGTGATCTTCTATGTGCTCTATGTGTGTGAATCACTACGTGCTTCTTAAACCGGCTTTCTTCCTCCGACTGGACACAGAATCCATTACATTCGTGATATTACAGCTCTCTGAATAACTAAAATACTGAAATGTATACGTGATATCATTTTCATGATGATAGAAGTTAAAGCATGTTATTAAACATGGGTTTCACGGCGCAGTGATTGTGTGCGACCTTCGATGAAATAATTTATTGCAGCAGTACTCATGGGTGGCAATAGACAGAGAAAGAATCGGTGGCCCCTTCAATATGGTATCTTATGCACGGTGGATGGTCACGTCCGTTGTGGACACTGCATAGCCGCCTCGTGCTCATGACACAAGCGTTTAACTTATGTCGAAATTTGCCGCTGCGTTTTTAGCTGTGTTGTTATTTTCTCTTTCTGTTTTATATTTAATATATATTGGCGTGGCCAACCCCTGCAGTCCTTGCTTTTCTTTCTCCAAGTAACCGATCGCCACACAATTAGCTCTGTAATAGATGTTAAGCCATCTGTAAGCTTAGAGCGGCGATTCTTCAAAACGTTTAAGGAACATCCAACTATCTTCGTAGTACATGTTTAATTATTCAATCCTTCAAGCCAGTCCCAGTGAAGAATATGGATTATTTAAATGAAGTTAAAGTTTTACCTGTATAATATAATAAACATATTTTGCTGCATTTCATCTTAAAAATGATATCGTCATCATATGTAAATACGCGCTTTATAAAGTGGCTCAGGTTGTGCAATATTATAACTGTAGTGCAAGTTTACAGTGAGGTGATTGTACTTATAAGTACAAACAGTTCTACAAGGAGCACTTGATTGAGTGCGTTTAAAGTTCTTGGGATGAAACTGTTTCTGAAGCGCGAGGTCCGTACAGGAAAGGCTTTGAAACGTTTTGCCGTGGTTGAGGTAGCGTGTGCTTGATGCTGTATACCGATAATTCTCTTTCCGATCAGCTGCTGCTGTGATTCACACTCAGATACAGTTATATAAATACTCCGAGTGCAGTGAGAGTAATATGGAAAAAGATGATCCACTGTGGCAACTCTAACGGGAGCAGCTGAAAGAAGAAAAAGAAAGTGAAGTGAGAGTAACAACGCTAAAGCAGTTATGGTACTTGGAATACTATGGCTATTCCCTGGACCATTATATTGTTACAAGTTAATTACAATCAGATGCATGACACTAATAAACAATATGCGGTTAGTTTCAGTGTATTTATAAAGCAGCGTCAGGAAAATAAGGAGTAACCACACAGGAAAAGTAGCACTGCTTTGACGCTGGATACCGCCAGTCTGCAAAACCGACCGGAGAACTTGCGTACAACAAGGTATGAGGTACCATGGAAAAGTGCGTGGCTTTACGCCAAGTGTAGGTTTTATACATCGCGATTTGAACGTGGAAAAGTTCTTACGCAACATTTCTGTGCATACGCACCGTTTATACATAAGGCCCCTGGTGCTTTAACTGCTTTAGGTTAATTAGCGCTCGCCCCTTTTTCCCATCAATCAGCACATGAGTAACATGCGAATTAGCCTTATTGTTCACTAGGACCAGCTGCACTTTAATTTCTCAATAAATATGCATACCATAACAACACCATCAACAACAACATTTATTTTTATAGCACGTTTTCATACAAATGATGTAGCTCAAAGTGCTTTACACAATGAAGAAAGAGAAAAAAAAGACAAAATATAAAAATAAAATTAGGCAATACTAATTAACATAGAATAAAAGTAAAGTCCAATGGCCAGGGAGGACAGAAAAAACAAAAAAACTCCAGATGGCTGTAGAAAAAAAACAAACTCTGCAGGGACTCCAAGGCCACAAGACCGCCCAGCCCCCACTAGGTATTCTACATAACATAAATTATCTCAATCAGTCCTCATGGTTTTCAGGCTTGACGTGGAAGAACTTGATGATGATGGTCATTTGGACTTCTGGGCTTCAATCCATCAATGTAGGGACATCACGGTGCTTTGATCAGGTGGTGGTGACGCAGATTGCCACCAGAGAAAACTGAGAAATGAACAGCAGAGAAAGTAGGGGTTAGTACAGATTTTCGAAGCCACCATGAATGATAATGTTAATTAAATGCATATACAGAATATCTGGATTAAACTAAAATGAAGCTATGAGAAAGCCATGTTAAAATAATGAGTATTTAGCAGTTTTTTAAAGTGCTCCATCGTATTAGCCTGGCGAATTTCTATCAGTCAGCTATTCCAGATTTTAGGTGCATAACAGCAGAAGGCTGTCTCACCTCTTCTTTTAAGTTTAGCTCTTGGAATTATAAGCAAACACTCATTTGAAGATCTAAGGTTACTTTTTGGGGTGTAAGGTGAAAGGCATTCTGAAATGTAGTTGCCCAAAGCACCTGAATGTTTTGCCATGCATGCATTTTCTAACTTGTTAATACAAGTCATTTTTGGTGTCCATGCTGGATACCTTATGGACGTGTTTTTGATCTGAGATCTCTCACACTATGTATTACATAGAACTTTTGCTCTACTGTGAAGTTTGTGTTGCTATGAGAAAATCTTTACAAATATTGTCACTCCTCTGATGAGTTATTTTATACACTTTGATGACTGTTGGATTAATAAGGTTATTAGGAACAGCTGAGCACATAATAAATGAGAACTATAATTCTTCTGTATTATCTATGTAATTAGGAAAATTACAGCAAGACCAGATTAAGACTTCCACAGGCCAGTATATATACAGTATATATTCATTCTATGACTATCATACATTAAAATAAAATAGACTATACACTCCTTTGGAGATTTTAGCCAGCATTGAACAAGATAAAAACTGAAAAATGCTGCCATTGCTTTTTTCTTGTATATATCAAGGCAGAAGGCACCCTGATGGTAGATCTGCCCATAACTTACAGAGACACAATTATGCTTCAGATAAGATTCTACAAATGTTTACCGCTCATCGTCATTACTTTCTGTATAGGATTTCAGGGTCTTTTCATACACTCGAAGTGAATAACATTTATAACAACAGTGATGCTCACTTCAATCCAATATAGCCTAACAATTTCATTTTTTTTTAATAAGTCTGCATAAGGGGTACTTTTTTGTTGTGCCTTGTTTCTGTAAATGAAGATTAATATGTAGTGGCACATTATTAATTGAGAGAGGGTGGAACATTAATTGATGGTGCACTTTCATCAATAGGCAATCAGAGGGACAGCTGAGCAAACCAAGGAGAAACATGAAATAAAAACAAGACCAGCTGCGGATTAGTTAAATTTGGGATAATCTTGTTCAGCTATTCACTGCAACAGCACTTAGACATGAAGCCCATCTCCTCCTAGTACCGTATTATGTAGTCTTGTCTTGATCTGCAGCTAGTACAGTACAATTACACTACCTCCATGACCACAGAGGCACAGCAATGTCTCCACTGCCTTCAGCAGCTGAAAGGGGCAACGCTAACTCCCCCCATTCTCATCACATTGTACAGGAGTACCATCAAGAGCGTTCCAACCAGCTGCATCATTATCTGATTTGAGATCTGCAGTGTCTCAGGCTGTAAGGTCCTGAAACAGATAGTGTATACAGAATCAAAGATCATTGGGTCATTTCTGCCCTCCATTGAAGAGAAAGCTTACAGCATTGTGAAGGACCACTCCCATGCTCTCTTTGTGTCCCACTTTCCATTTGGAAGAATGTACTGTAGCATCTGAACCAGTTCTGCCAGGTACTACAACAGCTTCAACTCCTTGGCTGTCTGGGATCTGAACTCTGTGCTGCCCCCCTGCCCTCATATCTGCCCCTAGTAGCAAATTTATATGCAGTACATTTGTTACACTTGTCACTACTGTTGTTTATTATTAGTTTTACTGTTAGTTATTATTTGCTAATTTTTTACTATTTCAAATTATTACTATTGATTTACTTTCCCATTATTTATTAATTAATTAATTATTTATCTATTTATAATATAATATAGTTCCTTACCTGTCTTGCACTTGTCCTGTGTTTATATATATGTTGTATTGTGTTATTTCGTACCGCTGTATGCTGCAATACGGCATATGGATGATATGACAATAAACTCACTTGACTTGACTATCTTAGATACACTGCAGCTGACCCATGAATGAATAAAAAATACACAGAAAACACTATAGTATTAATTAACTGTATATTTTTGAGCAAAGTGAAAGATCAACTATTTGTTTTGTCTCACAATAAAGTCCAGCAGATGTGTTTAGCACAAGGTGTTTGTCAACATGCCTTAAGTTTCATTTGCTATTACTGCGAAACGTCTTGCTTGTAACTTAATTATGATATGAAGTATGTAACAAAATTATCTTTTTTGCAACTTGAAAACATAGTGAATATTATCAATCCCTTAACACTATCATATCAGTAAAACTTCAATTATGAATGTCTATGAAGCAAAATAACCGAGCTGTAACACAACAAAAGTTTTCAGAGACTGCCCTTTTCCTGCATGTTTTTTCAGAGCTGATCCAAAAGATAGTACTTCCAGTTTTAAATCAATATTTGCATTCACTGAGTTTTAACACTGCAGAAGTATGTGCATTACTCTTCTGGTGTTCATTGATTTTTTTTTTTTCTATAGTTTTTTTTTTGCCAGCTGGACAATCCACTTGACATTTTTTTCCTATGAACTGCAAGACACTTCTAGGAAAAGACTCGGTTATTTCCAAGGTTTTATTTGATCCATTTGGAATTTTCTAAGAGTATGTATCTTCCTTGGCTTGGATTGAAATCAGCCACTGATTAGGTCCTGCTCAGTAAAAACGACAACAGTTTCCAGTCCCCTTAATGGAGTCTGGATGAGCCGGGTGCTGAAGAGATTGGGTCCTATTATTGTTAACCTCGCTTCTCTGCAAGGTGTTACAGTGGCACGGGAGTTATCAACATAGTTCAGATTGTTGAAATGGAATGAAAATAAAATACCTTGTATGCATATATTAAAAACAAGTGAAAAGTGAAAAGTAGTGAGTGCATATGTATTTATCCCCTTTTCTTTGAAACACCTAAATAGGATATGGTCCAAACTATTAACTTCACAAGTCACATAATTAGTTGATTAAGGTCCACCTGTGTGCAATTAAAGTGTCACATGATCTGTCATATGTCTGCAACAATCTATGTAAACACATCGTTAAAACAGAAACATAGATTGTTGTAGACATGGAACACAGTTGAAATGCAGGTATTCCAACTAACGATATATTATTTAGCTTACACAACTCCAGGCAGCTCACACACAGGTAAACATCTTGAGCTGAGAGAACTTTCTGTCCTTTCTGCATTAGCGGGGGTGGTATAGCAAGCTGCTTGCTGCTTTTGCTGATCGACACATTTACAACACAAAAGACGCTGACGGAAAGAGGTGGGAAGGGATTTAAGATGGGCCAGGATTACACAAGTTTTTTCGTAGGCTTTGATCTTTCTAGTGTTAAGAAACTGGTTGGAGTGAAATTGGTGGAAGTTTGAAGCCCTGAATTAGCTGGTCACCTGTTGGCTCGTTTCACATCTCATTTCTGTTTGGCTGCCATTTAATGAAGAAAAGAATCAATTCAGAGGGCTGAATCCATAAAAAAAACAGGATTATTAAAAGGAAAGGAAAAGACGTTACTTAGCATTGAAAACGTGTCACTAATTAGGAAAAGGGTTAGAATGAAAACCTGCAGCCACTGTAGCCCTCCAGGACCGGAGTTGGACACCCCCGTGTTAAACTGATAGAGACATTCAACAAGAGACCTACAGCAGGAATTGCAGCAAAATGTTGTCCTACAATTCCAGATTGTCAGGTGATAAAATAGGACAAACTCCAAAAGGGGATGAACACTTTTGCAGGGCACTGTATAGAGGATTCTGTTACTGCGGTTATCTGATTGATATATTGGTTTGTTTTGCAACTATAAACTGAAATCTAGCGCATATAATTTATATTTGTACAAACTAGCATTTTTTGTGTCTATTAACACCCCTATGAATGAGAAGAATATTAACGATTTTTTTTTTTACTAAACAGATTACACACATAATACTAAATAGAACAATTGAACATCCCCTCCAGCCTCTCCTAGTGTTCACATTACCACCTCAACATATTAGAACATCTAATTATGTGACTACAAAAGCATTTCGGCTACTGGTAGCCTGTCTAATAGCGAGAAGCCTAATGTTCATTGGAATGAAACAGTTAATTCTACAAGTCAGGCTGGGGGGTATCTTCATCTGAGTGATATGAATAATTCATCACACATTTTACCACCTATTATAATGATCTCATTTAATTAGTTTCTATTTTGGACTGTCAAAAAATCTCGGCACACAATGAAGATGTGCACACTGAACAAACTTTTAAATAACAAAGTTGCAGTTTGTACATAACCCTAAAATGTCTGATTTTGTGTAAAAGCTAATGGGATTTGGGAACCTTACAATTTTGAAGAGACGGATACGGCAAAGAAGCAAAAGGGTTACCCAGTCTTTCAAGTACTCTGATCACATGAGCAAATGTGCTCCAATAAAGAATACCGAAATGGAATGTGCATACTGTTGTAATAAGCTCACCTTCACTGCAAACCACTGACCTTGATGTACTGTGGAAAATGATCTGATCCCAGAGAGAGTGTACTAATGAGTGCAGTACATAGTTCTAAATGTCAGACTGTAATGGCAGGGTTATAAAATTTGAAACTTAAGGTCAAGTATTTATAGTTGCAAGATTTTTAAAAAATCCAAAAATTTTGATAAACTGTTTATATTTTTGCAAAACTACTGAATGTATTTGGTACTGTATAAAGTATGTTTCATTTCCAGTAAACTGTGCTATCGACACTCATTGTGATCTTTTAATGTAATACTGTATAACATACACATACAGTTTATTCAGAAAGTATTCAGACCCCTTCACTTTCTGTACACTTTATTGTGTTGTAGATTGAATTTTAAATGGATACATTTGCCATTTTTAACCATCAATCTACACTCAATAACTCAAAATGACAATGTGGCAAATACGTTTTCAAAAAGTTTTGCAAATCTATTAAATAAATACATTTTAATTTATGAATTTTAAATAAATACAGTTGCCATTTTTCCCATCAATCTATACTTACTCTATACCGGGGAGGGCAAAGTCCATCCTGGATGGCCGCAGTGGCTGCAGGTTTTTGTTGCTTAATTAGAAACCAGTCCTTGCCAATAATTTAATTTCATGGCTTGTTCGTGCTTTAACTCTGCCATGTCAGGCCATTCTCATATCCTAGATTTTTCTTCCTTTCTAATGATTTGAAATCTAAAACGGATGAGTAATTCTCAGTCCTTCACTTTTTTTCTCTTCACTTTGCTTCTAAGTATTTAATTGAACCATATAGTACATGATAAATACACAAAGATGTAAATGGAAATAAGGTAAATTGAGAAATGCTGGTTTCTTTTGTCATTTGCATTCTGTTGCTAATAAGGAACAATTTAAAACCAAGACTAACAAAAGACTAAAATAAACAATAAGGGTTCAAAATTTCAACAAGTGAGACAGTTAAAATAACCAAAAGTGTTTGCCCACCCCTGCTCTATACTGTACAGCAAAAAGAGATACATAAAAACTGTTATCAGATTTGGGTGTCAATAGATACTTTTGCTATAAAATACTACTCAAAAATATGTTAAAAAGCATGTTGCCTGCAATAGAATTAAAGAGAAGCTATTAAGAGAACTACAAACAAGTACTAAGGGAATATTTACTTTTAAAAGTTTGACACAACTTTGGCCACAGCATTTAAAACTACTTAAATTATTAATGGTTGAGATCTGAAAGCTTTGGCGATCATAGAACTGAATAATGGAAAAATATTCCAATAAAGAAATAATGCAAAAGCAAATGAATGAATAAGATGTGTAAAAAATGAACAAATATAAGGATAAAATTGTGTTAAAATAAATATCTTCATATGGCACTTGCTGTTGAACTGTGCTCGGTAAATCATGGGTGTAATTATTTGAAAATATGTAATACGCCGATTTCAAGTAATAAGAAAAATACTTTAGCTACTGTCAAGTTTAGGTTCATTTATAGCAGTAGTGAAGATGTATTTAACTATACTATAATATTAACAGCACCTTGTGATGCAATGGCGCCCTGTCCAAGGCTTGTTCCTGCCTTGTGTTGATGGGATAGGCTCCAGCTCTGGATTAAGCGCATTTGAAAATGAATGACATAATATTAACAATCTGCCAGCATTGCTGAGCAAGAAACATATCTAATGTTAAAATGTGAATTATATTCACGCAGGTGACGCAGTTGTAGTGCTGCTGCTTTGCCGTAAGGAGATTGTGGGTTTGCTTCCCAGGTCCTTCCTGCATGGAGAGCACTTTGAGTAGTGAGAAAAGTGCTGTATAAAAGTAAAGAATTATTATTGTAACAAATCCTTATGAACTTGAAAGAAATTAAATAAGCAAAAATTTCCTCTAAAGGAGAAAATTTAACATCTGAACATGTATAGCCTATCCATGAGTATAAATCTAGACATCATTTGTGAGGCATACAATACACTACTTCAGCTCTTCCTATATTTTCTTGGCTTTATTTTCCCCCAAACATATCAGATAACTGATTCCAGGACCTTTGAGCTCTGCCATTCAGACTTGCCAGTTATATTCTGCTATCCATCTTCCCAAGTAAACAGTTAAAAGAAGGTTGCTAAGTGAATGCTTCTTTTCTCCTGGATTCTTTGCAAATTCAGTTGTTTTGTTTAAACACCTGTATTTTAATTATCCATATTCTCTCACGTCAAAAATGGCTCACGTCAAGGAACAGAGTTCATTAATGTTCAAGACTCAATAGAAAATGAAAGAATAGAATGATCAAAAATTAGTATTTTAATGTTTAATTATGTTCACTAAAATGAGGTAATGTAGAGTGTATGTCTGTTTAAGTTTAAAATCAAACTGAATTTAAACCACTGTATAAGAGTGACTCATTTGCAAGTGCTGCTGACTCAAAGGCTCTGAGAGTCTGAATTCTGTTCCTGGTGGTCCTTATGTCTATGTGAGGTTTTTCACCAGGTTTAACTTTTTTTTTAACCAAATTTTAAACAAGGCAAAGGTTACCTTGCCTGTTGACTCAGCATTTTCCTGTACGTGTGTGTGCATGAATGTGTTTTGTTCCTTTAGTATTGACCATAAGCCTCAGTTTGCTCCTGCTAACGGATAAACCTTCTGTTGAAAATTAGATATTGGCTTGCCACATTTGAAAATGGATCATTAAATCAATAATTAGGTTGACATACAGTACATGACTAAAACATTATTTACTAACAGGGAGCCACACATGTAAAAAAGGAAAGTGAAGGTTGTCAAATGGGCACAACATATAAAGATGTTAAATTAATTGAAAAAATGTTTAGAAAAGGGAAAATGTACCCTCTTGTCTACCGAAGGAACACATAAACTCATCAACGAAATGTTGGGGTGCAACTGGGTCACCCCTTTCAATAACTAAACCATCATACAAAATACAATACAATACATACAAAAGAAACTCAGAACAGAAGTAGGCCGTATTGTCGATCCAGGCAACTGAAGTCAAGCTTTGTAGAGTGGTCACTGGATCAGGCTGGAGTTCTGTCTAGTGGTCTGCTCTTCCTAAAATGAAACAATCCCTTCTGGCAGTGGCTTTATAGTCTCTGGAAGTTGCTCTCACTGGGCTGTTTCTTGATGCTGTGGATGGATAAAGAGAAAATACCATCAGCAACAGCACCTTCTCGTGTCCCGTAGTGCTGGTGCTTACCTCAGAAGGCTATCCTCTGACACACATGCGTGACAAAATGTGACCCCTACTTAATTTCTAATCATTCAGATACTAATAGTAGAATTATGCAAAGGAGCAAAAATAATTTGTATTTTTTCTTAATAAGACCAAGGGTGGAAGCTGGACATGCTAGTCTATTCTCTCCTGGAAATTCATAAATGCTCTTGGGTAAGATGGGATATGCTGTATCTTTCCTAATGAAAGCTGTGTCTTCTCTCTTTGAGCCCAGCCTGAAATACTGCCTGTGGAAACACCATCATCAAATCACCTGAACTTACTCCTAGTGATCTGGAGAAGCAGTAGTTCTACTTCTGAATCCTTCCATAATGCTGATTACCTCACATTTTGTGACCCGAGGGATGCTGTGTAAGAACCTCATTTCAAATACATACTTGCACTTCCAATGTCATCCTGTGACATCTGTGATACTGGGAGCCTTGGAATCAATGGATGGAAGCAATGTTAGATGGTTCAGCACAGATGTATTCCATAGAATGCTCAGGAGAAGTTGGTTGGCCAGTTGGCTGAGGTCTCCAGGATTGTGACTCTATCTGACTGTTGAATTTGTGTTATAAGTGACCGTTTAACCCCAGAGGCTACTGTTTTCAAGTGAGGCTGCTGACTCATTCTTTTTCACAGTTAACTTGCCATAGTTCAACAAATATGTTAATGGATAGATATTGTTAGGTTCTATTCATGTGAATTAATTTTAATTTCTGTGTTTTAAACAAATCTGAGTCTTTATGTGTATTCATTATGTAATTAGTAATTCATAAAGTTTATAATTGCTTTTATCTGTGAACTTGTGTAAGCTCTCTCAGCCTGCACTCAGTGAGGAATGCTATACAAAAAAATAAACTGAATTAAACTGAATTCTTTCAAGCTTGTGACCTTTGGTAAGAACAGAATTATAGGCTGACTTGTGTCATAGAAGACACGGTTTGGCTGGCATCCCGGCTGGATGGTTCTGGATGGTTTCTTGACTTGGCTCAGAGGCCTCAGGAAGGGTGGAATGAGTTTACCTCTCATGGCCATGTGTTCTCCCAGCACAACTGGTGGCAACAGCTCTCTGGCAGGTCTTCTTTGTGCACATTTGCAGGCTGCATGGGAGTTGTAATTCCAATGGGCAGCCCTGCTGGGTTGTGTGGGAGCCCCGGTAGGAAAAGCTGTCCCCTGTTTAGGGACCCAGAAGTGCTTCCTGGATGCAGCATGGTGGCATCTAAAGTACATCTGGGAACAGTATAAAGGAGACTGCTTCACTCCACCCGTGGGAGTTGGAGTTGGAGACAGTTTGGTGGATGGACAAATCTCACCTGGGAGGAGTGGAAGAAATGAAAGAGCGAGAGAAGAGAGAATTGTGGTTGTGTAAACCATATTGAGAAGCCATTTGTAAGGTATTTGATAAATCTTTTAAATGAACCAGAAACTTATGTCTGGAATTGTGGGGTGCTGCTACGCTCACCCTACTGGCCACACTTGTAAATTGAAATATTTGGTCCAAGGGCTTTTCGCTTTGCTGGGAAAAGAACATGACCTCAGTGTTAGAGGGGGCTAATAATCATATTGACTGCACACACAATCAGCACCAAACTGTTTTAGTACATGATTGAAAAGGAAGTCTGATGAAGTCGAAAACATAAAAAAGTGGAGATAAAACCCTTACGTTTCCTGACTGAATTATCATCAAATATAGGGATTACACATAGGAAGTAAAAATGTGAGGTCTGAATACACAATAGGAAGTCTGAAATTCGAGAGTACACCTTATATGAGAAGGATTCAGGAGTTGTAGTGGACTCTACGCTATCAACTTCCAGACAGTGTTCAGAAGCCATTATGAAGGCAAACACAGTGTTAGGTTATACAGTGCCTCAATGTGTGGAGTACAAGTCCAAGGAGGTTCTGCTCAAGCTTCATCTGGAGTACTGTGTGCAGTTTTGGTCTCCAGCCTACAAAAAGGACATAGCAGCACTATAAAAGGTCCAGAGAAGAGCGACTAGGCTGATTCCAGGGCTACAGGGGATGAATTATGAGGAAAGATTAAAATAGCTGAGTGTTTTCAGTTTAAGCAAAAGAAGGTTAGGATGTGTCATGATTGAAGTGTTTAAAATTATGAAAGGAATTAGTCCAGTGGATTGAGACTGTTATTTTAAAATGAATTCATCAAGAACAAAGGGACACAGTTGGAAACTTGTTAAGGGTGCATTTCGCACAAACATTAGGAAGTTTTTCTTTACACAGAGAACCACAGACACTTGGAATAAGCTATCAAGTAGTGTGGTAGAAAGTAAGACTTTAGGGACTTTCAAATCTTGATGTTATTTTAGAAGAATTAAGGCGATTAGGACTGGCGAGCTTTGTTGGGCTGTATGGCCTGTTCTCGTCTAGATTGTTCTATTCTTCTAGGCTGTACTTTGATAGGCTTTCTGTTAAAACCAAAAATAGGACAGGAAGTAAGATGCATCTTCAGTGGGGTATTCACACTGAAAGAATGTTACTTAACACCAAGCATGCAAACAACCTCTTGCTGTACAAGCAAAACAATGAATGATACACAGTGGTGGCTCCAAAATACACTTCTGTTTTAGCATCTTCCACAAGATACCACAGAGTGCACATATTACACACCTTTAGACAATATTAGGAGGTGCTTGGCAGACCAAGAAACTGTACTCCAGATTAGATTTGTTAATCCTGTCATACTGCTAATACTTATTAAAGTGCCCTCCACATTGAGAGGAGCCAATTGAGGTGGTTCAGTCATACGATATGAATGCCTCATGGATGCCTTCCTGTGGAGGTTTTACAGACACGAACAGCTGGGAGGAAACCCCATGGGGAAGACCTAGGGATTATATCTCCCAGAAGGCCTGGGAATGGTTTGGGATCCCACAGTATGAGTTGGAAATTGTAGCTGGGAAAAGGGAAGTATGGGCCTCACTGCTAAGACCAATTTCAGATAAGCAAACAAAAATAAATGAATAAATGAAAGAATGAAGGAATGAATTATTAAAGTGCAAAAAAAAAAAGGTTAGCAGTATCTTTGTTTATGTGATGCATCTGTGGAATACCTGGATGAGCCTCTTGGTCATTGGTGTTCCTTCTCTAGGGAAGACAAGTAAATTGATGTCTTTTGTGCCTGTTACATCACCCATAAGAAGTATGTACTGATTGCCCAGGGTGGCATCAGTTTTGAAAGAAAATTAAATCAGGAGAAAAGGAAAAGTATAGTGTAAATTAGCTATCGAGAGCCTAAAAAACAACCTCAGTGCACTAGCCAACATCAAAGTTGGGGGTGCAGAGTCAAAAACAAGGATATATATGCAAAATAAGCCAAAACATAAGGTGAAAAACATGGTCAAAAAGACATAAAAGAGTGTATCTAGGGATCAAAATGATGCACAAAAAAACACTACCAACTTTAACAGTACAAAATTAACTTGGACAAACCATCAAGTACATGACACTGACCTTTTATACCGTTCTGGCAACGACATTGAATGTTGTAATCTCCCAGTTGGTTTGCCTAACAACGAAAAGCAACCATCAAAACAACTGTTTCAAAATGGTGTAACGGCAGACCCTTTACCCAGACCGGTCACCACACTACCAAGACTATTTCCTTGGACTAGCCTGAAGACTCTCGAGAAGATAACACGCCATACTCCTTACAGATTGTCCTATTTTTCCCAACACAACGAAATAACAAGCAAACAGTAGACAGATATGTAAAACCAAGTACGGATATATTGACAGTGATAAATATATATACACACGAGGACAGACGAATATTCAATAATATATATGTGCACACAAACCACCATTATCCCAATCACACCAGTGAATAATTATTAATTATAGGAAAACACGAATACACAATATTTACAAAAACCCTCCCTTGCCCTCAAATAATAGACACGAAACACAAGCACAGATGAATGAATAACGGCAATTGAAATGAAAGTGATAAATGAGTTCAAAAGCTAATAAAGTCTCATAATAGTTGAATATTGGCTGATGTGATATTTTGCTTACTCTCGACAATACAAAAAACAACCTCACCATAAGTGTCCTCAGCAATGGTTGATAAGTTTTGCAATCCCCGGGGTTTCTTTTTGCTGGCAGTCGTGATAATGATACAGATCCTTAAGAAGCAAGTAATGGACTTGTATGATGAATGGAAATGAGTTGAAATATGGATGCGTAAATTATTCTTTTTCTTCTCTCTCTCTCTCCTCTCCTTTCCTCCTTCGTTTGCCTTTCGCTCTTCTTGTTTAAATACAGAATGTCCCGGATGTAACTGGTGGATTCGAAAGGTAATTTCCGTTTTGGGTTTGCGGTCTCCCTTCATTATCCTTCCCCTTTTAACTTACGGGGACAGCATTTACTGATACACACATACAGTATAGCAAACGGGACAATGAAAAGAAAACGCACTCAGCACAGACAAAAAAAACAAATACTTATTATTATGTAGCCCTGCTGCAACGGTGTCACAAGAAAAAGTGCTTTAAATATAGCAATGTTAAATGCATCAAATCAAAAAACAAATGAGATCACAGGATTCTTTGCCCTCTAAAAATCCCAAAATTAAGATTTAAGAAAACAATAAGGAAGTAAGGTGGTGCAGTGGTAGTGCTGCTTCCTCGCAATAAAGAGACCAGGGTTTGGGTCCCGGTTCTCTTTGAGTTTTGCATGCACTCCCCATGTCTGCGTGGTTTCCCCTGGGTGCTCTGGATTCCAAAGACATGCATGCTAGTGTGTGTTTGCCCTGCGATGGTCTGGTGCCCTGTCCAAGGTTTGTTCCTGCCTTGCGGCCTATGCTAGCTGGGATAGACTCCAGGGACCCTGGTCTAAATTAAGAGGGTTAGAAACTGATATGACAAGGAAAATGACTAAAAATAAGGAGCAAAAGTCAAATTATGACAAAGTACTGTATAACTAGGATGGCCCCCTTATTAACACTGGGACCGT
Source organism: Polypterus bichir lapradei (assembly GCA_026402145.1). Lineage (NCBI taxonomy): Eukaryota > Metazoa > Chordata > Cladistia > Polypteriformes > Polypteridae > Polypterus > Polypterus bichir. Next base: position 25,725,842 of record JANRMT010062841.1, on the reverse strand, counting down.
CCTGGGCCATGTGGAGTCTTCAGGCTTTTGCTTTACTAGGATGGAAATGGATTTGCACACTGCTGGCTCCTTCCTGTGAACAGATCAGGATAGACAACAAGTTGTGTTTTCATATTCAAAAGGAGTAAACTATTGTGCCTAAATCTTCCTGATTTTTATAGCAAATTTATGATTTACAGCATGTGCATTATGTTATGAAATGAATAAATGTATGAACTAGGGAGAGGCAAACAAGAAACAATGAAAAAGTGATTAATTTATCATCTTTACATTTCACATCTACAATATACTGATTATTAAATCCAATTAAGTAACTTTGTTATGGCATTATAATGTCTTTTCACTGTCACACAGCTATGGAAATTATATTTGCTTTAATTTGTATTTGTTGTAACCTTACATTATTTATACTCTCCTTATTAAAAGCTTCAACTTCACAGCAGAATGATGGCAATGCGGTATATTTGCTTCTTCAAAGTCAGGCTTATATTCCCTGCTCAAATTAAGCAGCTGACAGTCATCTTTTTGCTTGCAGAGCACCACATATTTATTTAGCAGATCAGTCTCCATAAATGACTTAATAGTAGATTAAGAAATGATTTGTCTTTTGTGAACCAAGATGTGGAACAAGCCAAGTGATTAGATGATAGCTTTAAAACTCGCTCAATGCAGATTTTAGTTGTATGAAAGAACACAGCGCAACTAATTCTGTATTTTAACATCTTCTTGATTTCTGATAATCCCTGATGATGAATTATTTTGATTGTGCCAGGTTTATTCACTGCGGATCATGAAGCACTTGTTAAGTAAAATTATGACTGGAAAACACAAAACACCATGCCTTTCAAGGAAAGTCCTTTCATAGCAAACATTATCACAGTACACGAATTAGCAAATACTGATGTAAATTTCCATATTTAAGTATAACTAAAAGTTAATTAAATTGTATAGCAGTAGGTCTCTGATAAAATACTAAAAGCTAAAAAAAATAGGTACTTTGATATATTTACATGTACACAAATTCATATCCTGATAACATTTTATATGTTAGGACCTCCGAGGGACAGTTGCAGCATGCCTTAGATAGTACTGCCCTAGTTGTGGATTAAGACCAGACTACACAGTAAGGTACTAAGGGGAGACAATCCTCAGGTCTGAACGTATTGCAATGAACAGTGGAATAAAATAAATAAAGATTTTAACTAATTAACAGCCAGTCTTGTGGCTTTATGCTTCTCCTGGGTTTGCTTAGATAGCCGTCTGATTGCCTATTCATGGTGGCACACTGGCAATTAACGTCTCGCCCTCCCTCAATTAACGATTTGCAGTTACTCATACCTCTCGATTTAAATGGACAGAGCACAGTGAAAAACGTTTGTCTTCATATAAACTTATTAAAAATAATGACTGTCATTAAGCTACATTAGACCGGAATTAATGTTACTGTAGTTATTGTAAATAACCTGAAAAGACCCAGAAATCCCTATGCGGAAAGTAACTACGGCAAAAGGTAAACATAAGTAGAATCATACAGTACATGAAATATAAATGTCTGTAACATATATGGTGGATCTATCATCAGGGTGACCTCGGTACATGCCCTGAGGCCTTGGCATATGTTGGAAAAAGTAATGCTGGCATTTTTCTGTTTCAGTGGTACCTTATGCTCTTTCACATAACACACATATGTGGTGACTCGTATATTATATCACCGTCTCTCAATTTAGTATACGAGTGACCACTCGCTTAAATCTTCAAGGGTGACCACCCTGGCTGATTTAATTTTTATATGTAATGTAAACAGAGTGTAACACTCAAAGTGCCTATGGGGGGGTGTTAATCTGCTTTTGCTGTAACTCAATTTCCGATTATGTAAATAATACAGAAGAGTTGATAAAACTTTCCATTCACTATGGACCCAGCTTTTCCTAATAACTGTAATAATCCAACATTCACCAAATTCTATAAAATAACTAATCAGAGGCGGAACAATATTCATAAAGAATATCAAATCACAGCACAAACTTCACAGTAGAGCACTGGCACTTTATAATACTTATTGTGTGAGATCTGGAGAACACTCAAATAGATTTTTTCCATGACACTCGGAAGGGATGTAGAATTAAGAGAAACAGCCAACATCTTTTAATGTGCACTGTTCAAGCCGGCAGCCTAGCAATTTCTTAATTTGATGAAAAATTTTTAAAAGACATTATGGGCCAAGTTTGAGACCACTTTAGAAAAGGGTCCATTAGATGTGTCGTTCTTTTGAATCATCAGCTAAACAAACTGATCGGATTAACAATGTGCTTGAACAGAGTGTTGAATTCTGGGATGCAAATGTTAGAATTTGTGATACTCCATGTCAGCAACCCTGGCATTGTCCTTTAGGCCGGGTTTATACTTCATGCAGCACGATGCATGCTGCAGCAGACACTCCTGCTATGCAAGCGTTTTACTGTTTACAGTGATCCCTCGCTATATCGCGCTTCGACTTTCGCGGCTTCACTCCATCGCGGATTTTAAATGTAAGTATATCTAAATATATATCACGGATTTTTCGCTGGTTCACGGATTTCTGCGGACAATGGGGCTTTTAATTTATGGTACATGCTTGATGATATGCAATGATATGCTTCCCGTGCGGTGCTTGATTTTTTGCTTTTCTTTGTCTCTCACTCTCTCTGACATTCTCTGCGCCAGAGGGAGGGGGTGTGAGCAGAGGGGCTATTTGCAGAGAGGCTGTTTGCCTAGAGGATATGGACGTTCCTGTAAAAAATGCTGAAAGACTACCTTCACATTACTTCACATTTATCGCGGTGCGCATACTTAAAAGCCCAACAACACGTATTGATTTTTTGATTGTTTGCTTTTCTCTCGCGCTCTCTCTCTCTCTCTCTGACATTCTCTGCTCCTGACAGACATTCCTTTGAAGAGGAAGATATGTTTGCATTCTTTTAATTGTGAGAAAGAACTGTCATCTCTGTCTTGTCATGGAGCACAGTTTAAACTTTTGACTAAAGGGTGTTATTTCATGTCTAGAGGGCTCTAATAATGTTAAATGTTAACAGTGTTGGGAGAGTTTATAAGGGCTTAAAATATATAAAAATAACCATACAAACATATGGTTTCTACTTCGCGGATTTTCACCTATCTGGAACGCAACACCCACGATCAAGGAGGGATTACTGTATACTTATGAGCGTTCTTTACGTAAATCTGGAAGAATCCACCAGGTGGCAGTGCAAGATATTATCACGGTAAGAACAGGTTCGGCTTCTCTGTGTTATGAATTGCCTGGAACACCCATTAAATTCCGATGACACCTTACCACAATATCTCTGAAAAGGATGTTTAATGATTAAATCCATCAATCCAGGGTTGTGTCCATTCTGCCTAGCATTGGGCACGATGTAGAAATAATTCCATCGCATGGTGAATACCAGCACATACACACACTAGTGTCATTTTAGCATCACCAAATCTGCATATCTTTGGAAGGAAACCGGAACATTCTGTGGATACCCAACAGGAAAACATGTAAACTCCAGGCAGGGAATACCAGTGACGTGACTCCCTGCGAGACAGCAGTGCTACCGCTCTACCACCATGTCACCCCCATGTGTGTAATTATTAAGAGCATTTATTATTTAAACTAAATTAACAATTTATCTGTAAAATGTAACATACATTATTCAATGCATTTCATCATGAAAGTAATATCAAGTATAAATCTAAGGATTCTAAATGTGCTGAGAGTTGGAATATCATACATGTAATGTCTTTTGTGTGGCGATCTATTGCTGTTTGCCACTGCTGTCAGGTCAGGAGGAAGCCCCAGAAAAGATGGCACAAAAGATAGTATGTGAGACTTTTAAAATGTATCATGTCATTACGAGCGGGAATAATAATAATAAATAATTGTTTATATTTATATAGCGCTTTTCTCACTACTCAAAGCGCTCAGCAATTGCAGGTTAAGGGCCTTGCTCAAAGGCCCAACAGAGCAGAGTCACTTTTGGCATTTCCGGGATTCGAAGATGCAGATCCCTAGCCTAAGAGCCAACACTCCGGCCCGCTTAAATATAAAAGTACCACGAATGCATCTGTATGTCTGCATTTTGCTTCACCACATCGAACATTCATCAAACATCGAAGCGTGCACACCGATCCTGTAGGATCTGCATAGTGGCTTTCTGTCACATGTAGATAGTAAATAGAGACTCTATGTCACATTCCATCTTTTACCACACTGCGCCCCCTGACTTTTTGCTGGTATTGCAACTTAAGCACGCGTCGTGTTAATTTCTGAGGACCTACTCAGAGGACACATCAAATGAATGCTGGGAATGTGTGGCAGCCATGATGCATGTATAAACGAGCCCTTAGTGGGGGTGTCAGCAGTTCATTGACTGAGAACGGACAGTAGGAAGTGAGGATGCAGGCAAGATTATTCCAAGGTAAAAATGTAAAGTGTTCACAATGCTTTTTTAAAAAACATGTCATTAGATGATTAAAAAGGAGTTAATATTAAACACTCAAGCCAAATAAAATAGTCAGTCATCTCCACAGAGAGATCATTTCAAATCCGTGCATTAAAAATAATTTGAAAGAAATGTTTAGTCTCTTTGGAAGTATAGATTCTGACCCAGAGCATCACACGAAGTACGGCTGTTCCTGGGAGTTCAGGTCAGACCCCAGGCACTGTTGCCCCCAGCCCTGCACAGAGCGACAACTTCACTTGGCTTGACACAGCTTTGTATGCTTCCTTCCAGACCGTTCCTTTCTCCTCGCCCGCCTCTTTCTGCCTTCACTGCTCCTGGTATATGATCAACAGATATAGATCTCTCCTCTCAGCTGGATTGTATTCTACTCTCTCTCTTGATCCGAATGAGAACTCATATAAAGCTCTTGCCCTTTTTGCTCTGCTGTCATCTCGTGTCTCTCACTTCACCATTTCTCCATTCATGCTCCAGCTTATAATTGCTCTCTCTTTATTCCATTTCCTCCATATTGTTTCTCATCTTTCATTGTTTCTCTTTCAACTTTCTAAATGTCCTCTTACTTAGCCACTCTCCTCTTTTTATCTGAGCTGCCAACCGTAGCTGATGCTGTGCATTTGCCATGCCACAAAACTACAATTACTTCATTAAGTCAAGCTCATGTGCCTACCGGTGCCGATTTACCAGCAGGCTAAGGAAAAACCTAAAAGATTAAAAACATCTAGTTAATGTGCACCTCATCACAGAAGTACATGTATTCAGCTTTACTTTTCCAAATAAGGTTAAAAAATAGAAAGTCAAAAGAATTATACATTTTATGACTGACATACATTGAGTGTTGGGTATACTAATCTCAATACATATTCAGCTTTGTTCATAGCACCCTTTCATTAACCATAAAATTTCTCAGCAATGAATATTATTTTTTTCTTTTTTCTAATTTTGTTCTGAAGTTTTCAGATATGCTTTCTGAATATCTGCATATGTTAACATTGAGATATCTAACACATTGTGTGACACAGCTGTTTTATTAATAGCACTTTTATCTGAATGATCCTCATAGATGATTTTACTTTTCCTTGCATTCACATTCAAACCTTGTCCTTGAGAAAAGACTGAAACTCTCCAAAACAACTGAGACCCGTGATTCATCCCTCAGTAACAGACAGGTATCATCTGCTAATTGGCCAATGATTAAAGTGTTGTCACTAATTCTGATTTCTTCAATCAGTAACATACAGATTAAGGAGCACTACTGCCAAAAGAAAGAAAGTGGCAGAAAGGGCAGCCCTATCAGATGCCCCACTCAGTAAGAAGAAGTGCCAGAGAAGATGTAAAGTGCAATAAAGATAGAAGATACAGACATGCAAAATTTAATATCATTATAAAGAGTATGTACAGTATCATACTCTCAAATTTATCAGAAAAAATGTATTTAAGTTTAAAAAAAAAGTGTTCCACAGTATCTATGTGACAGGGAAGCCTTATCCCTCCAGTGGCACCTAAGGATCTCAACATGGCTTTCCTTTGTAACTAAAGCCCTGCAGGTATCCAAATTGGAGCTGCACTAGCACAAGAATCTCTGAAGCATATGGAAAATCTTGTAATCCCGGGCCACCTTTAATTCCTTCACACCTCTCCTCATCGGTGTCTTTTGTTTTGCAAATGTGTCGATCAGCACAAGCAACAAGCTATCCCACCATAGATGGAGCAGTTTTTAGGCGCATACACCGTCAGCATGGCACTGCCAGATCTAAACAATAGTGTGGCAAAGTGCTCGTGTATTGAAGTGAGTATAGCTGTAGATGAAAGTCCCATTTTACTTACAGTATGGGTGCCAAGCAGCAGTTACGATGTTACGATGCAGCAGTCTATTAGCCAACAAAAGTGCTGTGAAGAAGCTGTCTGTTGCTATGGTCCTGCCTTTGTCCAGTCTGATAGTGGTCACGGGACATCGTTTCTTTGATTGCCGGTACAACAAATAGTTCTGAGCAAGTATCAACCAGAGCACCCGCTGTGGTCATCACTGCT
>JANRMT010062841.1:25677556-25719299 GCA_026402145.1 Polypterus bichir lapradei | reverse complement strand
GTTCTGAGCAAGTATCAACCAGAGCACCCGCTGTGGTCATCACTGCTAAAGTGAAAAGAATAGTAATAAACGTCATCAACTCATAGAGGGAGAGGCAAGTTCATTGTACCACATGAACGTCAATGACAAAATAAAACTGAATAATAAAAAAAGCGCTAAGTTTTACAAATAACCAAAATTTACACTGGGTGTTACAGACTCAAATCAAATGTACGTTTTTATTATATTATAGTAATAATAATAATAGCAGCTCACTACTCAAGACGCAGAGAGCCTGGTTATAAGACAGCAGTTCTTACCTCTGTACCATCCAAGAGTACATATCAACTTTCTGTCGATTGACATTTGAGCTTGGGTTTTTAACTCATTGACAGCAATATGTAAAGTGAACGATTATTTTTCTTTGGTTATATTCTTGAATAAAAGCACACATTATACACTTCACGTCATTATTAATGTAACATGGAAAAAGTTTCTGTTTTAGGTATGTGTTGAGCATTTCTTGCCTTGCATTTCTTGTCATCCTACTTACACAGATTGTTGTAGACATGGAACACGCATGAAATGCATGTATTCCAAATAATGATATATTATTTACACTATACAACTACAGGTACCTCACATCACGATAAACACACTTGAGCTCTGATAATTTTCCTATTGACTTCTGCTCTGTCGGGGGATAATGGGATAGCAGACTGCTTGATGCTTGTGCTGATCGACACATTTGCAAAACAAAAGACCCTGATGAGGAGAGGTGCGAAGGAATTTAAGGTGACCCGAGATTACGAGTTTTTTTCTTAGGCTTTAGGGATTCTAGTGCTAGACTCCCGACTGTCACTCCATTATATTGCACTCCTGGCTGGATAAGAGAACATCATCTGTCCCTACTTTCCATTAATATAAATGTGGTAAAGCTAGATAGGGGTCTGTGGCAGTGCAGGACTTTAGAAAATAAAAAACAGTGCTCCTTAGGCTTGGTAGGTGTGGCTGCATGCTGCTGCAAGACTATGTAGCCCCAGAGTGTTCAGTGGGGAGACTGACTGGTCATGTAAGATCAGTTTATAAAAGCAGCAGCAGCACCTACAAAGTATAAAGAGCCTAAGGAGGACTGGGAAGGGAAGGTCCCTGCCCTCTACTTCTTAACTCAACTGTCTGCCCATTTCAATGGAAAAGGCAGAAGATGTAGACAATCAAGTTTAGAGGAAAAAAAAGACAGGCTGATGTGTTAGGATCTCCCCGAGACCTCATGTTTTAAAGAAGCAGTGCTAATAAGCTCAAATACAAAAACTAAATGTAAGCAAAGGGTCAAACCTGGACATAGTTTCTAAGTTTTCCGATTTAGGATCTTTTGTGGGCTAGTGTGGCTCCAGCAGATATGGGTTCAACAGTGAACATCAGCTTCCATGTGTCTTGTTGCTTATATTAGGATGGGACTTCTGGAATGATGCAGAACTGAGGTTATTGGTCTTCAGTAGGCTCCTCCTCCATTCTCAATCTGGAAGAAGACGAGAGATTTGTAACAGTACTTTAGTATAACCCGTCTCTGATGTGTTCTCCCACACTGCATGTGTGTGACACCAGAAATATAAAGAATTGAGTGCCTGTTTTGCTTTTCTATCATTCTCTCACTTACCTTTGCAATCACCCACCAGCCAGCAGCAATGAATGCCACCACCACTCCCACATTTTCTCTCTGTTCTCAGTTTATCCAGTGAGTGTTATATCGATGGCTTTTTTCTTTCTTGGATTTACTGTACGTTGTGCTTGATTATGTTAAAGTACAAATGTTGTGCACATAAACAATGTGTCATATGCAAGTGTTGTTTGCAAATATTTGTGTACACTGCACGATACAATAACTATAAACAATAGCTTAATGGAGCTGGTAAAAGAGATGTTTCGTTGAGATATTACAGAAGGGAAAATGCCTGTTTAGAGTACATTTGAAAACTACTCTTTACTATTGAAGTGATTCTATTCATTTTAAGGGAATTTGGTGTTATTTTAAGAAAATTTGATGTCAATTTTGGGATTGGAGAATGAATATACTCTTTTCAATTGAAATTAAAGGTGATTAATGGTGTTTTTTGTTTTGTCTTTACTGTGCAGTTACTGTTTTATTGCTGTTTTTTTCAATTAAAGCTCACATTCTGTGCACATAAACAACAAGAATAACATGTTTGCTTTGCTTGCAAATATAAATGTATGCTGCATAATACAATGGCTATAAACAAGCTTAATGGAATCTGGTAAACTGCAGTTTATTGAGTTGTTAATGAAGAGAAAATGCCTCTTTAGAGCGTGTTTTGATGACTACTGTTAACTATTAAAGGAACTGTGTTCATGTTAATAAAAATTAAATAAACAGATCTATTGTGCTGGCGTGTCAAGCTGATATTTGCAGACATTTTGGGATCACCATGGAAAAAGTTTGGAAAGCACTAATATAGGGAATAAGTTAACAAGTAGTATTATGGACAGTACATCTTTAGGGACCTTCAGAATGGTGTGGTGTAGCGGTGGCTCTGAGGATAAGGATCTGTGCTGGTATTTGGAAGGTTGCCAGTTCGAATTCCTGTTACTGCCAAAAGAGATCCTACTCTGCTGGGAACTTGAACAAGGCCCTTAACCTGCACAGGGACTGACCCTGCATTCTGACCCCAAGGGGTATGAAAAAAACTAACAAGTTCCTAATATAAGAAATTGTATAAGGCAAAATAAAAAAATGTCCTGATTTCATCAAAAAATTGTAATGTTGCAATTGCTGAGTTAATAATGTAGGGGTATGCCTATCTAGAGTGTGTTGTGATAGCTATTACCAACAATGAACGTTACTGTATTTACTTCAAGGGAATGTGGTGTTATTTTAGGAAGAATGAGTGTCAGTTTTGGGACTTAGGGACACATGCATTTTTTCCCATTGAAATTGATGGGGATTACACTTTCAAATTATGAGTGGTATATCAGGAAAGCATTATGCTCGTAAAGAGAGGGAAGACTGGATTTAGAAAGAGTACGGTTATGCTTTTAAATCAAGGCTGATTGCACATGCATTATGAGAATGTTGTAGAGATTCTGCGCAAATGTGATGGGTGTGACGTTTGGGCAAAACGCAGTCACTAACTTCCTCTTCCTTTTCATATCCCAGAATGGAGGAGAAGTCTGAAGGACACCAGTGACCTCACTTCTGGTTTGCTGGGGCCGCTTCCAGCCCCAATCACATAAATAAACTGAGCCAGTCAGATGTCAGCATTAGTTTTCAGAACCACAACTCCTGGAGACACATTATGTCACGGGGGCTGTAAGTTGGAAACTACCCTTAAATCACACTATTCAAAGTCCTTTTGTTCCCATTCATTTTCTTTAGCATTGGGACACCAACATTTTACTCTGTGTTGTCTAGTTTTCTATTTCAACATATTACTTTAGTTGGCAAAACTAAATATATTGTATTTTGATGCCATTGAGACCTGTACCTTTATTCATTTTTGTGGGATTTCCTGAATGGAGTTACACAATCTATACACTGATTTAGGGGTTTTAGAACCCAAGGATTATGATTTTCTAATTAGTTTCTGTGTTTAGTATAAACTTAAAAAGTTCAAGATTTTTCCTGTTATACTGCAATGCCATCTTTGTTTTTAGCACCGCTGTTTGGGAGATATGGATGCCTACCACTGTTATAGCAATCCTCCGACAATTCCGCCAAATATGAACTGTCTGTGATGTCATTGGAGCGTCAGGTTGTTGTTAATATCTCCATAATATCCCAGTTTTAGAGATAGAACCTATACTCAAGTCTTTCAGAACCTTTTGTTCCTTTTAAGTTCCCAGCTTTCTGATCACTTGCACTTGGTTCAGACTACAGATATTTAATTACATTTCCAGCTTCATTGAAATATATGATTGACTTTCAGTTCCAACCTTAGCTTGTCTTTTGACTACATGCATCTCTCGGTCCTTTACATTAAAACATTACTGTCATACTCTGAACCAGTATAATTACTTTTTAATATATCTGTTTTTGTTTTTTGTAAACAGAACTATTTGTATTTTCATCCATTGTTGTTTATTATGGCCATAAAAAGTGGTGACGTGTTGAATGTTTGTCGGGCATAAAACTATGAATATCTGTATAAACAAAAATCTTACCGTGATTACTGCAACTACTGTGTCCTGACCAACTGTCAGAAATTTCTCTATGATCTGATGTGTTTCTTTGATTTTCAAACTTTTTAAACTCTCAAAAGTTCACATTTAAGATTTAAGATACTTTGGTTTCTTTAAGTCTTCAATATTTGCAAGACATTTCTGACCCAAATCAATTCTCAGGTCAAGTCTTTAATATTGATCCAAGGTGGCTTGCATTCTTGACAATAAAAAGTAAAGGTTTATTGAAAATATGCTGACAATAATCATCAGGTATTTATTTTAAAATAAATCCACTGTTTATTCATAAAACACACCTAGCTTTATTGGTTTACGTAAGTATGTAATTCAAAGTTGGATTTCTACTGTTTCCACTTCTTTTTTTGTAATAAAATTTCTAATATGAAAACTACTTTTAATAATGATGCAACAATAAAGGATATTTGGATTTAATATAAAAAAAATCAAGAGTGGTCTCCCCTAGACTTTCTCGTATACTCAAATATAGGGATGGATATTTGAGGAATAAACTGCAAGATTATGATAATATTTTTAATATTATGTTTATTAAAGAACCATCAACAGCAAATCAAATTGAATTAATAATATATTGAAGAATTATTATAAAAGCAAAGTTGAATAAATTGGACTCTGCAGCTGCATTAATAAAAGGTAAAGTACCACTTCCAGTTAACAGAAATAGCACAAAAGTTGATAGAAATCGATGTTTTGTACCTAATACTTGTATGCAAAATTTGGTTGACCTAAGTGTTTACATACACACACACACACAGACATAATTCCAAAATGGTATTTTCAGACTCAGGGAGGTTTAAAACATCGAGATTCATCAAAATCTCGACATTGAATCTTTGGACGATTACAATACTTTCCCTATACTTTGTATACGAGAAAGTACAAACAGATACATCAGTAGACAGACCTCCCTATTCTGCCTGATGAAACTGGACCAGGAGATGAAAGTGACAGAAGTCAGAACCCAAATGGAGCACAAAAATCAAAACAGAAGCCAGAAAATGTGTAACGAAACCAAAAGTCAAAATACACTCAAAAATCATCTTTCAACTGCCATGAACACCATGATAGTCATTTGTTTATATCCACAATCGTCCATAAGTGACTCACTAGCGGTCAACAGGTTTGACAAAAAAAGAGAACCAGAAAATGGCGGCACCCGTGAAAACCATCTGGATGTGCATCAAAAGAAATTAATATTATGAAAAAATATTAACAATAAGAAAAGGAAACTCATATCAAAAACAGATGACATGAACAAACTATACCATAACCATAAAAAAGGAATCAATGCAAATTAAATGTAAAAAAATAAAGAAGTTATAACATAATGAAAGGTAGAGTATAGAAATTGTATTCAGAACATAGTGTGTTTAAGGGTGCAAAATTAGTTAAAACATAGGAAGAAAACAATTATGGTGCAAGGAACTTTTTTAGAATTAGATGATGTTAAAAGTGTTGTACTTCAGGGGTCAGTGCTAGGGCCACCATTTTTAATATATATATGACAAATATTAATAAAAATATAAGCATGTTTACAGATAATACCAAGCTATGTAGATAGGTAGATCATCTAGAATCCATTGTATCATTACACAGGGACTTGTATAGTGTATAGGCTTGGGCAGATTTGTGGCTGATAAAACTGAATGTATCTAAATGTAAGGTATTACATGGAGAAAGTACAAATGGTTGAAATAGAATGCACAATGGATGGTCTTACACTTGAAAATACACCTAATGACTAGGACCTGAGAATCACAGTCACTACCAACATCCAGGTGGTGTACAGAAACCATTAAGAAGGCTAACAGAATGTTAGGTTGTATAGCATGATGTGTACAGTACAAGTCCAAGGAGGTTATGCTCACGCTTTATACTGTAACACAGTAGTGAGGCATCACCTATATTATTCCATCTACTTTGGGTCTGTGGACTTCAAAAATTACATAGAAGCACTAGAAAAAGTCCAGAGAAGACCAACTAGGCTGATTCCAGGTCTGCAGGGCATGAGTTATGAGGGCAGATTAAAGAAGCTGAACCTTTTCAGTTTCAGCAAATGGAGTTTAAGAGGGTATATTGAAGTTTTTTTAAATTATGGCAGAAATTAATAAAGTGTATCAAGACTCTTTCTTCAAAATGAATTTAACAAGATCATGGAACATAATTGAAAACTTGTTAAAGGTAAATTTCGCACAAGCATTAGAACGTTTTTCTTCACGCAGAGAACCATAGACACATGGAATAAGTGACCGAGTATTGTGGTAGATTAGATTTAGGGACATTCAAAATTCAATTTTGTTATTTTGGAATGATATAGTGGATATAGTATTGTTGAGTTTTGTTTGGCCGTCAAAATTTTCTAATGTTCTGGATCTTTTTGTACTTTAGAAGTGAGAAAATGTAGGAACCATTCCATCCACCTAACAATACCATGTAGGGAACTAATTTTTATCATCACTCATTTGATGCTTTTAGATTTTCCTGTGCCGAACCTTCACTTCTGGCATGATTTTGGAAGTGTTAGGTTTTTGACAATGTCGAGTCTTGTTGACTATATGCTGGGATGGAGTCATGCAAAGAAAGAGCTTTTTTATCATGGCATAACTAGTAAATACTTCAAGATTCAGCTTAAAGGATTTTATGAAGAACATCTGAACAGAGAAAGAGTTGCAGAAAAAAACATCAATAGATGTAATAATAATATTGTGTGAAAGAATGCTAAAGCTTGACAAGTAGCTCTGCATGTACTTTGTTCTGTCTCGCCTTTAGATTAATCATTTAGTTGGTGCTTAATAAATGGAACTTTAATTGAAATGGACTTAATTTAAATTGCGTATTATCTCTTTCTAAATTATTAGAAAAACATTAATTAATAACCGGTTCCATAGTTAACTTTAACAAACCTGAAAGCAAACGCTAATTAATCTTGAAGTAAAATAGCGTATTAAGAACAATTTAACTTGAAATTGCATGCATGTTAGTCAAAGTAGTAAGAAAGGTTAATTATGCCATGAAGGAAAGGTACCACTTTAAATCAATAAGCACTTGTTCTAGTGAAGTGGCAGATATAAAAATCTGTGATTTACAGTACTAAAAAGTATTGTGCATTTTCAGATGAGTGCAAAGATGTTTTAAGGCTACTAGGCTTTACCAAAAAAAAAAAAATTATGACATTATCCATCCATGTATCTGTTTTCCTAACCCACCTATCAAGGGCTGTGTCATGGAGCAGCTGTTGTCTATCCTAGTATGCATTTCGACGTAACGAAAAACAATCCCTGGACAGGGAGCTATGTCATCATGGAGTGAACACAATCACACAGAAACACACACACACGCACTTGGGCCAATTTAATATTGCCAATTCACCTAACCTGGATGAAACTGGTGCACCAAGAGGAAACCCATGTAGACACAGGGACAACATACAAACTTCACGCAGGGAACATCCAAGACATTTGTGACATTATCGTATTTTGATTTAGTAACAGATATGTTCCAAAAAATATTGGATTAGATTCAATAAACTTTATTAATCCCATGGGGACGTTCAGATGCATACATTAGCAGAAACACAGAAAACAAGGATATAAACTCACAGGACAGATACAGCCAATCAATCAATCAATCAATAAGTAAATAAGCAAATATAATTGGGTATCATTCTTATTAATGATGTATCACATTGCTTGTACATGAAACACCAACAGCTATAGAAAACAGGACACAGATTGCTGTTGTTCACATGATCATTTAAAGGGAAATATTTTTAAAAAACGGTGTTTGAATTTTTTTATATTAGTTTCAATAGTTTTATACACTATTAGAACAATCAATCGACCAGTACTTATCAAGCCATCTACTGAAACAAATATGCACTGTGCACCTCATTGATGAATCTAGTACATATTGCAAAAGTCACTCACAGTCCCTGGCATCATTAATAGAAACTGCCAAGGATCGAGTTCTGCTTTAGTTGACCTTAATTGGTTAACAGAGTTGAAAAATGGATGAAAGGCAAAATATTATTAATTTAATAGAACTGATTTCTTACTTGACATGGTTCCAGGTAGCAGAAGATATACCAGCAGCTGGTTGTGTACTTTTGATTGGTAGTGCTGAAATTTTGATTTTATGTATACTGTACATATTTCAAAAATCAAATGCTGGTGGCAAGGTCACTGACTCATTCAGTCTGAAAGTGGAAATGGATTAAGGTAATTGATAATAGATAATTGATGCATAGATGGGTAACACTAGTTTGCTTTAAAAAGAAAAAAAGTCTGAAATATTTATTTTAGCCACCAATGATTTTTGCCAGTCTAATATATAATGAGGGAACTGCTTTCACGCTCTGATACAGATAAAGGGCTGTAATTGGCTGCTATTGAGATATATTGCGACTGCTGCTGTAGGGGGAAGCGGTGGCCCTTCAGAAACCCCCTCTTAAACAGTTTTTCAATGGTAAACAAACTCCTCTTTGCGGAATCAGCTGCTGGCTTGCTGGCTTGCCATGCGGCGTGCTCCTCATGTGGGGCTACGAACATTTAAAAGTCTCAGCAGCTGCCATCCTGAAGCCTCTCACTCTCCTGTCTCTCTTCCCCCAGAATTCCTCCAATCCGGCCGCTGCTACCAGCCTGCTGGATCCCCTTGGTGAAGAAGACTTTGTGTTCTTTTGAGCAGGAGTCGGGGCTGATGCGTCAAGTTGGACAGCTGTTCCTTGTGAGGCCAGATCCCCACTGGAAGAGACTTGTGTTTTTATATCTGGAAGGACACCAATAAAGTTGCTACTCCTTGGAAAACCTGCTGAACTCTCCTGTGCAGCTTTGTGACCCAAGCTTGACAATATACATTGTTATAAAAAAAATCATCCAAATAGAAAATTCTGTCCATCACCCCAAATGTTTTATCCATTGCCAGCTGGCATTAATGTTTAGCAGCTTTTTTTCGTGTAGCTCCTCAGATCCCCACGCCCATTCCTATGAGTATTTCACTTTGATACTATAGAGCTACCTCTACTGGATACACATACTTAAATCATGCTGCCATTTTACATACTTATTGCTGCCAATTAGCTTTATACAGTATACCCCAGACTGAAATAAATGAATTAATAGAATTGATTTAAGATTACATTAGATAGGAATTATCACTTATGGTCCTGGTGGGCCATGAGGGCTGCAGGTTTTTGTGCCAGCCAGATTCCTAATTAGAAGACAGTCCTTGCTGATAATGAAACTTGGCATTTAACTGTATTGCTGGTTAGTGTTTTCATTCATCCAAGACAACTTTTAATTACATTATAAAATTTCCCTTTCTGAGAACATTATCCGTATGTTTTGTGGATTGGAACAAAACTACATTTCATAGCCCTTCCATTTTTTTCTCTTATTTATTTCTAAATATTTTATTAACACAGATACTTCATGATCCACATTCACCATTTTAAATGGAACCAAGTTAGCTGGGGAGTTGGTGGCTTTATCATTTACTATTCATTATTAATTGATGTCTGGTTAAGAAAACACAAAACAATTAAGATCTAAATGAAACTACTTAGAATTAAAATAGGCAATTATGGGTGTTGAATCCTAATAATTAATTTAACTAAAATTAAGGCTAAAAACATATTGCTTAGCAGCAAATAAATGAATTCAGATTAGGAAATTGGCTGAGGTGAAAACCTGCAGCCCCTGTGGCTCTTAAGGACTGCAAGTGTCCTGCACTACAACATAATTAAAGTTCCTCTTAGGTGAATGAAACAGCAAACAAGCAACCCAGGTAAATATCAAGTCTCATTATCAGCTAGGCCTGTCTTCTAATTTAAAAAAACTGGCTGAAAAAAATGAAAATCTGCAGCCACTGCAGCCCACCAGGATCATGAGTGACTATCCCTGCACTAGATGGCCAAAGGTTTGTGGACACCTGATCATCACACCTATATGAGCTTTTAGGACAAAACCATGAGCATTGATATGGAGTGGCCCATTTCTGGCTGTATCTGCCTACACTGTTCTGGGAAGGCTTTCCAGAAGGTTTTGCTGTGTGTCTGTGGGAATTTGTGCCTATTCAATCAAAAAAAGAATTTGAGAGCTCAGGTACTGATGTTGGCTGGGAAGACCTTGCTCACATTCAGAATTCCATTTAACCCCAATGGTTTTCAGTAGGGTTGAGGTCAGGGCTCTGTGCAGGCCAGTTGAGCTCCTCCATGTCATTATGGACATGGCTTTGTTGCATAGGCATGCTGGAACAGAAGAGCACCTTTCCAAAACTGTTACCACAAAGTTGGAAGCACACAATTGTCTAAAATATCTTTGTATGCTGAAGCATTAACAGCATGGGAAAGGTGCTACATAAGTAAAATGTATTATTATTGTTATTATTATTATCATTGTTAGTAGTAATAGTCGTAGTAGTAATACTCTTCTCTGGAATCAAAGGGCTTAGCCCAAACCATGAAAAACAGGCCCAGGCCATTTTCCCTCCTTCACCAAACTTTACAGTAGGCACTGTGCTAGCTGGAGGGTACAGTTCTCCTGGCATCCTCCAAACTCAGATCTGGCCATCAGCCAGATAGCGTGATTCTTTACTGCAGATTACACATTTCCACAAGCATCAGAGTACAATGGTGGTGTGCTTTACACTGATCCAGCCAAAATTTGGCATTGCACCTAGTAATCTTAGGCTTGTGTGTAGTTGCTTGGCCATGGAAACATGTTTCATGAAGCTCCTAATGCACAGTTTTGTGCTGATGATGCTTCCAGGGCCAATTTGGAATTCTGTTAGTGATGCACAAGAGGATAGGTGATTTATACACACTATGCATTTCTGCACTTACTTTGTGAGTTTGCTTGGTCTAACGTCTCATGGCTGAGCTCTTGTTGCTCCTAAGAGAATATTGCCATAAAAGTTTTACAGATTAATAGTTTAGTTTCTTTTTTAATTCTTGGTTCTTAAAGATCTGATGCCACAGGCTTCTGAAGGAGGCTATTGGCACATGTGATGCAATAAGACACTTCCTCTTCAGTGGTTGTCTTTTAGGAAAGTTGCCTTTTGAGGTATGTAAGGAGTACAGTTGACTCAGATACCTGGCCATTTCGGTAGAAGATCATGAAAATCATGAAATGGAGTGTTCTCCAAGACAAAATGGGCGAGGCCTCTAAAACAAGCTGGGGAACAGAGCAGAAACGTATCTGGTCTGCCCAGAAAAGGTCCACCACATTTCTACTACACTTCTAGGTACCTTCTGGCTCAACTGGAGCAGGCCCAGAAATATGGAGCTGGCACAAAAAAAAAGTATAAAATCTCAAAATCTAAGCACCAGAAGGAGAAATGTTAACATAAGCTGTCAGTTGCTTTTTTGAAAGGGAAAACAAAGGATCTTTATAATTATTTGCAAAAATAGCAAAATAGAAAAAAGGCTCAGCAGAGCAAAAAGAGGCACACAATGAGTTAGATAAAAGGCAATCCACAGCAAACAAGTTTCAATACACAGTCCAGAGACAAATTCAAAACAAGGCAAGAAAATAATTTTAAAAAAGCAATACTTGTAATACTCCAATAAACAATAAATACACTTCTGAGCCTTTTTAGCCAGTTTAAACAGCATGAGGATGGGTTCAGAAGTGGTGATGTCAGGGTGGCCCACCTGCTGGGGCTCCACCCACAAAGTGCAGGGAACATAGTTACATATAAAGAGACCGCACACTATTACAAAATCACATATGAAATCAACAGAAATACCATAAAGACATTCAAAATGACCATTTAAAATTATAAAAAGCTTTAACAAAACATCTAAACATTAGTTAATACATAACACTTCTCCGTCTCACCTGAAAGGTTCAAAAGAGGCTGAAATTCTTCAGTACAATGTACAAAAATGACACAGTCCTCAGTATACTGGATGTCAGCAGTTGTTGTCTTTATCAGTTATTTTCTAGCATTAAAGTGGTTTGTGATTAACACTTTCTGATGAATCTGATATACACTTTCAATTCTACAAGTGTTTCGAGATCAGAAGCAAAAAAAATAATTAACTTGCAGCTAAGACATGGAGTCCCGAATGAGGCACATTATCTGCATTGTGAGGGAGCGTCAGTTACGGCACTACGGCCATGTGGTGCGTTTCCCAGAGAGTGATCCAGCTCGTATATGTTTAGATCTGGACGGTGCATATGCCCAAAAAAAAGTCTAACTGTATCCTCGTACCATTGCTTGCATACTAAAGTGTCAGCAGGCACTTTTTGTGGCATTACACGTGTTTTTTGAGCATGCCCATGTCGATCAAACACAGGATGCTCTGCAGTCTACTTGTGACTTTACGCTGTAGGAAGTAAGTAAATAAATTAAGGTAAATAACACTCGATCTGGCTTTTATTTTAGTAACATATAAATGTTAATGTTTTGGGCACATGCACCGTCCAGATCTAAACACTAGAGTGGAGAGTCGCTTGCGTACTGAAGAGTCTATAGCTGCAGGTGGAAGCTGCAGTCGCTCTACTTTGTATATAAGAGCCAGATCGAATGTTATTTACCTTTATTTATTTACTTACTTCCTTCAGCGTAAAGTTACAAGTTGACTGCATAGTTTCCCATGTACATATACAAATTACAGCGACGGCAAAGGTGCGACGTGCATTCTTTCTCCGATGTAGAACCGTCGTTATCATCTGAGTTCACCTCTGTTATAGCGCATCTTTATGTAAAAACAGCAGTGTCAAATGAGGCGGGGGCGGGGATTGTGAATGCGACTGAGAGAATAAAACTGAATAAAAAAAAAAAACAAAGATAACCTTTACAAGTATAAATCTACACCGGCAGCTACAGACTGAAATTAAATGTATGTTTTTATTCTAAGACAGTAAGAATAAGAGCAGCTCACTTCTCAAAACGGACTTGTCCGGGGTCAAACCCATGAAGCCTTGATTACCAGTCAACAGTTGATACCGTTGTGCCACCGAAGCAGTCATAGCAAATGCGTGTCAATGTCGCACCCTAACGTGGGTTCTTTTTCTGCAGTTATATTCTTGAGTAGAGTAGAAGTGCACTTGTTCTGTGCACCTCTTGTGAAAGTGTTTACAGTATCTGATATTTGGAATTCAGGCTTCACACATTATACACTTCATGTCTACATTTTGTCAATTATTACTAAAACATGAAAAACTTTTCTGTTTTAATGATGTGTTTACACAGATTGATGTAGACACGGAACACACATAAAATGCATGTGTTCCAAATAAAGATATAGTATTTATAAAAGGTGTCATTTTGCTTGACTTCTCACGCTATACAACTCTAAGCAATTGACACGTAAGTAAACAGACTTGAGCTGAGAAAACTGTGTGGTGGTGGTGGTGGTGGGGTGGGGTGTGATAGTAGGCTGCTTTTTGCTTATCGACACATTTACAGGACAAAAGATGCTGATGGAGAGGTGCAAAGCGATTTAAGGTGGGGCGGATCTACAAGTTTTTTTGTAGGCTCTGGTAATTCTAGTGTTAAGTGAGGATAAGAAATAATGCAATAATATGACCCTGTGTGATGCCCAGTACGCACCAAATACCTCACAGCACTTTAACCAGGGGATAAACCAGAGAAAGTATGAAAGGTATAGACTAGATGGTACAAAAATAGACAGTTCCTTATTAAACAGGTAAGGGTGATACC
Source organism: Polypterus bichir lapradei (assembly GCA_026402145.1). Lineage (NCBI taxonomy): Eukaryota > Metazoa > Chordata > Cladistia > Polypteriformes > Polypteridae > Polypterus > Polypterus bichir. The sequence goes on along the minus strand of JANRMT010062841.1, from coordinate 25,705,442 downwards.
AAAAACATCTCAAAAGTTGAAGAAGGTGAAAAACACATTAGCAAATTCAACAAGCTACTGTTTCCGTGTGCTGCAATAAATATGAGAAAATAAAAATAAGAAGACAGGCTGCATGAGGAAGGGATCTGAATAATTTCAAAAACAAATTCAAAACAATAACTTTTCCTTTTTTCTATTTTCCGTGCTATTCAAAGCCTCCTAACCCTAGCCTTGACTTTTTCAAAGAAACAAAACTTAAATAAAACTGATGTCTTGGCCCACCACATTATGCCCACTTCTCAGTCCTTTAGAGTGTAGCCAAAGAGTAACATGCACCCCCTCCTATTCTAGTTCATGCAATTCACGAGCAGTGCAATGCACCCTATACTAATGACAGACTAGCTGCTGACAACAAAGACGATCTTTAACGTCCATCTTTCCATTTTTATACATACTCAGGATCACTTCCTGCAATCATGATGGATGCTTCCCTCAGTCATTTTCAATAAACTACAGTGCCTTCACATAGGATGCTCTATACACTGTAACCTGGAAGGAAGTCTTCAAGTCCAGGATCTATGCTTGCATGTATGTGTATGGCCATAGATACTCCAACTTTGATTACTCTCCTGTTAGTAATCACTTTATTCTTTTCTATCTTTTATTCTCTACCTTGTTGCTTGGTACCTCGCACCAAGATGCATCCTCATATCCAAGTTCAGATGACTCATGCACCACTCCACGAGCCCCTACCACACTGCCTTGGATGTGTTCATACCTGCCTCGCTGCCCTGGCATTTTTTGCTCCAGAGCCATCATCAGCACCACCTTCCAACGCCCACAGCAAGCCCCCCTTGTAACTACAGTAGAATCCTGATTATCTAAGGCACTATGCATAACTCAAAATTCAGATAAAACAGATGGCTGTGGCAATTTCAGAATAAAAATGATGGATATAAAAGATTTTCCTAATTTATGGGGTACAGTATCACTTTTAAACCTCTTTTCATACCTTAGTAGTGCTGGATTGGTAGTAAAATTTTGACTTTGGTGTCAATACCACCTTTTGAAACTCAATACCGTTGAAGTGAAACCTAACCTGTCTAACTCCAGCCACCCTGGTACACTGCACATATGTGTGTCTCTCTGGTACTTTGTGCCATTGTGCCATCCTACACACCACTTCCCTCTTGATAGCCATGAAGTCCCAATCATGAAGAAACAATAAGTATAAACTCCACCCTCCCATCTTACTTTAGTCACCCTGGTGAGCCACTCCATCTTGTCTTGTCATGTATTTATGACATAAGGACTTTAGCAAATTATATAATCAGATCAATTAGGTTTAAATATCCATATTACTAGAGCGATTCAGTTTAATTATCTTATAGTATTGTCCTGTAGGCTGATACTGTCCACTGCACTAATCTATTTAGTAGTCTGTTTTTGAGACATTTTAATTAAATGATGTTCATTTATTGCCCTGCACAATTTCAGATCTTGTCATTTGACATCAATTAAAATATTAGGTATAAGCCATTGCCAGGTTATGTCTCATCACATCCCTGTCTACTGATCCTTCACTCAGTTACAGAGTCACTCTTTAACCTTTCCTTGTTTTTTAAATTGCTATCATCCACATTTGGTACCAGTCAATACTTGCCATCAGGCTTGAGACAAAATACTGCTCATCAGAATTTGACAGCACTTCAGAAGGTTGGCTCTCAATTAAACAAACAGTGAAAAAAAAATCTGTATTGTGACATTGGTAATCAGGGAAGTCTAACGTAATTGTAGTCTGCCTTATTTATTTTACATTTTTCACCACGAAGATCCTTGCCAGCATGGTTGAAATTTCAGGCTCAGGAATAAAAAGAAAATTTTAATTAAAATCACTCAGTGGTCAGAAATTGCACAGGAGCGACACACTTACAATCACACTGTTCACTTAGTTTTATAATCACACTTTTATTCAGACTTGTCGAAGCAGGAACAGACTTCAGATTATGGAACACCACTTCTCAAATGGGGATACACATTCTTATAATGAAATATCTCAAACAGACAACTGACTAGTTAATACAAAAGCCAAAAAAATAAAAATAAAAATGCAGCAGCAGGACAGATATGGAACATTGTTTTTCCCCATTTATAGGAACAGATGTGTTGCTTTATGTTGGCTGCCATACAAAATGCACCCTGCATACAGGTCATTTGTCTCTGGTCTCTCGTCTGAAGCATGGATTTACATTCTGTATAAATTATTTTTAAATGTACTCTATAAGGTTATGTTTTTCATCACAGCAACTTTTGTATCAAATAAATTGATAACAGTAACTTTCAATGTCTAGAAAATGGACTTATGAACTATGGAAAAATATTTATTGAAATATTTTGAGTAATTTGAAATCCTGCCTTACATTTGTTGTCTGCCTTTGTCATCTTTATTTGGAGAAATTAATTAAATCCATTGAGACAGTGAAACAGAATTTAGTACTCCAGGCTCTGATGAAGAGTGAAAGATGCTGGCATTGCCAGGTCCTTTCAACTGAGTCCAGAAGGGGTCTGACCTCTGGTTGGCACTGCGAAAGTAAATTCTCCAGTCATTTCTAAGGTTGACGTAGGTAAATTTGGTTCTGCAAAGGTTTATTAAGTGTAGTATTTGTTTCTCACAATTTGAATTAGTGTTTATTTTGGGATTATTTACATTCATGCTTTTCAAACACTTTTAGTAACCACTATGACACTCCTTAAATAATTCTGTGGAACAGGAACTGTAGATTGGTGGTGTTCAAGCCCTAATGAGAAGATTGCAATGAGGATATGCGCATGAAAAGAGTTTTCCAGACATCATGAAATCAGGAAACCTCAGAGTATAGAAATGTAAAACTCAAATACAACAACAATGCAACAATGTCTACTGTCTAAATATATATGTATATATATATATATACTGTATATATATATATTGTGACAGATAGGGGGCGCTGTCGTCCCCTTGAACCCTCGGATCAGACGCCAGACACCAATTAAAAGTCCAATAATTATTTTTATTTGGACAATACAGTGCACAAAGCACCCTCCACTCCACTATACTCATAAATAAATACAATAAACAATAACAATAATCAATCCTCCTCTCCCACACGCGTTGTTCCCTTCCTCCCAACTCAGCTCAACGCTGGAATTTCCCATCTTCCTTTTAAAGTCCTTGACCCGGAAGTGTTTCTCTCTCTCTGTCCATGTGACTGGTAACACTTCCGGGTCAGATGAAAACTCCTTTTCTTCAACCCAGGAGTATGTAATTTCTTCTGCCCACGTGACTGGGGCGTACTTCCGGGCTGTAGGGAAAATAGTCCTTGATCCTCCCTGCAGCGTCCTCTGGAGACCCCATGGTATCCAGCAGGGCTGTGAATAAACACTCCATTGTCCATGATTCCCTGTACAATATTTACAAGTTCAAAGTGCACCACAAACCCCCAAAGTCCTGGCCACACAATGCCTTCTTCAGACCGCCTCCACACTTTCTTCTCCTGCTTAGTCCTGCTTCCACCCGACTCCAGCCTCGAATGAAGAGAGGCGGCCCCTTTTATCCACACCTGGATGTGCTCCAGGTGCTCCCCGGCAATCACCCGCCGACACGCCCCAGTGTGGCGGAAGTGCCGGCTGTACTCCCGGAAGCACTCCGGGTGTCCCTGCTTCTCTTCCCCCCAGCACTTTCTGGTGTGGCGGAAGTGCTGAGGTCCAGGGCTCCAAAGGCATCGGGGCGCACCCTGGCGGTGACCATGGGCCCCTACAGGGTTGGGCTTCCAAGCCCTCTACCCGTGGCCCCCAAAGCAACCAGGGTGGCAGCCCCCACGTGATCCCAGGTGGGCGCACGCCCTCTTCCTGTCCTTCATGGCATCCTGGCCGGGTTGTCGCCCCTGGCATTCCTGACAATATATATATATATAATATATATATATATATATAAATATATATATATATATATATATATATATATATATATATATATATATATACTGTATAAAGTATATCTCACTATATATAAAGTATATCGGTGCCAGGGTTCATATTCTGAGTGTTGCTTTCATGAAATTTGCATGTTGTCTCCAATTCTGCATGGGTTTGCACTAGTTTCACCTCACAGACCAAAGGAATGCAGGTGTCTCCCCCTATTATTTTACAATCCAGTATCTTTCCCTGTTATTTTATAATTGCATATACTGTACATATGAATTGTACAATTTTTTTCTCTCTCTAAATCTGTCATCCAGTGGTAGAGAAATCAAGTCTGTAGAAGTAAACAAGTCCTTCATGTTGTGCTCCACCACTATTTGTTTTCTGACTCAGTGGCTTGAGTCCCATTTATCCATTAACATTTTCTAGTCCATATGGTCAGATCAATCTGAATTTTGTGCTTTCCAGCTGAGTATCCACAGTATTACCCACTGGGCCAGTGTTCGCTTCCACCATTTGAACCTGAAACCATAAGGGATAACAGCTCAGGCCTCAATAACTCAGATCTTTTCCATAACATTTCTGGGAATGCGTGCATAGCTCAGAGTCACTGGCACAATTGATATTAGGTGTGTTAAAAATAAAGCAGTGAAAATCTGGCCACTGTTAGGAGCACTCATTGACAGCCGACTGGTTATAAAAAGATAATACACATAATGGTATAAGTGATCTAAAACTCATTAGAGAGGGGAGATGAGGTGTGGTATTAACAATATCAGCAGACACTTTCATAAAAAAATAACATTTTTTTTTCTCATTTCCAACATGTGCAGTATTACTTGGAACAATTCCAATTGATAAGAGCTGGAAGCTTTAACACTTTTAAACAGAATTGCTGAATGATAAAAATACATAATTCACAATAAGCATTCACATTTATATAGTAGCATTTATGAATGGTTAGAGACATAACTTGATTGAGTCTGTTCTTTTTCAGACCGATTTCTATAACGACTTTTGATTGTGATTTTAATGCTGAGAAATGTACATATGTCTTCTATACAAGAACAATTTTAAAAGTCCTGTTTCACATAATACATCGCTCTTTTAGGCAGAATTACAACAATAACATGCTTTTCTTTATCATTTAGTACCTCTAAAGCACTTTGAAAACCATTACAATTGACATAATGAGTATTACTGTACATATTTTACATTTAAATGTGTCCTTCCTAGCTAACATTTTTGCATTTCAAAAAGCATTGGTTTTTGCTGGCCTTAAGTATGTCTATAATACATAAACATGTTGTATTCAGTTTTCTTTCTAACTTTAAAAAATTACATTTATTGCTACTGAGGGAATGTAAAGTATCATATTGAATAGTTAAATATTTTCATTTCAGTGTGTTTTATATTATACAGAAACATACGTTTTTTTAGTAGGCATTATCATTTTTAAAGAGTCTCATAATATACTGCCTAAAAAACATTAAATGAACACTTAATCATGCCAGTCTAACACCAAGTAAGTTAAAGCTTTAGGTATATCAGTCTGTCCAGTTAGGAAACATAAGTGATTGTGAATCAACTCCACCTGCTTTGGTGCAAATCAAAGTGACAACAGGTGTACTGGAGGGGCAACAGCAGGACAACCCGCAAAAAAGGAATGGATTTGCAGGTGGTGGTCACAGACAATTGCTCTCTCCTTGTCCTTTTTGATTGATTCTTGCCTAGTTTTACATTATGCTAGTGTCCTTGTCACTACTGGTAGCATGAGGTGGTACCTGCTGCCAATTCAGGCTGCACAGGTAGTCCAGCTCCTCCAGGATGGCACATCCATACATGCTGTCTCAAGAAGGTTTGCTCTGTCATCCAGCATGGTCTTAGGCACGGAGGTGATACCAGGAGACAGGCCGTTACATGAGAAGAGCTGGACAGGACTGTAAAAGGTCATCAACTCAGCAGCAGGACTGGTATCTGCTCCTTTGTATGAGAAGAAACAGGAGGAGCACTGCAAAAGCCCTACAAATTGACCTCCAGCTAGCTACTGGTGTGCATGTTTCTGACCAAATTTTCAGAAACAGACCCCATATGGGTGGCATGAGGGCCCAATGTCCTCTTTTAGAACTTATGCTTAGCCATCACCATGTAGCTCAATAAGAATTTGCCAGAGAATACACAATTGGCAGCTATACCATTGGCACCCTGTTTTCCTTCACAAATGAGAGGAGGTTCCCAACTGAGCATATGTGACAGACGTGAAAGAGGCTGGAGATGCCATGGTGAACATTATGCAGCCTGCAGCATCATCTAACATGACCAGTTTTGCGGTGGGTCAGTGATGGTCTGGGGAGGCATATCCTTGGAAAGCTGCACAGACCTACATTGTGCTAGGCAACGATACCCTGACTGCTGCTTGAATTTACAGACCACTTTGTGTTTTTTCTGACTTTCGTAACAGGCTTGTGCTGAAGAATTAATCTGATTTCCTCATGTCTTCCACATCTTTTGTAAATTTCTTAATGTCAACTGCTTCCATTCAAGAGTGTGCAGATTTTCTCTTTTTAGCTTTTATTTGGTTTCTAACAGAGAACACTTTATGGGATTGCCAGGATTAAAGGCTGTTATTCTATCTGTACATTAAAATGAATAGCTTTATTGTATTAACTGTTAATGTTTTTATTCAAGGAGATCTTTTCTATATATAAACTATTATATATAGACAAAGAGGCTGTGCTCTGAACAAGATTACTTTATTTATTACCTTAGCAAAATTTTTCTTTTGACACTTTCAAGACATCTGAGGCCTTGAGCATCATCCTTGTAGACCTAGTAAGAATTCTGGGATTGTAGGTATACATATTATATACTGCTCAAAAAAACTTAAAGGAACACTTTTTAATCAGTGTATAGCATGAAGTCATTGAATTTCTGGGCTATTGATCTGGTCAGTTAAGTAGCAGAGAGGGTTGTTCATCAGTTCCAGCTGCATTGGTGTTAATGAAATTAACAACAGTTGCACTAGAGGGGAAACAATGAGACAACCCCCAAAACAGGAATGGTTTAACAGGTGAAGGCAACTGACATTTTCGCCTCCTCATCTGTTTTTTCACTCGTTTTGCATTTGACTACAGTCAGTTTTACTACTGGCAGCATGAGGCAATACCTGGACCCTACAGAGGTGACACAGGTAGTCCAGCTTCTCCAGGATGGCACATCAATACGTGCCATTGCCAGAAGTTTTGCTGTGTCTCCCAGCACAGTATAAGGGCATGGGGGAGATTCCAAGAGACAGACAGTTACTCTAGGAGAGCTGGACATGGCCATAGAAGGTTCTTAACCCACCAGCACGACTGGTATCTGCTCCTTTGGGTAAGGAGGAACAGGATGAGCACTGCCAAACCCTACAAAATTACCTCCAGCAAGCAGGCCACTGGTGTGAATGCCTCTGACCAAACAATCAGAAACAGACTTCATGAGGGTGGCCTGAGGGCCTGACATCCTCTAGTGGGCCCTGTGCTCACTGCCTGGTACTGTGGGGCTCACTTGGCATTTGCTATAGAATACCAGAATTGTCAGGTTCATAACTGGTGCCCTGTACTTTTCACAGATGAGAGCAGGTTCACCCTGAGCACATGTGACAGATGTGAAAGGGTCTGGAGAAGCCGTGGAGAACATTATGCTGCCTGTAACATCGTTCAGCATGACCGGTTTGGTGGTGGGTCAGTGTTGGTCTGGGGAGGCATATTCATGGAGGGGTGCACAGACCTCTACAGGCTAGACAATGGCACCTTGACTGCCATTAGGTATCGAGATGAAATCCTTGGACCTATTGTTAGACCCTGTGCTGGTGCAGTGGGTCCTGGGTTCCACCTGGTGTATGACAATGCCAGGCCTCATGTAGCGAGAGTATGCAGGCAGTTCCTGGAGGATGAAGGAATTGATTCCATTGACTGACCCCCAAGCTCGCATGACGTAAATCCAATAAAACACCTCTGGGACATTATGTTTGAGTCCATCCGACGCCACCAGGTTGCACCTCAGACTGTCCAGGTACTCAGCGATGCCCTGGTCAAGATCTGGGAGGGGATCCCCCAGGACACCATCCATCATCTCATTAGGAGCAGGCAATTCCGACGTTGTCAGGCATGCATAAAAGCACGTGGGGGCCATACAAACTACTGAGTACGATCTGGAGTTGCTGCAGTGAAAGTTCAGCACAATGGACTAGCCTGCCACATCATTTTTTCACTTTGATTTTTGGGGTGTCTTTGAATTCAGCCCTCTGTAGGTTGATCATTTTCATTTCCATCAAACAATGTGGCATCCTTTCATTCCTAACACATTACCCAGTCCATATCAGTATAGATATCCAGCAGGATTTTTTCCCATTGAGATCTGATGTGTTTTCAAAGTGTTTCTTTAATTTTTTTAGCAGTTTACATTAAAATCATATTAAGGAAGCCATGCCCCATTGAGGCTCCTTCATTTTGAAGCCCATTCCTTTTGTCTTTATGTCATAATATGATGTTATAAAACATACTTAATGCATTTCAAGGTTTCTGAATCAGGATACTGTTTTAGCAGAGCCATCCCTGGACAGGACAACAGTCCATCACAAGGCCTACACCTGTACACCCTGGCCTAACCTCTTTGGCAAAATGGGATGACCGCTGGAGCACCAATGCAGAGTAGTGGGGAATGTGTAAATTCCACACAGGCTGCCCACAGGATTCAAAACTAGGACTCTGAAACTATGAAGTGGCAGCACTACTCAGCTTATCACCTTGCTATCTTTATTTGCATGTCAATCACAAGACTGTCTTAATTTAACTGTTGTCATTTTCCTTTATCAGTACTCTCTGGTGACTTAAATATATTTTGCCTCCATCAGTTTAGCATTTCCTAATTGCTGTTATTTAATAATTAAGTGAGTTTCCTTTATTAAAATATGCAGTATACAAGTTTGCATGTTTTCATATTCAAATGATTTTCTTTATAATCATTCATTTCTTAATTGTTGTTTGGTATAGAGTGTAATTCATTAGTGGCTCATTCTAATACTGTCCTGAAGCTGGTACACTTTGAAAAAGACAAGTTTTGCATTTGCATCCTAGAAAACATTTAATTTTAGCTTTTTTGCTTAATGCAACCATACTTTGTAGCATTTTTCTAAGTCATGCAGAGTCTTTGTTTTCTAATGGAACAGAGTTTGGCTTATTTATTTTTTAAGAGAACAGACCGACCACAATAAAGAGTTGGGGTATCACCATGGTAACCCTGTACAATAAAGTGAATGGAAAACAAAAGAAAGCACGCAGTAATTTCAAAGAAGTCTTTTCGGACACAAGTTCATAATAGAATTGATCTAAAATGACGGATCTTCCGCCTTTGAGGACTTTTGACAAGAAGGGGCGGGTCCAGGCACCGGACATGTATTGTCAATGCTGGTAAAGCTGTCAATCTTCCAGTCTCCAGAGTGAGGAAGAGAAGAAACATAATTACACAGTGCCAACTCCTGGAGCGGCGGGTTAATACCGTTATCAGAGCCCTTGAGCTGTCCTCTAAGCACATGCGTGTGGCAATTTTAATAGATACTTAATCAAAACTATATTTAGAATCATTAAAACCGGAGCTTTTTTCAGTTGCTAATCTTACATTCTGTTTCATTATAAGCCAGACTTATTTTAGTTTTGTGCCAATGATGCGGCCTTTATAGTAATATTTTAGGTGTGTTTTGAAAATTTTAATGATATCATCAAGTCTAAAAATGTAGTACTCCGAGTGTGTGTCCTATATACAATAAAACTGGAGTGATTTTCCTGAAAGTGATTAGTCTAGATAACTAGATACTGTATATGTATATACTGTACATAACATTTCTGCTACATTTAACTGGCCCTGCCTCTTGACAGCCCCCCAGCCTTGACTCTCTAAGAAGACAAGGAACAACTCCCAAAAAAAACCCAGTAGGGAAAAAATGGAAGAAACCTCGGGAAAGGCAGTTCAGAGAGAGACCCCTTTCCAGATAGGTTGGGCGTGCAGTGGGTGTCAAAAAGAAGGGGGTCAATACAATACAATACACAGAACAGAACAAATCCTCAATACAGTATAAAAATAAAAATTTTAGAAGTACGTAGCAGAATTTAACAATGGATGACATCACATAATATGATTTGGATTTGTTTATAATCCTGGAGACCTCATCCATCAAGCTGCCTCCCCCATTTGGCCATTCCACAGCTGAAACAGTGCTGGGCCAGCCAATCCAATGAAAGGACCTCTCTTTCCTATGATTCCAGTGATCCTCCATCAGGGATGACTTTACCATAAGCAGACACAACAACTTGGCAGGTGTGCCTGTAATACTACATTTTTATTTATGTCACTATATCTGGACAATACTGTTATGAGTTTTATTCACATGTGCATGTTAACTGTGGCACACAGGGGCTCAGCAGTTAGAATTGCTAGTCAAGCATTGGATTAGATAGCCAAAGACAACTGGAGGCTTGTATAGTCAGCTTAAACACAGGTTAGGGTATTTCTGTTCTCTATCAGCACAAATCTTCTTTCCTTATTGGGAGAATGAGAACCGGCATGTAAGCACTATGATATATCTGTATTTTGTGGTGGAGGAATTCAGCCCTTGTTTGGAGACAGAGAAGACCAGCAAATGAAGCAAGACATTATAAAAGCTTGGACAACAGCCAGACCTTTAGAGGCGGAATCGACAAAGCTCGAAGAATAACCTCCCAGCGTGGGGACGAGAAAATGGCTGACTATGTTGATCCAGATTCCCACCTGGATTTTAGTCTGTACCTGCGCCTCTCTGTCTAAAACCGCGTTAATCGTCAGTAAATGTAAGCTAAAAGATATTGTTTCTCATGTGATTCTTGTACCGCCGTAATCACGATGGGAGGGATATCGACATTTCTGGTATATTATGATATTGTTTAATTATTTAATATGCCACAATTTTAAAAGAACACATTTCCAAGAGAGCTAATGCCTCTTCAGGAAACAGTGCCATGGCACCAAGTGTCACATTTGAGTACCGAGAAGAGAAACAGAATAGGTGAGGGTTAGTATCAAATTATAACAATCATGTTACTTATGTTTTAGTGCTAATGACTGACAACCGAGATGCAGTATGTACAGTTAATCAGCAGCTCTAGTCAGGATATGCTAAACTGAAGTAGTGAGTCTTCAGCCGGGATTTAAAAGCTGCGACCGAAGGGGCATCTCTTATTGTAGCAGGCAGACCATCCCACAGTATAGGGGCCCTGTAACTAAAAGCTCAACCTCCCACTGTTATATTATTAATTCTTGGAATCATAAGCAGACCGGCATCTTGAGATCTTAATGTGCGCTCTGATTTGTAAGTTCAGACAATTAATCCGGACCTTGGCCATTTAATGCTTTATATGTTAAAAGGAGGATTTTGAAATCTTCCCTAAACTTAACCAGGAGCCAGTGTAAGGATTTAAAAACTGGAGTTATGTGTTTGTATTTTCTTGTTCTTGTAATAATTCTTGCAGCAGCATTTTGGATTAACTGGAGGCTGTATAAAGAACAGTTTGAACATCCAGTGAACACCGCATTGCAGTAGTCAATCCTACAGGTGACTACTACAGGGCTACAGGTGATGAGTTATGAGGAAACATTAAAAGAGCTGAGCCTTTACAGTTTAAGCAAAAGAAGATTAAGAAGACACATGACTGGAGTGTTTAAAATTTTGAAGGGAATTAGTGCAGTGGATTGAGACTGTGACTTTAAAATGCGTTCATCAATTACACTTATTAAGGGAAACTTTTGCACAAATATTAGGAAGTTTTTTTTTGCACATACAACCATAGACACATGGAATAAATCAAGCAATTTATAAATAAGTAATGTTTTAGAGAGTAGAGGCTAGTGTTGCTTCCTCATTGAATTTTAGTATATTAGAGCACAAGGTGGGCTACCATAGCTATGCAGAATACACACAGTTGTATTTATCCATAGCGCCTGATGACCCTGAAACTCTTGACTGTCTGATCCAATGTCCTACTTGCATTTCCGAATGGATGAGCAGTAACTTTCTCAAACTAAATAAGGAGAAAATAGAAATCTTAGTGTTTGGCAAAAAAGTATATAGTGAGGATATTAGAAATAAACTTGATCCCTTAGGTTTAAAAGTAACAAGTTGGAGGTAACGAATTTAGGGGTAACTATTGACACTGACCTAAATCACATATTAATCAGATTACTAGGACTGCATTTTTTCACTTAAGGAAAATAGCAAAACTTAGACCTCTCATAACTTTGCAAGATGCTGAAGAATTTGTTCACGCTTTTCTTTTCAGTTGACTAGATTACTGTAATGCACTCCTTACAGGACCACCTAAGAAAGACATCAATCGGTTAGGGTCAGTTAGTGCAGAATGCAGCAGCAAGAATCTTAACTAGAAAAAGAAAATCAGCACATTTCATCAGTTTTAGTGTTGTTACATTGGTCACCCATGTCATTTAAAATTGACTTTAAAATACTACTAATGGTTTCCAAAGCCTTAAATAATCTCACAACATCCTATATTTTGGAATGTCAGTCCTCTTACACTCCAAGTCGTAACCTCAGATCTTCAAATGAAGGGCTGCTTTTAATTCCAAGAGCAAACTTTAAAGAATTGGTGAGGCAGATTTCTGCTGTTATTCACCTAAAATTTTGAATACTTTACCAACAGAAATTCACCAGGCTAATATTGTAGAACAATTTAAAAAAAAAAAAAAAACTACTAAATACCCATTGTTTTAAAATGGCTCTGTTCGTAGCTACATTTTAGTTGTATTCCTATTACACTATATGGGCATTGAATTATCATTTTCCTCTGGGTTATTCAATTCCCTATTAATTTTTACTATTCTCTGCCGTCTTTTCCAGTTTTTCTGTGGTGGTGCGATCTGTACCACCACCACCTGATCAAGGTACCATGCTGCAAACTGCATTTTTTGGATTGAATGGTTGTTGTCCCATATGTCCACATGACCACCATTATCATCAATATATTCCATGTGAAGCCTGAAAACCATAAGGACTGATTTAGAACATCTGTGTTACGTAGAATGCACAGAGGGGACTGGGCAGTCTTTTTGGCCTTTGCACCCCTGCAAGTTTTTGTTTTTTTTTCTCCAGCCTAACTGGAGTTATTTTTTGTTTTGTCCTGCTGGCCATCCAACCTTACCTTCTTCTTTGTTACATACTGTATAATATTATTGCCTATTCTTGTTTGTTTGTGTTGTATATTAACCTCCTTTTATTTCATTTTGTAAAGCACTTTGAGCTACATTGTATGTATGAAAATGTGCTATATAAATAAATGCTGTTGTTGTTGCAATTTCCAGGTTACATACGACTAAACAGTCCTCAGTAATTGTAATGCCAGTTAAAACAGCTCAGAATTGTCAGCTTTTTAAGAATAAGTAAAAGTCTTTAATCCAGAATTAGAAGGTTCTGTAGATTATCTTTAGTAATAAGTGGTTTCTAGATATTTATAAAGAGGTCAGTCTGATGCCTTGCAGTAAAGCCAAGGGTTATGGGGTTAAAGGGTCAACTGGTATGTTTTTTCTTTTGTCATAGCTTTTAACTCTACAGTCATGGCCAAAAGTTTTGAGAATGACACGAGTGTTGGTTTTCACAAAGTTTGCTGCTTCATTGTTATTAGGTCTTTTTTGTCAGATTTTTCTATGGTATACTGAAGTATAATTACAAGCATTTTGTAAACTGCAAAGGTTTTTATTGACAATTGCATTAAATTTATGCAAAGAGTCAATATTTGCAGTGTTGGCCCTTCTTTCTTTTTCAAGAACTCTGCCATTCGCTCTGGCATGCTGTCAACTTCTGGGCCAATTCCAGTCAGAATTTGTAGGTTTTTGTTTGTCCACCTGCCTCTTGAGGATTGACCACAAGTTCTCAATGGCATTAAGGCCTGGGAAGTTTCCTGGTCATGGACCCAAAATTTCAATGTTTTGTTCCCCGAGCCACTTAGTTCTCACTTTTGCCTTATGGCACGTTGCTCCATCATGCTGGCAAAGGCATTGTTGGTCACCAAACCGTTGTTGGATGGTTGGGAGAAGTTGCTATCGGATGATGTTTTGGTACCATTGATTATGCAAGAATGGGCTGCCATGAATCAAGATTTGGTCCAGACGTTGATGGACAGCCTGCCTGGGTGAATTGCAGAGGTCTTGAAAAAGAAAGAAGGGCCAACACTGCAAATATGGACTCTTTGCGTAAACTTCATGTCATTGTCAATAAAAGCCTTTGAAACATATGAAATGTTTGTAATTCTACTTCAGTATACCAGAGAAACATCTGACAAAAAGAATGAAAAACATTGAACAGGCAAACTTTGTGAAAACCAACACTGGTGTCATTCTCAAAACTTTTGGCCATGACTGTATATCGTTTTGTGTGGCTTTTCATGAAAGTTACAAGTTTAATTCTTTCTACATTACTTGGATTTAAAAGGTAACATTCCATGAAAACTCTTCTCCTTAGCATCTCCAGATGTCATTACCCCACCAAGTTATTCAAACGTTAGGCAAGTTTAAAAGAAAATGACAGACAAAAGCAAATCAAAATATTTTTTCGTATTGTGCATAATAAGAAAGTATCTAAAGTGAGCTAGTTAGAAATGTAGAGAAAAAATAAATATAATGTTAACTTCATTTGTTCAGTGTGTCCTGCTTTGAACTGGTATCCCATAATTAGGTGCAGTCCTGATCCTATGCTGGCTAAGAGTCAGTCAGTCAGTCATTATCCAACCCACTATATCCTAACACAGGGTCACGGGGGTCTGCTAGAGCCAATCCCAGCCAACACAGGGTGCAAGGCAGGCACAAACCCCGGGCACACACACCCACACACCAAGCACACACTAGGGACAATTTAGGATCGCCAATGCACCTACCCTGCATGTCTTTGTACTGTGGGAATAAACCGGAGCATCCGGAAGAAGCCCATGCAGACACGGAGAGAACATGCAAAATCCACGCAGGGAGGACCCAGGAAGCAAACCCAGGCCTCCTAACTGCAAGACAGCAGCGTTACCCACTATGCCACCATGCTGCCCTCACTTTTAGGTATCAGTGTGAATTTTTGTGTCTTTTATTGTTGTTATTGTGTTAATATTGTAAAAGCCAATCTTAGAAAGCTAATTTTGATGTTAAATTCATATAGTGTTTGCTTAATTTCAGTAACAGAATATCAGTTTCCTATAGCTATCTAGAAGCCTCTTAACTCCACGCAAAACAAACCCAGGTCTCCTTACTGCGAGGCAGCAGCGCTACCACTGCGCCACCATGCCACCCTGGATAAGAGTAATTTAACTCTAATAATTGTGTTCCTTGTAGTCCTTTATGTCACACTCTCATGGAAAATTATTATTCTGTGTTCTATACATGGCAAACCACATTTGTAACAATTTTAACAACAGTCTTAAATTATTAATAAATAAATAAATGTAAGTGTAATGGGATTCTGCCAGCTCTTTCTAAATATATGGAAAAGTAATGGAATGAGGCATTTTGGTGTTTACTTAATGTCAGTTGTTTCTTTCTTATATCATGTCAGGTTCCTCTGTTCATTTAGTATTATCAGCTGTTGAGTAATGTGTTTCTAGCTAATTTGTTTCTCCTTTTATACGAGTGGTGTGCTTTTATTTATTTATAAGCATATATCATTAATAAAGTAATCTTATTTTAATTTGAAAGAACAGGTGTTGTCATCGACTGTGATAAATGCAAGAATCCAAATGAAATGTTGGGGGGCTAGCAGGGTCATCCAGTTTACATGAAATAATAAGTAAAACCAAAATTACAGGCACACAATGGCAAAATAATGAACAAAAAGCTATGCTCAACCATTGACTGCAGTTAGAAGTGTCTAGAGAGTGGTCAGGAGCGTGGCTTATCTCCTACATGAGACGCTTCCTTCTGGGAGTGCCCTGCTTTTATCGCTTGAGGACCCGGAAGGGGTGGAGTCAGTTTCCCTCAATGGGTGTCTTCTCGGAGCAGTGGGTGTAAAAAGAGAAAGAAGAGTCAGGATGGTTTTGCTTACCTCTGACAAGCCAGGAAGGTGAATCTCCGAATCTCTGTATGTTTATAATAATAACATTATTGCCTATTAAAAGGTTTTAGTAATAAATTACATTATTACATACTGTATGTGGGCAGCACATTGGCGCAGTGGTAGCGCTGTTGTCTTGTGACAAGGAGACAGGGGCTCATGCCCTGGGTGCCCCCAATGTCCATATGGGTTACCTCTAGGATCTCAGGTCTCATCCCATAGTTCAAAGACATGCAAGTTAGTTGAACTGACATTTCTAAATTGACCCTAATGGGTGTTTCTGTTCTTACCCTGTGATGGGCTATCGTCCTATTCAGCTGCCCTGCAACTCTGTCCTGTATAAATGGGTTAGAAAAATAGATGCATGGATGGATGTTGCATGTGGAAATGGTTTTATGTCTTACATATCAAATCAAAAATATATTTCCATGAAGAAAGGGTAATTATTTGTGGCACTTACTGTATATCTCTCACACTTTTGTGAATTGTGCTTTTGTTTATGCGGTATTTTTTTTCTTGTGGAAATAAGGTGAATTGTATTTTTCTAGTATTTAAAATATAAAAGGTATTTTGTAAGGAGGAGTAAACCAAAATCCTGGAAAACACAAATATTGGGGTAAAAATGCACATAATACAAAGTGTGCTTAAACACAGGTCCCTAAAGCTTTACAGCAGAAGCATCCTGCAACAATTTGGCATCCTGTCTGCCTTCTGTCCAGTGTCGCCAAGATAGACTCCAACTCTATAAAATAAGGTAATGAAAGAAGAATCCTCGAAAATCAATAGATGGTAGATGGATGAGGTAATATCAAGCTTAAAGTTCCTGTAACACACTTTTGTTGAATAGTTTTATTTCAATGATATTTAGTAATAGCTCAAGTAATTGAAAACATAGAAATCATAAACTCACTATGTTTTAAACTATACATTTTTAAAGTAGGAAAACACCTGAAATATCAGATGGAAGAATGGACTTTGCACTTTGTGGAAAGGTGGTGGTAGTTAGCCTTGAATAACACAGTTGGTTTATTCAGGGGTTGGATCCGCTACCGACTTACTCAGCTGCTCCTCCTAATCACTCAGGTCTTGTGCAGCCCCAAGTACCCCCGAGCTGCTTCACCCCTCGGCCTGGACATATACACAGGCAAGCGTTGCTTCATTATGCTCACCCAGTGTCAGAGGCAACCCATCTACTGCAGTACACCATCCCCTGGCTTTGTAATCTGACACAAGGAGAGGGTCCACATCCAGGGCTCATTGGCAGACCCACACACCCAGGCCAATGGACATTTGCAACAGGGAGATGCATTCCAAGTGTCTGTAAGTGCTTTGTGTGCACAAACCCCCATCCAACATCCTAGGAGCTGCTCTTATAGCTGACTGTTCCAGGTACCTCTGACATGTCCTCCGCCAACCTCTCAGGTCTGGAATGGTCCCGCAGCTCTACACTGCGCTCCTCTAAAAACACTCATCCTCAAGGGTAACATGAAGTCTAAGGGTGTGAGGTGATATCTGGTCTGCCCAGTCTTAAACAAGCACTCTTGAGTGTAATCAAGGGGTCCACTAGCATTAGTGTTAAACTAGTCCTCCATCTTAGATTGTTAATTGATTCTTATCCAACCACTGCAACCAGCATAATGACCAGGGGGTGAGAGAAATGGAGGAAAGGACTTTGCACTTTTTGCCAAATGCTGGTGGGAGTTAGCCTTGAAAAGGATGGTTGAATTCTTGATGGGGCCAGACCCGCTACAGCCTTCTTCAGCCCCACATGGCCCCCAGCTTCTTCATCCTTCTGCCTGGACATACTGTACAGTATGTGCCACCAGCTTCGCCTCTCTCTGCTCACCCGGGGTCAGAGGCAACACTATACCCTGGCTCTGTGAGCCCGACCCAAGGCCAGGGTCCATGTGTAAGGCTTGCTGGTAGTGAATCAGAGAGACCAATAGACTTTAGCAGCATTTCAACTGCTATGCAGAGTTCTGTTTTCTTGCCCTTTCCATACTCTCTTTTATTGATGGCTTCCCCTGGTATCCCCACCGTCTCTGACAGTCTGCGGCCAACTGAGGGCCGTGTTCCTCTCAGGTCCGATCCCATGGAGCTACACTACTACTATTATGGTGTTTCAAAAAATTCCACTTTTAAATTATGTTTACAATTGTCTGGATGAATCATAGGAATATAGGATCATTCCTAATTTCTCAATTTCTCTAAATGTCCCACTTTTCACCACCAACTGGAAAAACAGATTCAAACATATGCCTAGTCTACAGCTATAAAAAACATTCTTTATATTGTCACTCTCTTTTGGATCACGCATGTCGAAGTTTCTTTAAACACAAAAGTCTGAGCTTCTGACTCTGTCCCTCAGAGCCCTGCTGCTTTTTGTTTCATTTTCTTAACAATCGGTTCACTTAATCAGTATATTGTTATGTGCATTTCCAGCAGTTTATGTTTTTCAAGAAATATCTTTCGAGGTAAAATTATAGTCCATTCTATCTAAATTTAACACATCAATACATTTGTCTATAGTAGTATATGTGCTTAATGTAGTAATGTTTATGTCTGTTCAAAATGTATATTTGCTAATATGCATCACACTAGCATTTGTTTCAGTAGGTCTGTTTTTGCATGTTATAATAATAATAATAATTACAATTTATTCAACGATGTAAATGCAAATTTATGCTATGAAACACTGAATTGCTCTTAATTTTTAATTTTCATTTACAATAGCCATGGCAGTCTATGGTCTATGGAAAAAAGAAAATGGTTTTGATTACACTAAGCTTCTGTGATTGAATTTTTGCCAAGTAAATAGACTAATTAAACAATAAAACAGTTAATACCATTTTAATTGTGTTCACAGATTACCATCTGAGATGGAAATAGAATGTATTCAAGTAGCTTATTTCCTCGTAATTTAGAGCAGCCTGTTCAATCTATCCTTTCTGTGCTCTGTAACTAGAGGTGATTCAGAAGTGCTCAAGGGAATTAGGTAGTCAAACCCTGTGACTGTTCAGATTGCAAAGTATATCTTGTATAATGCACTATTAAATTAATTGTCTTCATATGAAGACTGCAGACTTCCTGACATAAACAAGAGCTGCTAATCTGCACAGAATACTGGAATTCATTCAGAAGAGAAGATTGTAGGCTGTAGAATGATTATTAGATCTGAAAAATGGTACATTTCCTAAAATATTCTTGATATAAGGCTTGTGGAATTCATAATGCAACCAATTTCGTGCATTTATACTATGTGTATGGTTGGTAGACCACATCAAAGTACAAATTATTATGACCTGAAAAAGGTTTCCCAAATAGTTTAATTGTTTCTGCAGTAAACACTTTCATTGTAAAGAACAATTTTGTTAACAAAGATCTGACTTATTTTTTAACACAAAGATTATTAAATGTGAACATTTGATAAAGAAACAAGCAGTACCTCTAACATGAGATCAATGAGCATCTTAGGGACCTGATAGATATGCCATTACAATGCTGTTTTTGCATTAATGGTATTGCAAACTAATATAATCTATATCTATATATATATATATATACTGTACAGGGTGAGTCAAAATTATGTCAACATTTGAATGGTGGAAAAAATTAATTCACTAAACATACTTCATATGTGCAAGATGATTTACAGGAATGTCTCAAGCTGTTTGCCATCACATTCAACACACAAAAACCAACGAGCCACAGTACCTTTTAAAGCCCGGACACACATTTCATGGGGACTGGATGATACCACAGTCGGTATTCTGTCCTTCATGTCGTTGATATCACAAACTTTTCTGCTATACACGCGCTTCTTCACCAGACCCAATAACCAGAAATCACAGGGTGTCAAATCAGAGGAGTGTGGAGGCCATGGTAATGGTCCACCATGACCTATCCATCGATCTGGAAAGGTGCGGTCGAGATAAAAATAATCCATTAGTGTTAACATAATATTGACTCTCCCTATATATATACAATCCAATGTCTTTCTGTCTGTCCGCTTTTCACGAGAGAACTACTTAATGGTCTTAGATTGTTTTTTTTTTCTATAATTTGCTTGAACATTCTGGTTGATTTTGCAACTTCTCTCATTGCACTAAGTATCATAGTTTGCTTGTGGTACCGATTTATTTCTGCGAATCCGAGAGAGATACAACGGACTGAGGGAAGGGGCCCACTTGCGCCAGCCTCCGTTTGAGTTGGTCTGCCTTTCGCCATGTGTTGGAGCGTGCCTTGTCTCCGCTTAGCTAGCGAAACCTGTTTGTTCAACAGACATTATCATATACAGATTGTTAGGGAGTAACGTTTGACATATTTGAGAGAGAGAGATCAGAGCTACGTGTGTTTTAGAGGGTAGCTGCTGATTGGCAGAGATGTCATGGCCACGTGCTTTTCTCACCCACACAGGGGACGCTCTCCTGTCACGAACACGATCAGATGCAGTGGTAATGTTTGATGTTGGTGCGTACCTACATTCTGCTTGCCCATAATACCATTTTTTTTTTATTGATTTTTAAAGTTTGTCCTGTTTCATTACCATGTGGGCGGAGCCGCGGGGGACAGCTAGTATATTTAAATAATATAATATAGTTAATATGACTGTAAGACCCTTAAGTATACACAGTAGAAAAGATGAGATCTCTCTGTCCCCCACTGAAGACATCTTTATAAAGTACTGAATCCGCAAAAAACCTACAGCATTGTGAAGGACTGCTCCCACCAACCCCATGGTCTCTTTGTCTCACTTTCATCTGACAGAAGGTGTCATAGCATCTGAACCAGTTCTAAACATTTTCCACCCCTTGGCTGTCTGGATTCTGAACTCTCTGCTGCCCCCCTGCCCTCAGATCTGCCGCTAGTAGTTCATTTATATGCTGTACTTTTGTTACACTTGTTACTACTATTTTTTATTATTAACTGTTGTTGTTATTTATTTATTACTATCTGTTTCAAATTATTACTATCCATTCACTTGCCTATTATTTATCTATTTATAGTACAGTACAGTTCTTTACCTGTCTTGCACTTGTCCTGTGCTTATGTATATATTGCACCGCAGTCCTGGGGAATGTTCTTTTGTACAACAGTATGCAATATGATTCATGGATGGCATGACAATAAAGCCACTTGACTTAACAATACAGAAAGCTATTATGATGGTTTACACTTTTTGAAGATTACAATATTGTAGAATATTCAAGAAATTATAATATCAAATATTTGATTTTGGTTTGTTTCCACCTCAACTGATTAAGTTAAGAACAAGGAAGATGATATACTCAAATAATATTCTGAGCATGACAAATACTTACGTCATAAAAAAAAGAATAACTTATTTTTAAAAGTTGTATTATTTCTTTCAGAATGGTGCTTATTCAGTGAATACAATCTCCTGTGGAAATGATTTATGGAAGAGAAATTTCACTTTTAATAAATAGTTTAAACACGCTATCTGACCAGTACCGACCAGTATAAAAATCTGGCTATACTAGTTCTATATTATTTAGAAAAAAAAACCTGCCAGTTTATCTTTTCAATGAACTTTCCCAGGTAGAATCTTGAGCTGGGTGTGTTGGGAAGCTCTTGTGTGCTTCATGGATCAACAGAGGCCTGCAATTCTGCTAGGCTCTTATACTGACTTGTGAGAGACAGTAACAGAAAAAAATGAGTCAGAGAATGGGTAAAAGTCAAAGCCTAGAGAAAACACAGTCGCACATCATAACCAAAACGAGAACCATAAACAGAAGTAAAAAATACAGAGCAAAGATTCAATAAAAGAGAAGGGCAAAAATAAAGTTTTCAAGCACATTGAAACAGGGTTTATCTGTCAGACTTGGATACTCAGAACCACTGAGGACAATGTTTAAACCATCTTTCCGATTGTGCCATGAGCTATTCTGGGAACTGAGGCCAGGGTGACACAAATACAAAAACTCTAAAATAATGTGATTCATATGGAAAATAAAAGGGTGAGATTGTAAAAAGTAAACAAAGTATGAACTTTCTAAAAATACTAGATACATCATTTCTGGGCAAATATTCAGAATCATTGAGTGTCAAAACCCCTGATTCCATATAGGGACTGTCTGGAATGCACACAGTAAGATCAGATGACAGCTATCCTCAAGAAAAAATATTTTGGACGCAAAATGAAGTTAAATAACATAAATAAATTCATTGTGGAATGTGGCAAACAATAAATACATATATACTGTATACAATAAATAAAACACAATGATGTGTGAGCATAAATAATTCAATGTGTCATGAAATATGTTTTTTGTTACTTAATTATTTACAGTATACTTATTTATTCATTTCTTTTTCATTTATTTCAGTAACACCACAAGGAACATGAAATACACAATGAAATGAAAACTGTCAATTTCACCCTTTAAAGTTGAAATGGTGGGATGTAGCAAGTATTGTTTTCGTGACTCTACGTGTCCATGGTGGACACGAGTGCAATAAAAAACAGTTGCCCACAATTACTGAGTGAAACAGCCTCCTTTTATTCAGAAAGCTGTAAATTCCTCATCAGGAATCTGCATCTGAATTGCCTGCTTCAAATGTGGCATTTGATGGCCAAAGATTTATATCCAGTCTACTGACGATTCACCAATCAAAACACGGCACGTTGATTGGTGAAAATGACAGTTTTTTATTTCATGCAGTGTCACTAAAATAAAATGAATGAAGAAATAAATAAATGGATAAAGAAATAAGCATCAAAAACATATATCATGACATGATATATTTGCTCACATACCATATTTTTATTTCTTTATTGTCACATTTCAAAAAACATGGGGGTAGGGAGAGTTTTTATACAAAATAACATGAGAACTCATATGTGTCAGCTATGGCATTGTCCACCACGTAGCAGCAATGTATTATCTTGATCAAAAGTAAAATGATATTATCGGTTTGCAGCTTCCAAGGATGCAAAAGGCAAAAAAATAGATAAAAATAAAATCAAATGACAAAATAGTGAGGATTTTAGTAAAAATAGCACAAGAGCCAATTACTTTTTTTTGTTCAAAGCCGTATATCTGGGCTGGCCTCAGGGGCTCGTATCCGGCCTATCAAACAGCAAGGCCCATCTATTAATGATCTTTTATGGCAAAAAGCACCATTTTGGGTTTAGAGCGTGTTGTGTTAAAAACAAATGCACATATACTTGTGAATTCAAAAAGAATTTAAACCAGTGATTTTGTTCTTATTGAAAGCCTTCCTTCTGGCAATCCTGATTATGTTTGTTGCCCAAATTAGTAATTAACTCAGTATTAAGTTAGGAGAGCTTGTGCATACCTGCAAAGTCATTCATTAACATTGATCATTGATGATTACACAGCAGAGAGTATGATTAAAAAAAGAAATTACAGTATGAATGTTAGAAAATACATAAAATCACATACCCACAACTTTTATTACTTTTATTATTTTATTGTTACAGCAGGAGACTCCACATTGATGGTGAATGGAGATAGAATGCTGCTAACAAATGGTAGGAACAGGGAGTATCATCCACGAATGAGGCACCATGCAGAGAGAAACTAAATTAAAAATACTATGTTCATTATGAATGATGTGGGCGCAGACAGTCTGAAAAAAATTATACTGAGGGACCCCCCCCCCCCACCCCCACCCTGACAAGCGGTGAGTTAACATCATCATCTCTCTCTGCTTTGCTGCATGTCCTGCACCCGCTGTGGTGTTTTGTCTGTCTTGGTGATGCTCTATTCTGGTGTTGATTGCGTAAATATTATAGAGTATAGTATTTAATCAATACAATATTGGATTCATATATTTTTATAATGTACTTACAGCTTCCTCTGTGGTGGTCAAAACATTTAATGTGTTAATTGTCATGGCTATATTTTTGCACCATTCTTTAGTTAACTATGGTATGGCTTCTAAATAAACGTTCTGTTTTGTTGATGTTAGTTTGCTGAAGAATATGATAGTGGCACAGACTCATTTTTATGAACCATCTCTTCAATCTACTGCTTAATTTATTAATTTAAATTTTATTCAAAGCAAAATTAAAATAAAAAAATCCAAAAATACATAAAAACTCATGCATGAAAACTCATATTATTAGAGAGGCTCAGTCCCTTTGGGCTAAATCTTAAAGGAAAGTCTTCTTCTTCTTCTTTCAGTTGCTCCCGTTAGGGGTTGCAACAGTGGACATCTTGTTCCATATCTTCCTGTCCTTCTCATCTTGATCTGTCACACCCATCACCTGCATGTCTTCTCTCATCACATCCATAACCCTTCTCTTAGGCCTTCCTCTTTTCCTCTTCCCTAGCAGCTCTATCCTTAGCATTCTTCTCCCAATATATCCAGCATCTCTCCTCTGCACATGTCCAAACCAACGCAATCTCGCCTCTTTGACTTTGTCTCCCAACCGTCCAACTTGAGCTGACCCTCTAATGTACTCAATTCTAATCCTGTCCATCCTCGTCACACCCAATGCAAATCTTAGCATCTTTAACTCTGCCACCTCCAGCTCTGTCTCCTGCTTTCTGGTCAGTGCCACCATCTCCAACCCATATAACATAGCTGGTCTCACTACCATCCTGTATACCTTCCCTTTCACTCTTGCTGATACCCGTCTGTCACAAATTACTCCTGACACTCTTCTCCACCCATTCCACCCTGCCAGCACTCTCTTTTTCACCTCTGTTCCACAATCCTCATTATTCTGTACTGTTGATCCCAAGTATTTAAACTCATCCACCTTCGCCAACTCTACTTCCTGCATCCTCACCATTCCACTGACCTCCCTCTCATTCACACACATGTATTCTGTTTTGTTCCTACTGACCTTCATTCCTCTCCTCTCTAGAGCATATCTCCACCTCTCCAGGGTCTCCTCAACCTGCTCCCTACTATTGCTACAGATCACAATGTCTGAATCTTAAAGGAATAATAATTAACAAATAAAAGGAACAAGTAAATGAAGAAGCAATGGCAGGGTATAAGGTGGAGCTTTGAATAAACAATGACATTTAATGTAATGTTGGGAAGCCGACAAAATTTTTAAGGGTAAACTAGGAGAGTGACGCAAAAAAGGCAAAGGATCAAAACAAGGATGATAAAAAGTGTTGAAACAACAAAGCAAAAGAGCTTGATGAAAATTGAGGTCAGAAGGACAAACCCAATGTCATGAATCCAAGAGATCAAGTCAGAAAACAAGAAATATTTGTGAAAGGTTTTTTTTTTTTATCTTCTGCTCAGATTAAAGACAAGTTGAAGTAGGCAGCTATTTAAACTCACTACTGCAGATAGAAACAGGTGATGAACCCATATACCACCCCCATCATGGGAAAGGGTTATCCTGGTGACTGGAATTAGGTGCAGTTCACTCAAAACACTTGAGGTGGCCATTAGAAGAAATAAAATTCAAAAATACAACACCTTTTGTCTATAAAACCCCTTTTTGACACTTAGGGTGCTGAATAAAGGCCATGTCACATTTGATGACATGTCAGGTGATTTTCAGTTGTAGTCTTTATTTGCAAGTCTTACTGAGTTGGAGGCACACAGCAACGCAAATCCATGAAGATCAGCCATGTTGTCTGACATATGCAGCGATAACTAGTTTGTGACCTACTCCAACAATAGTCATAGGGGTGGTCTCTGTGTGCATGAGAACTGACAACCAATAAATGCTCATCTGGAAGTACAATGCATAGAATGCAGCAATGAGCAATAAAGAATGTAGCTGTTTTGGACCTCACAAACAGAAGAGAAGCTGATCTGTCTGGTGTTTTGTGTTTTATATACCACAACAGAATGGAAAGCAGAAAATGGAGATGAGGTTGCGGCTGAAATCCTCATACCTGTTAACCTTTCGGATAGCATTTTCATCGTTTTCATTTGATTGCTAAATTTGACATGCCCAACATGTGTGAAATGGACCAGTGACAAGATGACCAATGGCAGCCGCGTGATGTGACATCAGCTTAATATTTAAGGTTTGTGAACATCTTTTAAAGAAAAAACAACACCCATCTCTTTCAGAAAGCAATTATTAATTTTTATTACATTCTGAAAGGGACACACATCGTCAGAGCCCAACTTTAAAGAAAATTGTTCATCACAAGGTATACATACTCATTTCCAGAGCTATTCACAATGGACGGCCTTAGGATCATTAGTCAGGCTAACCTGCATTCTTTTGGATTTTGGTTGAAAACTGGAGTATCAAGTGGAAGCCCTTGTGTACACTTGGAAAATGCTCAAATTCCAAACAGGCAGTGCTCAGACGTACACAAGTATGGAGCTATGAAGCAACAAAAATAGTCCCATTGTGCTCCCCAATTGATAAAGCCTTTGCTTAAAGAAAATGTGTATTCATTTTGTTATAGCAACAAAAGAAAGTTCAATAAATGCATCAAAGGCAGACAAAGTCACCTCTACAGAATTTCATTAGTCATTAGTGGCAGGCCTTGATTCAGGGCAAACTTTAATGTGAGTATTTGCTCATTTCCATAACTAAAAAACACTGATTTCTCAATCATTAATGTTACATCTTGAGAGCAGAGTTAAGTTCATTAGCGCCTTTGATTGTATATTTAACAGGTTGTGTTCTGTCAGCGGCCGTGCTCAAGACCATGGATGTAGTCTAACTAAATGAAATGAAATATCTGCAAAATAGAACTACTGGCTACCCCTCCAGTAAGGTGTCTAGTGAAAATGCACATCCTCTGTCTTTTTTTCTGAATAAGAACATCACTTTTTTAGTTGCCTGTAATAGGAGATACTGGTATTCTCCTGATTCTCTGACTAGTACACTTTTAAACAATTTAACACATAGCTGTGCTGAATGCCTTTTGCATGTGTTTCTAGTTTATCATTTTTCTGCCTGAGTTGTGTGTCACACTCAAAACATACTGTAACACTGATGTTTTTTGAAATTCTTATCAGTAGTAGTTTTAATCTGTCGTCTCATAAATGGGGTAAACCCCTGGCAAAACTGTGGAAAGTGTTTGAAATATGATTGTTTTAATAGTCACTTCTGTGCAAGACACCATAGTCCATCCATTGTAGATACTAGGTTTTACTGTTGGATAGAGCTGTGTTATGACATTGTGATACACACAGGGACATGTGGTCCGGGGAGGCAGGTGAGGCAGAGCCTTACCTGTCATCATGAAAAGTAAAAAAATAACATAAAATAAATGTGTCCACTGGTCTGTTCTATGAATTTGTTTTCTGTATGATTCCAATAATTGTGATCATTTTTATAGTCAAAATCGTTGAATTGGCACATTTCCTGCTCAAATACAGGGCAGAAACGTGAGGTGCGGCAGCAACGAGCCTCACCTCACCTCACCTTGGACTGCACTCTCCCTCACACAATGAGTTGATGCATGCAGTTGGCGTCTGCCTGTTGCTGTCTCGCTGTATGTTGCCAATATAAGGTTTGCAGACATGTTTATTATACACCTTGACTTTACTCAATCTGGCTAATATCTTTAATTAATGTGCGTGACATATTTAGTCTTAATGATCGGACATAAAACTGCAGTGAAAAGGCACAGGGTGAGGCAGGCAGTACCGTGCCACCCTGAAAGGGGCACATGTGAACCCAACAGGTGGTCGTTGCTATTGTTCTTCTACACAGAGGCTCTGGGTGCCAATAAGTTAGCAATATCACAAAGTCAAGTGCACTGTATCGGTCCGTATATTTTTGTTTTTTGTTCCGACTGACTGCCAAAATAGAAGATTAACATTTTTAAAAGTAAAGGAAAATAAGGAAGACTTTTACAAGAATGTGATAGAGATTTTCGTGGAGAAGGATAGGTGCATGGACTTCAT
>JANRMT010062841.1:25646567-25672556 GCA_026402145.1 Polypterus bichir lapradei | reverse complement strand
CGGGTTGGGAAATGGATGGATATTGCAGCACTGACTTTGTATATTCCGACGATGACTTTATATATTGAAGTTTTGACTTTATATATTCCAGCGCTTACTTTATATTGTGAGCTGGAGGGCTTCGCTATTACGTGTGGGGACGAAACTTCACTTTGGTAACTGATCATGCTCCACTTCAATGGTCATACCGACAGAAAGATACAAACTCTCGCCTCATGAGATGGTTTCTGGGCTTACAACTTTTACCGTTTCACAGTAAAACATTGACCAGGTTCTGAACACGTCAAAGCAGACGTATTATCAAGACTAAATGAACCTGGTACAGAGAGTCGCTTGATTCACGGAAATGTGAATAAAGCTGAGGGGGAGGGTGTGAGCTGGAGGGCTGATCGCACCCCAAGAAGATACAGACGCCTCTGGGAAAACCACAACCCCTGAAACACAGACTACCCTCACATTGCTCCTTACTTTCTCACTTGCGCCATAACGCGTAATGCAAACCTCGCGCGATACTCCGCTAACTTAAAAGCCTTGTGCAGCGCCTGTCAGTTGAAAATTGATTGTTTGCTTGCTTTTATCGCTCTCTCTCTCTCTGCTCCTAGTGGAACTGTCATCTCTGACTTGTCATGGAGCACGTTTAAGCTCATGTGTTTGCAGTGTTTGAATAAAAATCTTTCTTGTTTCTACGACCTCCTGTGTCTCTGTGCAAATCTGTGACCCAAGCGTGACAATATATTCCGACGCTGACTTTATATTCAAGATTTGACTTTATATATTCCAGCGCTGAGTTTATATATTTAAGTTTTGACTTTAGGTGGCAGTGTGACGAAGTTGCTTCGGAAGATGGCGTTAGCCGCGGAGCTCAGCTCAGAGCGAAATGAGGTAAATGGGAGGGGATATGATGACGTGACTCCTCCACCCGCCTTAACTGTCAATCCCCCACAAACACAGTCTCTCAGAATTTGCATAAGCACACCCCTTCACCTGCAATTTTAACTTAGTTACAAAGTGATCAAAACTCTCGTTTATATCCTGCGTCCTCTCATTAAACTTGTATCCCGCATTACACGTGGGCATGAAAAACGCCAGCAGCAGCCTGTCTATTAACTTAATTTAAAGTTTAGGTTTATACCTTGCTTTGTTTCCGAAGTAGCTGCACTGATGAATATGGTAGTATATGTCACTCGCTCGCTTCTTATTGTTTCGCTGCCTTCTCAATTATATAATGCATGTTTTCTTCAGCGTATTTTGGAGCTCTTCCTGATTTTCTACATAGTTCGTTGACAGTCAGTTCACATGATTACGTGGGTGGCGTGATGATGTCAGACGAAACTCCGCCCCCACGGGTTTCAAGCTCATCTCCATTACAGTAAATGGAGAAAAACAGCTTCCAGTTATGACCATTACGCATAGAATTTCGAAATGAAACCTGCCCAACTTTTGTAAGGAATGAGCCTGCCAAATTTCAGCCTTCTACCTACACGGGAAGTTGGAGAATTAGTGATGAGTCAGTGAGTGAGTGAGTGAGTGAGTGAGGGCTTTGCCTTTTATTAGTATAGATATATATATATATTGTGAACGCTGGCCCCGGCACAGACAGACGGACAACATTTTCGCACCCAACACACTGTTTATTTATACTATTTACAAGTCCAGATCACGTGCACTCACAACCCCAGTGCCTCTTGCACTGATTTCTCCAATGTCCAGGGCTCACAGTCCTTTTGCCTTCCTGGCCGCCTCCAGTCCTCACTCCAGCTCCGTCCACTTCCACCCGACTTCCACTTCTGACTGGTGAGAGGCGACCCCTTTTATGGGAACCCGGATGGGCTCCAGCTGCTTCCCGGCACTTAGTGTTGGCCACACCCCTGTGTGGCGGAAGTGCCGGCTGCGCACCCGGAAGCCATCCGTGTGTCCCTTGTCGTCTTCCCCCCGGCACTTCCTGGTGTGGCGGAAGTGCCGGGCTCCCGGGATAATTAGGCACTGGGGCGCCGCCTGGCGGTGGCCACGGGTCCCTACAGGGCTGGGCTTCCAAGCCCTGTACCCGAGGCCCCCTGCATAACCAGGACGGACGCCCCCACTCGGTCTGGAGGAGCCTCCATGGACAGTCCAGTACCTTCCCCGGGACGCTTGGTGGCAGCCTCCCTGGCCGACGGGGTTTTCCCAACCACCCGCAGGGCTCCATGGGAGATGGAGTCCTCCACAGCTTGGTTGGGGCCCAGCGTGGCCGCTAGGGGGAGCTGCCTGCTTCCCACAGCCCGGCTGGACGAGCCTGCAGCCCCACCCGGAAGTCCAATTAGGACCAGGTGGTTAATCACCTTGAACGCTTCCGGTTGGGCTATAAAAGGGCCCAGCCACCACCACTCGGTGAGCCTGAGTTGGGAGGAAGAAGGAGACGAAGCTTGTCTGGGAGGAGTGGTGGAGAATTGTGGTTTGTGTGCTTTGGGACTGTGTTTGGGCTGTGTGGCACGGGGAAGACGTGTCACACAGGTGAAGAAAAGAAAATAAAGCCTGTGTGTTTTATACACGTGCCTCTGCGTGGTCTGTGCCGGGTCGGGCGCTATATAGCGCCTTTTACAATATATATAGTATATATATACTAGCTGTGTAAGCCTGTGCTGTAAAAAGCCTGGGCTCCTAGAAACTATTGAAATCATCAGAAAAAAAAGTTGAAATGCAGAGTTGGCGGTTTCGTTTTGCGGACGTGCTTGCCCCCCTTGTCTATCAGCGGCTAAGCGAGTTTCTCTTGTGTTTGTCTTTCCTCAGCAGTTTCACTTTGGCGATGGAGTCACTTTCTTTCAGCTTCATGCTGTACCCTTATCCTTCTTTCTTCTTCCAACTTGTTAACTTTGGGCCACCTTGCCAGCTGTTTGAGCTTCATGCTGTAACCCCGCACTTCCGGACCAACACACAACCTTCCACGCATAGACATTTATATATAAAATATATAAAGGCTATTTCACATTCTTTTGCATTAATGTGTCATTTAATAGTCATTTAACTGAAAAAGTAGTCAAAACATGAGGAAAATGTAAGTTTTGATTTTTACTTTTATTAAAACAATAAAACAATGCAATAAATATATACAATGTCCAAAAATATCAAAGTTACTTTTTCCCTATTTGTAAGCCTGTGTCATGTTGTATATACAGTATAAAAAAAACTATCAAAATATACATTTAATGTTTTATACAGTAGTGTTAGTGCACTAATCTGGTTTGTTCAGAGTCTTGGACCTTACTGCAGGTGACAAAGCTCAAACTAAAATGAATTGAACCTCATGCTGATTCTTAGCCTCTTTGTCTCTGTTGGATTCATAATGTATGAACCAAGTCCGAAAGAGCATACTGTATATCTTTCCTTAATATGCAGCTTCCAAAAGTTCTTTTCATTGAACTATTAACTCCACTACAATTATTTACTGTAATTTATGGACTCAAATAACTAGAGTGCCACACTTTTTTAAAAATGCCCTGGAAAATCTTATTGTCTTTCAATAGTAACCAGTCGTGCAAAACAGCCAGAAGTCCTTTTGTGGCACTTTCAGGTATTGGTGAGTTCTGATGAAAAACAAATGTTCTTCTTAGAAGGGTGTGGGCATCTGCTTTATTAATCCTTCCAGAGAATTTGTGTCCAGAATGGTCTTAAGGATATAAATGTCTCATCATTGAAGTCTTCTGCTCTTTCTCAAGCTTCCTTGATTAGTTATCTTGTCATTTCAAACTGCAGACTCCCACGTATTTCAGTAATTCATTCATATAAATGCTTGTGAGGAGGAAAATGATCAGTGTTTGAGCACAGTGTGCAGAATATCTTCTCTGTCTAATACAGCAGGGAGATTATTTTTTTGGTATCCACATGCCTTTGGGAGGCCACTTTGTTTTGATTCTGTCATTTAAACACTGTGAACAAAACAAAGTCATAATTAATAAAATAATTAAAAAAATTAATTATTAACAGTCTTGTTTTTCCTATAATTTTAAATTAAGCATGCAAATACATGAAACATTACAGTCAGTCTTGGATTAACCATAAAGGCAACAAAAGTACGTGCTTAGGGCACTAAGGGAAGGGGAGTCACAATTAAAAATTAAATTTGATGTCCTTTATTACACCAAACTGATGGACCCTCACCATGTGCACAGCTAAGTTCTCCTTGGCAAGAGTGAAGGAATCTAAAAGAACAGCTTTCTTTATCACATAGATAGATAGATAGATAGATAGATAGATAGATAGATAGATAGAAATTTGTGTCCCTATGGGGAAATTAGCTTTTTAAAGAAGCTCTTTAAATAAAAAAATAAATATTGCATATACATTTTTACATAAGTGTACACTTGGGAGACAGCTGAAGGGCTATGGTGATGGTAGTTGAGGTTGGCGCTGTTGCTTAATGCCTTCTCTTCTCTTCCCTCAGTAGAATTTAAGAGTGACATTCATATCCTCTTTAACATCAATTCCGTTGTCCGCAATCCTGGACGTGCTTCTTCCTGCCTGGATTTCATATAACTGTCTCCCACTCCACTTGGATCCAATCTTACTGTTGACTCTCATATGAAAAGGCCTAATTGCTATTATTCATTTCTGTTGAAAACTACAATATACATGGATCATGTATGTGCCCCAGCTCTTTCGGATTTGTTTTATCTAATTCTTATAATACCCCCACACACACACCCACACACACTACCATCTGAACACAAACCAGAATGACTAAAAGAAAGGAAACTTCTGACTTTGCAGTTCCAGTCAGGCATTATGCAGGGGTATTGCTGTTGGTATAGAGGTGCCGCAGTAGCGTTTCTTGACTAATTTCTGCTGAATATTTCATTGGCCGAAAGTCCTCTGTGTTAGTGTGACACAGAGAGGGTGTGAAACATTGTTCACAATGGCACTCAGTATTGTCTTCATTCTCTCCTCCTTTACTATTTCAAGGGGGTCTGCCCTTCAGTTAGTTTGTTGATTCAGGGGGCCTCTCTTGAAATGATGTTACTGGCCTAGCACACCACAGCACAGAATATCACCCTAGCATCACAGAGTTGTAGAAGATGTGAAAGATGTCACTACCCACATTAAAGGAATGCAGTCACCTAACAAAAAAGAGCCTGCTTTAACCCTTTTGTTGTACAGTTCCTTTGTGTTAGGAAACCAGTGCAGCCTGTCATTGATGTGGACTCCCAAGTACATTTAGCAATGCACCACCTTCACATCCATTCACTGGTTGGGTGTAGAGGCTCTTTAATAACCAGTTCATTAATTCAGTGATGTTAAGTTGCTGACATTTCTTTCTGTACTAAGAAACAAAGTTCTCCATCTGACTCCTTCATACTGACTCATCCTCCTTATCAATACTCCCTATAAGTGCTGAATCATTTGAGAATTTCTGCAAGTGACATGACCTGGTGTTATATTTATCATCAGAGGTGCACAGAGTAAAGAGAAAAGGAGACAGGCCTGTTCCTTGTGGTCCTCCAGTGTTGCTCAGATATACATCAACAACACGGTCCTTGAGTATCACAAACTGTGGTCTGCTCAACAGATAGTCCATTATCCAGGACACCATCATCTCATTCACCTGCATATCCCTCCTTTTACCCCTTGTAGCTTTACTGTTTCTAGGTTCCCAAAGTCGACCAGCAGGATCTAGCATGAGTCAAACGCATAATGGTTACAAAAGAAATTCCTCAGTCCAATAATGTTTATTTTAAAAAAAAGGTTTAGTGAAAACTTTAAAAGAAACAAATCACAGAAAATCAGAAAAAAAGTTATTACAAATGCAGAATAAAAGGCAAAAAAGGAAAGAAGGCTTCTACTGCTTCATTACAATCTTAACTTCAGTTACTTTCTATGGAAGCTCTGAACCACACATTGAAAAAAATCATGGGATAACCCCTAACCAGTATGTATGTGAAAATATCTCATATGTGCAGGATACTTTTATGAGTACAAGATGTTTTCACGTATGTTTATGATACTGTCACATACTTAAAAGATGTTTTCTCAGACCACAAGGCAGATTGTAACTGGATGGGAGCGTCTGCTGCCCCATTGAAACTAGGATAATGACTACAGCTGCCTAGGGTGTGTTGTATTTCAGGTCCCCTGGCTTTTATTTATTTTCTGTTTTGTTGTTGTTTTTGTTATTTTCCAATTATTATTTTTCATATTTTTATCTAATTTCTGTAATGTTGGTTGGTTAATATTTTTGTACTGTCTCTTTAAATATTCTGATGTTCCTTGTGTGGGGCCCAAGAAGCAGCGCCACCATGATGTCACATCTGCTGGGACCTTTGACTGGTTGTGTATTGAGTCAGCGAATGGATTTCAGCAGCGCGTTATTGAGTTTGTAAGGAGCCTTGTGAGTATTATGGTTTCTTTGGATTTTCTGTTTATATGTGATTTATTTGTTTCTCGTCTTGGTTTCTGTGTCTAGATTATGTACTGGAACTTGTTAGCTTAATACTGTCTTTTTAAGCAAATGTTTGCATTTTTTTGTGTTTTCTTCATTTTTGTGCTTCTTTTATTTAAAATATATTCTTGATTTTTAAAGATTATTTGAGGTACCGTTCTCATCAAGCCAGAGGTTGTACAGTTCCCCTCTCTCATATTACCCTTTTGCGCATTTTGAACTTTATTTTTTTAAAATTGTATTAATTTTATTGTAATCATTCCATACAAATCAATCAATTTTTACAAAAAGTAGGACTGAGAAAAAGTCGACCCCCACCCTTGAGAGAGAGAGATCATGGCCAACGGAGTAAAACTTAAGGCTTGTAAACATACCTAAATTCATGAGTTTGATAAGCAATATAGATGAATGGAGAAGAAAAAGAAATGTGGAAATAATTGCTTCCTCTGTGCTTTAAGAGCTTATTTTAAAATATTACTGATTAGATCCTGTCATGTTTTGAAGAAAATCTGTACAGATCCTCTAACTGAGTATTTGATTTTTTCCAATTTCAAATGGTATAAAACATTGGTTTCCCACTGACTTAAAAGAGGAGAGTTAGGATTCTTCTAGTTTAGCAAAATAAGTCTGCGTGCCAAAAGTGTAGCGAATACAATCACAGTTTGTTTGTCCTTCTCCATTTTAAACCCATCTGGAAGAACCCCAAACACAGCTGTTAATGGGTTAGGAGGGATTGTGAGTCCAAGGCTGTCTGAAAGGTAATTCAAAATTTTGGTCCAGAATGATGTTAATTTGGTGCAGGCCCAGAACATGTGACCTAGTGAGGCTAGGACTTGATTGCAGCGTTAGCACGTTGGATCTTGCCCTGGAAACATTTTGGAGAGTTTTAGGCGAGACAGATGTGCTCAGTATATAATTTTGAGTTGAATAATTGTATGCTTTGCGCATATGGAGCTCGAGTGAATTCTCTGCATTGCTACTTTCCACTCCTTTTCTGATATATTAATTGAGAGATATTTCTCCCAGTGTCCTCTTGGATCTTTGAAAGGGAGGGATTGTAAAATAATTTTATATATTGCAGAGATGGTGTCTGAGTCCTTGAAATTGAGCAATATTTTTTCCAGCATGGACGTGGGTGTAAGATGTGGAAAATCGGGCAGGTTCTGTTTAACAAAGTTCCTAATTTAAAGATAGTGAAAGAAATATGTGGCTGGAATGTTAAATTTGGAGTGTAATTGTTCATAGGATGCAAAGATATTGTCTATATAAAGATCTCTAAGCAAGTAAATCCCAAATGTTTTCCAGATATTAAAAACTGCATATGTTTGCAATGGTTGAAAGAGGTGGTTCTCATGCAGAGGTGCCACAGATAAAAGCTTCTCCATCTTAAAATGCTTTCTACATTGGTTCCATATTCTGAGTGAGTGAAGCACAATTGGGTTATTAGTATACTGCCGATAACTTGCATTTATTAGGGCACAGAGCAGGGAATATAAGGAAGTACTGCAGAATTTTACTTCTATTGCGGACCAGGCCTATATATGTTCATCTACTTGTGTCCAGGTTTTTATAGCTTGTATGTTTGCTGCCCAGTAATAAAACTGAAAGTTAGGTAGAGACATGCCACCTTCTGCCTTTTGTCTTTGTAGGGTCGCTCTTTGGATACGTGGATGAATTTTGTGGGTCTGATATATACAGTACCATATCATCTGCATATAGAGAAATTTTTTGTACCAATCCTTCTCTGATAATCCCCTTTATCTGATCAGCATTTCAACAGTGAACTGCCAGTGGTTCAATGGCAATTGCAAACAGCAGCGGTGACAAGAGGCATCCTTGTCTGGTACCAAGTTCTAGTTTAAAGTAGTCTGAACAGATGTTGTTGATACAAATTGAAGCTTCTGGATTTGTATACAGTAGTTTGATCCATGCACAAATGTTCGGGCCAAACCCAAATTTCTCCAATGTAGTACAAAGGTATTTCCATTCAATCATATCAAATGCTTTTTCTGTATCCAATGATAATAATATTTCTGGGGTGTTTGACTTATTTGGTGAGTATATTACATTAAACAGCATTTGAACTTTTAAAGCCAACTCTTCACTTGTAAGCCTGTGTAGACTGTCGTCTAGCAGTTATGGCTGGCTGACTGGGGAATACCTCTACTGGACAGACTAGTGGAGGTCCTTGCCTGCTTTGCGGCTTATTTTGGAGGGCTCACAGCCACTATTTGCCATCTATGACACTCCATTTCACAGCAGGATAGGTATTAGCCAGGTGTGCTGATGATCCAAATGTGGCACCTGCTGCATGGCAGTGGGCCAGCAGAGTGCAAGACAAGACAAAGGAATTGGTGGCAGATACAATAAAAAATATGAAAAGCAAAAATCATTGCCATTTTGTTGATAAGAAAAGAGAAAAAACCAGGATGTTTCTTGGCCGGCTTAAAGGAGCTCAACTGCATCTATTTTTTTTTCTTATTTTTGCTGTTATTGTTATAACAACTCTTTACGTATTTGTTCCCTGCTGGGATTAAAAAATATTCTGGATCTTGATAAAAAAAAATCATCCTGCTGTTCTGGCTACCCTGAATTAGCCAAGGAGGGGGCATAAATTGATGTATAGCTGAATGGAAGGATAGTTTATAGACTATAAGAGAAAAGGTTGATGCTATTAGATAAAACAGAAAATCACATTCTTATGAATTTGCCTGTTGTTGTTGTGTGAGTAATTTTAAAGATGCTGAAGCATAATTCGTTCTTCTCTAAGTTTTATTAAAAGTTATTGGTTATGGCTTTTGGGGTAAATCTTGACCCTTGTACACACACCCTGTAAGACATACAAAAGATCCATAAATCAATACCTCTTGGTCTACTGGAGATGGACAACAGATCTGGGACAGTCTTTCACTGTATGTTATAATCCACTATTGTCATTAGACAGAACAGCTGCAACTAAAATGTCTGTGGTGATATTGAGAGAACATACACAACTGACCTATTCAGAACTGAAGAAGACAAGTGGCCATATTTATCAAGCATCTCAGAGAAGGAAATTTGTCCCAACTGGCTCAAAAATCTTAGAGCAACATAAATTTGGTCTTACTATTAGAAGTAGCATTTATTTTCTTAATTTAGGAAACTACTCCTAACTTCACCAAGATTTAGGAGAGCTTGTGAACTGTCCTAACTCACTAGGAGCTGCCAGAAGATGGCACTCAGGCAAAAGCTAGCACATACATTCATGAAAAGGCACAAGGTTTTGGAAACACTGGAAAACAATGGACTCATAAAAAAGCATATCAATCTGACAGAGTTTGTACGCTACTTGATCCATATACAACAGTGTAGGTACCGTTCCTTTTTTTTTAGCTTTTTAGTTTCTTGGGTTTTGCACCTAACATTGAAAAACCTTACTAGGTGTGAAGTAAGAAGCAGATTTATAAACCCCCCATTACACTTGAGGTAATGTTAAAATAAGCTACTTTCATGAAAATTGCCAGTTTTCCTGCAGCCGGTGTGATTGATGACACACACATAAAGGTCATTGCACCAACTGTGGATGAGAATGTATATGTGAATTGCAATTGATATCGCAATATCAACCCACTGGTGGATGCAGGCTCTGTTATTTTTGATGCTGTGGTGCAGTCTCAACAGTGACGAGCAGAATATTCTACATTACATTTTCCATCTTCTTCTACTACTTTAAATGTTATCATTAATCTACTCTCTATATATAAATCCTAGGCCTAAAAGTGCAACGATTTTGTGCAACGTTTTTATGTTACGGTTTTTGTCAAGCTTTAAATCGGGCTTATTTTAAAACCTACGTATATATGTTTGGTATCATTCTTTTCTGAATTTATTGAACTTTAATGTGGTGTTGTTAGATTGTCAGATTCTTATTCTGTTTTTAAATTATAAACTAAAAAATATCAAGAACTCACGTCCTGTGAGATGAGACTTTGTGCCGAAAGATTTAACCACACCCAGGGCTGGAAATAAAAGACAAAAAGTAGGACAGCTGCTGTACAGGCTTTTAAATGTTCAAAGCGCCATGCGAGATGCACATCACGTGACATGGCAGCAGCAGCAAGCCAGCAACTGATCGAGCAAAGAGGAGGTAAAAAAAAAAAAACTATATTTGTTTCCCATAACATTGTTTAGGAGGGAGTTTCGGAGGAGTGACCACGTCTCCTTGGGGTGCGTTCAGCCCCCCTCTCACAACATTGGCAGCAGAGACGCAAAGTGGCTGGTGCATAGATCAGGCCCTAATAATAATTATAATAATAATATATTTTGCTGAAGCCTTAGTATTAGACAATTACAAAATGTTATCCTAATATTCAAGGTAACTACAAAATGCCTTCATGAGTGTCATCTTGAGGCTTGGGTTGCTGTAAAATCGTGATGTTGTTCATTCCCAAAGCTGGGAGTGGGAGTAGGACGCTTTATATCTTGTCATGTCCTAGTCTGGGGAAGGACAAATTCTTCTCCTACTTAGACTTTTAGTGTAATTCCTAGGAGTAATTCTGAGACACTTGATAAATATGGACCCAGTCTATTTTGTACTTAGAGACTGGTGTTCTGTATCTCATTTTACTTTACATTTTCAATACACAGTACAATACTGGTCTTCATGTGATCAATTAAACCACATTATTTAATCAGATGAACAGCTACCAATATGATATATAATCTGTGCATTTTCTTGTTATAGCATGTATATTATGAAATATACATATTTTAAACTAGACATATGTATTACACTGTCCCTAGCTAACTTCACAGTGCAAAATATATATGTGTTGTTGTTAGCAGCATTTTTATCTTTCTTTTCTTAAAAGCAAATTATGCTGTCATGTTGGCTGTCCATAAAAATAAGATCTCCTTGTTATTCTCTGAGGCACAAAAGAATAAAACAGTGAAATTTCACTTACTATCTGAGGCAAATTCTGAAACTGCTAGTAAAACCCTAACATTAAAGTGACACACTGTCCATTTTTTTGTGATGTTACGCTGCAGACCAAAAAATTCTGTCACTTGGACATATCAAAAGAAGAAAGATGAAAAAAGATATAATAGAGGTCTTTAAATTCCTTAAGGGTGTAAACAAACTAAACCGTTCCGCATTACTACCAGAAGAGTGTGAAGAAATTCAAAGCTCTAATGGGACATGCAGTCTGGCTTTATTTATTATTATTCAGACATATTTATTTTAAATGTGTGCAATTTTTAAACATATCTGTCCTCTGTTTAAATAAATATTTGTTCCTCTTTGTGCATCTTAAATTATCAGCTCCTCAGAAAAAAAAGTCTAGTTTACTAGAATCAGAAAATATTACATACAGTGGATTCAGAAAGTATTCAGACACCTCCAGTTTTATACAGTTTATGGTGTTGTACATTTAGTGGTAAATTGATATATTTTGCCATTTTTACCCAACAAACAATATTCTATAATGACAAAATGAAAAACTTTTCAGTAAAGCTTGCAGATCTATTAAAAATCAAAAACTGAAATTCCCATTTATAGATTGTCACACACACACGCATGGGAGGCAGCTAAAGGGCTTGAGTAAGGGCAATTCCGAATCAGACCGGGATGTGGCAGAGTGCACTGACTCTTTTTCTCCCTTTCCTGGAGACCATTCATGGGAGATTCCACCTGGCCCTCTTGACGTCACTTCTGGGTCCGAGCCTATGGAAGAAGACCTTGCCAGCTCCGGCCCCTGTGATGTCGCATCTGGGCTTGAGCCTATGGCTTCCCCTTTAAAAACCTCCACCTTTTCCCTCAGTTCTGTTTTGGACTCGGTTTTGTGCACATCAGTGCTGTTATACATTTTGCAACTTTGCAGCCAGGATACCAATATATACGGGTGGCTGCCCCAAACCTTTTTATGACTCTTATGTCTGGTTTTTGCGATGTATTCAGACCCTTTGCTATGGCACTCCATATTGTGTTCAGGTGCATTCTGTTTGATTTAATTCTCCTTGAGATGTGCCTAGAACCTGATTGGAGACCACCTGCGGCAAACTAAGTTGATTGGACATTGTTTAGAAAGACACACATGTACTTGTCTATATACAGTCCCATGATTCACACTCATGTCAAGACAGAAATCAAGCCATGAAGTCCAAGGAACCTTCTGTAGAGCTCCACAATCAAATGGTGGTGAGGCATAGATCAGGAGAAGGGGATAAATCCATTTCTAAATCTTTGAGTGTTCTTGGGAGCACATTGGCTTCAATAATTGTGAAATGGAAGAAGTTTGAAGCCCCCTGGGTTCTACCTAGAGTTGGCCACATGGCCAAACTGAGTAGGCAGGTCTTCCAACTAGCAAGGGAAAATGTGGTAGTTGGTGGCAGGATTGGCACTTCAACCACTGTAACAAACTAGTGTGGTGCTGCACTCGGGACCTAATTTTGCCATGTGGTGGGTGTGGCAATGTACTGTATCAGTGCATGCTCCTAAACTCTCTTCTCCTCTCCGAATCATGTAACGAAGCAAGAAGGGCCCTGCTCAAGGAGGTGGCCAAGAATGCAATGGTCACCATAACAGAGCTTCAAAAGGCACATTACAGTTTAAAGGACTCCAAATGCATGCGGTAAATGATTCTTAGGTCTGGTCAGATAGGAATTTAAATCTTTGGGTAGAACTCCAAACAATATGTCTGGCACTGCTCATTACCTGCTTAATACCATTCCTACAGTGAAGTGTGGTGTTGACAGCAGCAGGGAGAGGGAGACTGGTCAGTATTGAGAGAAGAACGAATACAGCCAAAACCAGAAAGGTTCTTGACAAAAAAATAATAAAAAAAAACTCCTCCAGAATGCATGTGACCTCAGAGTGGGGTGACAGTTCACCTTTCAGCCTGCCAATGACCTGAGGCATACAGACAGAGACAACCTTGGAGTGGCTTTGGGACAAGTCTCTGACTGTCCTTGGGTGGGATCAGCCAAAGCCCAGACTTAAAGCTCATACAACATCTGTGGAGAGCCTTGAAGATGTCAGTTTACAGACACTTCCCAGTCAGTCTAACAGAGCTTCAGAGGATCTGCCAGGAAGAACGTGCAAAGTTTACCCAGCCTATACAAGACAACTCGAAACTGTAATTTCTGCCCAAGGGGCTTCTACAAGGTACTGATATTTGGGTCTGAATACCTTTACTAATGAGAGATTTAAGTTTTTGATTTTTATTAAATTTTCAGACCTTTCTAACATGTTTTCACTTTGTCATTATGGATTATTTACTGTAGATTTATCGGTAAAAATGGCAAATCTATCCATTTATTGTGATGTAGATTTAATTTTAAAGTGTGAACAAAGTAAAGGGGTCTGAATACTTTCTGGATCCACTGTACTTTAGCCTAGGGTTTAAAAGTGAATTTTAGATGACACATATGTTCACTAGGAGGCTTCTCTCTCAATTTCCTTATCTTGACTGGAAGTAAATGTATCCATTAATGAATACCTAAAACTTATCTGACTTCGATTCTTTAGATTAAAAATTAACTCGTTTTTAAAGCAGATGTTATTTTCTCTTCTCTAAGCAATCCCAGTCTTTTTTGAAGTAATCATAACTATTAGAAGAGTACCACCCAAGCAAAATTCATACATTACAATGTCAATGGAGCAGCCAAGTACACTCGGTGAAGTGCTGAGCAAACAAGCATATAAGACTCACAGAATAAGAGCAACAATGCGGAAAGCACAATTTTGTGATTTTGTCCTTTGGCAGTTAAAAATGGCCAGTTTATGTAAATAATATTACAACAGACATTATTTCTGATCCAAAAGCATGTCATGGTAAAATCAGATCACAATTTCTCTATATATTTGTAGGTGGCAGGGAAGATTAATTATATATACTGCATAACAATGGCCTTTGCATTTAATAAGGTTTGCATTCTTGTAAATAGACTTTTTATAAAATATTACTATTTCTATATACATTATAAAATATATGTTTCAATTTTGGATTATCATTATTATTATGTAGGCAGGAGTAAAGATGAATGATTTTTAGTGTGTCACTGTGGTCTGTGTATTTAATAAGCTTTGCACTCATGAAAATAACTTTGGTATAATATATTATTTTTTCATTTACAATATGAAGTACAGATTTTTATTTCTGATTATTATTATTATCACTATGTCACAGTAATTGCCTGCCCCTTTTTTTATGTGTTGCTTGCCTTTCTTTTCATTCCTGTGCTATGTGCAGTGGATTCAGAAAGTATTCAGACACTTTCACTTTCTGCACACTTTTTTTGTATTGTAAATTTAATTTTAAATGGATAAATATAACATTTTTGTTCATCAATCTACATTTAATAACCCATAATGAAGTGAAATGTTTTAAGAAAGGTTTGCAAATTTTTAAAAATCAAAACTGGAAATATTTCACTCATATAAGTATTGAAACCCTTAATTTATTCCCTTCTAGAAACCCCTTTGGCAGTAATTACCACTTTCAGTCTTCTTGGGAAAGTCCCTACAAGTTTTGCACAGTTGGATTTGGGCAGTTTATTCTATTCTTCCAGGCAAATCATCTCAAGCTCTGTTAGATTTGGCATACGTTGCCTGTAAACTGCCATCTTCAGGTCTCTTCACAGATGTTCTATGGCGTTTAAGCCTGGACTTTGGCTGGACAGACTCATGGACAGGCAGGGACTTGTCCCAAAGCCACTTCAGCTTTGTCTTGGTTGCATGCTTCAAGTCTGTTATACGAAAGGAGAACTGTCGCCCCAGACCGAAGTAATGTGTCCTTTTGAGCAGGTTTTCATCAAGGATCTCTCTGTATTTGGCTGCATTCATCCTTCTGTCAATTCTGAACAGTCTCCCTGCCATTGAATGGCTGCTCTCTGTAACTTTCGCACAATCCTACAGCATCTGGAGATGACAACAGCCAGAGTGCCAAGAGCACCCCAGCTAACTGCTGTGCTCCTATTTGCTAACCTTTATCTTGTGTGTGCTGACAGAGCTTGACTGTAAATTTGTTTGCTGAAAAGATTCTCTATTATAATCTAAATATATTTTTTTATCTGTGGTCATTTTGTTAGCGTGCAACTTTCAGGGGGCACTGTAAAA
This sequence comes from Polypterus bichir lapradei, assembly GCA_026402145.1. Lineage (NCBI taxonomy): Eukaryota > Metazoa > Chordata > Cladistia > Polypteriformes > Polypteridae > Polypterus > Polypterus bichir. The sequence goes on along the minus strand of JANRMT010062841.1, from coordinate 25,657,050 downwards.
TTCCCATACATTGTACTTGGTATATTCATGAAGCTAACATTCCTTGCTGGACACAATATTTTACTGTAAAAGAATAATGTATTCACTCTTTGGAGGAATCAACAATCTTACATATTGTTACATAACATTATTATTATGTTAGATTTAGCTGTAAAAATATAATTGTTATTTTTGCTTTTGTGTTTCACAGAAGCTTTTTCCAACGATTGCTAGAGTTGGTCCTGGAGGCTTTGTTTCCAAACCGATTACTTAATTAGAAGCCAATCTTTGCCAATAACAGACCTTGCTGAAATGTATGGCTTGTTAGTGTTTTCATTTGCCATGTCAGGTCATTCATATATCATAGATTTTTTTTCCTTTGCAAGGATTTCATTCTCTTGACTTGAAGCCTGAAGTTAAACAGTAATTCTCAGTCCTTCACTTTTTTCCTCCCAAATATTTTATAAGACCAGACGTTAATGATGAATGTGCACAGGTGTAATCAAGTTAGATGGAGAACTGCTTATTCCTGTGTCATTTGCATCTTATTGTTAATAAGGAATTAAAAACAGTGAATGCAGCTGAATAAAACTATTACAGGTGGAGAATCTTAACAAGCGAGACAACTAAAATGAAGCATCAAAATTTTGTTTGCACAACAAGAACATCAATAACAATATTTTACTTCAAATGAACAGATTGGGTTGGAACAAAAACCTGCAACCACTATGGCCTTTCAGGACTGACTTTGCTGAACCCCAAACTAACTAACTTATAATTTAGTTCTTCTTCCCACATTGTGTTTCTGATCACTTTGAGTGCTGTACATTTCAGCTGTGCATTGTATACAGGAGTTTCACTGTACAAAAACAACTTTTACCTAACTCTAACCTCACTCCTTCTGGAAATGTCCTGTGGACATCAAACTTCACAGAGGACATACGACCTGTGCCAGTTCTGATCTGGGCAACTTAAGTCCATTATAATTCCATGTTTTACCAGATGGAATACTGATTGGTTTTTATTTTTAATTCCTTCTTTGCCTCAACTACCTACTAGGTCAGGTGGAAGTTGCACAAATGTCAAAATATAAAAACAAAAAGTATACGATAAAGTCCGAAAGAAATTTAAAGTATACAAAAAAAAAAAAATGTACGAAACAGTGAAAACAATTTCTATTACTGGAATAAAACAGATAACCTTACAAACACGTGATATCTAAATATGTCCAAAAAAATGTACAAGTACAAGAATTTTGTAGCAGCAGGGGATCTAGTGATGTCCTATAATTTCTCCTCAGGTCTTAAAATTCCTACTGTGTATTCTGTATGGAGCTAAGGATCTGGAAGATAGGGACTGGGACACCATTCTTAGCCATAGAAAAATAAGGTAATGGTGACTTTACGCTTTGTTTTAATTTATTCAAACTCTTCAATGGCAGAGCAACAACTGTTTAGTTTTACAGGTGCCACCACATATGACTGCTTACAGTGACAGTCTACTTCTTTTCACCTGGACAGGATGCTTTCTGCTGTCTGACTGTCTTTTATTGGTTTCTCATTCTGCAAAAGGATGTCATCTTGTGTCAAGCGAACGTTAAAGGTAAGGTTTTTAAGACAGTGGTAAGTTCAGCAGTGATGTATGGAGCCAAGACCTAGGCAGGGGAGGGAGCACAGAAGAAGAAGTTAGATGTGGTAGAAATGAGAATGTTGAGATAAATGTGTGGAGTTACAAAAAAGGACAAAATAACAAATGAGACAATCAGAGGTACAACAAAAGTGGGAGAAATATCTAAACAAGTACTGGAAATTAAGTTGAAGTGGTTTGGATATGTGATGAGGATAGACAATGAGTATGTGGACATAGGAGTGAATGGAATGTAAGTATAGGGGAAGAGGAAGTGAAGAAGGCAAAAGTGGAGGTGGACGGATGAAATAAAAGAAGATCTGAAGGAAAAGGGCTTGACAGAGGAGGAGGCGCAGGGCCGAGCTGTATGGCGAATGTTGATCAAGCACATCGACCCCACAAAGAAGTGGAAAAAGGAAGAAATAGAAGAAGTAGTCCCAGATCTGAATAAGTGGCAACTTTCCATTTTATCTGGCGATGCATGTTTCTCAGAATGATGGGTGTCAATTTCTTTTGGGTGGCCAAGTAGCTCTCCAATTGGTCTTTTATTTTTTGTTTCATTAGATGCCAGGATATAGAAGGAAAATTTCACACAAAATTAAATAACACACAAATAAACAAAAGTGTGGTGAAATGTGATAATAAATAAATAACATGAAATATGAGTATAAATAATTAAATGTGTTACAAATATACTTTGTTGCTTATTTCTTTATGTATGTATTCATTACTTCTTCATTTATTTATTTCAGGGACTCCGCACACAACATGAAATAAGTCCTGAAATGAAAACTGTCACTTTCACTCATCAAAGCTGGCATGGTGGGTTTTGGTGAAGACAGTTTTCATTGGTGAGTTTCAGGCAAAATCATTTTTGAAACACTTTAGCCTCTTTGACTCAGGCTCAAAAGTGGTTTCTAACTGTTTTAAATAATCAATTGCAGGTTGAACATTCTTAATTCCAAAACTTAAAACTGAAACCTTTATTGTTTAGTTAATACAATAATATAGGAGTCAATGTAAGGTTGAAAGAATTGTTGGCTATGTTTATGAAAATATGGATTGTAAAATATACATTTGAAATGAATGATGTGTCTCACTTCATCGAAAGGACTGTCGTTAAGACTTGATAATGAAGAGCTACAAGAGATGAAGGTCTCAGTACTCAAAATACCTGAACCACTAAATACTGTATGCCTAACAACACCAGTAGATCCACGAACATGGATGCACAACATCCACCATCTGACTACATGTCTAAATGAATAACTAAAGGAAGTTAACCTTATTGTTTAATTAGAAATGCATAGATGATGAGCTTTAAAACACAGTATATTTATAGACCACAACGCTTATACTAAACTATGTTTGCTGTTGTTAATTCATGTAGTGATATAATAGTCAAAATGATGAAAGACATTGTAGCAAACAGAAGCTCTTCTTAAACACATGGAGCCAAGTGTCTACAGTGGTCAATGTGTCTCTCTTCTGTCTCTCCTGCTGCTGCTGTATCACTCATTACATTGTACATACTGTATTAATCATTAAACTTCAGTTACCTTGTGCTACTGAGATCTTGAATGAATAACAATGATTTTAGTTTTAATTTACTCACAGTTTCAACTCTTTTGCTCAATTTCTTTCGCTCTCTCACTGAAACCTCTGTAGTATAAAGTGCATGGACTGGAGGAATTGGTAACAGGTATTTTTGGAAGATACAAATATACAAAATATAAAAATATTGCAAAATCCAAAATACTTCTGGTCCCAGACATTTCAGATTAGGTATGCTCAATGTCAATTGTGCTAAATAATGTAGCTGGCCTGAACTTAATCTTGAAAGGATGTCTTAAGATTACCATGTAACAAAACTGCCTTATACTGACTTACTGTTTTAAAGTATGCTGGTGCTTTTCTAGAATGCAACATATGACTCTGAGTCTAAGCACAATGAATTTATCCTATGATTAAGGTTTAGATCATCCTGCTTTAACTTTTAAGTACATATGCTTGTCTAAGATTTGCAGGCTATCTGATACTGTATATGCTAAAGATGCTGTTGCATATTCATGTAAAAGTTTTGTCTGAACAAAAAACTGATAGTACAGTGGAGCCTCGGGTCATGAACGTCTCGGACCACGTACAAATCGGGTTACAACCAAAAAGTTTGGCAAACTTTTGCATCTGTTCACGACCACACACTTGGGTGACGAACAAGCCAGTTTCCCTTCCGGTTCGTATGCGCCGATGATTACTGCGCGTGTTCAGTCTCTCCCTGTGCATTCCCTGTGCAGAGAGTGAGAGAGCACGAGAGAGAGAGAGAGAGCGTGAGAAGGCAGTTAAAGAATGCACCGGGCTTGTTTTTAAAGAGACTGCAAGGTTAGTTTTCTCTGTTCAAGGTTTTCTCAGTGTTATTCAATGTTTTTACATTTAGTTTACTATTACACTGCGCATTCTATGGTATAATTAACTATTTTTGTGCTTAAAAATCTTTAAAAAAATATATTTACATACAGCTCGTATGGTCTGGAACGGACTAATTGTATTTACATACAATCCTATGGGGGAAATTACTTCGGGTCACGACCAAATTGGGTTGCAACGAGAGTTTTGGAACAAATTACGGTCGTGACCCGAGGTTCCACTGTATATCAAAACTAACCTTTTATATGATATGCTACTTAGATGTCTTTGTTAAATAAATTCCTTATATACTCACTGTAGTATTAGGGTGTTGTACCGTGTTAGCCATTATGGATGCAATGAGAAGTTGAGCAAAATGACACCTTTTATTGGCTAACTAAAATGATTACAATATGCAAGCTTTCAAGGCAGGTCAGGCCCCTTCTTCAGCCTAAGCTGCCTCAAAAGCCTGCATAGTGTAATATTTTTAGTTAGCCAATAAAAGTATCATTTTGCTTGACTTCTCATTATATACTTGCTGTACTGCTGAAGTGAACTGGGAATCGAGAAGAAGAATCTGAGATCAAGATATTTTTTTCACTTAACAGTAGTTGTCATTGGAGTGGATGTAAAACTTCAGCCATCAAGTTCCACATTTACAGCAGACACTTAAGATACAAACTTTTAATGATGAATTAAAGTAGCAGTAATTCTGGACAACGTTTTCTTGCACTCATAGACTGATGCATACAGTCAGAACATTGAGCATGTGCATAAGTCACAGAATTCCCAGGTCAACCAAACCCGTCAACTCCGCTTTGAGGTGTTAAAGTGACAGTTCACTTCAGTGACTATTTCATGTTTGGTCTGGTGTTACTGAAATAAATGAAGAAAAAATTATATGGATCCATCCATCCATTATCCAAAATGCTATATCCTAACACAGGGTCACGGGGGTCTGCTGGAGCCAATCCCAGCCAACACAGGGTGCAAGGCAGGAACAAATCCTGGGCAGGACACACACCCACACACCAAGCACATACTAGGGACAATTTAGGATCGCCAATGCACCTAACCTGCATGTCTTTGGACTGTGGGAGGAAACCGGAGTACCCGGAGGAAACCCACGCAGACATGGGGAGAACATGCAAACCCAGGACTCCTTACTGCGAGGCAGCAATGCTACCACTGTGCCACCATGCCACCCTTAATTATATGGATACATAAACAAATATGAAGCAAAATGTATTTTGTGAGAGATTTAATTATTTATACTCAAATTTCATATTGTTATTATTTATTTATGGTCACATTTTGCAGTACATTTATTTATTTAAGTTTTTACCAATATATTTCACCACACAAGTTCTCAGCAATGGCTTTCAATTTGTTGTCTTGTCTTTTTCATGTCTTAAGTTTTTTGTATGGCTGCTTTTGGTCTTTGCAGCTCTCTGCCTTGTTAAAGTTTATTTGCACGGCTGGCTAAACCCACCATGTATTGACTGCCTCCCTGATTGCCTTAAGTCACTATTGATGGTGGGGCATATTTGATCACATTTCTGGTTTTCACATCTGATTTTATTTTTTATTTTTTTACCTTGTGCTTCCCTTGATTGCAAATTTTAGCTGTTTTATTTGTGTAACTATAATATCTGTGTGTGTGATTTTTTTTTTCTAATAATGATTCTGCTTTGTTTCTGGCATCTGTTTTATTTAGAATTTTGGTACTTTATCATTGCCTTTCACTTAATGCCACTGATCTACTGCAATCTGCATTTGCCTGACTGGATTTTGGCAATTGCTTACTTGTCACATAAGTGACTAAAAAAAAAGATGGTGGGTAGCTGTCAGGACAAATTAAGAATTATGGACAGCCGGTAACTCCTCAGTGAAACTCAGATACCCTGTAAAAAGTAGGAAAAATGGGTCAAAACTACCTCTTATAAAAGGATGACCACCTCAAAAAGAGCAGAAAATAGCAAAAGCACTGAACTATTTTTATTCAGGTGCAACTCTACAACTCAGATCCCTAACAATGAAAACAAAAGGAAGCCATGCCTGTAATAAAATACAAAAATAAAAAGTGTTTTACCCAGAGGATAAAAATACATCTTTGCTTTTTACTTGGGATTCTTGTACTTTTGTTAGTTCCACCAAAGAAAAAAATCTTCAATTTACAATGTTTTGAAAATATTTTGGTGCAAATGTTCATTTTTCTTTTGTCCTCTTGAATTTGTTTTTGTTGATATTTATATATGTAATTTTTTGTTCCAGTCCCTCTCTTATATGGGCGGGGTGGGAGCTCTGAGGTTAGGGATCTGCGTCGCCAATCGGAAAATTTCTGGTTGGAATCCCATAAATGACAGAAGTGATTCCACTCCTTTGGGCACTTCAGCAAGGCCCTTAACCCTGAATGACGTTAATCTGAATCCAGCCATGCGAGCAGATCCTCCAACTTGCAGGGAGAACTCAGGGGTTGGTGGCAGGACCGGCACTCCAGCCACTGTAAAACACCTCACACTATTCTATTCCATTCAAACTAGTGTGGTGCTGAGGTGACACCCATTGCACAGCTGCGCTTGGGTCCTAATTTGGGATCCTGAGGTGGTTCTCGTGTGGTGGGTGTGCCAACACGCTGTGTCAGTGCATGCTCCCAAATTCTCTCTCTCTCTCTCCTCTCTGATGATGTCACCCTATTAGAGAATCACAAAGTTTCATGGTGTGAGGGTGTTAGCATGCTAACTTTGATTGGTGATACATCGCAATCCATCTTATTTATTTATTTATTTTTTCTTTTTTTTTTTCTTTTTATTAATTTTATTACAATCCATACAAAGCAATCAAGTTTTTACAAAGAGAAAAATTAAGAACAGATCGATCCCCACCCCTGAGAGAGAGAGCAAGCCAAACGGCGTTAGCAATCCATCTTATTTAATAACTAGCTGTGTAAGCTTGTGCTTTAAAAAGCCCGGGGTCCTAGAAACTATTGAAATCGTCAGAAAACAAAAATTGAATGTAGAGATGTCAGGTAATTCAAAGGAACTGCTCTGTGCATCTCTCTCCTAGGAGGTTTTGTTTTGCTGACGTGCTCACCTCGGTTGTGCATTAGTGGCAGGAGGAAAAGTAAAAGGGATACTGTTTTGCCAATGTTAGCGGCTAAGCGACTTTGTCTTTCTTCTGAGGTTTCGTTTTGCTGACGTGCTCGCCTTTCTTGTGTTACTAGTGGCTATGCGAGTTTTCTGTTTCCTCGGAGGTGGAGCCCTTGCCCCAACTGCAACTCTCACTTCCGGGCCGGACAGACACACACACTTCCACATGTAGACGTTAATATATAAGATGAAGTATTGGCAGTTTTTTTTTAACCTAAAGTTTAAATTACACTAAAACAGGGGTTCTCAAAGTTGGTCCTGGGGGCAAACTGTGGTTGCAGGTTTTTGTTCCAGCCAGATTCATAATCAATGACAACAACTGCTAACACTGATCTCAATTAATTAGCTGGTGTTTTTTTCCTCTTCTCTTATTCTACATTCAGAAAAACACAGCAGCATGATTTTTACATTTATACTGTAAGACACTTAGAAATATTGGTACTTATGTACAAAATGGACAGCAGTGAAACCTCCCCCATGGAGCCCAACACTAGAATGGGCAGGGGGAAACCTTATCCACCTCCCCTCAAATATCTCATCAATTCATCAAAAAAATTGTACGTATGTATTTCTATTAATATTTCAGTTTCTGTAAATTTCTATATTTTTTTATCCCAATAAATATGTTATGAATTCATCAAAACACTTCTGTTTTCCTTTGTCATGACTGCCGTCCGTTTACTACACAAGTACCGAAATATTTCTGCTTTTGCTATATATTTAAATGCTTAACTCTCTTTTGTGGATTTCATTATATTTTGCCCTTTCTCTGTGCAGTTTGCTCCCTTCATTGTATCTCAGTAATGACAATTAAAAACGAGCACAGCAGACAACACTGAATCATCAAAGGCTGCAACTACTTTAGTATCAGACCCACTAATTAGTAAATAATGGATTAACTAAACAATTAGAAAAAATTGTTTAAAAGAAAAAGATGCATTATTCCCATATAACTGCTTAGTACTTTTTAATAAAAACAATTTACCAAACTTAGTTTTCTAATTCCTATAGTGTTCCCAAAACACAGAATCTGGGAAATAGCAGTTCACTTAATTAGCCCAGGAGTCCAATTAAAAACAGAAGCCGAATGAAACAAAAACCTGCAGCCATAGGGGGTGAGTTTGAGAAACCCTGCAATAAAGGAAAGACTCGTCTTGATAACAAATCAAAAGGGACAAATTAAAGAATAAAGAATTTCAGGTTTCCATTTTAAGCTTTAGTTGAAGCTTTTCATCTGATCATTTAAGGCCTTTTAAACATCTAACCTCTGCCACTTGCTTCACTAATCAGTAAATGCTATTTATGTAAACTTATTTTCTTTTCACAGCATCAGCAAACAAGTAATGCGACATGTTTTTGTTTTTAAATGGTGCCGTTAAGTCACGGTCAACACTCATGTCAGAGCAACTGCACCAGCAGTCTCCATCTAAACAATAATCAGAGGAATTGGATGTACCTGGGCCACGATTCAAGTCTCATAGCAGAGAGTTTAAAAAGTTGTGTCAATCTGGCATTTCAATTTTTTATTTTAAATAAACTAGAAAAAAAAATCTAAATGTTAAAAATGTATTTGAATGATTTAGCACAGGCCTGCAACAAAACAAAATGTGAAAAAAGTGAAGGGATCTGAATAATTTCAGAATTCAGCATGTGTTGTCGTCACTTTCTGACAGAGTTATGTTGTGTGTCACGGAGTGCAGATGGCATTTCCATGTGAGTTCAATCCACTGGCCATCGCTGTCAGAATACAGAAATGTTTAGAAGTGGATCGCCTCTTTCCCCAACTGTTGACACCCCTTGCCCCACATTTTGACACTGTAATTGGTCATTTGACTACATTTAGATTTGGCACAATTAAAGCATGGTCTCTAATCCAAATGCAGTACACAGAGCTGCCACAAAGTGAAATGCAATACGTGTGCTTTGCTTTTGACCTGCGACCTATGGGCAGGAATTAAAATGAAATACACTTTTGTATTGCATTTTAAACAGACACAAAAATTGCGTGAAAAGCAACCATTTGCTTGATATGTTTTTAATTATGATACAATAAGACTGTGCCAAAATGAAATGTCCCACTTGCATATGTATTGCATTTCACGGTAGTTTACATGATCGATTACATTTCATCTTGCCATGACTAATCTTCAATACCTTTCGCTGTAGTGTTTAAAATCACCTAAGGCTGGTAGCTTATGTTAAGGTTAGCATTCCACAACTGAGTCATAGCCCTTTAGTTTTGGTAAAGTTTCTCTTGACATTGCATTTCTTAAGTGGATCCAGTTATGTGTAGTGAAAAATGAAACAGTGTATTCTGCAATCAGACTTTCAAACCATCTATCAAGTATGAAAGTACATTAAAACAAACATTAATTTTGAATTATATCAGGGAATTTTACAACAGAATGTCAGGCTATAGGGGCATCCATTGAAGCTGAAGTATAATGGGGTCACGAAGATAGGCCATGACGTGCAGGCAAATCTACAGCAGTTTGGGTAAAGCAAAACTATATCAACATTTAGAAAGAGCTAAATCAAATCTAAGAGATAAACCTGTTGAAATCTGTTAACATTCATTTGGGTAATTCAAAATTTATTTCTCTAAATTTAAAGCAGATTTTTTTCCATGATAACATGAAAGACATCATCACTGATTGAAAGAGTTTGGGACACAAAGTTTTTTAATCCTATTACTTAATCTAACGATGTGTGCTATTTTTTTATTTTTAAATACAGGAATTGTAATGACATTTTTTCTGAAATAAACAGGTTTCAGTATTTTGGCATTATGTGGTAATTGAAATTTCTTTTTGTTTGTTATGGGATTTCATTTGAGAGTATGCAATTCATTGTTTAAAACAGGCAAATACTTATTTTATACAGAAATCTTAATATAGACGTACTATAGTCATGTGTGACATATTTGCACAGCTCTTGTTGCTTTTACTACATGTCTGTTTTAATCAATAGGATTAAGTAAACTGCCATTACACACTTCATATCTGCATGAGTGGCTGAGTGTTTTTACATTTTAGATCACACTTGTACTAGTGGGTATTTTAATGAATACATATTTACATGTATGCCACTTTCATAATTATACCCAAAGTATATATAAGCACATTTATCTAAAGAGACAATAAAAAATAAACATATTGAATATTGTGGAGTATAATATTTTCACCACTTTAACATTATATACTATTTATACCTTTGGTGTGAAAGGTGTGAAAAAGAATAGATAGATAGATAGACGTGTAAGGCATTATATAATAGATGGATAGATAGATAGATAGATAGATAGATAGATAGATAGATAGATAGAT
>JANRMT010062841.1:25625688-25646557 GCA_026402145.1 Polypterus bichir lapradei | reverse complement strand
GATAGATAGATAGATAGATAGATAGATAGATAGATAGATAGATAGATAGATAGATAGATAGATAGATAGATAGAGTGAGCTTCTGTGTGTCTCCAGGGGGACATTTGGCTCTTTAGAGAAGCCTTTTAAATAAATAAATAAATAGACAGATAGATAGATAAATAAGTATATATAAATATATATATATACACACACACACACACACACACGCACAATGGTCTGAACACACACCAGAATGACTACAAAGGAAGGAATTTTAAAAAGTAAGAAAGCTTCTGACTTGGATGTCACATTCTCAGTAAGGCATTACGCAGACGTATTGCTGTTGATATAATGGAGCCCCCCTAGCATTTCCTGACACACTTCTGCTGAATGATTCATTGGCCGAAAGTCCTCAGTGTTGTTGTGTCAGACAGCATGTGCATCACTGTTCTTAATGGCACTCAGTTTTGTCCTCATTCTCTCCTTTGCTTTTACCTCCAATGCATCTGGAGTGTGTCCAATGACTGAGCCTGCCCTTTCAATTAGTTTGTTGATTCAGTAGGTCCCTCATGATGTGATGTTGACAGCCCAGCACACCTCAGCTTAGAAAAATTACACTGACCATCATATAGTTGTAGAAGATGTGAAGGATGTCATGAAATTGTTACTTTTTAGCTAGAATAGTAGGAGTTAGTCACACTCACGAAATAATCCAACAGGAAAAAAAAGGTTTCTGCCTGAGCTCCTATTTTTTACTGTTTTGAGACTCCTGAAAGCTTTCTGAACATCATGTTAGGTAGAATCTGCACAGATAGAGCAAGCCTGATTGTTAACTTTAAGAAGTGTCATCTTCAAGTAACATGGGTCTCTTACCCTACTGGGCTATAAATGCCATCTATCACAATTAGTGTCCAGGAAAACAATTGAAGTGCTGGAGCAGTGCTATCTCAAACCACAAAGTCCCTATCACAGCTTTGTTTTGATGTTTTAATATACATGCAGAATTATCTCATAACGGAGTTTTGGCTTAGATAGATAGATAGATGGACAGACAGACAGACAGACAGACAGACAGACAGACAGACAGATAGATAGATAGATAGATAGATAGATAGATAGATAGATAGATAGATAGATAGATAGATAATTATGAAAGGCACTATATAATAGGCAGGACTTAGTGTTGGTCAAAGCACCAGTCCTTTAAAGGGCTCACAAACACACACCACTAGTTAACCTGATAAACACATCTTTAAAGATGTGGGTGGCCAACCACAGGAAAACCAAAACAGACAGGGAGCATGTCTGTAATCCACACTGACGACAACAGGGCAGTGGATTCTAACCCAAGACCTTTAAAAGCAGCAAAGCCTTTCTGGAGTAATTTACAAAGGCAAGAGCTTCTCAAGTGGAAGAAAATGACAACAGAACAAACTGAAGTTAGAAAAGAGAGGTTAAAGGTTCTTTCCATGCTGAAAAGGAAAGAAGGAAAAAGACACAATGATGGATCTTCTTCTTTCGGCTGCTCCTGTTAGGGGTTGCCACAGCGGATCATCTTCTTCCATATCTTTCTGTCCTCTGCATCCCATCATCTTCATGTCCTCTCTCACCACATCCATAAACCTTCTCTTAGGCTTTCCTCTTTTTCTCTTTCCTGGCAACTCTATTTTTAGCACCCTTCTCCCAATATACTGTACCCAGCATCTCTCCTCTGCACATGTCCAAACCAACGCAATCTTGCCTCTATGACTTTTTCTCCTAACTGTCCAACCTGAGCTGACCCTCTAATGTACTCATTTCTAATCCAATCCATCCTCGTCGCACCCAATGCAAATCTTAGCATCTTTAATGCTGTTGGATATTGTAATATTCAATATCCAAAACTTTGTCACTTTTACCTTCTTTCCTTTTCAACGTTTTTGCTGTACAGTCTTCATCATTGTGTATTTTACCTTCTTTCCTTTTCAATGTGGAAAGAACTTTTAACCATCTTTTTCCTTTGAGGAGGCACACTGACACAACTGTTCACTATTTCTATACTGCAATTAGGTTTCTTGGGTAACCTACAATGAGGTGTAGCCATATAGATGATAAGATGAAATAAGATTGGATAAGATATACATACATGTTCATGGGGTCAATATTATAACCTAAGATAAGATCTCAAACCAATTTATTCCAAAGTAGTCATTAGGAGCTGGCACCATCGTGAACAAAGCAATCCATGTGTTCCCCTCATGCCTTTGGGGATGTTCTCCTACATTGCCAAAGACACGTGAAACTTAACTGTGGTTCTAAACTGGCCGCTTGTGAAAGTGCATGTGCATGAGTGCATTCACTTTTAGTTTGTGTTAAAGGAAATGTCCATAGTTTGAAAACCTAATACTGTTTTTCACTGCAATTGTGATGATGCTACTGCATAAATAAGTTCTCATCTTAACTCTTCTGCAGTATTTATTAGTTCAGTATAAAGCAACAGTATTACATCTAAATGATAGTCTCTAAGTACTAATAGCAGATCGGTATATAACATTGAAAGAAAAACAAAACAAATCACAAAGCAGGGCACATTTAAAAATATAACCATAATGTAAATCCGTGAGCTGCCTCTTATACCTCAAAAGAAAGTTGACTGCAAACAAAACAATACATTTACATTGTAATAATCATGCATTATCTAGCGGTAGGTTCAATTTGTAATGAAGATAAACAAAGAATGTACAGAGTAATAAACTCTCACATCCACACAAGCAGAACAATTTGAACAATTTATGCAATATTAAGTGACTGGCAGTGTATATAGAGGCTTAGCTATCATAAGTTTAAGTATTCATACATCTTCTTGTATCTTGAAACATTAACTACTAGCCGCAATCGTCAAGTATAATTAGAATCATGCATCTCAAAGCAAATGATCAGAAGAGAAAAGCGTATGTACTCCATTAGCATGAGAGCACATAACAGGGAGAAAACTCTCTCTGTGTGCAATGAATAAATGATACACATAAATAAATACCTGGAGACCTAGAAGCAATGTAATAATAATCATTCGTATCTATAGTAGGACTCATCAGAGCTGTATAATAGGCTTGTGTTAGTGCGCCCTGATTACGCTGAATAAGAAAGTTAACATTTGCCCCACAGTCACTCTACAAATACAGTAGTGCATCAGCAAACAGGCTTACAAAAGGCTGCTACAATATACTCGGTTTGGTGAGGCTCTTCTCTTTTTTTGTATTTCAGAATTACACAAGTTAATTAAATAAAGATGGTTTGGATACGTACCTACTTCAATTTTACAAAAGGGGCACAATTCTTCTTGTCCCAAAGCATCATTTGGTTCCTGCAATGTAGAACATATTTATATTATTAAAACAGCATTCTTCAAAATATGATGTCTTATGCTGTCATTAAAAAAAAATAAATTTAGACGTAACTGTTTACAGAAAAGTAAAGTATTGTGTCTGATTTCATATTAATGGAGCATATTATGTATTTTAATAGTGATATTTAGCTAAGTCTGTATCTCACATTTTTACTTTTTGTCTCTGTTTATGCATTTTTTTCATTATTTTAATAATATATAATTAAATAAAGCCCAATAGAGCTCCATATCCAGTTTTATATTTCTAGCAGACATTTAGAAGAGTTTAGAAAAAAACTTAACGCCCTGAAATAAATTTCTGAACTTGATTTTATTGTTTATGTTAAGGTAGATTAGGTGAGATTAAAACGTTTACTTGCTTTATTTACCTTTTCAAATGAAGGCTCTTTTAACCGTTACACCCATCCTCTGTGTCTGGTGCGATCGGCATCATTTATTCAGTTTCTCTTTAATGCACAGAACACGGAGGGGCTTGTTTAGGTACAGAAAAATTCTCACGTGCTTATAGGAGGAAACAAAAAAACAACTCCAACGTTGTACTACTGAAAAAAGGCATTGACAACATAAATAGCTACTTACAGTTCTATACAATATTATTATTGTTGGTTTTAATCAAGTCTACTTTTAATAAAACATACAGGTTGTTTTTTTTAATTTACATTGGTGTGTTACTTTATTATTTAATCTTTAGACTGCTGGAAAGTTAATGGTATTTTTTTTTTTTTTTACGAAAAGAAAGACATCTATTTCCCATGATAGTTTAATTTTGGAGTTTCAGATTTTGAGAAACATTCCATAGCTTCTGTTGTTTTCATGATAAAAATCCTTTCATGTGCATCAAGGTGATGCTAATAAAAGGTTCAGAATATATATTCTTGGCTTCTGTGATCTTGCACAGCAGGCGAATGCACAAATGCCCAATGTGAATTATATTTCTTTTTAAAATTTGGGTTACATTGCATCAAGCACTGAAATTACTGAACAGATATTTAACTGAATCACAGTGAATTAACGGCTCCCCCATTTGAAGTGCAGCTGACTTTCTGCCATTTGTAGTATTATACAGTCTGGTGAAAGACTAAACTGAGCAAACAGACATATGTTCTGTGAAAATAAAGAAAATGAATGATTGGAAATGTACAATGCAGATTTCTTTATCCTGAATGATATTTTTAACTATAATGGCATCTTCATATTATTATTATGTATTATTCACTACCAAGGGAATAACCAAATTTTTCGAAATCATGCTAGAATCACAATCAAAATTAATGTAAGAACTTTTTCCAAGTAAGTCATTTCACATTTTACGAAAATATATAAAAAATATTGTGTTTGGAATAATGCAAACATTTCCAGCAGTATAAGGATAAATGACACCACCAGTAGACCCAATATAAATAGTCTTATTTTTAAAGCTGTGTTGAGAAAGTTATACATTTTAAATATTATGGATATTGACCAAACACTTTTTACGTTTTATTTTTCTGTTTATTGCATGTTATGTTTATGTAATTTTAATAGCAAACACATACAACTATTGCCTCAAAAACACAAAAGCAGATTTTTTTTTTCCAAAGTTTTATTTAGCATTAAGCAAGAATGATTTTTTTTGCTCAACACTACAGAACAGTTGAATATTTCAGTTACAAAAAAGAATACAACATTATTTTTTTGTTGAGGTTATATTTTTTGTGTGTCCTGTTTAAATAGATTTACAAGGGAACAGGAAAGGAAACAAAAAAAAAAAAAAACTAGTCCCGTCAACTTTTTAAGCAGCTCCCCTTCCCCAAATAATTAAAATTAAAGAAGTATTTATTTCTCACAATCCTGAAAGATTAAAAAAGATTACTACATTACAAGTTAAAGTAACAGTTTTAGAAAGAAAAAACTACAGCTAGCAAATCTATTCTTGTCTTTTAAACTAGTTAATAATAAATGGTTAGTTTATTTTTTTCAACATACATTTTATTCCTTGAAAAGTGTGTTTTATTAGATGTCTCATCGATAGCTTGGGTGGCTCCATACTTAAATTCAATCCATCACTTCAGACTCGTTCTTAAGCAGTTCAAAACATTGTTTGTGTTTATGTTTGTAATAAAAATGAGGGATTGTTCATAGAAAAACCCATTACTTTGAACAGCATATGGGACTTGGTCGGGAGAGTTAATCTCAGAGTTCAGTATCTGGAGTATGGCTGCTCTCTGTAAACTCCTTTTGTTATCCTTGCTGGAGGAGCCTTGTGCCGATTGTTAGTCCATTCTTCCTGGCCTGTAAAACAAATAAGACAAGAAAAAAAGCACAATTATAAAAAGTGTAACAAGTCATATTTGGTTTTTGTAACCGGCTGAGTGGAAGGACCGAGGGAGAGACCTCATTCAGGACATTATCTCCTCCTACAGTCTAGAGGGCAGCCCTCCTGGGTTGTTACAGCACCACAGATCCCCACAAGGCATGTTGGAACTAGTTTGGAGCAGCCCTGCTGGGCTCCAGGGGTACTGCCAGGGGCTGCTGCAGGTGCTGCTTGGTCCTTGAAGGAACCTCTTTTGCCACACCAGGAAGTGCAACCGGAATAAGGTCGAGAGACATCTAGAGCACTTCCGGGTGTGCTATAAAAGAAGCCGCCTCACCACCAATCAGGGAACCAGAGTCCAGTGGTGGAGGACAAAGCTTGCGAGGAGGAGTGAAGGCAAGGTAGAGAGAGAGAGAGAGAGAAAGAAGGAGAAGAAGAAAGGATTGTGTTTATTTATATATTGGTGCTTTATACTGTGCTGTGTAGTGGTGAGTGAAGGAAAAACGCTTCCCCACTGAAGAATAAATGTGTATGCTGTGTTGAACTTGTGTCTTAGCCTGTGTGTCAGGGTTGAGGGAGCTGTATGCCCCCTGGTGGACCACAATATAAATATTGTTTTGTTATATTACAGCCTTATTCCAAAATGGATTAAATTCATTTTTTTCCTCAGAATTCTACACACAACACCCCATAATGACAACGTGAAAAAAGTTTACTTGAGGTTTTTGCAGATTTATTAAAAATAAAAAAAACTGAGAAATCACATGTACCAGGGAGGACAGAAAAAACAAAAAAGACTCCAGATGGCTGGAGAAAAAATAAAATCTGCAGGGGTTCTGAGGCCACAAGACCACCCAGCCCCCTCTAGGCATTCTACCTAACATTCAAAAACTTAAAATGCTCAGTCCTAGATGACTGAAGCACAAGTGTGAACAATTATAATGGCGACAGCAGGCAATATCATAAAAATATTTTTGCAAAACAAAACAAAAATTATAGCGAAATAATGAAATAATGCAATACTTTTTCAAAACAATGCAATTATTTTGTAAACTAACACAATCATTTTTCTAAGTGGTGGGAATAAGCTTCCATACTCTGCTGTGTCACATACATGACAATACATGTGTTTGAAGTTGACACATTCTTAGCTTATGCACATGGATTTTCTCCAGGTGCTCCATTTACCTTCCAGATTATTTAGTTGCCCGCGTTATGCTTCTTGATGCCTGTAAATTACTCCATTATACAGTAACTGGGTATGGCTGTGCCCCGCAGTGGACTGCTGGCCGAGCCACAGTTATTTACTGTATTCACCCAGTACTGGTGAAGTACACTGTAGCATCCCAGAACCTTGACATGGGAAAAGTGAATTCATTAAATAGAAAATTAAATATACATAAATGTACAATAGACATGAGGTCAAAAAATCTGTGGAATTTTATAATAAACAGAAAATGTAATAACACAACACACCTATTTCCTTTAGAGAGAACAATTAAATGGAAAAATCAAGTAAAATCAAATATCTCTGTGGAAAGAAAGATCTGAAGAGAAACAAAGGACCAAAGAGGAAGGCAGACCCAGAATACGTGTATATGGAGGAAGGTTGTAAGAGTGATTGTTAGTTAATGCAGAAAGCTCAATATTAAAGTACTTCAAAAGCAATCCAATTATCAATTTACAGACTATGACAACTTTTTTAGTACCCTTACATTTCATTGAAAAAGTGTTGTATGCCTCCTGAAAAGTGATTCAATGAAAAGCCAAAGTCCTCTGTATACCTGCATGCCTTTGATATGTCACTGAGTGACGCAAAGCAAGTGTGAAAAGAGATCAATTATTGCTTATTCTACAAAGATATTCTAAAATAGCCTGGACACATTTTTTGGTTCCCCAAGAAATGATCATAAATAATTGGATCTGAGTGATTTTTCAAAGTAGCTGTTTTCATTAATTAGTATCACACATGTCTCCAATCGTACATTCATTTATTCTGCCTATTTAAATAAAGAAAAGTAGTCACTCTGCTGTTTGGTATCATTGTGTCTCCCACACTGAACACTGACCAGAGAAAGCAAAGAAGAGAGTTGTCTGAGGAGATCAAAAAGAAAATTATAAACAAGCATGTTAAAGGCAAAGGCTAGAAGGCCATCTCCAAGCAGCCAGATTTCTCTGTGACAACAATTGCAAATATTATTAAGAAGTTTAAGGTCCATGGGACTGTAGCCAACCTCCCTCAACACGGCCAAAAGAGAGAAAACAATCCCAGAATGGGCAGAAGGATAGTGAGAACAGTAGACAAAATGCCAAGGACAACTTCCTAATAGATACAAGCTGAACTCCAAGGTCAAGGGTCTGATCACACTTTTTGAGTGACAGTGGGCTCAATGGAAGAAGACCCAGGAGGACTCCACTCTTGCAAAAATAAAACATAATAAAACCAGACTAGAATTTGTTAAAATGCATATTGACTGGGTGAATATCCTTTGGACAGAGGAGACCCAGCTGGAGCTTTCTGGCAAGTCACTTCAGCTCTACGTCTACAGATGAAAAAATGAAGCTTTAAAGAAGAGAACACCATACCTACTGTGAAACACGGAGGAGGCTCAATTATGTTTTGGGTCTGCTTTGCTGCATCTGGCATGTCTTTGCAGGGGACAATGAAATTTCAAGGCTATCAAGATGTTCTTGAGTGAAATGTACTGCCCGATGTCAGAAAGATCTCTCAGTTGCAGGTCATGAATCCTCCAACAGGATAATATCCTAGAACACACAGCTAAAAGCACCCAAGAATGGCTAAGAACAAAACATTGGACTATTCTGAAGAGGCCTTCAATCAGCCCTGATTTGAATGAATCCTATCAAACATCTATCTTAAGAACTGAAGCATGTGGTCTGGAGAAGGCATCCTTCAAACCCAACACATCTGGAGCAGTTTCCTCAGACAGGAAGACAGGTGCAGAAGACTCATTAAGAGTGACAGGAATTGCTTGTTTGCAGTTTGTGCAACAAAACATTAGGTTAAGGGTCCCATCATTTTTGTCCATGCCATTTTCATAAGTGTTATTATTTGAAATATTCTGTTAAATCAAAACTCTAAAGCAAAGTCTGATATTTGTTAAAAACGGAATACACGATGATGGGTGCCAGTTATTATTGTCAGTTTCACATAATTTCAGAGACAATTGTGAGCTCTTCTTTTTTTTCGTGGAGAGGTACCAACAAATTTGTCCAAAACTCCTTCTTAGCTCTCATTTAAAACTTTCCCTGCTTTAGTTAATGTCGCTTCAAAAATGTTTTTCAGAGAGTGAGAGCAAACGATCATCCATCCATCCGTTTTCAAAACCTGCTTATCCTGAGCAGGGTTGAGAGGAAACTAGAGCCATCCCAGCTTACGCTTAGCCTGTTAGCATACTGCAACACTCTTTTTCCTGCATAATTTTGCAATATGATATAACGTTTCATTACATTTTTCAGTGAACAATGCATACAGGTGTATGTCTGATTAATGAAATCCCAAAAGCCCATCAAATGCTAACTCAAAATATCAGTTCAGTTACTGTAAAAAGTATTACTTTTTCGCATTTGCTGAGACAGCAGTTTCTTTTTTCTTCTCTTATAGAACTCTGTACACTGAGTTATGTTGGATGACAGACTTTAGACTATTATTGAATTTCTCTTTAGTCATAAGCAGTGTCACAGTGATCAGAAGCAGCCTCTGTTGAATTGTTTTTTGACAATGTGCAGTTTCAGATTTCAAGATTAACACAATTAAGTCGCAGTGTGTCTTGTCTATAGAGAAAAGTCATATTTTGTTTTCAAGATTATTTGAAATTATATTTATATTTTGAAGGTACTCATTTACTCTTTGTCCCTTTCAATTTCTGTCTGTATTAGACTCTGCAAAAAGACATGTTATCTGGAAGATTTTCAAGCGCAAGAGCCATAAATTGCAAGGCTCCCAAAACTGTTACAAAAATGCTAGGTTTAGGGTTTTATATAAAAAAAAGACAGACAACCGAGTATCAAAGCCACTTCTACAAGCTAAATATATCAGCTAAGACACAGCAGGGAAGACAGGAGATAGAAAAATGAACAAGGCTGAAAAAAATGAAAATAGAGAAGCACACACAAGACTGTCAATACAATGTGTTGGAAGAATGAAAAGAGAGAAAGTTTTAAAGGTAATCTTCAGGATCTGCACACTTTCTATTGGAGCAGATACTTGTATTGAGAGTTTACTTTCTTGAGTTTATCTGGGCTGTTATGATTTTCCACTATAAACTGAAATTTTAGAGAAATATTGTATATGTCTATTAGAACATGTCTAGTACACCCAGAACCATCCATCCATCCATTATCCAACCCGCTGAATCCGAACACAGGGTCACGGGGGTCTGCTGGAGCCAATCCCAGGAACTAATCCCAGGCAGGGTGCCAACCCACCGCAGGACACACACAAACACACACTAGGGCCAATTTAGAATCACCAATCCACCTAACTAGCATGTCTTTTGACTTTGGGAGGAAACCCACGCAGACACGGGGAGAACATGCAAACTCCACGCAGGGAGGACCTGGGAAGAGAACCCGGGTCTCCTAACTGCGAGGCAACAGCGCTACCACTGCGCCACCATGCCGCCCACCCAGAACCTTTTATTGCAAATATCACTTGGGATGTTTGACTTCATGTTCTCATAAGAATGTACACTAGGGCTTCTCTATAGGAAGACATTTTAGGAATATAAATTGCCACTGTCCAGAAGTCTTAACGCAGTGTTTATTCAGTTCCCAGTGGAAATACAGGAAATAGAGTGCCTTCAGAAACTATTCAGACCCTTTCACTTTTTACACATTTTGCTATGTTGTAACCTTGTGCTAAAATAATTTATATTATTTTTTTCGCGCATCAAGCAACACTCAGTATCCCAGAATGACAAAGCAAAAGCAGAGTGTTAGGAATTTATGCAGCTTTATGAAAAATAAAAAAACTGAACTATATCACATTGACACAAGTATTCAGACCCTTTGCTCAGTACTAAGTTAGAGAGCTCCTTTGGCTTTGATAGCTTGGAGTCTTTTTGGGTATGAAGGTACAAGCTTTGACCACCTAGATTTGAGGATTTTTTGCCATTCTTCCCTGCAGATCCTCTGAAGCTATGTCAAGTTGGATGGAGACTGCATATGGACAGCCATTTCTGGGTCTCTCCAGAGATGTGCAATTGAGTTGATGTCTGGGCTCTGATCAGACAACTCAAGGACATTGCCAGAGGTATCCATAAATTGCTCCTGTGTTGTCTTTGCTTTGTGCTTAGGGTCTTTGTCCTGTTAGGAGATAAAACTTGGCACAATCCGAAGTCCATTAGGGACAGTTCTGTATTTTGCTCTGTTAAGCTTTCTCTCAACCCTGTCAAGTCTTCCAGTCCCTAAATCCATTGCATAATACTGTCACCACCATGCTTCAATGCTGGAATGGTACTGCACATGTGATGACCTGTGCCTTGTTTTCTCCAGATATGATGCTAATTTTGGTTTCATCAGATCAGAGGATCTTAGAGTCCTTTAGGTGCATTTATGTGCCTACCTCAAAGCAGACTTCCATGTATCTTTTACTGATGAGATGCTTTTGTCTGGTTACTCTGTCATAAAACCCAGATTGGTGGAGTGTTGCAGTAACTGTTGTCCTTCTGGAGGTTTCTTCCATCACAACACAGGTTCTCTGGGGCTCAGCCAGACTGAACATTATGTTCTTGGTCACTTCTCCTACCATGGCACTTCTCCTCCGATTTCTCAGTTTGACAAGGGTGGCCAGCTCTAGAAAGATTCACAGTTGTTCCAACCTTCTTCCATTTTCAGAATATTAAGGCAACTGCGCTTTTGAGATCCTACAATACTGTAGGAATTTTTTTTGTAGCCTTACTCCAGACATAATCCTGTGTCTGTGTGCTGCAGACATTTCCTTCAAAATCAAGGACTGTTTTTTGCTCAGCTGTGGGACCTTAAATAGACAGGTGTGTGCCTTTTCTAATCACGTGCAGTCAATTGAATTGACCACAGGTGGACTCCAAAAAATGTGTATAAACATCTCAATGATGATCAACAGAATTGGATACGCCTGAGCCAAATTTCAAATGTAAAGAGCAAGGGGTCTGATCTTATTGTTAACTTTATATTTCAACTTTTTACTTTTAATAAATTTGCAAAACATTCTGCTTTGTCAGTCTGGGGAATAGAGAGCTACTTGATGTTAGGCAAAAATAAGTTAAATGATTTTAGCACAAGGCAGTGAAAAAGCAAAACGTGAAGAAAGTGAAGTGGTATGAAAACGCTCTGAATAAACTGTATACACTCACAAAAAGGGGCCTAGGGATCCTCCACAATGTCACCTCACTGGATCTTTTGTCTCTCATATATAGAAAAATAAGTGAATTCCATCTAGAAGTGCTTTCATAAAATGTTTTTTTTTTTTTTTTTACTTTCTCATATACAAAGTATAGGGAAAGTATTTGAATCGTCCAAAAATTTGATTTTCGAGATTTTGATGACTCTCAACGTTTTAGACCTCCCTGAGTCTGAAAATACCATTTTTTGAATTATGTCTGTGCGTCTCGTTGAAGTTTTTTTTGAGTACACTTACACTTAAGTAAACCAAATTTTGCATACAAGTATTAGGTACGAAACATAGATTTCTATCAACTTTTGAGCTATTTCTGCTAACCGGAAGTGGTACTTTTTTATTCATGCAGCTGCAGAGTCCGATTTATTCAACTTTACTTTTATAATAATTGTTCACTGTATTTTTAATGTGATTTGATTTGTTGTTGATGGTTCTTTAATTTACATAATATAAAAATATAATCATTCCCTTGCGGTTTACTCCTCAAACATCCATCCCCATATCTGAGTATACGAGAAAGTCGAGGGGAGACCACTCCCAATTTTTTAATGTGTCTACATTGCTGCGATTGAGGCCATAAGAGATTTCCAATCTAGTTTTTAACATGGTGCCTTAGTTACAAAGGAATGAATTATTAGCTGTCAGGTTTTCCTAATGTTTTCATCAGAAAGAGACCCCAAAAGCATAAACTAAACAAAAATATTAATACTGATTCAATCTCACTACAAATCTAATACAGAACAAAGTAATTCTTGCACAAAAATTAGAAATCAGCCTGTGAATTGTGTTGTTACTTACCATAAGAATCATACAAATCTTCACTGATGCCATGCCCATAATCATAATAATCACTGGCACTGTTAAAAGACAAAAAAATATCATAAAGAAATATCCTATTATTAAAACTGGAAAATAATAAGAAATTTACAGCACTACTACATACTGACGCGTCTATATGTTCTCAAACTATCATAGGCTGCCAAATTCCACATAACTGTATCGGCCCTGGAAAACACTTGATTTACCAAGAGAAATTGAAAATAACCTATTTACATAAAGTTAATATTTATAAGCATTTCATTGTAATGTGCAAGTGTTTTTTTTACCCTTTTCAGATGATCCACCCCCTATTTCTGGCAAACAATATACCAATGTTCGGTTTTCTGCAATTGCTTTTAGAAACATCATGACTGATTACATAATTTTGACTGGCGTTAACATGGTATATCAAGAACACCAAGGAACCAGAATAAAATTCTCATATTTAAAGTCTCTTATGTTAAACAAATTCTCAGCACCAATGAATCGCATATTGCAGAATTTCATTAAATAATTTCTCAGCCATTGAATATAATACATGTTCATTGAGTTATGAAATGCTAGAATATTAGAGATTCTGCAAAACAGAGCAGCTCTATAAGAGATTAAATAATGCTTAATCTGATGAAAAGCATAACCCAGATAATCTTCTTAAAGTGTTTCTTAAAGAAACTGGGAACTGTGTTAAACATGATATGAAGCAGTACAGGAACAGCAGGGCTGACACAGAGAAAAGACAGGGCAGTACTTCTTCATACAAAGGTGGAAAAGGATGGTGGAAAATTAATCGTTTATGCTTATTTCTATCTTCCTATACAAAAGTGTTTCTGTCCAGATTGTAGTGAAATGACAATGACAAGTGGGCAGTGAGAGGGTTGAAGACCATCATAAAACTGTAAATGGTCTTATAAGTCATCAGATCTCAGCCCATTTTAGCACTTATTGGATGGTCTTGAAACAGTCCTTTGCACTATCCTCATTGAAACAACAAGGTAATTTCAAATGGAAAAATGGTGTGGCATTCCTAAAGACAGAGTTTCAGACATTTGCAGAATCTATGACAAGATGCACTGATGCTGTTTAAGCCCTATAGCCCATTAAGACAATTAACCTAGGGGTTTAATTTAGTATAGCAGTTTGTATTCTCTACATGTACAACTAACACAAATATTTTACAGCAGGTTATTTCTAGTTCAGATGGCAGACAGTTAAATTCTAATAAGTAAAGAGATGAGCAAGATGATATATCACTGAAATAAAGGACATACAGTATAGTGTCCTGTTCTGACAGGGAATTTCTCTTGTCAGGATATAGGGTACATGAGGCCCTAAATCACACTCCATTCAAAATCACTCATACATTAAAGTGAAGTGTTTTATTACAGAAAACTAGAGAGGCATGAGGCTTAGCACCTGGTCAGGGATCTTAGCTGGAAAAAGTATGGAGGTTTGGTGGAGGTAACAACCTCAAGCAGAGGAGTTTAAATATTCAAGGGGTCTTGTTCACAAGTGAGGGAAGAAGGGAGCAAGAGATCGACATCCAGATCAGAGTGGCACCACCAGTTATTTGAACATTGTACCAGTCAGTCAGGTTGCACGGAGGGATCAGCCAAAAGGACAAGATCTTGATTGTTCTACATTTCTGTCCTCACCTATGGCCATAAGCTTTTGTTAGTGGCCAAAAGAACTAGATCATAGATACACACAGCAGAAATCAGTCTTCCTTAGCAGGGTGTCTGGGCTTAGTCTTAGAGATACGGTAAAGAGTGCAGACATTCAGGAGGAGCTCAAGTAGAGCTGCTGCTCTTCTGCATCAAAAGGACTCAGTTGAGGTTGGTTCAGGCATCTGATTGCGATGACTCTCTGTGGAGGTGTTTTGGGAATATCCAACCAGGAGGAGACCTCAGGGGAGGACACTAGGAACTCTTTTGTATCTCCAGGGAGGGGTTAGTAGAGGTTGCGGGGAAAAGGGACATCTGGGCACCTTTGCTTACACTGCTACCCCTGTGACCCGGACTGGATGAGTAGTAGAAAAGAAATGGGTAAATGGAAAACTAGAGGGTATTCTTCAATATTGGGTAACTAGAAGCATGCTCTTTAGTCATGCTGTCAAGCTGATCATCAGCTGTCTTATACAAAAAAGAAGCAATAAACTAGATCATTAGTTTAATTGTATACTAATTAAACAGTTGAATAGATTTCCTTATGTATGTCAACACTGTGAATGTTCTCATGTTGATATTAAAATAGTTGATCGAGCAGATCCAAGTAGTTTAAGGCCAATGAGCTTAACATGCATCATGAGTAAATTAATAGAAAGGAATTATTAAGATAGAGATTGAACATCCCATGGCGTGAACAGTTGTTTTAGTGAGCAGTCAGCAGAGGTTCAAATGAGCTTATATTTTACTAATAAGCTAGAATTTTATGAGGAAGTACCTAAAGGATATTATCAGGAAGGTGTGTATATCATTTATTTTGAAATTTTTCAGAAAAGGTTTGATAAGGTTGGGCATCAAACCAGAAGAAGAGAGAATTAAGGGTGCTGTGTATACATTGGTACAAAGTTGTCTCAAACATAGCAAGCAAAGGGTTATGGTGTGGGGAACTTTATCAGAATTAGTTGATGTCTAAAGGGGTATCACTCAGGCGTCAGTGCCAAGGCTGTTTATTTTTTAACATATATACATAATTTGAATAGGAATATACAGTAAATAATAAACTCATTGAGTTTGCAGATGATGTGCTCAGTTTTGGTCTCCGTATTACAAAAAGACATAGCAGCATTAGAAAAAGTCCAGAGAACAACAAGTAGGCTTATTCTGAGAATTCAAAGAATGAATTATGAGGAAAGAGTAACAGTGTTAATCTCTGTTGGCTAAAACTGAAAATGTTTAAGAGGTGACATGATTGAAGTTTTGAAATTATGAAAGCAAATAGTACAGTGGATCCAGGCAGTTACTTTGAAATGAGTGGATACAGAAATGGAAAGGGTAAATGTTGTACCGATGTTAGAAAGTTTTTCTTCACACAGAGAACCACAGACACGTGGAATAAACTACTAAGTAGCATGGTAGACAATAGGACTTTTATAACAAGACTTATTTTTAAAAAATTTAGGTGGACAGGATTGGAAAGCTTTTTTTGGGCAGTATGGCCTGTTCTTGTTGAAGTTTTTCTAATGTTATAATAAAATTATTGTACAAACACAGCAGAAAAGAAGAAATAAAACAGTGTTATCACAAAAGGAACAAATACCACAAAAACATTTTTTTTCCTCTGGAACTTTACTAATGACTAACAATTGTGGAGGGTGGCCTGGACACAGACAGGCAGACATGTTTAAATCACCCACAACACGTTTATTTTACAAGTATATACAACAAAGTGCCACACAAAACCCCAAAGTCCCCCAAAAATCCAGGCCTCACAATAATGCCTCTTTCTCTTCATTCCGCCTCCTTGCCTCTCCTCCCAAGCTCCGTCATTCTCCACTCCCGACTCAAGCCCCAGAATGGAGGGAGGTGGCCCCTTTTATACACACCCGGATGTGCTCCAGGTGCCCCCCGACAATCTTCCACCGGCACTCCCCTGTGTGGCGGAAATACCGGCTCTGCATCCGGATGCACACCAGGTGTCCCTGATCCTCTTCCCCCAAGCACTTCCGGGTGTGGCGGAAGTGCTGAGGTCCAGGGCTACATAGGCATCGAGGAGTTCCCTGGCGGTGACCACGGGCCTCTACAGGGCTGAGCTTCAAAGCTCTGTACCTGTGGTCCCCAAAGCCACCAGGGCGGTCGTCCCCTAGTGGTTTACGCCCTCCTCCAGTCCTCTTGGGCATTCCGGCTGGGTACCACCCCCAGCCGCGTTCCACACAATCTATACTTTGAGAGCGTATTGATTTGGGCGGCAACTGCACTGTGCTTGACCCCAAGGCCTAAACAGTGTACTTAGCATTGAAGCCACAATCCCATCCACGCAGGACATTCATGACAAAATCTGTCTGAAGAAAATATTTTCCACTGCAATAAGCTCTTCCAACGCCAGCATCACATTGTCTCCACAGCTGCTGTTAATCTAGCATTCAATAAATTAGCTTAAATGTTCAAACATTCAATTCCTGGGTTATTAAACTGTTAACTTCAGAACAATCATTTGCTTGAGCAGAACTCCATTATACAAGCATTCGCATTATAGCTTAAATTCCCTTAGCTATTAAATGTTACTTCTTTATTGTTGTTTGTTCTATTATATTCATGGTGCAATATTTTTACATTATATTTATTTATTTACTTTTAATTTGAAACAGCTACATTTTTTTTATTTATTTCAAATTCTGTCATTCCTTGATATATTGTACTATTGAAGCAGGTTTCTACATTAGTGACACTAGAAACAAATTCTTTTTATTGTATCACAAGGCATAAGGACAATAACTTGAACAACAATAGAATGTTATTAAGGTACACAGGAGAGCTGCTGTTGGATTTGTACAATTATGCTTAATAACAAATGGGAAATCAAGATACTATTGAGTGCAAGGATTCACTTGCAACAGACTGAATTTCACATAACAGAGCTGAAAGCTATATCAGCAAAAAGACAGATCAAAACCATCTTGATAAATCATTTTCACTGTACTATTAACTAAAAAATAAGACATAGGAAAACTCTACAATGTTCAAAGCTGTCTTAATTTCACAAAGTTAGTGATTCTTATCTATAATCCTGATGACGTACTTCATTTTCTGATTGATTTCAATAATATTATGTTCACGTAGACAAATGTGCATAGAATATGTTCTACAATAATATTCACTTATAAAAACCTCCTTTACAAAGGCGCCAGTACAATCTTAATCTCTATAGAAGCTAATTATTAATTATTAATACCCAAAGAAACATCACATGCAAATGCACACTTTAAGAGTGTTATAAAATTGGACTTGAAAAAAAATGACATACAGCTCAAAACAATTTTAAAACGCTTTATCTGAGTGACAGAGGCTCTATTAGTAATGAAGCCCAATAAGACAGTGAAGACGCAATAGTGAAGTTACAGTGCGTCTCTTTATGTACCTCCTTTTGTGTCAGACCTAAGTAAGTGAGTCAGCTTCTTTTATGAGGCCCTCCTTTATTCTCTCAAGTATGACTCTCTATATGTATTTCTGGGAGCACAGCATAGGCTTGGAAATACAGACAAGCTTTGATGAGAGAAATAGAAGAATACAGTATGCCAGTTCTCATCTAAAAGTTTTTTAGATTCATACCGCCCTCTTGCAGCCTCTGTGTTCTCACTGAGGGAAAAGCAGAACTTTTTTCTTGCTAACTTACTTATTTTTCTATACAAAATGCCTAGGTCTGTCTGTCTGTCATTCAATTACTCACAAACTAATAAATACGTAAATAAATATATAGAACTTTATTTGTCCCCAGTGAGGATAGAACCTTGAGCTTGGTCTTAACTGAAAGCTTAAGACCTGAAATGTCCTTAAAATCCAACAAATTCTAGGGAGCAGCAACATGTGATCATGTTTTTTGTGGTTAAATGATCGAACTTTAATGCCAGAAAATAAAGAAGCAGCAACATCTGCTGGGCATCAAGCACATCATGGAAGGTAATTAAGTAATAAAGAACGAGGAAGATTCTTAGACAAAATGCTGAAGCACATAGAAAAGCAAAACGTAACCCTGAATATTAAATTTTACGTAAAATCCTCAAAAACAAATTTTAAATAAAGAAACACCATTGTAGATCCCTGTAGTTCCCTATCACGCTAAAGCATATTTGCCCAAAGCAATGCTTGAAGTATTTTTTTCTTCCAAAAAATTAAATGGTCATTAGTTTTTTTCCTTATTAGGCTGGCAATGCTTCATTGACAAAACAATCTTAAATGGACATCTGTTGTCATTCGATTGAAAGTCTTTTAATTTACCAGGCAACTGTTATCAATTTTGGATGCCCTGTTGCAACTGTGTCCAGTTGTCAGTTTCGTTTTACGTGGCAGTCATAGGAATAATACAATCTATACTAATAAAAGGCAAAGCCCTCACTCACTCACTGACTGACTGACTGACTCACTGACTGACTGACTGACTGACTCATCACTAATTCTCCAACTTCCCGTGTAGGTAGAAGGCTGAAATTTGGCAGGCTTATTCCTTACAGCTTCCTTACAAAAGTTGGGCAGGTTTAATTTCGAAATTCTACGCGTAATGGTCATAACTGGAAGCTGTTTTTCTCCATTTACTGTAATGGAGATGAGCTTGAAACCCGTGGGGGCGGAGTTTGACATCATCACGCCTCCCACGTAATCACGCAGTACGTAGAAAACCAGGAAGAGCCCCAAAAAGCGCTGAAGAAAACATGCATTATATAATTGAGAAGGCAGCGAAACAATAAGAAGCGAGCGAGTGACATATACAACCATATTCATGAGTTCTGCTACTTCGGAAACAAAGCACAGTGTAAACCTACACTTTAAATTAAGTTCATAGACAGGCTGCCGCTGGCGTTTGTAATTTAGTGCCTGCCCATATAAGGCCGTCCGTCAGCGGCAATCCAATAGCAAACTGCCACGGGTAAATATTCACGGGTGAAGGACTGTGCTTATGGAGAGGAAGATGAGATAGTCAGGGTGGTGTTTGGCACAAACTCAGCGAAACTGCGAGAGAAAGTTTTAAGTACCGGGACTTCGGTAGCATTAGATACAGCCATGGACATAGCACGACATGGCAACAGCACAGCTGGGAAAGTTCGATGCATGTACACCGAGCGGCTCACGTGAACTGACGCAGTGCACAGACAAAAAGCAAGAGTTCCGAAGAGCGCTGAACAAAAACCGAATTACACAATTGAAAAGGCAGCAAAAAAATATGAAGCGTCTGATACATACAAGATAAGTATGTAATAAGTACAGCTACTGCAGAAACAAAGCACACGGTGGAAAAAGTGAATGTCCCGCTAAAGGAAGACAGTGTTAAAAAAAAACCCGTGCATGCAGTGTGTCAGGTCTCAGATAAAGAAGAAGACGAGCTGTTTATTGATGCAGTAAGAAACGAATCTTTTTCATAGCTTATTTAACACACTACGTCTCCGCTGCGATACGCGGGTATATATATATGTATATATATATATATATATATACCCTGATCTACATACTCGAATAATGAATACTTTATTCGCAATCAATGATTGTTTTGGTAAAGCCATACTCAGTGTATTCATTAGATGAACGGTAAAAAAGTAAGAGCGAGGGGAGGGTCACTTATTGAGGCATGCAGGCAAAACCACATTAGCACGCAGGCTCGATGTACGAAAAAATATATCTTTTCAAGTTCTATTTAGTCCATATGTGTCAAATTCAAGGGCCACGGGCCACATCCGGCGTGTAATTATATCTGGCCCGCGAGATCATTTTATATACTGTATTATTGTTATTAATGGCCCGGGTATATGAAGCGCTGGTAACACAATAAACTACAGATCCCATATTGCAGCGCTTCAGCTGCCTTGCCGAACACTTACCGCGTTAATCAAGTCTAGCTTGCAAGTTATTGCGAAGCTAGCCCACACGATGCTTAAGAGAAAAGTTGATTCTGAAAATAGAGCCTTTAAAAACCGATGGGAGGCTGAGTATATGTTTACTGACATTGCCGGTAAACCCATGTGTCTCATTTGTGGAGCTAATGTGGCTGTAATTACAGAATTTAATCTAAGACGGCACTATGAGACAAAACATCAGGGTAACCTGAAAGACCTGAATGCAGTGCAGAAGATACAGAAAGCAGAAGAATTAAATAAGAATCTGACACTTCAGCGGACGTTTTTACCCGTGCACAATCACAAAGTGATTTCAAGTGAAGCTGCTTTTATGGGAGACACAAATGCACCAGTGCAACTTGCCCCACTTTCCCTGTTGCCAAGTAATGTTGAACCAAGTCGTCACTACGGTGTTCCCAAATACGCACTTTGCTGATAAACTGAGCGCAC
>JANRMT010062841.1:25593823-25620688 GCA_026402145.1 Polypterus bichir lapradei | reverse complement strand
ATAGTAATGGACTGCACACATGGGCTCACAACCCAACCAGGACTGAACAAGGACCCTGACAAGCTGGGACGTCAGTATAGTGAAAGGACTGAGAGAGAGATGAGGACTGGTGAATATTTTCTCCCCCAATACACCAGATGGCAGCATCTCTTGGTTAGGATTCCTACACGGACACGCACAGGGCATGCTGGGATCTGTTGTCCCATGGGGCGGACCTGTTAGGTTCTGTGGAGGCCACCAGGGGGAGCTGCTGGGTTTCAAAATCCATACGTTCAGGGACTTCGGTCTGACCCAGAAGAACTTCCAGCAGGCTACGCTCTAAATCTGGAAGTGCCCCTGGCTCATAGATACAAGAAGCCATTCAGTCTCATTCAGGCAAGTTGGAGTATGGAGAGGAGCTAGGCAACACTCACCTGTGAATTCGAGGAGAGAAAAGAGAAACAGTATGTTTTGCTGTGCTGTGCTATAAAAGAAGAAGCCTGTTAAATGTACTGTACTTTGTTAAATAAAAAATGTGACCAGGGACTATATTGGTGAGGTTGTGTTGTTTATTTGAACGGTTCTGTCATGCCCCTTACTGGTCACTATATATATATATATATACACTAGCAAAATACCCACGCTTCGCAGCGGAGAAGTAGTGTGTTAAAGAAGTAAAGAAAAAGAAACATTTTAAAAATAATGTAACATGATTGTCAAAGTAATTGTTTTGTGTATTTGGCGGCAGCGTCATGAAGTTGTTTTCATCTAGCTGCATCAGAAAATGTACCACGATGTCTGACACGCCTCCATTTGGATTGCTGCTGTCATAATCGGTATAGTATATATATATATATATATATATATACTAATAAAAGGCAAAGCAATCACTGACTGACTGACTCACTCACTGACTCACTCACTGATTCATCACTAATTCTTCAAGTTCCTGTGTAGGTAGAAGGCTGAAATTTGGCAGGCTCATTCCTTACAGCTTACTTACAAAAGTTGGGCAGGTTTCATTTCGAAATTCTACGCATAATGGTCATAACTGGAAGCTATTTTTCTGCATATACTGTAATGGAGTTGAGCTCGAAAGCCGTGGGGGCGGAGTTTCGTGTGACATCATCACGCCTCCCACGTAATCACGTGAACTGACTGTCAATGCAGTGTGTAGAAAACCAGGAAGACCTCCAAAAAGCGCTGAAGAAAACATGCATTATATAATTGAGAAGGCAGCGAAACAATAAGAAGCAAGCGAGTGACATATACTACCATATTCATGAGTGCTGCTACTTCGGAAAGAAAGCAAGGTGTAAACCTAAACTTTAAATTAAGTTCATAGACAGGCTGCCGCTGGCGTTTCTCATGCCCACGGGTAATGCGGGATACAAGTTTAATGAGAGGACGCAGGATATAAACGAGAGTTTTGATCACTTTGTAACTAAGTTAAAATTACAGGTGAAGGGGTGTGCTTATGCAAATTCCGAGAGACTGTGTTTGTGAGGGATTGACAGTTAAGGCGGGTGGGGGAGTCACGTCATCATCTCCCCTCCCATTTACCTCATTTCGCTCTGAGCTGAGCTCCACGGCTAACGCCGTCTTCCGAAGCAACTTCGTCACACTGCCACCAAATACTCACAGAAAAATCCACAAGTTAATACACACGCTGTCTCTAGAGTTTCTCCACACTGAATCCTCCAGGCACTACTTACAAAAGGTTACATTGACAATCGTGTTACGATATTTTTAAAATCTTTCCTTTTCTTAGCACAAGCACAGCTGAGAAGCTTCGATGCATGTGCTCCATAACGCGTTAAAAAATAATGCATTTAATCAGACTTTGCATTACAAGCAAAGGGGAACTTTTGTCAATGCATGATTTCCTGGTACACCGATTACATTGATCAGCGCATCCCGATTCATTTTACCCTCGTACCACCTTGGTTTGAGAAGAAGTATGAAAAAATATGAGGTTAACACAGAAAAACAGATCACCAATTCAAGCTTTATGAATAATCGATTCACCATCAATAATTGTTTTGGTAAAGCCATACTCAGTGTAATCCTCCTTCCATTTTATAATTTTCCCACCACTAGCCATGATTAAATGAACGGTAAAAAAGTAAGAGCGAAGCGAGGGTGACTTATTTAGGCAGGCATATATATGACAGCAACACTCATGACAATCATGTTACGTTATTATTAAAATGTTTCCTTTTCTTTTTCATTACTTCTTTAACACACTACTTCTCCGCTGCGAGGCGCGGGTATTTTGCTATATATATATATATATATATATATATTTATATATATATATATATATGAATGACCTCCAAAGAGCACTGAGACTTTTGATATCGTGAACATGTCTGCAAAAACTGGGGTCTCCTGCCCAGCAAAAGTCGAGCAGCCGGCGCGCGTCCATAGCTGTGCCGGCCTTTGAGACGCTGACTGCGCTTCTGCCTTAAGTCAAAGTGAGCACTTTTAATTTTTTTCATCCTCCCCCTGAGCTATAGCCCAGACAAGTGCAAACACGGGACCCGTTTTCTACACCGCGGCAAACTAATATTAAGGCGATTCGCACTTCTTAAAACGTTAATGTTTTACTCTTTAATAACTTATAAACTACATTTTGTTTTTTTCCCTTGCACTCAGTAAGCGAGGCCAATGGGTGATCAGTTATATACAGTATATATATATACTCTGACGCAAATGTCCGAGGTTCGATTCCCAGAGAGGGGGTGCAGTGAGTGTGTACACCTGATGAGCCCAGAATTAGGGCAAAACACGTGTTGCGTAATCTTTGCATTATTTGACAATAAAACTATTCAACCATTCTACGATCTGCTTCTCGCAACTGAAAAAGGGCACCGTGGCGGATGTCTGCCGACTTGTAGACCGACCACAAGCGTTACCTGGTAGGTAACCACCCATACAAGCAGATTGTGATTCAGACTACGAATGCCATGACTATATATATATATACAGACCTCAGCAAACAAATCGACTCTAACCTTATCTCACATTTTACTTGGCACACTCTTACCACAGTGCACATCCTCTCCAAATCAGGCATCAAAATAGCCCATAAACCTGCAAACACTCTATGGACTATTCTTTTTACTGCCAAAAACATGAAATCTGCATCACAGACAGTACCACAGTGCATGCCCAGCTGTATATGTGAGACAAACATATAAAACACTCGAAACACACATACAAGAACATTGCAATGGTGTCAGAATGAAGGACCTACGATATCTGATATATGCATATAGAAGTTCAACTGGACACACGTTAAACTGGGACATGGTGCAGGTATTTTCAAGGTTAATACTAAAAGTGCCAGAGAGCTGGCTGAATCATGGCTCTCAAATGAAAACACCATTAACAGGCATTTAGAAATAAACTCAGCATATGCAGGCTTAAAAAGAAGAATACCTAAATAATAAAAAAGACTTTATGACCAACATCCTACAAACCCCACCTTCCTGATCTCCAACACACCCCCTCATTTGCTATATATTGCCTTTGATTCCTGTATGCCTAATCATTTTCCTCTGATGATGACACCTGGTAGATTGCTGAAAGCTAGAGAATTAAAAACTGTGTTAAGATACACAGTTCATTTTTTCCCTTTGTGGATTATTATGTACCATATATATATATATATATATATATATAAAAATAAACATATATATATATATAAATATATATATAAATATATATATATAGTTTAGTTCAGTCCATTTGGATTGCTTTTAATAGATATTCTGGGAGAGATTTAATCAGTAAAATATTTAATGGACTGGACTAATAGTTGGGCAAGTGTGTGGACAGTAAAGTTTAGACAAACTATTATTTTCAGGAGTCTTATCTGCCAGACCCAATTACCTTCAAACCACACTTTCCACACAGACTAGCCGTCAAAGCAATACTGAATAAATTGTACCAAATTAGATTTCTTCCTTGTACTGCAGCTTTCTCTCAGAGTCCAAAGATACGCTCTTAGGTTTATTAGTGACTCTGAACTAATCCAGTGTGAATGTGTGTAAGCATGTGCTCAAGTGTGCCTTGGGGTCAAATGAAATCCAGGACTCACTTAGGCTTCCTATGATGCAAAATGAAAAAAAAATTGTAGGTTTAAAAAGGAAAGAATAGATAAGAACAATTGCTGTATAATAATAAGGCTGTAAAATGAGGAGCCCCGAAAAGCCATTTACCCTGCATGCAGTGTAGATCTGTTTCTTTTAATATTTTCCATCAAAAAATGTAAAGCGTCAACAATTGTAAAGG
The DNA here is from genome assembly GCA_026402145.1 of Polypterus bichir lapradei. Taxonomy (NCBI): domain Eukaryota; kingdom Metazoa; phylum Chordata; class Cladistia; order Polypteriformes; family Polypteridae; genus Polypterus; species Polypterus bichir. Next base: position 25,616,410 of record JANRMT010062841.1, on the reverse strand, counting down.
ATTTTAAAGGATACCACTTCACTTTCACCAGTTCATGTCAGTGAAATTAAAAATTGTAAGTATATAATTTATTACCATAAAGTCAGGTACATGAAATGTGATTTAGTGAAGTTTGTACAACATAAGGACAAACAGTAATAGACCTTCCCCAGAAGCCACCAGACAGCAAATTTAACTCGGCACCTTTAGCCATGTTGATTAAACTGCTAAAAGTAAGTATTAGGATGTTACATTCATGTTCTTCGCATATAACGGAAAAGTATTTTTAAGATATCTGGCAGCCCTGTTCTTGATTGATCTAAGCCATTTACCAGAAGAAAGGAAAGTGAACAGAGGATGGGTGATAACATGTCTGAAAGAATAGGCTGGAAGTCCTGGAATCTAATGTATTTTTCAAGTAGCAAGGACTAAAAAAACTTTCAATTAGGAGTCAGCAGGTGAATAGTAGTGGATTATATATGAAATTCGTTGTACGAGGGGGGATCCAAAAATCCCTGGAATCTGTCTGTAGCTTGGGGGTAGGGTGTAATTATAGAATATGCCATCAGGTATTGTATGCCTACGTTTTGGTTACTCATACCACTGACTGGCATCGTTCTAAGTTGGTCAAATGTGTATTTATGGCGTTTATTCTACAATCATGAAGGTGACTTCAGTGATTTCTTTCTCCAAGTCACCATGTAAGATTTTCAAGAGAAAATGACAGTCATGTTTAACATTTACGGATACATTACGGCAATGATGATCCCTCACTCACTCACTCACTCTTGACAATAATCCAGTAGCAATCTCAGTGTCTCTTCCTTCTGTTTCTTCTGGCAGCCCAAAATCCTAATCTGACACATGCTGAATCTGAGTCATTAACAATAATTTTTTGCAAAGTTTTTCTCTTTATGATAGAGACGGCTGGTATTTTATGCCATAAAGAAAAATAAGGCTTCAAATGAGCAAAACACAGTTAATCTCAAAGACTTTTCCACCATTTACCGGATAGACTCAAACTATACACTCTAGGAAAAGTGCGTCAGTGCTTAATGATAGTTTCTGCCTTCTGCCCTTAATGTCGCCAAAGCTTTGAAAGTGCTAAGCTAGGCCTTAAAGTCAGCAACAAGAACAGTTGCTTTACACCTTTTTGGCAATGCAATTTTAGAACCCTCAACCCCTGTCCTGGATAAGTGGGTTAGAAACACAGATGATTGGATGCATGGAAGTAATTTTAGAGTCTATTGGTATTAATGTTATAGAACAGCATCGTGCAATGAATAAAAAAAAAAAAAAAAAAAAACTTTTTTTCCCTTTTTTTTAATTAAGACATTTCAACAATATTGAAGAACATTCCAAAGTCTCTTCCTTTCAAAAATCCAAGGGTACAGTGGGAAAAGGATCTTGTTCATATCTCAGAAAAGGAGTGGAAGGCAGCCATGCATTCAATATACTCTAGCTCTATATGTGCAAAGTATTCAGTAATTCAATAATTCAACTTTAAATCTTTCATCGATCATATTTATTTTGTTTAAAACTGTCCAAAATGTATCAACAGCAAAATCCAACCTACGAATGTTGCACTCAAGCTCCAGCCTCACTAGGCCATATGTTCTGGGACTACGCCAAATTAACATAATTTTGGACAAAAATCTTTGAATGCTTATTAGACAGCCACGGTGTCAGAATCACTCATAACCCATTAACAGTTTTGTTTGGTGGGTTCACAGACGGGCTTAAAGTGGAGAAGGACAAATTGTGATAGCTGTCACCATACTACTAACATGTAGACTTATCCTGCTTAATTGGACGAATCCCAATCCATCAGTGTTCTACACTGATTGAAATTGTAACAAATCTAATTCTCACTTACATGATCTGTTCAAAACTTTATAAAAATATGAAAAGATATTAACAAAATTTAATTTTTTTTTTTTTTATTGGGGGAAAACATTTTCCTTTTCTAACTAATTTTGCCAATCCTATTGGCTCTCCTTGTTTTCTCTTGAGTGGAGGTTGAATTTTGTTTTGTAAGGTTTTGTCTCTTTTTGTTTCTTCTTTCTTTTTTAACTTTCTGATGTTGTTTTCTTTTTTTCCAGTTTGACGATGAAGTCTTTTGTTGTATAAGTTCAACTTAATTGTATGCACTATTTTCTTCAAACAAAAAGGAATAAAACTCCTTCATTTTAAAATAATATGCTTGCATCTTTGTATAAACCTTGTATCTTTTAGGAATCCATTATTAATTGATTAATCAAAATAATCTTCGACCAACTGATTAATGAGTAATATAGTTATTAGTTGCAGCCGTAGTTTGGCTGTTTCTCTGTGAGCTCCCTTCCTTTATAACACACTCCAGGTGACACCCTTTTTTCCCAGCAACATGCTGTGTCTGTGATGTCAAAATGGCTGCGTTCAATACAAAACACTTAGAGAGTTACATGAGAACAACAAGAAATAAACATGAATAATGCATCTGAACAAAATTAACATATCACAAAATAAATATAAATATGCTCTGACCATGATGATAATGAAATAATGATGAAAGGCAATAACTAATGGGAATAAAAAAATGAACACACAAAGTGATAAAAATGATCCCAATCAATCAGCCATATGTTCCTTAGAGGTGGGTGTGAAGTGGTGGTTGGAATGGTTTGTTTCATTATTTGTCTGAAAAGTTGCTTTTTTAGCTCAAGGTTTTCTAATGTATGGTACAATGTTTTCCTGGCTGCTCATCTCATTTGTTATACATTGATTATACAGTATGTACACATTTTCCTCTGTTGACAGAGATGATTGTGCATCGCTTGTTTTTGCTGCTCAGAGCACTGGGCAATAAAAAGTGACTTTGCATAATGTAGCATGCAATTTCTGATTGCTCTGCAGTGCCAGTCCGTCTTTGCGCCAGCCTATGTATATTTAAAAAAGCAATTATTTCATGTTCATTCACTTATTTCGAAAAAAATTCCTGCCACCTCACCCAGGCATAAAATATGGTCTGTCCTCTGCTGCAGTAATATTGGGGATTAAATCTTGACTGTACAGTAATCTAAGGTCAGAAAGCAGCACAAATCTGACTGAGATAATCCATAAAAAAAAGATACAAAAGTAATGGATTGTGCAAGTAAACATGAAACAGATACTTTAAAAGTCATACATTTAAAACAACCTGAATTGGGAAAGAAAATAATAAAGTTAACTTAGAAAAAAACTATCTGGCAGCACAACCCTGTAAGATACCAGGTGAACATTTGGCTTAGGCCAAGTCTTGTTTGATAAAAGATAAATAATTATTAACTGTCACTTATAACAGGATAATGCACAATTTTGTATGTACTGCAGATATACCAAATATTAACTATATTTATTTGCAATGCACAGTACATTCGGAAAGTATTCAAACCACTTCACTTTCCATCCATCCATCCATTTCCCAACCCGCTGAATCCGAACACAAGGTCACGGGGGTCTGCTGGAGCCAATCCCAGCCAACACAGGGCACAAGAAAGGAACCAATCCCGGGCAGGGTGCCAACCCACCGCAGGACACACACAAACACACCCACGCACCAAGCACACACTAGGGCCAATTTAGAATCGCCAATCCACCTAACCTGTATGTCTTTGGACTGTGGGAGGAAACCGGAGCGCCCAGAGGAAACCCATGCAGACACGGGGAGAACATGCAAACTCCACGCAGGGAGGACCTGGGAAGCAAACCCGGGTCTCCTAACTGCGAGGCAGCAGCGCTACCACTGCGCCACCATGCCGCCCCACTTCATTTTCTGCACACTTTATTGTGTTGTACATTGTGTTTTGGATATATTTCACATTTTTGCCCATCAATCTACACTCAACAACTCATAATGACAAACTAAAAATATGTGTTCAAATTTATTAAAAATCAAAAACTGAAATCTCTTTCGTAGAAGTATTGAGAACCTCATATTAGTACCTTGTAAAAGCCACTTTTGCAGAAAGTAAAGCTTTGAGTCTTCTGGGATAAGACTTTACAAGTTACACTTGGATTTGGACAGTTTATCCCATTCTTCGTGGCAGATCCTATCAACCTCTGTTAGACTGGATGGGAAGTGTCTGTAAATGGCCACCTTCTCTTCAGGTCTCTCCACAGATGTTCTATGGGGTGTAATTCTAGGCTTTGGCTTGGCCACTTCAGGGCAGTCAGAGACTTGTCCCAAAGCCACTCCACGGTTGTCTTGACTATAAGCTTCAGGTTTGTTGTGCTGAAAGGTGAATAGTTGCCCCGGTCTGAGGACACGTGAACTCTGGAGCAGGTTTTCGTCAAGGATCTCTCTGCATCTGTCAAACCCTCAGTTCTGACCATATTCCCTGCCCCTACCAATGAGAAGCACCTGTACAACATCACTACAGAGATGGTATTAGGCAGGTGATGAGCAGTACCTGTGAAAACGACTTGGAGTTTCCTTCAAAGATTTACATTTTTGTCTCATCACACCAGAGAATATTTCCCCCATACTCTCAGAGTACTTTAAAGTCTCATATGCCTTGTAATCAAAAATGGCTGTTGTCAGCCCACTTTAGGGAGGAGGGGATGCTACCCTCAGAAAAATCCCAGCTCTATTATTAAACACCTCACTGCAGTGATTTCTGGGAGGTCATCCTACTGTGAAAACTTGTGGATTGGTCCTCTCCTTTGAAGAAAATCTCACTTATACTGTATAGTTTAATAACACAATTATGATTTTTTTAGAAAAATCTTCATATCTTGGAAGAGAGTGAGACAGCTGTTTGTCCATGCTGTGCTTGGATTGGGTTGTTGAAAGACCTTATTAGTAGCTGCCCAAAGGCCTTTACCATTGACGCTACGACCAGGTACTGAAGGCAGTTGCCCACAGTGTAACCATTACAATCATCTCCAGCAGACACATTCTGTCCACTGAAGAAGATTATCTCTTTCATCAAAGCAGGAGAGGAACCCCATACTCAACTAAAAATTAGTACTGGTCTCCTCACCCAAACCTCTGACTGGAAGATCAGAGTAAATCTGGCAATCATTTAAAAAATCCAGACTCCATCACATAAAAAAACATCTTGGAAGGCACATTCATCTTTTAGAGGACGTCAATACATCATGCTCAAACTCACAGTGCTGGGGGAAGAATGCTTGGAAGACGTCAGCCAAAGAAAGAAAGCAAAATACCATGAGCTCATGGAGAAGTGTCAAATTACTACTTGGCAGACTGTCATTGAGTCAATCAAGCTGGAACTATCTCGGTTTAATAGGATGGTTAGACTAAAGAGTGATATCGCAACTGGGGATAATGGGGGGCTGCGGAGAGGAGGGCCATAAGATCTATGACAGAAGCTGGAAAGAAAGTCACTAGGTGGCTATGGATCAATAGAGCTGAACCATGAAAGGTTCCTGCTAGGATGCATAGTGGGACATGATCAATCCTGGCAGGGTTGACAGGGTGAGGATGGTGAAAGACCCGAGACAACTGAGGACACCAGGAACATCACTTATGATAAATCCTAGTACATACAGAAGGTGTGCCTTGGAATAAAATGAGAACAAAAACAGCTTTCAGAAATAATTTTGCTGCACTAAATGCAAGGCATCACAAATGGACACATTACAGTATACTATGCAGTATTCTGTGGCTTTTCAGTTTTTGCATCTTTTGCCAATGATTTATTTGGTTGTACTTCAGAAAGAATAAGGCACATTTTAGAATGTTGATAATTGGTTTTATAGGTTAGTATTATAGAAAAATGTAACAACTGTTGTACTTGTTTGAGTGTGTTTTGGACTATACCTTATTAAGTAAGATTTCCATGACTTATTGAGCCGTCTAATTAAAATAGAAAATACAGAATATACACCATCACTGCTTGTTTCTGTATCCTGCTATAACTCAGATTATTTCAGACTTTTAGTGGTTTTTTTTCTTTTTGTATTCCATAGTCTTCCAAAGAAGGAAACTCAGAGATACCAAACCTCACAATATTACATTAAACAAAATATAGCAGGACCAAAGTAATTATCTATTGTTGTATTTCAAACGTGCAACTTTTTGTAATATCCTTTATGTTATTTTTGGGATACAATAAATTAAAAAAAAAACAATGGCAAGATAAAAGAAATAAAAAAGAAACATTATTGCTAATTCTATTTTCTGGCAAAACAAACTGCCATACCTTTTTTTTTTTTTAAATCCAGTGCCAGTCCAAGCCCATTTGGAGCTCTAGGCAGGGTTGACAGATGTTGCCCCTTATTGTCTATAGTGGTTAGTCAGTATCATTAGTCTTCAATGACCTGTGAGAGGGTTTCCCCTTGGTGTCCAGAGCACACACCCCCCTCAATAGCAAAACAACGGTACCCCTTTGCGCATATCCCTCAAACTTTAAGGAGCATGCAGCCCTTGCTGTGTGGATCATGTGTACATTTACTTTTATAAACAGCACCCAGCAGGCAATGGAGACCACTTAGTATCGCACTTCAAAGTAACCACCCCCCTTGCTGTCTGGAGTGCATGTCCCTTAACTTTCAAAACTAGTGTCCACGCGGCCACCTAAGTCACCTCATGGATTGACGGTCTCTGTGTGAACCATTTTTCTCCTAAAAAACTCACATCTTAAAAAAATTACATTTCAGGACACTGAATAATCCAGAACACCAGAGTCTAATGAAAATGTAACAAAAAAAAATATATTCACAGAAATAAGACACTGGGAGAATGCATAAAGCACCCGAACAGACAGCTCAAAGTGTCAACCAATGTAAAAAAGCGAAGGACACTGCAACATAACTGGATTGAAAATAACATTTATCAAAGACAGAAGTAAATTCCTAAATTAAAGAGAAGATCAGAAATACATTAAAATGTCACTAGTTGACAAATGACACAAGTGCAAAAATGATTTAAAGGTGTGCATCAATAAGCAGTAATTAAAAAAAATGAATATCATAATATAATGGATTGATTGGTATCCTTTAATAAGAATTATTTTAAGTCATTTTTCTATATCACAAACATTACTAAAAAGGATGTGCTTACATGAATTTATAGTCAATAATTTAAGTAAATTAATAACACCACACTCTAGTAGAATAATGAGAGTAGGCCAAAGTCAGATGATGATGAGAAGTAGACAAGACAAGTAAAAGCCCATGCAAGAAACAGAAATCACTTTAGACAAAAAAGGTATGCATGGAAGAGAAAAGGGAAAAAAAAAACTGAGGGCATAGAATATGCATAACCTTTTTTATTTTAGAAGACAAGAAGTATATAGTCTGAATTCCCAGCTAAGACCAAGCAGTCAAGGAAGAGGATGCTTTAGAAGTCATTAGTAAAGATAAATTATATTAAAGAATGGAGTTTGTAGGTTTATAGGTGCTATTTGGTTTGGAGTCCAAATAAAGTCTCTATTAGTCTCCCAAGCTGTATTAAATAAGACATAATTGGACCAAGATGAAGTCTACGGGAGTTGATTGGGTAGTTAGAAAATGTCAAGGTCTCTTAACCTCTGTGACTTTGCAATATTAACTCTAATGGAAGTCCAGGAAGCTAAGGAGAGTGTAGTAAACATATAGGAAAACAAGAAATCCAGTGGCAGAACTGCAGCTAAGAAAGCCCAAGTCAGTCTCATTCCTGGAATGGAGTAGCAAAATATTTTCATATAAAATTTTCTTATTTCCATTTCCTTAGCCTGTTTATTCCATTGTAAGGTTGTAGGTAGAGAACTGAATTAATGGCAGCAGTGGTCATTATTATGATTTGGGGCGGGGGGATCAGTTTTTTCAGGTCTGTTTTTATAGGTATTTTGTAATTTTTTCTTCTTCATGTTATGACGATTTTTATTATCAAATGTTTCACATTGCCATTTTTTGTTTTACTTTTGTTCACAAGTGTTTTTTATGGCCATAGCATTATTATGTATAGCTGCTGGGGCATTAGCTACCACATGACTGCATGCCGTCATAGTTGTGTTGTCACAGGCCATTTCCTATTTAAGATGGTGGCACACTATCGGTAGTGTCGATATTTCTGGATTTTCTTACGCTTTATTCAGCATTCATTGCGAAATTCCATTCAAGGAATTAGGACTTTTTGCATTTTATGCCTTGATTTCTGGTTTATGTATTGGACTTTGGTGAGTGTTTTTCTTTGTCTCTCCAGATTTTTCACCCTGCTGAATTTTATATTTACTATTCGTATCATCTGCTTCATATTTTTCTCCATAGCAGAACAGTCACAGAAACCATCAGAGGGCATTGTGGTTTGATGGTCTCAAAACATTAGAGACCTATCCCTAGCCATATATGTGATTTCACATCAATATGCTAATGCACTAGCAAGGAAGTTTTTTTAAAAGGAGATTAGAAGAAAAAACATAGTTAAAAGCAGACAAAAAGGTGAAAATCAAGAATACTGGTGTTAACAAAACTATAACAAGAAACAAAAATCTTAGTCAAAAATTCAGGAACACATTGGAACCAAAAAGTATATTGGAAAAATGGTTGTTTAAAGAAAACACTGTCAATAAAGATTTTGGAATTTGAAAACTCACAACCTCTGAGGGTCTACCCCTTGACAATGCTGAGCTGCCCTAACAACAGAATTATCAAAATGGCATTGAAAATGATACAAAATAATTCACAACAACAAAAGTAAGCTTTCAGTTGTAAAACTAATAAGAGATGCAGCATCTACTGTAAGGCTCTAAAAACCCAAAAAACAAGTACTCGACTTTGTAAATTGACAAAGAAAAATGCATAAAAATTAATAATAATAATAATAATAATAATAATAATGTACCTATTCATAACACTCATAACGTCCATAGCAATGGCATTGTGGGTGCATTTAATAGTAAATTAGATTTCATAGGAATACAGATTGAGCATATCATGTAAGACTTTTGCACGTAGACAATTGGAAGACAATTACCCACAATGCTGCAACGAGAGAGAAACAAGAACCATTGACTCAGTTGTGATCACATGACACTCTGCCTCGTAAAATTTATTAACATTTTTTGCACATCTTGCAAAACACTCGCAGACCAAGTTACTCGCAATCCAAGGTTTTATTGTACATCACAGATCTAGATACTTCTATTCTTAAGAACTGTAAGCTGATTTCAAATTTTCCTTTTCTAAGTTTAAGTTCATATTTAATAAAATGTTTGTGGTTTAATATGTGATTTGGTACCATTAACTTTTCACATGTATTTTTTCAACTAAAAACAAAATGTGAAAATAACAATACAAATATAACACAATCATGTGAAGTTTTGTTTGTGGTTACTGCCTCGGTTGCTATCATTTGACGACAGAAGTGTTGTGGCATGTGATGCCATCATTGCCACAGTATAAAGGTCAGCGTTGCTCAATTCCAAGCTTTCTAAAATTAAGGGTAAATCAAAAAATCTTGACTGATTTCTGTTGTTTTGGCTTTGGCTCCTAATTTTGATCTGTAGTTTTGACTTCAAGTCCTGTTTAGGTTTTTAAGTGCACCGTATTTTTAGAGTTTTAGGCTTAGACTCTTGAAATGAATTATTTAATTCAAATTTGTCTAGCATTTAATGTTTTTGTGCTCAGTTTTGTCTTCCTGCTTTTACCAATTGCAATTCTATCTTCTGGTCCTTCAAATTCCTTCTGCTTTTTCTCCTTCTAGGCAGAACACAAATCTTATGTTAAAAAACAACTATGAGAAATTGCAGTCAGGTTTTCATCCCAGTCATTGGAAAATACAGTTTTATCTTTTTGTTCACTTACAAAATCAGCACTATAGATTATCCCTTTCAGGTTCAGGCTAAAAAAGTTTTGATCACTCAACATATATAGAGAGAAAAAAAAGAAATGGACCCAGCAGCAAACCCTAAGGGACACCATGTCAACTGCAGGCAGGAAAGAGAAAGTACTGTCTTCAGGCTTCTGCACATATTGAAAATAATTTGATAAGTATGAAGTAAACTAAGAACTGAGCCCAACAGGTCTAATACATTTTCACAACTGCACAATTTTTTTCCTGTATTACCAACAATGGTTGCTTTTACTTCATCGTAAGAGATTAGTATATTTGGTATAATAAAGGTTTCCTGTGACCAGGCTGTATACCCAACTGATTTTTTTTTTCAGAAAAAGTTCATTTTTTAAGATCAGAAGGCTACAACTTTTCTCTTAAAGTTCCCAAAAGAAACATACATGTAAATTTGATATACATGTTATGTGAATATTCATATTTCTTTAATGGAGATTTAATAATGGCTAAATTGAAGGAATCTGGGAGAGTGTCATTTAAAAATGAATTCCTGAATAAGTAATTAGTATCAGTAGCTGTCTTGTGTATAAAAAACATTTTTACTTTTTCTTGATAACAGCTAAAATGAAATTCTCACAAAGTATTGTTATAAGAATTAAAGATTCTGTCTTTTTTTAAATGAGAATTCTAATACTAATAATTCAATCAGGTGCAATATTTCATTGCTGTATATATTTTTTTTCTTTAAGAAGTTTTGACACCCCACATTTTGATTCGGAATCATTAATCCATCCAACCATCCATCTGTTTTCAAAATCTAATTGTTTAATTCAGTTCAGGGTAGAAGGATTATGGAAAATCAGGCATTTTGAAAATATCTTGTATGTATTAGTAGTTTTACTGTAATTGAATATTAGCCATGTTACCTGTTGAGGACAGATAATAGAATAATTAAAAAATATTTGATATCTCTTGCCCTACATATACCTTCAGCGCCTTACCTCTGTATCCGCAAGTGGCTGAACCTACTCTTCACTGGTGATTCCTCTTTCAACCATGATCACATAAGGCCTGCTTCTCAGATTCTTTCATAATCTTTCTGATGCTTTTCTCTTCTCCTGTCCAGTTTTACACGTCCCATCTTCAAAAGCGACTCTCAGCAGGCATCCTATGCCATCACTCTTCCTCATGTGTCTCACACTCGTACTTCCTCTTTTTATCACATCACCAAAACCAAACTGACCAATCAGACTGCTCGCAGGGACTGGACATGCCCACAGACCTTAGTATTTTATGGTATAGTAGATGTCAATTATAAATTTGCTAGCTTGTCAAGAAGAACTATTTTCATGCAACGTATGAAAGATAAGGGACTTTCTTAGTATCCTTAGATACAAAATGCATATCTATACTAATAAAAGGCAAAGCCCTCACTGACTGACTCACTCACTCACTCACTGACTGACTCATCACTAATTCTCCAACTTCCCGTGTAGGTGGAAGGCTGAAATTTGGCGGGGTCATTCCTTACAGCTTACTTACAAAAGTTAGGCAGGTTTCATTTCGAAATTCTAGGCATAATGGTCATAACTGGAACCTACTTTAGTCCATATATACAGCCATAGCCTGCAGCTCGGTCGCCGTGTGAGGCGGAGTTGCGTCCCGCATCATCACGCCTCCCACATAATTGAGTGCCTGCCCATATAAGGTAAATATTCACGGGTAAAGGACTGTGCTTAGCATATTCATAAGTGTAGCTACTGCGGAAACCCTCTGACGCTGAACAAGCCTTTGTACACATATCAATAGGAAAGCAAACTGTAAAGCTTAAGTTTAAATTACGTTCATAGATACGCTGCCGCTAAATATTCGCAGGCAAATCCACAACTTAATACCGGAAATGCCTGTTAAACATCTTCGATTCACGAGTACCCATTTGGGTGATCACTTCGATGAATGAAACCTGTTCAAAAAACGCATTACACAATTGAGAAGGCAGCAAAAGAATATGAAGCGAGTGACGCATACAAGCATATTCATAAGTGCAGCTACTGCGGAAACAAAGCACGGTGTAAACCTAAAGTTTAAATTAAGTTCATAGACAGGCTGCCGGTGGCATTTGTCATGCCTACGACGAATACGATATTCGCGAGATACAAGTTTAATGAGAAGACGCAGGGTATAAATGAGACTTTTGATCACTTTGTAACAGAGTTACAATTGCTGTAACGGAGTTAAAATTGCTGGTGAAGGACTGTGCTTATGCAAACGAATAGGAAAGCAGGGTGTAAAGCTTAACTTTAAATTAGGTTCATAGACACGCTGCCGCTGGCGTTTGTCATGCCTAAGACGAATACGATACTCGCGAGATACAAGTTTAATGAGAGGGTATAAACGAGACTTTTCAGTACTTTGTAGCGGAGTTAAAATTGCTGGTGAAGGACTGTGCTTATGCAAACGAAGATGAGATGGTCACGGATAGAATAGTGTTTGGCGCAAACTCAGCAAAAGTGTGAGAGAAACTTTTAAGTGTCGGGTCTGAACTAACATCAAATAAAGCTGTGGACATCGCGAGATCGCACGAGATAGCACAAGCACAGCTGAGAAGCTTCGATGCATGTACGCCGAGCGGCTCACGTGAACTGACTTTGCAGGACTGGGAAAGGTTAAATTAAGTTCATAGACACGCTACTGCTAAATATTCACAGGCAAATCCACAACTTAATACCAGGAATGCCTGTTAAACATCTTAGATTCACGAGTACCGATTTGGGTAGTGAACACTTCGATGAATGAAACCTGTTCTCTTTACAACGGTTGACAAACACAGAATGTAACTTGAACACAACACATCCTCCAAATACAAACCTGATTGAAAGAAATAATGATAATCAAATCCTTGATGACAGCAACACTCATAACAGTGACAAAACAATTACATTGACAATCATGTTACGTTATTTTTAAAATGTTTCCTTTTCTTTTTCATAACTTCTTTTAACACACTACTTCTCCGCTGCGAAGCGCGGGTATTTTGCTAGTTCTTAATAAAAAGGTGCTTTTTTAACTATATTGAAAATTGTTGCAAAGAAATGTATTTGTTTGAAAGTTTTATCTGTATTTTCTATATAAAGCAACAATAATAATATCAGAAAACAGTGCAATACGCATTATTCATCTTTGCTATGATACATCTAAGAAAATGTACTGAATATTAAAGGAATACCTAGAAATACTTGATATATCACAACAAGGATACATATGATATAATCTTATAATTAGGGTGGCACGGTCACGCAGTGGTAGTGCTGCTGCCTTGTAATTAGGAGACCTGGGTTCGCTTCCTGGGTCCTCCCTGCGTGGAGTTTGCATGTTCTCCCCATGTCTGCGTGGGTTTCCTCCGGGTGCTCTGGTTTTCTCCCACAGTCCAAAGACATGCAGGTTAGGTGCATTGGCGTTTATAAATTGTCCCTAGAGTGGGTGTGTGTGTGTGTGTGTGCACGCCCTGTGGTGGGCTGGTGCCCTACCCAGGGTTTGTTTCCTGCTTTGTGCCCTGTGTTTGGCTGGGTTTGGCTCCAGCAGACCCCCGTGGCCCTGCAGTTAGGATATAGCAGACTGGATGGATGGATAATCTTATAATTATAATTATTAGAAACTTAAAAAATGAACGTAGCAGTTGTCAGCCACTGAGCATCAGGTGCATTTTATGGGTTAGTTCTATAGGAATACTGGGGAGGAATTAAGCGTGACATGACCTCTGACTTTTATTCTGTTTCCTTAGAGTGGAGGAAGAGAAACCAGTGCAGGTCTGCTGAGGTCACATCTGTTTCACTTGAGATCCCAGCCCTTCTGCTGTCACCGATATTTAAACAGATCACTGGAGTTTGCGTTATTTCATGGACTGTCTTCTAAGGACAAAGGAGCTAAACACTTTGGAAGATCACAGTGCCGAAATGGCAGACACTGATCATTTTTCTTTTGGCATAATTTTATCCTTCTGACATTTTCTTTAAATGGGACATCCTCCAGATACCAAATCCACATTTCTTCATTTTCTTTTACACAGTTTAATTCATAATAAAAGGACTCTGCTTCTTCACTTACTTGCTTATGTACGTTGTAAGTCTGTATTGATTTATTCTTATTTATTATTTTTGATATTTTATAAATTTATTCATTCATATACTTTATAAAGGAAGGCATGGATGGAATGGCTTCCCAATTGGAATGGATGGCTCCTTGCCTGGCTGAAGGGCCCATGCAGTGGGCAGATGGTGACAATGGATGGGAAGCTATTCTAACTGGGATAGATGGTGTTTCCTTTCCTGAATTGGACTATGAAATGGAAGACCAGGGGAAGACTACCTATTAGGGCTGTAGACTCCTCCCATGCACTAGGTGGCAGTATCCATTGGTTTGATCACTCATGCACACACCTATGGCGTGACCTAAGAATTGTAGTTCCATTGCAGAGCCCTGCTGAATCCTGTGGGTACCACCAGGGATAGATACTGAGAATTGGTTTCCCTATTCTGAGCGGGGCATTCCTCCTCACCCATAACTGCTTCTGTGGTGTAATTTTGTGACTCTAGTAGTACTCCTGGGTCCAGCATAAGAGGAGTCATGTCACCTCACTTGGGGAGTCGGTGTCAGGAAAGAAGGATGACACAAATTTCCTAAAGAGGTTTAAAGAAAGGATAAGAAGGAAAAGACTGGTGTATCATATGTATGTGAGTGCTCTTCTGAAGAAGTCTGTATAGGTGGTGCCTTCAAAATAAAAAGGTTATTTTGAACCCAGGACTTATATTAGTATAGCTGTGGGAAAAATTTTAGTGGTCACATCTTCTTCATTCTGTATATTTTTATTTATCATCTTATAAAACACATTTTGAGTTATATGTTTTACATGAAAATGTTGTATCAGCACCTTTACTAAACAGGAAATTGAAATTTTAGTGTAGGGGTGGTTATTTAGGAAAGTGTTGGGAGAAAGACGTATTGCAAAAAATTTGCCTGGACAGCATGAGGGAGGAAAAAAGGCTCCCTCGTTATTATTTCAGTAGCAGACATAACCTACAGTGTGACATTTTTGTGAGAGTAATAAGTAAGGGAGATAGTTATATGAATAAGCGAGTCACTCCATTATACTGCCCACTGGTTTCCTGTTCAGCTATGGACTTCATTTTCAGGCTTACGGCCTTTTTTCCTGTGTGAACAAACTCACTGCAGTCTGTCTTTTCAATGGGCCGAGATACACTGCCAAACAAAACCATTATTGAGGATGCAAGAATGCCTACACCATGTTACTATTTTTCTTTTAATTACTTACTTTAATTTATGCTGACATCTTTGGTGATTTAGCAATGAAAGACTGGTAATGTGCTGTAAAGGATTCTCAAGTTCCTTTAATAATTTTTCCAAGAACAGAAGCACAAAACAATTTGAATAACAAATTGATTCCACATTCAGGGTTAAATGTATTTAGACAATATTAATAGATTAAACATATATTAACATGTTATAATAAAGATATGTGTATTTTTCTGTATTTGTACTTACTGAATTGTGTTTAATGTTTTACTTACAGTACTTGTAAATGCGGTCAGTGCTCTGTATTGTTAATGGGAAATCCATCACATTATGTTAAATACAAATAAATATTTTTCTAAATGAGAATACTGAACATATTTTATTGTATTAGCTTTCATATATTGTGTTTAAGTTTTAAACATAAATGAATGATTTGTGGTCAATTAGCTCTAGGCCAAAAAAATAAACTCAAAGCACCTTCACATTTTTAGTATTCGACGGAAAACACTCTAAACAAAAAGAATGTGCATCTCGTTGAAAATGTAGAAGATGCGGATTGTTATTATTCAAATAAAACAGATAATTATCACAAGTTTCAGAGTCTTACTTGTATCTAAGTGGTCAATGCACAGTATATAAAAACAGCTTTAGTAAATTGCACATTCCCATTATTTCTAAATATATCTTTTTTGGAACAATAATACAAAATTTGTTCTAAGGTTTCATTAGCACGTTCATTTCTTTTTATCTTTCCCTCTGCTTGTCAAAGGAAAAAAAAATGAAGAGAGTAATCATTTTGTGTAGCAGTTGGCCAAGGTCTTGGAAATAATTGCAGTGCCTATTAGATAACCTTGTCTTGTAATCTGTAGTTTAGCAGCAAACCTTCTCTTGTAGACATGTTAAATCTGTAGCATCTGTCATCTCAATGAATGGTTGATCATAAGTACCTATGTAGTCATCCTGATGCTATTAAACAGATGGCTGTGCTAAATCTGAATGATGTACTACATGTCCCTGGTGGACTTTGTTTCTTCACAACACCATTATTACACACATTTATGTGATAAATCTCTTAAATTTGTAAGGACATTAAAACAGTGGACAGATATATGCTATAAATTACAATTATTATCAGATATTTGTCTTATTGGTGGATTAAATATGATAGACTCCTGTAGAGTGTATTACTTCAACAATAAAATAAATGACTCAACAGCATTTGTATAAAAATACAATACGGTACAAAATGTATTTTTCATTGCTTTACATATAGCAAACCATTATAATACTGTCAAATGTATAAAGGCATGTGAAGTATTCTAATATATTGCATGTATCCTGAATTGGCAAATGGTCTTGGTTAGAGGCATCTGCCAAATACAGACTTTCACAACTGGCCACAACTGCACATCATGCCATCCGACGAAAGAAAGGCTGTAACATGAGACAGGTGTGCAGCGCGTATGGCTGTTAACACAAAAGAAGAATGAAAAAGCAGATAACTTGGAAGCAAACATCCTTCAATACTCTTACAAATAATGGTTCTTTAATGTCATTTTGTGTGGTTCCACGTATAACTATTTCTTGACAAAGCATCATCTCATTTGGAAGGGTTCTCTTTGTGCTTAAAAAACATTCTGATATGTAGGAAAAAAATTTAATTTTATTTGGTAGGCTACTTAGCAGGACACTAGCTGATTAAAAAGAACTGGACTTAGCCTGTGGTATTGTATAGGGTGGTCCAGATCTAATTATGCAATTTTCATTACACTATAACTTATTAAGTTTATTACATAGAAAATCACACGAAAAATCCCGGATCATCGAGAAGTGTGCAAACTGACGACATGAAGAATCGTCTTCGCGCCGAACTGGAATCGGCCCTGCATAAATCAAATCATCCAGACGATCTGGATCTGCATAATTAGATCTGGACCACCCTGTATGCAGGAAGAGTCCTTTTAAAAGCATGTGTTATTAGAATTTCGCAAATCTGTTACTATCTATTCATAGTGATTTATTGTATGGAGCCTATTACAAATTTAAATGAATAAATGGTCCTTTCTGGAACCTTCATGTGGATGGGTCTTTTGGGAGCCAAAAATGGTTTGTTCCTCTCCTGCACCTCTATTTTTAAGAGTGTAAGTATTTATGTAACTTGCATGCTTAAAGGCTTGAATGCTAAACTAACTCCTTATTAAATTAAATTACATATTTAAGCAGAAAATACTTCCTTATACACAATATTTTCGGTAAACTGGCATTATTTGGAATTAGTTCTCCTTGCTTTTCTGTATGGAGAACTTTAACTTTTGTTTGTGAGGTTGCTCTAAAGCAAGGGTGTCAAATTTAATTTTAACGGGGGGCCAAAATAGTACTTTATATATCTGATGTGAGCCAAAATACATCAACAAACAACTGCCTCTTTGCTTTATAAAACAGACACACGGGTCCCTCTATGCTCATCTCAACTGTTTCTTCTGTGTCACATCTGTTTGGCAGCTGTCTTCTATTTTTGTCAGCTTTTCTTTTCTTGGAAATTTCATTGCGCTAGGAAATCTGCTAGTAACCAGAGGGCCAAAAACAGCACTTAGTGTAAAAACGAATGTCAGCTCTAGCGTTTGTGCTGCCCTAGGTGAAGCAGCAAATGGTGTCCCCCGTTCTGCCTGTCACTATGTCAGGGCATGTAGGATTATTACTGTTTTACCCTTTGATGTAGTATTACTTTTAACATTTTACTTATAATATTTGCATTTATGCACTGTATACATTTGATGTGATCTTTGGGGATGTATTTGTTTAATGAATTTCACAGTTCTTTGTAGATGACACCAAAGAAAATGAGCAGTTTAGTGCAGATATTAAGTAAAGTTCACTTAATATTTTAGAACTGAGTATACAGTACTTTATATATATTTAACACAATAATAATATATACAGTAATGTCACATATGTGAGTTTAAGGACCACCTTGCTGGCCCTGATCAGGTATGTAGTACCACCCCAGGGCAAGAAGGGGTGCTGTCTCTAACTGTCTTTACTCTTCCCTTAGACACAGAGATGGCGACCCAGGAAGCCGAATGACCATGCACCATCACTTTCTTAAGCCCCGTCCCCTTTCAGTCTGAAAAATATGAAAAGAAGGTGACATCTTACTTCGATCTGAACTCACAGCAGGGCGGTGCTCCCTGTATGTTCTAGTGTCCCTGTGCATCTGTTTATTTATTTAACTGCAGCATTTTGATTTTGAAAGAAATAGTAAACGGGGTGGCCTGGTTGGCACTCTACTACTTTTGGGACTCTGCAGTCTTACTCGTTCACCACAATAGGATAATTATGGCAGGTCCATTTTACAAATGTTTCATTAAAGCTGTTTACATTTCTAAAAATACAAACCACTGAAATTCAAAACTGTTTAAATCCATTGCTCTAGTTCAGTCTACATTGATAAGATTGCTGACAGTTATATTAAACATAAGGATATATTATACAGGGCACACATGACTTCTACATTCTTTGATGTATAGGTGAGCGGCCAGACTGTCTCCCCCATGGCAGGTAAGGAGTCGCAGGATTCATGTTGGGTTCTCACCAATAAATTGGTGCACACATGACCAACTGGTCAGGTAGGTGACAGTCCAGTTTCCACATCCCATGATTCCACTGGGAAACCAGATGGAGCATGTGCAGTACAGTCGCATACCTTCCGACTCGCGGCCAGTGAATGGGACTGCCCACTGTCAACTAAAATGAGTAACTGTAGCCAGGACGTATGGGAACTGGTAAGGGTACTCCAGCTCATTCATTCTCTATTGGGCTGCTGCATGTGATGTTCGAGGGAATGGAGATGGTGGCAAGGCACCTCTGAGGATAACGTAAGTATACCTGAGGAAGTTTGGCCCCCTATGAAACTAGTGGTGGTCTCCTGCAAGGTAAAAGGGGTCCTGACAGCATGGTGTCTCTCTCTATCTCATAGAGAGACTGAAACTATTGCTATACCCCCAGAACAGGAAGGAGGTCCACAGGAGAAAGACCGGGTCGACTAATACTGCTTACATGTGTCAGATGGTCCTCCACCGGAGAGTTCAGCTGAGCATGGGGAGAGGCAGGGATTACTGTCCTGCTTTCATTAATGCAGGAGAAAAGCTCCAAGTGGGGGCCTCTGCTGCTATGAATGCCATCAGCCAGAGCATGGCTTTAGATGTTGCCCATATGGAAGGCAAGCAGAAGCCGGAAGTCAGCAGAGGCACATAATTTCCCTGACTGACTTTTTTCCTTATGTTTCAGGCGGGGGTCATGGGCAGGTGGAAAGTGGTGAACCCCCTCAAAGAAGTACAGCTCTCACAGGACAGGCCGCCTCATGCTACACTGCTCAGGTGAGGAAGGGGCTGTGTGACAGATGCCACCGGAGGACTGGCATCTCGGCCAGAGTTGTACTGGGAATTTTAACCGACCAGGACGCCCATGACGTGGAAAGACAGGGGGAGACAGCTTGCATGGTCTCCCATGGAATGCTAGATGGCAGCTCCCCTGAGTTGCTGTATCACTATAGATTCCCACAGGGCATGTTGGAAATTGGAGTTTGTCGGCTCATACCTGTGGAGGTCCATGGATGCTTCCAGGGGGCACAGAAAGGATCAGTGAGCCCTAGTTTGTTGGGCTTCAGCCTCACCTGGCAGTGCTCCTGAGCCACGACACTGGAAGAATTCCCAGGTTTTATATTAAAAGGAGCTGCCTGCCTCAACTCCAAGAGCCAGAGACGGGAGGAGGTGAACAAAGCTTGCGAAGAGGAGCAGAGGAGAAAGAGAAAGGTAGAAATTAAAGTATCGCTGTGCATTGGATGTGTTGGTGAGTTCAGTGGGAAATTCCTTCTTTAAGGAGCTTCACACCAAATAAAACCCTTTCCTTGTGGCAAACTTGTGTCTAAGCCTCTGTGTATTGGGAGGTTGGGGAACTACAGCATTGGACCTACCCTTGCCAAAATTTGCTGCTCCACCATTTGATCAAGGCAAGACTGTAGACTATGTTCTGACCCAAAATTTTGACCCTAGGTATACCTTTGTGCATTTTTTCCGATTTACTACAGTTTGAATGAAAGACATGCAGGTTAGGTGCATTGGCGATCCGAAATTGTCCCTGGTGTGTGCTTGGTGTGTGTGTGTGTGCCCTGCTGTGGGCTGGCGCCCTGCCCAGAGTTTGTTTCCTGCCTTGCGCCCTGTGTTGGTTGGGATTGGCTCCAGCAGACCCCCGTGATCCTGTAGTTAGGATATAGCGGGTTGGATAATGGATGGATGGATGGATGACAGTGCCACCTAGTGGGCATCAGTTAGTGCAGCACCAGAACAAATTGAAGCCAGACTAGCAGACAAACAAAGCAGAACTTAAATATTACTTGCCCGTGCAATACCGTGTGCTACTTCTTTTAGTATAAATGTAGGTATATATATATATATGTAAAATAGGCAAAGTACTTTATGTACTATAGGGTAAGAAATTTAAATAACAGAGGAAATATATAAGGGTTTATAGGTGTGTTTGCATATAATGGGCAAAGCACCAATATGAGGTGGCCATGTCTGTCAACTTTGTTTTGTTGAAAGGTGACATAACTTGTTCTTCAAAGAAATTTGTCGAGACAGTTCATTGAGATATTTCAAACACATCACGCTGTACAAAATTTTAATTTCAAAATCTCAATTTGCAAACTCTTCGTCTTAAAATGAAGAAACGTTCTGTGTAGTTTATTGTTTCCATTTTACCTTGAGAAAGGTTAATTAAACTTCTATATTTTTTCCTTTTACTCGTCTGACAGCCACTCATATCCCCAGCAAAAGTTTACATTTACATTTACTTATGTAGCAGATGCTTTTATCTAAAATGACTTACAAAAGAGGTCAACTTAGTCAAAACTCTTGGGGAGGCTCTGTGCAAGCCAATCATAATGAAACACACACACACACAAAAGACACCTACCTGGAAATAAATAGAAGGAGAAAGAAATGGCGCAAGTACTGCTCAATTAGAATAGGCAGTATTTATGTTACAATATAAACTACAGTATAAAGTACCTCATGACTGCGCCATCTGCACCTTATTATTGTAAGAAACAAGTGTTACTAATTTACAGCTTAAAGGTGTTTGAACTAACTAATCACACATAAAGGTGCAGCCTGTTTAAGATAGCATGGGTTAAAAAGGGAGCTGCAGATTATAAAAGGCCAAAGATCAGAGCTGTGGGGCCCACAACAAGAACGGCACTGTGATTAGCAGCTTTTATGGTTCACAAAGGGATGAGTGCTGTGAAGAACAAGGATGGAACAGAACTACAGCTTAGGCCGTGTTAAACAGTTGTTTAGTGGTATAACAAATGACAGAGTTGGGTCTACAGACTGAAGAGCCGTTTACACTTCCGTATATTTGAAACCAAAACTAAAATATTTACGGAAAGTGTCACCTTTGGTATTCCTGTTATACAATAATTGTTATTTAGGTAGTACAGTCTTTTAACTAATATCAATAGGTAGATAGAAAACTTTTTTCAGGTGCTTTTCATCATAAATCGAGTAACAGATTGTGATTTTATTCTAGTATTGTTTATTTTCTTTTCATAGCTATTTTTTGTTTGGTAATTTCACTTTATTGTTCATACAGTGTGAGATGGCCTTTAGTCCATTTAACTGAATGGTCTGGTGTTATTACTAAGGCTGAGAAAGAGGGGATTGTATTTACTCCACTAAGTGCCTTTTAGGTGGTTATTGTTTTTTTCTTTTATCTTTTTGGATTCCTTTTGTTATTAAAAAAAAAAAAAAATCTTTACAATTAGTCACCAGCCTTCCCCAACTGTTAACAGCATATCAATCAATGCCATTTGGACATCACTTGAATTGGAATCTTCTGTGTATGACAGCTATGGAGCCACCACAAGCTTATTTGTTCTCTGTTTTTAACTACGTAGCATGGTAAAGTGCAGTTAAAAAGCATGTATTATTTAATGTAGTGTACTATCACACTAAATTACATTTTATTGTCACTCTTGTTTTTGATTGACGTATTTAAACAAAAATGTGATACCTGACTCTTTGATGAAGTAACCAAAAAATGCAAAATGTGCCAACTTTCATATCAATTAACTTAGTCCTCTGACACATCTGAATGTTACTCCATGTCTTCATTTTCTAACTTGTTATTTTCCTAGTCAAACCATTAGAACATACACTGTATTATTCTACAAACGAGACCCAATTATATTGTTCATACAAGGCCACAGGTCACTTACTGTTTAATTGTGTACAGTAACAGATATAGTATTTTTGATTAAATAAATTGTCTAACTCTGTTGGCTATAATCTTTTATTCCAAATGTTTATTTCCATAGGAATGCTTGACTATTTGTTTTTTCTCCAGGTTATTCATCTTAATATAAATAAATGTTTTATGTATTTATTTAGCTACACCTCTATAATACTTTTAGTAAGAACAAAACAATGGATTTTGCTACCATTCATTTAGCTATATAGCATGTTACTTTCTTAGTATTTTTT